>CM042248.1:33648065-34248065 GCA_023566225.1 Romanogobio albipinnatus | reverse complement strand
GCACATGCACAATGGCATCAGGGCCGTTGACGGTTACAGTGACGCAGTACACAAACTAGCTTTCGGGGCCGTGCCTAAAGAGAAGAGGCAAAAATCTGAAGAAGTCCGGTTCAAGGCCGCTAACCTACAGTTGGTGTGTGATTGTCTTTCTGAACCACATCTCGGCTCTGTGTTTGCTTCTAGTAGGGGGGTTGCCTGGATACGCTCCGTTTGCAGAGTTTCAAAATGTTTTTGTTTGACTTGGAGAATATTCATTTCAGGCTCTCCCCGTATTTCCCAGCCAAGAGGAGATGTCTTGGAGATGTCCAAACTGGCCTGTCTAAGTCTATTGTTATTAAAATTTGGAATAAAAAGCACAACCATTATCGATGTTTCCGAAAGGTTAAACATTTTCAGCATTGGACATCATGTATCACAGTCATTTCTACTTCATTAGTCCAAGTTTGACTGTTCAGTGCCGATGAATTTGTAAATGTATGCATGCAGATTAGCTGCATCATATTGTATATAATGTCACGTATTAAAATATAAAATATTCAAATGAAATGAAACTATATCAAGTGAATAATAATGCTGGGAATCATATGACAATAGAGTACTGAATGCAGACCACAAGGCCAAATAATTTTTGGACTGCGACCATCAGGCTTTGTGCATTAAGCTGGTCATAAACAGAGGCTTAGCCATTGGCGCTATGAGATGCGGTACTTAGGATAGTGGGTTAAAAAATATTCAAGAATGACCATTCACATTATGGACACTGAACCAGAAACAACAAACAAATTAAAGGTGGGTAAGTGCTTTCTGGTAACCGATGTTGATTTCCAATCACCAAAACAAACACGCCCCTATTTTGATAGCTCCGCCCCACACATACGTAACCCAGGCAGCGACTATGGCGGAATCTGCTGTGCCAGCCGGCCGAGGGTATGATGTCATCAATAAGTGAAAGCAATGTGTGTTACTGTGGTAATCCAGGTCGAATGTTCAGTGAAAAAGTAATCCCTTCCATCCCAAAAACACAAACAGTTCTCATGAACAACTCGATAGCACGAGCACGACAGTCCAACTAAAGAACATATTACAATTATGACAATATTAGAGGGTTATATCGATCACGAAAACACAAACAGTTCTCATGAACAACTCGATAGCACGAGCACGACAGTCCAACTAAAGAACATATTACAATTATGACAATATTAGAGGGTTATATCGATCACGAAAACACAAACAGTTCTCATGAACAACTCGATAGCACGAGCACGACAGTCCAACTAAAGAACATATTACAATTATGACAATATTAGAGGGTTATATCGATCACAAAATAAGGGAACCAAAGGAAACATATATTATGAGTATATTATCTTACTTTTCGGACACACTGTGGGAGCTGACGCTTGAAACAGATAGTGAGGATGTTTAGACGCTTCAGGCTTATACGGAAATGAATGGGTAATTATCAAAGCTGAAGTGAACGACAATACGATCGCAAATGGACAAGCAAGCAAACATGACACACGAACATATTCAAGCAAAAGCCAGCATACATTAGTTCTGTGAAACGAAACAAAACCAATGTTATTCGCCTATCAAGGAGAAATAAAACAACCTCGGCCTTCGCCTCCTTGAGTTCTCTCCAGCGCTGGAAAGCGCTACTTCTTGCCTGATCATAAGCCTACTTTTGTTCCACAGACATCTTCCACATTTGTTTTTTATGTGCCATCTCTCTTTCTGTCATCGCTCAGCTAATGTCCATCCTGTGTCGTGTCTTTTGAATAATGACGTGCAATGAGCGCTCTCTTCTCCTTGTCATTAGTAGACTCGCCCCTTACTGCTGATTGGCTATACGTTTGTTTTGGTACTCGGATTAAAAGACACTTTTATAAAGCAGTTTTGAAATACCACTTACCCCACCTTTAATATATACACTACCAGTCAAAAGTTTGGAAACTGTACTATTTTGATTGTTTTTAAAGAAGTCTCTTTTGCTCACCAAGGCTGCATTTATTTGATCCAAAATACAGCAAAAACTTATTTCTACTTGAATATATTTTAAAATGCAATTTATTTCTGTGATTCAAAGCTGAATTTTCAGCATTACTCCAGTCTTTAGAGTCACATGATCCTTCAGAAATCATTCTAATATGCTGATTTGCTGCTCAAGAAACATTTATTATTATTATCAATGTTGAAAACAGTTGTGTACAATTTTTTTCAGGATTATTTAATGAATAGAAAGTTCAAAAGAACAGCATTTATCTGACATATAAAGCTTTTGCAACATTATACATGTCTTTACTGTCACTTGATCAATTTAATGCATCCATGCTGAATAATATTATTAATTTCTTAAAGTTCTTTCCCCAAAAAAACTTTTGAACGGTAGTATAATGTTACAAAAGCTTTCAATTTCAGATAAATACTGTTCTTTTGAACTTTCTATTCATCAGAGAATCCTAAAAAAATTCAACATCGATAATAATCATACATGTTTCTTGAGCAGCAAATCATCATATTAGAATGATTTCTGAAGGATCAGGTGAGTAGTCATGCTCAAAATTCAGCTTTGCATCACATGAATATATTACATTTTAAAATATATTCAAATAGAAAAGTTATTTTACATGTTTCACAATATTTCACAATATTAAAGTTTTTGTTTGTATTTTTAATAACATAAATGCAGCCTTGGTGAGCACAAGAGACTTCTTTCAAAATAGTATAGTTTACGAACTTTTGACTGTTAATAATGTAGAATTAAATATATTACAGCATTTTAGTAACAAATAATTTTAGTTATAATATCTGTTAATAGGTGCAATAGCTGATTCTCTACAGAAACATTTTTTGTTATGCTGATTGAAAGTCTCCTCATATCCTGATAGCAATTAGTATACTATAAGCAGTCTAAATGTATATTTATAAATATATATCGTCTTTGGAAGGCATAGGACCATAAAATGTTCGTTCAATCATTCTTTCAATCCACTGTTCATCTGCGCATTCACGTACGCTGTGCAGACAGAGCAAGAATGGCAGGCAAACAGTTATTGTAGTACTGTCACTCACTGTACTATAAAGTTTTCTCACCTGTGAATGACACATGATATAATCCAATGACATTGTCTCTGGTCGTCTCGCTTCTGGTCTGTGCGTGTTCATGTGTTTTGGAGGAGGTGAGGGAGGGATCGTATGCTTTCAATGCTAGCAGGCTAAAGTTAGCATTTCCCAGATCACCTATTGCACCTTTAACTAAAACAATAAAGTCACATTTCTACCAGTAAATACTGTAACAAATGTATTGCTCATTGTTAATTAATGTTACCCAGTAGATTCTATTCAGGAATGTTTTGGTATGCTGGTTTAGAAATGATCTAGTGTACTGCGGCCTCCTTAATGGTAAGTGAGTAATTAGGTTGTCTTCGTTTATTAGCTAAGTCATTGATATTTTGAAACCGAATGCAGGGACGGACAACATTTGTGCAGGAGTAGAGCTGCTCACCCTGACTTGATCTCACAGGTGTCCTGACTCTTTAAACCATATGTCCACCCTTTAGCCATGTTCTACTGCCACCTAGACCTTTCCATCAACATGATTAATGACCTTGTCTGTCTAATGGAAGCAGGACCAGAGTTTAGTTTCACACGTCCTTTCTCTTTTCCCTGTCCCCCTTTCTCTTTCTCCTGCTCTGTGTTCAGATGGATCCTGTTCAGAAAGCAGTGATCAACCACACCTTTGGAGTCCCACTGGTAAAGACCAAACGGCCGATCATTTCCTGTAATGTCTGCCAGATCCGTTTCAACTCTGAGGTAAGGTATCTGATATTGGACTGTTTGACATGCATGCTGTCTTTGGCTTACTCAAATGGCTTGTGTTATTGAAGATATGAAATCGTATATAGATTTCTTAGAGTGAGTTTTCTATGTAATATGAGTGTTATGTTTATGTTGCTGAGATACTTTGCACACTCTGCTTTCTAGTCCGGAAATAGCCGATGGCAAATCCTCTTTGAAGTACTGTATCCGCATAGCATGTCAGATTGGATGCTTACAGCATGAAGCGTTTTTTCTTTCTTTATACAATTAAAACGAGTTTTAAGAAGATCTCTCTCAACATACAGTAATATCTCAATTATAAGATATTTTTCCACCAGGAAATCCTACAGAAACCTTCCTACGTCCTTCCTACAAAAACAACGTTCAAATTTTCCATTCTAGACTTACCACAGTCATTTATTACATGATCCGTATCGCGCATTTTGCCGTTCCAATATTCCTCGAGCATCAATGAAAGCAATTATGTTAGTTGTTTATGCACCAAATTGCTGCTACGCTTGTTTGGGGGGGAAACTTAAGCCTGAAATATTCTGGGCTGAATTCAGTTGCAGCTGTGGCAGACATTGTGACATGTGTGAGATTAGTAACAGAGCAGGACCTGGGAGTGCCCCACTAGCCATGTGCTATTTTTACGGACAAGAACTGTAATCATGGGCAGAATGTGGCTTTCTTGGTGTGAGCCTGTAATCTTGCCTCCAGTCGAGCAGATGTATGGCCTTCTTTAAACCGCATCCACAGACAACGAAAAACAGGGAGAAGACAGAGAGGCCAAGCCTGCATGTGAAGACCTGCGGAAATAGCTGTTATAGCGCAGCTCGCTTTTAATGATTTATGGGGAGAGATTTTGAGACAACTCAGCAATTCTGTGAAACAACTGAACTTAAGAGGTGTAGTAGGTTCATTGGAGGTGATAATATTTCATGGAGGTGAAGATAAGATTGAAGTTATGTACTACAGTTATTTCCATCATCTAATGTTGCTTTGTTTTGGTTCACAGTAAATATCCTAGACCTAGACGGTTGTTAGTTCAGCTATAAATTCCATATCCCAAAGCGCCACCCAAAGATGCCTTTAGTTTACAGCCTAGTTCATGACCCTCAAGTCAAACGAACTTGACGCATACAAGTGTGCTTGTATATATATACAATAATAATGCATGCTGTTCAATAAACCTTAAGCACCTGACTACAGAGATTGGACATCTCTGACACCTGCAGCTGTCCTGGTTTGTAAAAGATAGGCATATAATTTCAACACCCCTGTTTTTGCAACGTCTCCCTGCTTGCCATCGTTACATTTAACCACACATACACATGCCTGGTTCACTATCTTTGTTGTGACTCTCCATAGACATAAGGGTTTTTATACTGTACAAACTGTATATTATATCCCCTTACACTAACCCTAAACCTATCCACAAAACTGTCTGCATTTTTACATTTTCAAAAATACCCATTCTGTATGATTTATAAGCCTGTTTCCTCATGGATACCTAAATTTAAGTCCCCATGGTGACATGAGTCCCCATGAGTCTGTGTGCATTCAGGAAGTCCCAATCGGGAGAGAAAAACATGAACACACACACACACACTTACACTGAACCACATGGCACTTTCCACATGCTTTTGTCTTTCTATTATTTATCTATTTATTCATTCATTTATACATTTTGCATGAATAAAAACATATTTTTACCATATTTTTAAATAATACAAGGGTTGATGATTAATAACTACAAATAATATGACTCATATCAATGTAAACACATTACGGTATGTGAAAATTATGACCCCCCCTCTTATTTATTAATACAATAGTATACAAAAAATACTTTTTTTTTTTTTTTTTACAATTATTAATTTAGTATGATTTTAAGGGGATACATACATTGTGTATTTAAAACTAGCTTGGTTATTTTATGTTAGATTATATAGTTCTTATAACATTAGAAAAACGTAATTTGTGTGCTGAATAAAAAAAAAGAAAAAGAAAGTGTGCTGTGTTCATGGAAAGTGCCGCATGCCCACTCACAAACCCTCAAACAAAAACACATTCTTTTGTCTTTGTCCTAACTATTTAACCCTTTAACTATTTAACCATTTTTGAGAATACACATGACAATGCACTATCCAAACTTAAAGGGCTGTAATTTAAGAATGCTTTGGAATATAGACCAAAATTTGGTCTCGTTTTAAAGACGACACTCTGCAGATTATTGCTGAAGTAAAATTGCTGAAAGCAATTCAAAATATGAAAGTATGAAAGAGTTATGGAAGTTTAAATTGACTGTAAATGAAAAATACTGTACTAAATATTTTTTATTTCATATAAAATATATATTTTACAAAAAATAATTTACTATAAAAGTACTATAAAATCAAAGCCATATGTCTAACCAATTTGTGTTCCAAATTTGAAGTTGATATCACAAAAATTGAAGTTCCCATGAGATTTTGTTTAGGTGCTGTACCAAAAATAGCCACCCGGTGTCATTCAAATTCCATTTATTGTTTTTTTGATGCATTTTCCTGTAAATTTCTGTCCAAATATCACTTCCATCACAAAACAGTCACTAAATATGGACCCTTGAGACTCAGACCTTTCCGACAATGTGTTTTGTCAAGATTGGAAAAGATTTTGAATATAAAGTAGTTAAAATAATTGTTGTAATATGAAACATGACACCGCCCACTAGGGGAGGAGCCCACTAGAATAATCTAGAGTAACGTTTCCATGGTAACACAATGTCCGATTTCAAAACGGTTTTCACAGGATGAATTTTGAGTTTGTAAGCTTTCAAATGATACCTAATTTATGATAATTACTTAAATATATGATACGGAAAAAAGGCGATCAAAAAAAGAGCACCAGGCGTCCCACTCAGTCATCAAGTGTTCACTGTGTCAAATCAATGAGGGAAAACAGAGAGACCAAAAGAAAAGACATCAAACACTTGCAAGTTCGTATGTTTTATCAGAAATTGTGCTATTTCTTTCATGCATTGTTGCACTGGAAATGATTCGGCTACGTTAGGAGATTAAATTATACAATGCCATATTTCATTAAATGGTTACACAGAGCAATGAGTCTACATTTGCTTCCTCTACTATGCTGAATGAAGCAATGCATTTGTTCCTTGAAAATATCTATTTCCACCCCCCCCCCCCCCCCCCCAATAAAGTTGTGTTATGCTGTGCTGCCAGTGTCCCTTTCTCTCTAGCGCAAGATGGAGGTATAACCTTGCCACGCTGCAGAAGTGATGTCACCAATTTGTGTCACTGTTGCTGCAGGACAGGGTTGAATGCGTGTCCCTCCCCCTGCCAGAGCTGCAGTGGTCCACCGATGTCGCACAATTTCCGTCATTCACTGGCTGGTTTTCCGTCACTAGGGCAAATTCACCTTCCATGTGTGTGTTGAGCTTCGGGAATAGCCACAGCTGTCAATCCCCCTCATGCAGCCCTTTCCCATTTTGTTGTGGTAATTGTATTTATGTTGGCGTATGTTGCGTTACATACTGTTCACACGTGGTTCGATGAGACTGGGACAATCTGGTCTCTGTGTCCTAATTTGTCCTTGGGAAAAGTTCTTCATGCTCATGCTCCCTGTTTTTTCCATCGTTGTGCTTAGAAGAATTAATCTTGTGCTCTCAAAACCAACTCATCTCATCTCTCCTGTGCCATCTGGGCGAGAACTTTGCTCATTTCCTTATTCTATAGATAGCGCTGCATTCATACGAGCACTTCATTCTCATGCACATTATGGATTTGGCTTGGTACTTGATTTGTATTCATATCTAATGGCTGAGGTATTCTTCACACATGATGCGTGCTCTCTCTTGTAACTAGCTGTATTATAAAAAACATTAGCATAGAATTTCAATGAATGAATTCTTTATGTGGGTTCAAAGAGTTCAGACATGAAAATTGGATTTGTATTTCTAACAGTTGAATTGGAGTTAGGAACTGGTCAAAACAGCTTAGCCACAAACTGGTTGTTAAAAACGGGTATGTTTCTAAAGGATGATAGTGTCATTTAGCAGATTTTTACAAAAAAGCCAGAACCAAATGACGTTCAATTGCATTTTAGCACATGCATTCCTCCACCAATGTGGGCGGACCGCCATAAAATACAAAAAAGGGGAGGAGCTGCTAACAGCTGGAGCCGTTTCAAAGGAAATTACATCAACACATTGAATAATGCTGCGCGTTTCAAGGCACTTCAGTGGGCCTTTAAAGAAAAAAAAATTTCTAACCATTTTATAGTCTAAATATTTGGTGCAATGGAAAGGTTCTTTGGTATTAAAGGTTCTTCATGGAACCATACACCCCACCAAAGAACCATTTAAGAACCTTTATTTTTAAGAGTGTAGTCCGATTCCCGACACTTACGAACCTGTTCTTTTTAGTGAATCGAAAATATGCGTTGAAACTAGTGTAGTCTGACTCTTGAACAAATTACTTTAATGAATCATTCTTTTTAGTGAGTCGTGAATTTAGTGAAACATAGTGTATACAGTGAAGAGTGATTCCTGAATGAATGATTCTAATAAGTAGGTTCTTTTTAGAGAATCAAACAAATACAGCTTACAACTAACTGTGAGAAATCAGCTGATTTGTTGTTCATTCGACAATGTGTGAAGATGCAAATGTTTTGGTTGTATTAGAGTTTAGAGTTTAGTCAGTATTATTAAAAAAAAAATATATATATGTTTCCAAGTTTTGATTGTTGAGTAATTTTGTTTAATACAGTTAAAGCCAATTATTTGATTTCATTTATGACACGTAATTATTATTCTTATAATTATTCAAGAATAAAAAATAAATCTTTAGCAATGACATTTTAGCAATGACACAGCAAACAACATTTTTCTTTTAAATACTTACTAAAAGAATCATTAAAAGGAATTGGAACTAGAACTGAAACCATTAAATTCTTTACGATTCCCAGCCCTAGTCACAGACTGTTTAAAAAAAAAACTTGGAATCTCCAGTATTGACATCTCTGTAACTCGTGGTTGTGATTACCGCCCTAGACTGTTCTAGTCTGTTGCTTGCACATGGCAATGGCATGAACTGTGTTTCTCATTTGTTTTTGGATGTGGATTTTATCTGCATTTTTTCTTCTCTGTTTCAAGTCTGATCAGTTTTACATATTTTTTTTTGTCTGTGTGACCTCTGTCTCCAAAACACACGGAGCACCTGTGCTTTAGCCCCAACTCCATTGAGTTCTCTGTTAGTTTCTGCTAGAATCACATCACTATCCTCTCCTCTTTCCTCCTTAATCCCAGGGATCACTGCTCTTTTAGTGCTTCTTTCCCACATCCTCCTCAGTTTCCTGTGTGCTTTAGATGGGCAGCTTCTTCAAACCCCTGAAGGCTTCGATTACAGACCACCAGCTATATAAGGCTCTGTCATCACCAATTACAGCCCACAACCTGCCACAACAGACATGAAGGGCCAACCTCATACCATTCCCTCACTGTACCCTAACGGTCTCTAAAGGCCTATCCTAGCTGTCTTAATCTCTTGTGTTCCCATGAGTCCCAGCTAAGGTTCCACGCCTCTTTTAATGCTGTGAGCGTCTGAGCCCTGGATGACACTCTGGTATGAGTCTCTTGGTCCTGCTCCCAGTGTCTGCAACAACTGTTGTCAACTCATTCTCAGTTTCACACAACAGCTAATCCAGCCACTTAATAATCATCATGTTTGTCCTTATGAGAATGATTCTGAGGCCATGGCTGTTTTGGGAAGCCGCTGTTAGGTGATCTGTTTGAAGCGTGCTGCCTGGGAGGCACGACAGATACGCGATGTGCCGCGTGGCGGTCCAACTCCCCTGTAACGAGGATGTAGACCACAGGCGACGGCTCCTGTATGAACATTTCTGGAAATATCTGCTAGAGGTCAAGCCAGTGTGATTGATGAGTGACTATATTGTGCCACATCAGAGAAGTGGAATTGTTTATGCAGATTACAGCTTTTACAGTAGTCAGCTGTTTTGTTTTTTTCTTTTGGTTTTGCACTGTTTATGCACTGACCGCTGAGATTACTAAATATATCCTTTCACTTAACATTTGTCTCATTTTTTCTACTTATACACAGTGTTCATAATGAAATCATGGAAAAAGACATCATATTCTTTGTCTAGTGGTATAAATTATTTTATGTAATTTTTCATGTTAATTTTATTTTAATATTTAATTATATGTGACTCGTGGTGACAAAATGAATCGCAGTGAGCACATTTTCACAAATGAGTTATTTTTTTCACATTCTCTATTAAAAAACGTCCAAAAAGATGTTTGATTTGATTTGAATCTGACAAAAAATTACTGAGATATACTTGTTTGAAGTTGATAGAGCAAGCAAAGTCAAATTTAAAAAAAAAAATGAGTTAAAGTTTTCTGAAGGTTCCAAAACAAAATCACCTAGCAACCATAACTTAAAATCTCTGGTAATAACACCAAATTTGACACACACCAAGAAAAAAAACAAATATCTATAAGAAAAATGTATATTAAACTTTTTTCCATGATACCACAATTGTTTGATTAACATTAATGATACAGACAACCTATATATTAAGACCTACTGTACCGCACAGATCTAAATTAACACATTAGATGTTTTTCCCCAACAGTTAACCAAACATTCACATGAGACATAACAGATAATGTTTGCGTGAATACTCGCCATGACAGATTTTGAAATACTGTAATTCTGTGTATATGTGTATATCGGGATTGCGAGGAGTGAGAGGCGTCTTAGTGCGCACCCGTCGAATCTGTCAGTCAGCGCGAGTAAGATCGTTTTCATGGACACAGGAAAGGTACTCCTCTCAAAAAACGTACAAATAAAGATACTTTTAGATGTTGAATTGCTATTTGGAGCATTGGGATCACTAGATGAGTGTTTAATGAACTCATTTTTGTGAAAATCTCAAAATGAAAATTTTCCCTTGTTTTGCCTGTAGCTCGAAATTATCCTATACGCATTCTGACTTCCGATGAGATCCCACCCTCCCTTCAGAGCGTCTCAAAAACCACGCCTTAAAACACGCATAGCTTGCAAAGCATCATGAGATGAGAGACGTAACGTAAGCAACTTAAAGAGCAATGACCTGTACCACCTGACTGCTGCAGATTCATTTCATCATTGATAGTGTTGCCATTGAAATGCATAAATTCGAGTCACAAACCACTCTGTGTATAACATCACAGGTTTCCATTTCTTACAAATTACTGTAGTTATGGCGTGAATGCAGCATAAGCTTGTTATTTTGATTCAGAAGGAACTGTAAAGGTTTCTACTGTTTCGGTTGCGGTGCTTTGTGTCTATCTGTCCACAACTCTGCATAGTATTAAATGCGCTTATGACGTGTGACGTCTGACGTGAGCAGGGTGTGCGGCGGTATGAAAATACATACGCTGACTCGCAGGTAGGACAGTGTATTCAGACCTAATGCAATGATTGGATGAACATTTTATGGTCCTATACCTTCCACAGATGATATATACATATAAATACATTTAGACCACTCAAGATAGTGATTGCTATCAGGATGTGAAGAGACTTTCAACCAGTATAACAAAACATTTTCTGGAACAAATCACACTTACAGAAAATGAGTGTCATGTGGCATCAGTGTCCTGAGGCAGGAGTGTAAGTACAGTATAATTTTATGACTCCTGGACAGGACATCCAGTACCAGAAGTCAAATATGGCCTGTAAGCACCAAAAATGTGCAACTCTGTACCTGTTTTGTTTGTGTGTAGCTCCTTGTGGATTTTGAAAGGTACGCTCATAGAATGATTAAGCAGTATCTGTGTGTTCATTTCAGAGTCAAGCAGAAGCCCACTACAAGGGGAACCGTCATGCTAGGAGAGTCAAAGGCATCGAGACCTCCAAGAGCCGCCCACAAGAGAGTGACAAACCTTCCGGGCCCGTCTCGTCCCCCTCACCTACGGGACCCTTGCCGACCGTCTCAGACACAGAGCCCAACAAAACAGGTAAGAGCTTAAGAATAAGTGGCTTTGTACAGTATAGCGATTGTAAAACATGCACATTTGGTCTTCTATGCTCACTCACACAGAGCTTTTGGGAAGTAAAGACATTCATTTGAAGAATATAAAGCTAGGCAGTGTATTCTTCTTCATAATTCTCAAAACATGTGACTGGAAAGCAAGGATACTCTAATTCACCCTATGAATCAAAACTAGGACATGAAGACACCTCAAATATTCAATCTGTGTGGTCTGACCTCACTCTCCAAGAAGCAACCAATCGAACATTCCCAGCACTGAAGGTCTGGGGTCTGTCACAGGGCAATTACAGCCCCAACTGCACAATAACAGAAAGAGACAAAGACAACATTCCTCAGTCCCAGCACAAGATTTAAAATAGCTAGTTTATGAAATATAAGATGGTGCATTCCTTGTTGAAACATCTTGAGGAAGTCTGGGTAAAGGTCTCGAACATAGAGCCTAATTTTACTAGAGTGGCGTGACTTTGACCATCAACACTTGTTTTGCAGCTTTATTAGGAAGGCCTAGCTGATGTGTTTATGAAGCTGTGTGCAGGGTTATTAGGTATTAAAAGTCCATTTGTCTCTGCCTCAGAATAAACTTCGGGATTAGGAGGGATGGGTTAGAGCAGAGGATGAGCAGTGAGTGAGTTTGTGTGACACAGATTGTGGATATAAAAAAGTTCAGAGGTCTGAGGATTAGTTAAGAGGGAGAAGAGAAACATCACAGTTGATCTTGCTTTAATGAGAAGTGATTAAACACTGGCAGATCATAATAATGGTAAGATGAAATGGGGGCGCATAGTTTATAAACTGCCAGAGGGAGGGTGACACCTTCTTGTGCCAGTTATATGCCAGTCTTCTTTCCCTGTGTCTTTATGGCTATGCTACCTCCACTTTCCATGCTCCTGTTATTGCCAGGCTCAATCAGGATCAAACAATCAGCACTCGCAACAGGTAGATGTTTTATGAGAAGCTTTAACTTTTTTTAACTACATTCATGAATCGCAAAATAAGTCTATATTAAAGGCCTCATGCACAAGGAGTCGATACAAACAAGTTTTTAGCTCTTATTATTTGAAGTTTCTCATATATATAACACTTCCAATACCTTAAAATGTCACGCACATCAGAGAAGAAGATCAAACACATCTTGATGTCATAAGACAAGTTAGTAAATGTAACAAAATCAACATTAGTGTAAATGCAAACAGTCTACATCTAGTATATTCAGATATCTATCCATGGATGGATGGGGGGAAAAACAAAACATATATAGGCTCCCAGAGTGTGGAATTCAGGTGTTCCAATCACTTCCATGGCCACAGGTGTATAAAGAATGGGTCGCTCTCAGGAGCTCAGTGAATTTAAGCGTGGTACCGTGATTGGTTGCCACCTGTGCAATAAGTCCATTCGTGAAATTTTCTCAACTAAATATTCCACGATCAATGGTTAGTGGTATTATAACAAAGTGGAAGCAATTGGGAACAACAGCAACCCAGCCACAAAGTGAAATCACAGCGGGGTCAGTGCATGCTGAGGGTCACAGTGCGCAGATGTCGCCAACTTTCTACAGAGTCAACAATAGACTTCCAAACTTTGTGTGGCCTTCAGATTAGCTCAAGAACAGTGCGTAGAGAGCTTCATGGAATGGGTTTCCATGGCCGAGCAGCTGCATCCAAGCCTTACATCACCAAGTGCAATGCAAAGCGTCAGATGCAGTGGTGTAAAGCACGCCGCCACTGGACTCTAAAGCAGTGGAGACGTGTTCTCTGGAGTGACGAATCATGCTTCTCTGTCTGGCAATCTGATGGACGAGTCTGGGTTTGGCAATCGCCAGGAGAACGGTACTTGCCTGACTGCATTGTGCTAAGTGTAAAGTTTGGTGGTTATGGTGTGGAGTTGTTTTTCAGGGGTTGGGCTTGGCCCCTTAGCTCCAGTGAAAGGAATGCTAATGCTTCAAGTCAAGTCAAGTCAACTTTATTTATATAGCGCTTTTAACAATGTAGATTGTTTCAAAGCATCATTACAGTGTTAAACAGGAAAATAATGCAGCATAATTGTATTAAGCTGTATAGCCATTTGATGTCATCAGTTCATTTCAATTTCCATACGGTGACAGTGTGGGCTTTAGATCAATAATTAGATCAGTAATTTAGTTTATATGGTTAATTTAGTTTACTAATTAGATTTATTTCGATGTTTAGTTGAAAAATTTAGTGTCCCCAACTGAGCACGCCAAGCCAGAGGCAACAGTGGCAAGGAAACCAAAACCCCATTAGGTGACCTAATAGAGAAAAATAAACCTTGGGAGAAACCAGACTCAGTCGGGGTGCCAGTTCTCCTCTGGCCAATTAACAAACAGCGTATGATTATTATTATTATTATTATTATTATTCTGGCAGCTTTACAGGTCAGAGGTCATAATAGATCGGAATATTCGAAGGACCGGAGGCAACACGCTGGAGACGGGTTTATTGAGGATGATGTTGATTAAATAATTATTAAAGTGCAATATTCGAATGATCGGGGGCAACACGCTGGAGACGGGTTTATTGTGGATAACATACCGATTTAAGTATTATTTAATTGTAATATTCAAACAATCGGAGTCAACACGCTGGAGATGGGTTTATTGAGGATGACATATCGATTTAAGTATTATTTAATTGTAATATTCGAACAATCGGAGTCATCACGCTGGAGACGGGTTTATTGAGATGCCGTGTCGATGAGGCAGTTGCAGGGGGAGGCTAATTGACACGGTCTCTGCAGACACTTCAGGGTCATGCGTTGGTCTTGTCTGGGCGCAGGTCCACCATCTGATCTGATTACGGCCCGGATCCGGCTGACTGCAGTAAACCTCGGGATAAAACAGAGAGACTATCATTAGCGTAGATGCCATTCTTCTGATGATGTAACGAGTACATCAGGTGTTATGGGAAGTGTTCCCGGTTCCGGCTGACCTAGTTAATGCAGCCTAAAAATAATTTCATTGAAAAAGTGTTTTATGTGTATGCCACAGTAAAGAGATGTGTTTTTAGTCTAGATTTAAACTGACAGAGTGTGTCTGCTTCCCGAACAATGTTAGGAAGACTGTTCCAGAGTTTAGAAGCTAAATAGGAAAAGGATCGACCGCCTGCAGTTGATTTGGATATTCTCGGTATTATCAACTGGCCAGAGTTTAGAGAGCACAGTAGACGTGATGGAGTATAATATGTTAAGAGCTCGCTCAAGTATTGGGGAGCTAAACCATTTAGTGCTTTGTAAGTAATAAGCAAGATTTTAAAATGCATGCGATGTTTAATAGGCAGCCAGTGCAGTGTTGACAGAACTGGGCTAATATGGTCATACTTCCTGGTTCTAGTAAGTACTCGAGCTGCTGCGTTTTGGACCAGCTGGAGTTTATTTATTAAGCGAGCAGGGCATTACAATAATCTAGCCTAGAGGTCATGAACGCATGAACTAAATGTTCAGCATTTTGCATTGAGAGCATGTGCCGTAATTTAGATATATTTTTAAGATGGTAGAATGCAGTTTTACAGATGCTAGAAACGTGGCTTTCAAATGAAAGATTAGTATCAAAGAGCACACCCAGGTTCCTCACTGACGACGAAGACTTGACAGAGCAGCCATCAAGTGTTAGACAGTATTCTAGGTTACTACTTGTGGAGCTTTTTTGTCCAATAATTAAAAATTTCTGAATTGAGTTGCAGGAAATTACTGGTCATCCAATGTTTTATATCAGCTATGCATTCCGTTAATCTTGTGAATTGGTAAGTTTCTTCAGGGCGTGAAGAAATATAGAGCTGAGTATCGTCAGCATAACAATGAAAACTAACGCCATGCTTCCTAATAATATCTCCCAGTGGTAGCATGTACAGGGTGAAGAGTAGCGGTCCTAGCACTGAGCCTTATGGTACTCCATACTGAACTTGCGATCGGTGTGACATCTCTTCATTTACTGCTACAAACTGATAACGGTTGCATAGGTATGATTTAAACCATGATAAAGCAATTCCACTAATACCTACATCATTTTCGAGTCTATTTAAAATAATGTTGTGGTCGATGGTATCAAATGCAGCGCTAAGATCGAGTAACACTAATAGAGAGATACAGCCACGATCGGATGATAAGAGTAAATCATTTGTAACTCTGATGAGAGCAGTCTCAGTGCTATGGTCTAAATCCTGACTGGAAATCCTCACAGATACCATTTCTTTCTAAAAAGGAACATAATTGTGAAGACACTGCCTTTTCAAGTATTTTTGACAGAAAGGGTAGATTTGAGATTGGTCTATAATTGACTAATTCTGTAGGATCAAGTTGCGTTTTTTTAATAAGTGGTTTAATAATAGCCCACCTAAAAGTTTTCGGTACATATCCTAATGACAAAGATGAATTAATGATATTAAGAAGAGGATCTATGACCTCTGGTAGCATCTCTTTTAATAGCCTAGTCGGTACAGGGTCAAGCATACATGTTGCTGATTTTGATGATTTAACGAGTTTAGTCAATTCTTCTTCTCCTATAGAAGTGAATGATTGTAATTTTTCCTCAGTGACACTTCAATGCTCTGTCTGATGTGATACTGTAGTAGACGGCTGCATGGTTAAAATTTTCTTCCTAATATTATCAATCTTACATGTGAAGAAGTTCATAAAGTCATTACTGCTGTGCTGTTTACAATCATCAGAAGTTGAAGCTTTATTTTTGGTTAATTTAGCCACTGTATCAAATAAATACCTTGGGTTGTGTTTGTTTTCTTCCAAGAGAGTTGAGAAATAAGAAGATCTAGCAGTTCTTACGGCCTTTCTGTATGTGATCATGTGCTCTTTCCACAAATTACGAAATACCTCTAGTTTTGTTTTCTTCCAGCTGCGCTCCATTTTTCTGGCTGCTGTTTTAAGGGCCCGGGTGTGCTCGTTGTACCACGGCGTTGGACTATTTTCTTTAATCATCTTTAAGCGCAGAGGAGCAACTGTGTCTAAAGTACTGAAAAAGAGAGAGTCAATAGTTTCTGTTGCAACATCGAGTTCTTCTAAGCTATCTGGGATGCTGAGGAGATGATACTGATGGGGAAGATTATTTAAAAAGCAATCTTTAGTAGCGGCAGTGATTGTCGTGCCATTTTTGAAGTGAGGGGGCGGCTTTGCAACCTTAGCTAAATTAAGTATACATGATACTAAGTAATGATCTGAGATGTCATCGCTCTGCTGCAGAATTTCAACGGTATCAACATTTATTCCATGTGACAATATTAGGTCTAAAGTATGATTAGGGCAATGAGTGGGTTCTGACACGTGTTGCCTAACTCCAATAGAGTTTAGTATGTCTTTAAATGTTAATCCCAATGCGTCTTTTTCATTGTCTACATGGATATTAAAATCACCAACAATTAGTACTTTATCTACGGCCAGTACTAACTCTGACAGAAAATCAGCAAATTCTTTGATAAAGTCTGTATTATGCCCTGGTGGCCTGTATACAGTAGCTAACATAAATGTTGAACGGGTTTTGTCATGTACACTACATAGCGTTACTTAAAGCACCAAAACTTCAAAGGAATTATATTTGAAACTAGACTTCTGAGTAATACTGAAGATATTATTATAAATTACAGCAACCCCTCCCCCTTTACCTTTCAGACGTGGCTCATATTTATAACAAAAATCTTGGGGGGTGGACTCATTTAGAGTAATGTAGTCGTCAGGTTTTAGCCAGGTTTCTGTCAAACAGAGCACATCTAGATTATTATCTTTAATAATATCATTAACAATAAGCGCTTTTGGGGAAAGGGATCTAATAATCAGCAACCCAAGCTTTATCTATTGTTCATCTGTATTAAATCTTTTGTTTATTTGTTGGACATCAATACAATTTTTACTGTTGAATGGTTTTGATGTTTTTTTGTATTTACTAATTCGGGGAACAGACACAGTCTCTATATGATAATATCTAGGTGAAAGAGTCTCTATGTGCTGGGATTAATCTGACTCCGGTGACGTGAGACAGCTAGCAGACGGTCGGTTTAGCCAGTTTGTCTGCTTCCTGACCTGGGCCCTAGTGAGTCAAAGTTTAGCTCTAAGACTATGTGCCAAATTACTAGAGAGAAGAGCGGCACCACCCCAGGAGGGATGGATGCCATCCTTCTTCAACAGGTCAGGTCTGCCCCAAATTTTTTTCCAATTGTCTATGAACCCTATGTTATTTTGCAGACACCACTTAGACAACCAGCCATTGAGTGATGATAGTCTGCTAACTATCTTATCACTCCTTCTAACAGGGAGCGGACCAGAACAATAAACAGCCTCTGACATCGTACTAGCGAGTTCACACACCTCTTTAATGTTAATTTTGGTGATCTCCGACTGGCGAAGTCGAACATCATTAGTGCCGACGTGAATAATAATCTTAGAGAATTTACGATTAGCTTTTAGCCAGCACATTTAAATTTGCTTTGATGTCAGGCACTCTGGCTCCCGGTAAACAAGTGACTATGGTGGCCGGTGTCTCTATTTTAACGTTCCGTGTAATAGAATCGCCAATGACTAGGGCACTTTCAACAGGATACTCAGTGGATGCTTCACTGAGAGGGGAGAACCTGTTTGATGTTCATGCGGCATGCGGTGCAAGTGATAATGACAGGAGAAAACATGACTTACCGTGTTTGTTGATTAATCCAACTTACCACTTACTGGACCACTTACTTACCACTTGCTGGACACTATTTACTAATCCAACTAATGAACTCAGAAAAAGGGAGACCCGGGTGCAGTGATGACAAGCTAACAGGCTAGCGAAATGCTAACGTGTGATGGTGATTTAGATTAAAAGCTAGCGATGTCAAATTTAACGTGATAGGCAATTTTTAAACAATTTACGGTAATGAGTAAGTTATATTTAGCAGTAGAATAAAGAGGAAATATCAAAATAAAGATTCAAACGTAAGCAAGGCTGTACAGAGCTACAGACAAGGCAGAAGGCAGACAGGAGACAGGAGCAATCGATCAGGCAGGAGCAATCAGCATACCAACAACACATTTTGGACACATTTGTATGCTCCCAACTTTGTGGGAACAGTTTGGGGATGACCCCTTCCTTGTTCCAACATGACTGAGCACCAGTGCACAAAACAAGATCCATAAAGACATGGATAAGTGAGTTGGAACTTGACTGGCCTGCACAGACTCCTGACCTCAACCCGATAGAACACCTTTGGGATGAATTAGAGCGGAGACTGCGAGCCAGGCCTTCTTATTCAACATCAGTGCCTGACCTCACAAATGCGCTTCTAGAAGAATGGTCAAAAATTCCCATAAACACACTCCTAAACCTTAAGGAAAGACTTCCCAGAAGAGTTGAAGCTGTTATAGCTGCATAGTGTGTGTATAACCATCCATGGATAGATATCTGAATATACTAGATGTAGACTGCTTACATTTACACTGATGTTGATTTTGTTACATTTACTAACTTACTGTCTTATGACATCAGGATGTGTTTGATCTTCTTCTAAAAATAATGTTTGTGACGATGATGATGTTATTGGAAGTGTTGTTTTTGTCTCGTGTGTGTGATGAATATTGATGTGATGCTTGCTGTCAGCATTTCCCATTGTACAATTCTCATTCTGAAAACAAATAATATTAAACATTTTAAAACCATAGTTTTTATAGTAGTTTTTATATTTATAGTTATTTATTCATAGCCATTTCATTGTTTGAAAGAAGTCTCTTCTGCTCACAATAGTTGCATTTATTTGATTAAAAATATAGGAAAATAGTAATATTGTGATATATTATTACAATTCAAATGTATATTTTTATTTATATTCAGCCTTTAAATAAGTGTAATATGGTGATTCAGTGTTCAAGAAACATTTTGTATTATTATCTATGCTGGCAAGAGTTGTGCTGCTTATAGTTTCTTTTTTGGAAACTGTGATGTTTTTTTCAGGATTCTTTAATGAATGGAAAGCTCAAAAGAACAGCATTTATTTGAAATGGAACTTTACCTAATTGTTAAAATAATGGCAGATTTATAGTCAGGACAACTTGACATTTTAAGTGAAGTCAAGACATTTAAATGAGACAAGTACATGAATTCAACCAGGGCCGTTTCTAGCCATTCTGACGCCCTAGGCGAAATCCTTATTGCTGCCCCCAGTCAAATTTTAAAAAGCAACATTGGTATTACTGGTATTAATTAACAAATACATACATACCAAATTATATTTGTATATATTTGTTAATAAGGATTCAAATTAATAGTCAGATGCCTGTATAGCCCTAGGCCTATAATATATAGCCTATATTTGTGCAGTCCCTAGTTTCAGACATAACTACATAATTATTATGTGTTATTAGTACATTTCACATGAAAGTAATAAGAATAAATACTGATTCAGTGTGGTTTTTGTTACTCATTGATGCGTGAACTTCCCCTTTAAATAACGCAACACTTTTCCCTCTGTATGTACGACACTGCTTGAATTAAGCACTATTAGAACTGAATTAATCGATTCAGAATTCAACACCATCCATAAAGATACGTTAAATTTGTCAACGTGATTTAATAAAGGATGTATTCATGTTGTGAATTTTTACATTTTATTATACCATTTTTAAATTGGCCGCTAAAGTTTTATATGGGACAGTTACAAAACACACTGATTCTTTTAACAATGCATTGGCACAAAAAACTTGCAGGTGCAGTTAAGAGAAGAAAGCTTTATAGAGTCAAAATATAACTGATAATCATGAAATGCTGAAGTAAGTGTGCAGTTATATTTTGCCTCTAACATACACACTGAGCAATGCTATCTGCCCATTCACAGCGTTATTTCTAGACTGCCACAAATACTGCCCTAACAAAATACAGATTTGTACCTGTTATTTTAATTGGCCTTTAGTTTGAATTTAGCTTTATTTTATGGTTAAAAAGTGTTACCTTGCCAAAGCATTGACCGAGTTCATTGATGGTGTTGTTGAGCAATCGTCAGATTGACAGTTCTCGGATCCAATGTGTGGGGGAACTAGTGGGGGCGGCAATAACATTTTAGGGTGGCCGTGACACCCTTTACACACAACCATCTAATGCCAGATATGCGCTTATTGGCGCCCCCCTACTGATGGCGCCCTAGGCGACACGCCTAGTTTGCCTATGCCTAAAAACGGCCCTGAATTCAACGCAAAAAAAAGGCAAACTGTTTTACGAACACCTTAGTTTTACATTATATAATATAATATGACTTACAGATTAACTGCTTTAATTCCCACCTCCCCCTCATCCTGCTCATCGTCTCTGTCACAGAGGATGGAGGAGGACAGTATAGCCGTGTCTCTCACTGAGGGATTTGCCTGTCCAGAGAAAACTGTCTACAGTCCTTAGCCCTAGAAAGAATTCCAACGGGAGAGAGCCAAAACAAACCGGCCATGATCTAAATGTGAAACCAGATACATATGAAAGAATGCAGTTTTCCATCCAAAGCTCACTCCTATGACCCCGACCCCTAGCGGGCCGGTGGCTCGCTTGTTTGTATATTCCGACAATCACTTTGTTTTAATGCCCATAATACTAGTTTCACAACAGAGTCTTCATTGAGCTGCCAACCCCTAGAGTCCTGACAGCTGCAGTTCCATCTGGACATTGCAATCCCAGCGTGTGGAGAAGTATGTGTGTGAGATTGTGCAGTGTAAATGTATTTTGCAAAAGTTTAGAGCTCACTGAGTGTGTTTCTCGTCATATCTGTATCACCCACCCCAAATTGAAGTCGGAGTTTAAAAGTATGCGATAAATATTGGGGATGCATCAGGGCTCGGGCCTAATCATTATATCTCATTTGTCTACCCTTCATGCTTTCTACTCGTGCCTGTGTGCCTGTTTTATGTGAAAGCTCAAGAGGAGAATTCCCACGCTTCATGAGAAACACTAAGCCGTGTTGGACCTCAGCTGGCGGAGATGTAATTTATTGATGATTTTCTTTCACGCATCACTAGAGCCAACATCTTCTCAGAGGTAGAAAGACAATACTCAGACCAATGGAGTCACCTTTTTAGTGGTTATAGAGTTTCAGCTGCCTTCTGCATGTGTCCTTGTCTGCTGAACCCTTGATCATTTAAAAGGAAAGTTCCGCCCCAATATATATATATATATATATATATATATATAGAATGATTTCTGAAGGATCATGAGACACTTAAGACTGATGTAAACAGGAATAAATTACACTTTATATTAAAATAGAATAGAATAGCTTTTTTAATAATATTAACAGTATAATATACACTTTAATTTCACACAAATATACTTTGTGCTTAGAAACATTCTTAGCTCTTTTACAAGTAATTTCAGCTGTGGTTTGTCTAATTATGACGTTTGCTTTGCTCTTTATATATAACTTTTTACATTTCCTGTTGTAGAAACGCTTTTATTCTAGTGAAGATTTGTTGGAAGGCTTGTGCGCAGCTAACAGGGCCCGTAATAGCGTGGAGATTTGGCAGGATGAGCGGGAGGTTTGGCATTGAACCGTCTTAGCACTCTGTTTGTCCCCAAGATCCACTTCTGCACAGTCACTCCGTTTAATGAAGCCATACATCTCCAGCAGTCTTCTACACATCTGGAGATTATATAGAGACAGAAGGCTGCACGACACTCGTCTGGGCCTCCATATTTCACAGCATAAGCTTGAAGTGGCATTCAATTTACAGCTCTTTCTCCATCTCCAACAGCATGGTTCTATTGAGCTACAGTGGCAGAATCACCACACTTACATGCAGACTATATAAAAACAAGAGCATAGTTTGGTAAACAGGCCTGCTCTAAGATGCATCTGGGAAACAGTGATCTGAGAGAGGCAAATTAATGCACCCAACTCCATAATTAATAAGTCCCAAAGCTCATTCCGGCATCTTGTTTCAGGGCTCATTAATCATTAATGATGGGCAGGGTATGGAGTGGGTGAAGGCCGGCCTCTCTTCTACCTGACCCCTCGGACATCTGATCCACCTGCACTGGTCACAACCAGACCCCTCCTTCACCACGTCATACACCATCTTCTCCGCTATAGCTCTTTCAGTGGCAGTGAAACCGGAGCAGCGTTAATAGCAGGTTTAGTTTACTGTCTGGAATCTGAGAGATTGTTCTCGTGGGTTCAGGTTCTGTATGGAGTCTGTAACTAAGCTATCATAATTCTACTAAATGCACAGTCATCATTTACGCTTTCTGTCAAGGCCAATTTTGTCCTAAGCAAAAACTAGAATAACTCACAGCATGATGTGACTAATAGACAAAGCTTTTCCCCCCCAATTGTTTCATGCTGTTGTGTGTTATAATTAAGTTACTGTCGAATAGAATTTGTTATTATTTGTTATGCTTGATTTAGTATTTGTTTTCAGTGACAGCAGAAACCGTTCTGACATGCTCTCCACCTCCCATTGTACTTTGCTATCAGTTATGGTAAAATCAGAAACCACATTTTTTCCCCCCTATATATTTGTATTATAAAAATGAATATCAGGGTGGATTAGAACAGTGTTTCCCAACCTTTTTTCAGTCATGGCACTCTTTGACAATTTTCTCCGTTTTTTAACACCCTCTCGCATATGTTTCGCTAGGGGTGTAACGATACAGATTGCTCACGGTTCGGTTTGTATCACGGTTTTAGGTTCACGGTTTCGGTACGGTTCAATATTTGCTATGTTCAGGGAAAAAAGGACTACTGTCAAATAAAAATAAAGAAAATAATAAGAACAAATAATTTAAATACAAGCAGCCGCACAAATAAATACTATTGAGCAAAGATAGACCTAATAATAAAATAAACTATGCTTTTCAGGTACGTCTAACATTAGTTTTCAGATACAGAAATTGATCAAAATAACATTGCATATTTGACTGTATAAATTAAAGATTAATCCTATTAAACTTACAAAAGCTATTCAATCAAGAGCAGTGAGTGATGTCCTTGTCTTTTGTTGTTTGACATTAAACAGACAGCAGTAAAGGCTACTGCCCCTTTAAGACCTAATGCACGTATATGCGTTGTCTTTCTCGACTGTATAAAGTTTACTTAAGGCGTATACAGACTATGTCTGCTAGAATACTCATCAAGATGGACATGTTGACATACTTTGTGTGAGTTTGTCCGTGCAAGAGCAAGACTTGAAAGAGAACTCAATATCTGCTAAAAAAATACTATCTAAAAAAAGAAAGAAAAGACCTTAATAATTGTATTCAGCAAGGATGCATTACATTTATCAAAAGTGATAGTATGTTTATACTGTTCTAAAAGATTGCTATTTCATATAAATGCTCTTCTTTTGAATTTTATATTGATCAAAGAATCCTGAAAAACATATCACAGTTTTCATAAAAATATTAAGCAGCACTACTGTTTTCAACACTGATAATAAGAAATGTTTTTTGAATACTAAATCAGCATATTAGAATGATTTTTGAAGGATCATGTGACACTGAAGATGATAAGTAATTAGGCTAACAATTCAGCTTTGCCATCACTGAAAAAAAAAACACATTTTAAAATGTATCAAAATTGAAAAAGTTATTTTAAAATGTAATAATATTTCACAAAATTATTTTTGCTCTATTTTTGATCAAATAAATGCAGCCATGGTGAGCATAAATTACTTTTATATATATAAAAAACCCTTACTTATCCTATAAGCTTTTGGATGATAGTGAATAACATTTGACAAAACAGTTTAAAAATGTTGACATCCCGCAACCAGCCCTGTCTCCGCCTCTTTGTAATACAAAGTGATGCCCAAGATTTCACGCCACTGTTGATTTGCAATTTTAAAACAATATGTTGGGGTTCTGTTGGACCTCTGAACTTTGATGAAAATATTTATCTCATTACTAGCTTGTGTTTACAACGGCTGACTCCTTCAGCAGTTGAAGGAAGGCGAGTGTTAATTTAAGCATTAAATATGAGTCCTCTGAGAGTGCATGTTGTGTAACCGCACTTTCAAATATGCAGAGCAAGAATAAACAGAGGGCAGATGGGCGCATATTGCATCGAACATGGAGGGCATGTCAGTGATGGTGGTGGATGGCAACTGTCCAGAGGATGAAGGATTCTGAAATCCCCCATTGCACACTCTCCTCCACCTCCAGAACCACGAGCTGCTAAAACAAACCACATGTGCACGGCCAAACCCACATTTTTCACTACAGACGCATAGTGTGCGAGTGTGTGTATTTGTTAGAGGGTGGGGGCCTGTAATGGAATGGTGTGTGTTGTGGAAAAGGAGCACTGAGAATATTAGCTCAGAGTCAAAAGTTCAGGCTTTACAGAACCACACCTGCACTGAGTACAAGCCATATGGTTCGGTCCGTCCATTCTGATGCTGTAATAGCTATTGCGATTATAAATATTGTTCTATATTTGGTGTTTTTTGAAGGGTCGTGGGGTTTGCTGTAACATCCTGCATCTTTCAAAAGAGCAGTATGTCATCAAGACGTACTTTGATCCAGATGATCTTTAGAAGGTTCTGACAGGAGCTCAGGCCCAAAAGAAATATAGCACAGACTCTCATCTGCTCCGCAAACTGAGAGAGAGAGACACAGAGAAATCTGCCTGGAAACTTCCAATGTAAAGAGTGAGAGAGAGAGAGAGAATTGTTTCCTGTTAAACAAGGGATCTGGTTGCCTCTAACCAGCTCTTATACACCTGCCATTCAGGATTTGCCACCACAGCAGAGGTTGTTGAACTTCAAATGTCATGGTGAATAAAATCTAAGTGTGTTTCTTAAGGAGAGAGACACTGAGTTGGAATGACTATGAGCTTATGTAAGACCTTGTGGTCAAATGTTTGTAAAATTACAAAAAACATGCGTAATCTTTGCAAGGAAATTGAGAAGTGAAGTCACTGCTTACTTTTCTCCCCAAGAGATTATTTCTAAAGCCATAATCTGTGGGCTAAGACTTTTTGAACTGTATAACCCCCATTCCCATTTAGGGTGTTTTAGTATGTACCCAATGTAGGATGAGAAAGCTATTGCACATGTTATTGCGAGTAGGGTAACTGATGCTAGCAATGTCAGGTCATGGGTTTGATTTTCAGTGACACATGGACTAATAAAGAGTATAGTTTGAGTGCATTGTAAGTTGTTTGTGATGTAAAAAAAAGTCTGCAAACAAATGCATTTATTCAGCAATTGATCAAAAGTGACAGTAAAGTACATATATAATGTTACAAAAGAATTCTATTTTAAATAAATGCTGGAACTTTATGTGACACAAACAATCCTGAAAAAAGTATTGACACAAAAATATTAAGCAGCACCACTATTCACCATTGATAAGAAATATTAAAATTAGTTTTAAATTGTAATATTTAACAATAGTACTGTTTTTTCTGTCGTTTTGATCAGTAAAAAACATTTTAACTATAATTTAAATTACATTTTCCCCGTTGTCATGCATAATAGCCTTATTTGGAGGCATTTATTATGTGTTTTGCTTGCTCTTAGTCTCCATGTCAACAGAAACACGTTTCAATTAGTAAAGACTGCTATTTCACATCCTAAATACTCTAAACGGTATTGTTACATATTTCTCTGTATCTCCCATTTTACTTCGGAAATTAAACTAAACAATATGTGAAGCCTCATAAAAAAATACAAACATATGTAAATAATTTTATTTTATGAAGTCAATTTTTTGCAAACTTGTTTTTATGTGGTCTATAAAAGCTTGGCTTGCACACTTTAAGACGAGGTATTTGAAGTACGCTTGGTTTGAGGTTTACAGGAAAAAACAATTTCTGTGGCGTGAACTGAAAGCTCTTGAGTTCTTGCGCCGCAGTTATTTTCAAAGATGAAACAGCAGAGCCCATTAACTTCCACAAATACTCAATTTAAAATGTAATTTTGTTGTTTGCTTTGCTTTGCAGATGAGACACGGCCAGCGCCACAGTTAAACGGACCTGCGGTGGCCCCGGGGCCCGTGGCCATTTCTGCTCCCCCTACCCCAGAATCCCCAGGTCCTTCTGCATGCCCGCTTCTGCCCACCCCCACTAACCCTCAACCACCACCAGCCGCCTCCTCATCCCCCGGCTGTGGCTCTTCTAACTCAGAGCAGGCTGGCACTGGGGCCCCTGGGGCGCCATCAGTCACTCCCAGCAACCCTGAGACCGAAGAGGACAAAGCCAAGAAGCTGCTTTACTGCTCACTGTGCAAAGTGGCCGTCAATTCGCTCTCCCAGTTGGAGGCCCACAATAAAGGTGAACATTCATTTAGCAACAACTCATCTAAACTCAAACACAGAATTATAGTATTTTAAAATATCTTTCAGGTCGAGTATTCACGCAAAAATGATCTGTTATGTCTTATGTGAATGTTTGGTTAACTGTTGGGTTGACTCTATCAACTTCAAACAGGTGTAGCTCAGTTTTTTTTTGTCCGATTTCAACAAATAATACGTCATTTTGTCGTTTTTTTAATAGAGAATAACTCATTTGAATTGCTCATTGCGAATCACTTTGCCAGCGCAGGTCACATATAATGTGCAAACGCAAAGCACGCAAATCTAACATTTTGGTAGTGGCAGGTGTAGCTATATTTTTTGTTTTCATGGCTTAAGGGAAGAAGCATTCCATATGGAAATGTTATATTCCTTATTCCATAAAATATGCATCCTAGATACATAGATGGTAGAAGACTGATCCTTTTTTATTATTTGAATGCATGGAGTTTGACTATCCATCAATTAAAACCATGTATTATGTTGCCGTTCCTAATAAATTTGCGGACAAACTGGGAAATAACGTGCTAAACATTTAAGGATTTATATAGTTCTCCTCATTTAGTTTTTACAAAAATTTTGCACTTGGCAAACGCTAAATTCGGACCTACTGGTTGTATTTCTCAATACTTGCACAAATTACTTCAGAAGATATAATTATTTTAAGAAGAGTCTGCAAGATTTTTCATGTTCTGTGAGCAACACAAATATGCGTAGCTCCAGGCAGCTCACAGAGGAACACTAGCAATTATGTCCATCACAGAAAAAAACGCTTTAAACTTCTGAAACAGGCGTCTTTAGATGCTTTCACTCGTCTCATGATTTATACACAACTTTACAGCGCCACTTGTCCTCTTGGTTTGCCCCAAAGGTGTGCACAAAAATGAACGGATCAGTTTTTGAATTGCAGTGCAGCTTGTAGTATTTAGGGGAGTGTTTGATTTCTCGTGGTATATCGAATGCCTGAGCAGATCTCATTCTGCTCCATTATTCAGTTTGTGTCAACACAAACAACCCTGTTTGAAGAGATGAAGGTGGATGTTGAGGAGACATTGCTGCAGAGGCACACACAACTCTATTTATTATTGATCTCCTCTTTTATTTAGCAAGAAAAACTGCAGTCATAGTTTCAGTACGTTTATACCGTTTGATTAGGGATTTCTCATGTTGAGTTTGTTTTTCCCCAGGCCAAAAAAAAGTTAATGCCTTTACATAAAGTATTTGACAATTGTTTGTGTGGTCTGAAAATTAAACATTCACACTTTGATACATGGAAGCCACAAGTCGTTCCTCTTGGAACACGACCATGTTTTAAAGTAAACATTACAAGTTATGAGTGATATCAGGGCGTTGTTGCTGATGGAAATTAATAATCATGGCCTGGGTTAAGGAAAGCTATCTGGAATCAATACAGTCCATTCCCTAAATTAAACTACAAACCACGGCCAGAAATCAAATCATATGTTGTGCAGACAGCCACAGATATAAGTCGGGAGAGTAAGGGAGACTTTTAGCTTACTTTATTTCTGTCCAGACACAGCTGTCAAATCTTGTTTTATCTGTTTATTTCTCAGATGGCATTTACTAATGACCATTATACAGTGAAACTAGCAACGCTCATTGTCATATTGCAAGAGTACATTTTTGAACAGCACAAAGGTCATTTGTGCTAGTTTCTTGCCTTGTCTGCTCAAACCCAAAGTTAAGGTGAACTTTTGGTCAAAGGGAGAAAATGAAGTCTGCTTTTGATTTGGCAAGAGAATGTGTCGACATTCCCAATGTTTTCTTGGTTAAGAACAAAACAAAGACATTAGTTCTTAGGAACCCAAGCATGTGGACATCACGTGTTTTTGTGTTTTTTGTACGTATAGCTTAGCTGTGTTTTCATTGACATTGTGAGGCCAGGAACATGACTTCGAAACATTTAAGGAGAACCATGTGTTGCATGGCTCCAAACACAGGAAATGGAAAATTGATGAGCTTCGTTGTATTGAGGACAGCCACATTTTAAAAAAGCTTGAAGACTTGAAGAATTCAGTTTTGCAACAAAGTTTTGAAATTGAAAGCCAAGCAATATATCTTGTTTTATGAGCAGCCCTGTACAGTAATGTAACCTTTATGAAATTCAAAAAGGATATGATTCACAAATGCAAATCATTCCAATAAAAGAATGGAGTGACTGCCTATCAGACATGTGGACAGGAATAAGAATCATCCCTGGCATGAGCAGCTGCATTCAAGGATTATTCAAAGTGGAAGATTCAAGTGCTCTCTAGTGGTCGCAACTGGATATAACAGTGCTACCTGCAGTTTATATTATCTTTATCTTTATAGATAAATACATTTAATATGTTTATTTTTCTTTTATTATATCATAATATTCTAAATTTATTTATTCTGTTTTATATTATTATTATTGTTGCATTATTTTATTTATTATTATTATTATTTTATATATTTATTTATTAATTGATTTATTTATGTGTATATACACAACTGGTCAAAAGTTTGGGGTCAGTATTTCTTTGAAAGGGGGGGGGGGGGGGGGGGTTAATAAAAGCAGTTTTTCTAAACTTTCTATTCAACAAAGAATCCCGAAAAAATTTATCAAGATTTATACAAAAATATTAAGCAGAACAACTGTTTTCAAAATTGATGATAATAATAATAATAATAAATGTTTCTTGGGCGTCAAATCAGCATATTAGAATAATTTCTGAAGGATCATGTGACACTGAAGACTGGAGTAATGTTAAAAAATGAAGCTTTGCAACACAGGAATACATTTCATTTTAAAATATATTAAAATTCAAAAGAGTTATTTAAAATTGTAATAATATTTCGCAATATTATTGTGTTTTTGATCAAATAAATGCAGCCTTGGTGAGCATAAGAAACAATAAAAAAATCTTACTAAGCCAAACTTTTGAACCATAGTTTATATTCATGTATACATGTGTTTTATATATAATTACACTCATTTATAAAACCACCGTTGTATTGCTCTGTGCTCCTCAGGCACTAAACACAAAACCATTCTGGAAGCCCGCAGCGGACTGGGGCCCATTAAGGCATACCCTCGTTTGGGTCCGAAGCCCAGCGGGGAGCAGGGAGGCGGGGCCTCAGACCCCAATACTCAGGAACGCACCTTCCACTGTGAGATCTGCAATGTGCGGGTCAACTCAGAACTACAGCTCAAACAGGTGAGCAAGGGTTATGGTGCTCATATATCATGAAATAGCTATATGAAACATCTGTGTGCTTTTATATGCTCGCCATGTTGTTTATTGTTATCGAGCCCAAAATATTATATAGAATTTTCATCTACGGACTATGTTTTTATTTTTGGTTTGTTTGCAGCACATATCAAGTCGACGGCACCGGGATGGAGTGGCAGGAAAGCCAAACCCCCTCCTGAGCCGACACAAGAAGCACAGGGGAGCTGACCTTGCGGTAAGTGGTAACTGGAAACAATCCTAATTTAAGTGCGCTGACATGCACTAAAATTTATATAATTGGATGTCAAATTAGAGTACAGTATGTCAAGATGAAAAAAATTGTAATTGGATGTCAACATTACAATATGATATCACTGAGTCATAATGTTTTTATCTTAAATAGGATCTCACCAAAGCATTAGGCGCCGGCCTCCTGCCGAGTCCTCTGGCCGTTGCTGCGGCGATGGCAGCGGCCGCCTCCAACAATCCACTGGCTCTCCGTGCAGCAGCCCCCGCCCCCCATCCGCATCACCATCACCATCACCTCCTGCAGGGTCCGCCCCTCAGCCACGCCATCTTGAGACCAGCTCCGGGGCCCATACGCACCTCACACGGTCCGATCCTGTTCTCCCCGTACTGACTCCGCCCTCACCCCCTTAGCCAATCACAGCCAGTCCGGAGCCTCACCTCCAAAAGCACACTGTGAAGACGAAAAAATAGTGAAACATCACAGCAATGACTAGATTCGGCTCATCAACAATAACGTCAATCATCAAACTAAGCAGAAGGGGGCGCAAAGCGGGAGCAATCATGAAGGAGGGTGCAACTGGCGTTCCAACACTCTTTCCATCACCCTTAACTGCCTCCTCCATCTCCGTTCGTTTGGTTTAAGTGCTTTATTTGTTGGTGGATGAATGGACAAATGCAGGGATTGTTGGAATAGAGCAATATTGTATTTATCTGACATCCTTGTTCCTTCCCTCTATTTATACTCATACTGTGAGGTAGCAGAAGTCACATCGTAGCCAGACATGCTGGAATGAGTTAGGCAACTTTCTAGAGACCCCAAAACACACAAAACCAACACACAAAGACTACAGTTAAATGTTTCTGTTGTTCTGAATAAATGCACCCTCAACCCTATGCACCTTGAGAAACCTACAGAAACCATGTTACATCAGTACGCTTCTCGTAGTATTCGCTGTATTCGACTTGTCCTGTCTGGCTTTGGCATCTTTTCAAGAGGAAAACGCCACAATCTCAGTCGCAGTTCCACCATGTCGAGACTCACAGCAGGATATTGTGGGGAAGATGCTGGTTCGAAATGAGCTTTAGAAGCTCAGCGTCGCTGAAAAGTCTGACTTCATACAGTCGCATCTCTCTACAGAAACAGAGAAATGCAGAAGAGATACTCGAGATCTCTTTCGTGTGGCTTTTACATCCGTTAGCGCTAGGAGCGGTTAACTGAAAACTCCCAGACCTCTGTCTTAGATCTTAGAAAATCAGTAGATGTCTATTTATTCTATTGCGTAGCGTAGTTTAGTTCAGAACACCCAAGCTGGTTGACTTTAGAAAAATATTCAGAAGTGAAATATGTACGTAGAGAATGACGTAACTGGTGGTAGATGCTGAAATATGATGGACGGGTATTTTGATTCTCAGAGAAAGGCAACAAACCTAAGCACACACTTGGACTAACAGTACATACTTTAGGTTCCTCTGTTCATTTTGTCTCTGTATGTTCGGTGGACATTATGCAACCCCTAGCAATACGGGCCCCCCTTCTGCGTTCAGTCTCACGAGACAGCCCACATCCCGGCAAGGACTGACACCGCAGGTCAGCCACTCCAATGGAACCCCAAGAGAGTAGAAAAATGAACAGAGTGAAGACGCAGAGGAGGTCACTAAGGACACGACTGTGCAATCTCTCCTTTTTTTGGTATGAACTTCCTGTCTTGAATCTAAAGCCATGCAATGCATATTAATTTTTTGTTTTTATTACGATCAATTAATTGCTTTGATGTTGTTTTTTTGGTTCGTTTTCATAGTACACTGTTATGTTGAACAAATATTGTTGTGGAAATTCTGACAAAAAAAATAATTGAACAAAAGAAAAAAAACAAGAATATTTTTCTATGGAAGATTGAACACCTGCACTCGGATGGGATCGAAATGCGGCTTACCCGTCGTAAGAAGCGTATTTAGAGAAAGTGAAGTACAAATACAGAAAACATCAAACAAGGGCCTGTCGTGTTGGTGGAACTAAGTGTGACAATGTCTTACTGTTGTTTGGATATTGCAATGCAATAAGCAATTTAATTTTGTCATTTGTTGTAGAAGATCATTTATAAATGGTTCTGTATGGCTGCTAATAGGCCTCAATGTTCTTCCACAGAGATAAATTAGCCTTTTCAGTACAAAAGCTGGGAGTTTAAAAGCAAGAAAGGGGCACACACAGAGACAGGCCCTTCATATTAAAGGGTCTTTTTTCATCTCTGAGTGGGGGGACAGGGTATATCTGAATGCAAACAATGTGTAGTCAGCCAGAGCCTTTGCGTATGTAGCTTAGTTCACTTTTTTATTTGCATTGTGTGGGAAGCGTCATGATAATGCCATTACTTCATGCTAACTGTGGTTAGCGTCCACCATTGTGCTTTGATGAAACTTTACCTCTGTTTCTCATTAGTTACCGAGGCACTAGTATGGTGTAGTTTCATGTCGGTGTGTATTGTGTAGTGCAGTGTGTGTACTGATAGAATCCGGTTTTGGAAAACTTGTGATAGGCAGAATCTACCTTAAAGGGATAGTTCAAAATCGCTAAAAGATGAAACTTATGTTGTCATTTGCTCACCCTTCATGTAATTTCAAACCCATATGCTGTTATTTTTTTCAGTGGAAAACAGGAGCGATTTATGAAGAATCACAGTACAACAACAGTTTTTAGCGACCAGGGCAGGGAAAAAACACCATTAAGTGTCCAAAAATAGTTTATGACTCTTGTATGAAGTCTTTTATAGTAATAAATATAATAATCATACCTGCAAACTCGTCTTTCTGCAAATTTGACATTCTGAATCATTGAAATTCACGCCACCTACTGTGAGAGAATGATTTTGCATTTTAATTCAGCCAGTCTGTATTTCAGACATTTCAGACTATGGTTCAAACCAATTATACACAGTATCGACCTTTATGCACCAGAGAAAGAAGCACGCAGCCATCTTTAGAACTTCCGGTTTTGCGTTTGTTCTATACATTTCTATAGCATCGCAGACGACGAGTAATTGGTAGTAACTGGTGACGTGGATTTACTTATTGTAGAGTTAAGAAAAGTTATCATGAGCATTGTAATGTTTGAAGCGGATATCATAACAAACGTCAGTAGACCGGGAAGATTTAAAAATGAGCAGTTCATTCATAAATCCATAATATAAGATCTTATCTTCATGCTGTGGACATACAAACCGGAAGACAGAACACAACTAGCGCAGTACTGAAAAGCGGCGTGGCTACATACGGTCTATAACAGGGGTGTCCAATCCTGATCCTGGAGGGCCACTGTCCGGAAAAGTTTAGCTTCAACCCCAGTTAAACACACCTGAACCAGCTAATCAAGGTCTAATTAGGCATACTAGAAACTTCCAGACAGGTGTTGAGGCAAGTAAGAGCTAAACTTTGCAGGACAGTGGCCCTCCAGGACCGAGTTTGGACACCCCTGGTCTATAACATACATTATTTACTAGGTTGAAATGTTAGATTTATCATTTTCTAAAAAAAAAAGCAAAATTTTTTTTAAACAGTATTGGTGTTGTTTCAAAGCAACATTGTTGCCTAAACAAAATGTACTTCTATTCTAATATCAGAATTTTCCAAAACTATTTCATTCGCAGATTCCAAGAAATTTGACCATACATATGCATAGGGATTCTTAAAAAATATATTAATAATGATAATAATTTTGTGTTCTATGAGGGGGAAAAACAACAGCCTGTGGGTTTGGATCAACATGAGGGGGAGTAGGCTAAATAAGCGTTTTAATTTGGGGAGTGACCTATTCCTTTTAAACTGCACATTTGCAATCAGCTGTTTCTGCCCCAAACTGAATTGTTTAAACAATCAGAGGACAGAGTATTTGGCTGATTTCAAATGAGCATTTTGTGGTAACACTATGTGCACTGACACATGCTGTAGTCTGAAACCAGGTGTCCAGTGCTCCATTGAAACCATGTGAGGTGATAAAGCCATCACAGCTAACACACTCCACATGCTTGAGACAAACTCGCTTAGTCCCATCCGTCAACACTGTAAAGACCATGTTCATCCTGTAGTCAGAACTATGTCATCACTGTACAGAATTGTCTTTGGTAGATTTATTCAACCTTTCAGGGCAGGTGTAATGTTAGTTGGTGAAGTCTATTTTAGCCTTAGCCTTATTCCACCCCAGGCTTCTCCTGGAGCAGATGCGGACGGAGAAGCTTCGGTCAAACCTCGTCTTGCCAATAAAGTTATTTTTGAATTAAATTGTCAGATGGGAAAACCGTATGTGTGATGGAACGTAGCAATATTCAACTCATACTGGCTACTCTTGTTTATTGCAATAAGGAAATCAACCAATAGATGCATATGTGAGTAAAATAATATAGATGTAATTTAAATCAAACACAGAAAATTATGGAAATACTTGGTATCAGAGAAACTTGGAGTTACCAAAGGGAGAAAAAAGAAAAAAATCAATGTCTATAAATCAATAAAGAATATTAAAACTCATGTCTCATGCTTCTTTTTTCAGTTTTTTTTTTAAATTTTTTATGAGATGTTTATGAGATAAAATTATAGTCCCTCTCAACTAATTTAAAACATCAAGACACTGTAAAAATATGTATTTTTTACTGCAAAATACAGTAAAAATGTAAACATATTTACAGAACAACCTGTACAGTTTAAAAGTGTAATTTACAAAATTACATTTAAAACCAGTAAAGCCAACAGCTCTTTTGTGCTGAATTAGCAAGGCCACACTGCAAAAGTTTTGTACCTTTAACATATACTGAGAACCACCATAATGACACAAGTGGTAAAGAGAAAGAAGAGAAATCACAAGAAGAATTACATTTCATCACAGGTAGCCCTTTTTCACAAGCGGAGTTAAATATCAATTAATAGAAGGTGCACATACACACAGGTGTCATACACACAAATACAAAACACCTAACACATGACACTATTGCAATAAACATTAATTAAGCAATATAAGTTGTAATATAAAACCCTATACAGTATATAATTAATAGCAAAAACTGATATTTTACTGATATTCTAACAAATATTTCACACACAGGGAATTGTAGGAATGTCAGTTTACGGTTTTTCACTGTAAATTATATGTTCTTTTTTACATCCAAAAATGGTCAATTTAACAGTATTTTACTGTATACATTAAATTAAAGGCTACATTATTTTTTTTACAGTGCAAAAACTGTAAAAAGTAACCCCACTTTTTGTTTGTTCTTATAGAGTACACTGCACATGAAATGACTACATTTAACCCATTTAAGCCCACCGGCAACTATAGTTGCTGCAGTGTATTGTCATTTTCCCTTTTGTAAGTATTTTTCTAGATAGTATCCATGTTTTTCATCTCAATGACACACAATTAACCATTGCAAACAAAGCAAATGACTTGTAAGCACATCTAATGGGGAAATGGGGTATACTGTGTTAACAGGTTAATAAATCAGGATCTTTGGTCTTTAGTGCTTTTTGCTTTCATAATATCCCACCTAAAACATAACTTAACCCTTTAACTGACATCTCTACTGTACAGTAGACCTTAATTCGAATATTTTTTGATATTATGTCTTCTAAGGGCCAAAATATTGAAGACCCTTCATCCAGTTTGGAATGGATGCGTTTCATTCTAATCGTTCAAGGACACTCATTCTTTTTATGACTAGTAGCTTACGATTCCATTATAATGTGGAAATTAATACAAGTAATGAGTTTACATTTACATTATTATATGAAATCACCTACTACAGTCAGCCATTGAATACTATGGGACTATTTATTTATTTTTGTTATATAGATGTAATTTTTTCGTCATTATATTAATTTATTTTCTTTTAACTTTTTGATACACAATGCCCTGTTAGGGCAACTTAATGGCTGCACTTTGTTCTGCACTATGTTCCATCACTTTAAGACAAATGTATTTGTTATATTTTCATATTCAACAGATTATAAGATAGCAGCTTTTTTGAGTTTGCATCGAATGTTCTTCGACTTTTATACATAATAAATTTGTTTATGAATAAAGTTTGATCTGTTGAAAGCAGTTATTTTGAGTTAGATGCCAAATGTTCTCCTCCTAGTCAAATTTGACATTGAAGGGGTGAATACAACATATTTGCCCAAACAAAAATGTGTCCACATTGGACACTATTAACATAACTATACGCATGAAACCATTCCAAAAAATTGGGGCAAATGGGTTAAGCAGATTTGCATCCCAGCTCATTTGTGTGTAAATACTTATTTTGGGTCACTAGATGGAGCTCTAGGACAGATATGCTCACTGCAAGTACAGTACGCAGACTAGTGCACTGAGGATTTTATACAGTAGAGTACAACAGGGCTAAAGGCACACTTTAAGAAAAATGTGCTTTTCATTGCTCCCATAGTGTATGATTGCAGAAAGAATATGTTTGTATTTGTGTGAAAATAAATCCTAAAAGTGGTTTATTCTGTTTAAAAATCGTATAAATGAATGGGGTGGCGAGGGAGGCCTTTCTGAAAAAGGCACACAGTATTGATACAAATACTTTAGCTTTTGTCTAACTTAATACTTGTTCAAAACAATCACTTTAGCAAACTCTTTTCTGTTTATTTTTTATAAATAAAATAATACATTTTTGTTAAATAAATATGGCGTCATTAAAATATGTTAATATAGAAATATATACTAAAAATATAGAAGCAAAATAATAAATTAAAAAACTGCAGATTCTAAAAGCATTGAAGGAGAGCCCATAATAATTTAATACAGATTTACAGTAGTAACAATAAATTATATTTTATTATATGATATGATTAATATATATATAATTTTTTTTAAATATGATGGTTTCATTATAAACACGGGGATTATCTCTAAGGTGGACACCCCACTTAAAGGTGCACTATGTAAAAATGTTTGAGTAAAATATTCAAAAACCACTAGGCCAGTGTTATATATTTTGTTCAGTTGAGTACTTACAATCTCCCAAATGTTTCCAACTATTTGGTAAATCGTGAGAAAATTGCTATTTTACCCAAGGAACCGGGATGTGTAAGGGAGTCGCCTGTCAATGCAATGTCATATCTGCGTTTCCCTCGTTTTCCGGTTTTATCACTGTCACTGCAGTGTGTATCATACAAGTATCATAGCAGCCGCCGAGCGAACACACAGAGTAACGTCATAACAGGCCTGTTTGAGATGCGCCTTGCCTGAAATTCAGCCGAGACTAGGCAGCTGCAGTGAGGGGAGGAGTGAAAAAAGTGGACGGACAGTTCTCTCTTCTCGTAGTGGATCAGACACCTGCGAGATCAAAGGCGGATATCGCGGGATTCACACTCGTGCGCTTTGTTGCTGATAAACTGGATGTAATTTAAGTTCTTTTGCTTTTATATGAAAATAAATATGATGAACAAGACACCCAAAGTTTTTGTTATTTATTTCCATTCGAAAGACGTGTTTATCAATCAATTTTACTTTAATTTATTTTATTTTTTATATATATATATATATATATATATATATATATATATATATATATATATATATATATATATATATATATATATATATATATATGACAACGATCACATAACCCACAAAGAGATCGCACTGTCCGAGAGTTTGGGAATATTCAAATATAAAAACATGATATCAGAGTTTTAAAATCAAACATTTTAAAAAAGAACCATACATCACGGTTGTTTAAACCAATAAGCATTAATCTGTGTCGTCAGCAAGTCGTTTCCCATCATGCATTTGCTCAGCGCAGTCAGTGGAGAGCAAGAGGGTAATCCAGCCCCCGGAAAGCGTACCTTTCATAGGGGCAGCCATTGCTATCACCTGCTGTTAGCATCCCATTGACTCCCATTCATTTTGGCCTCACTTTGAAAGCGAATATCTTTACATCTGAGGCGTTTAAAGACTCCATTTGTCCATTGTTTATTTCTAAACAAACACGACAATGTATAAAATTCTCCATTACCTTGTATCTTACACTATCGCCCTGTAGAAGCCGTTTTTGTAAAAAGTAGGCTAACGATTGCGTCATAACCACGCTGTACTGTATGGACCCGAGGAGAAGCTCGTAGGCAATCTTTTACTGTCTATGAGGCAATCAGTAGGACATGGAGGCATAAACGCTGACAGAGATGTCGCAAATCCTGCTTTATTCATCAAAAGTTGCTCCTGCTCACTCTCTCTGTCTCTGCAAGATTCTGTGATTCATATTTCACTTTGCACAACTACTAGAAGACTTGCCACTGTCAGACAGGTTGCTTACGTCACAACTACGTCGTCAAGCTCAGTCCGAGGCTGCGCAGTACACTCAGCCATCAGGAAGTGAGTGCTTCTACCTGACTTAAATTTTCCCCGTCGAAGCCTATGGGTTCGCTGTCCACATCTTTTACTGTCTATGGTGGAGAGCAATTGTGCTCGACTGCAGAATCCGACACATCCGCCTTTCGCTCGCGAGAGTTTTTCGACATACGTCAGCATGACATCAGAGCAAGGCGGACCGCCCTCGGACACATTTTTAACCGGCATGCATCTCGCGCTGATCACCGGTGATCGGTTCTGTGCAGATTTTGCTCATCTCAAACAAGCCTAATATAATTTTCAACACACTCAAATGTATCTAATATGATAAACAGAGCTGCGTTACCTCATACTCATGGCCGGAAAAGCGGAAATGGCGCCGGCGACTGTGGCATACTAAAAGTCCCGCTGGCGACTATGCCATAATAAAGGTCCCGCTGTTCGCAAGGCTTGTGTGGCGCTCTTTTTATTAACACTCGGTCCTGCTTCTTCTTCATACTGCAGTAAGGTTAATAATCACATCCATGAACAGGATTTCTGCCCGAGCCCTATCCCGATTCTTTTCCACCGGTTGTGAGGTGAAGACCACATGTCACAAGATTCTGCGCTCAAACTTGGCATCATCAAACTACGCCTTTGTTTTGAATAGGTGACCTCTAGTGGACGGAAAAGTTACTTAGTGTAGCTTTAATATATTATATTTACCATCTGAATCTAACCATGTCACATTAACAAAATAGAAAAGTCAGCCAGATATTTATTATTCTTATGTTAATTATTGTGCTTTTAGACCCAACATCAAATATACTAATTCTATACTTTTACATATTCTATTGTTATTGAAAAACTGCTGCTTTAATTACCTTGAACAAAACTTAATTATTTAATAATTTTAGTGAGACTTATATGCTACTTAACCCTCTGAAGTCTGAGGCCCTGAGGTCTTTTCTGGGCCCTGAAAGTGTTTTGACATGCCCTGACATTCTGTTACTTGTAACATTTTCATGGCTAAAGTCTGATTACTCTGTATTCAGCATAAACTCTGCTACAATATAATATGTGAGCATTTAAAAAAAAAAAAATTAGTGCAGAATCAACTATTAGTGCATTGCTGCCTGCGATCGCGTCAGAGATCAGACAAATTTCCATGTGCATCTTGAAAAGCAGATGTTTTGGAAAGTGCTGCGGCAAGTTTTTGTGCCATCTAGTGGTTTAGAAGAAAATAAAATCAAAGGTGCCTTTTACCCCGTGGAGCCTTTAGCCCCTTTGTACCCTAACACTGCTGCTGCGAGGAATTAAAACTAATTTAAATTTAAGTTAATAGCATATAAATGCATGCTTTATATAAACTAGCACCTTCTGTGATGTTCATGTTTTGGTTGTAAATTCAGTGCACGTTTAAATTGTTTATGTTGAACTCTTTAGCATGCTTATATTGATTATGGCACAAAAAATGTGGGAGCATGATGTGTCCGTCTGAACTTTAGATTTACCCCTCTCATTTGTAGCTTTGTGTGTAGTCCATAGTGTGTCGATGTTGCCTGACAGACTGAATGTCAGTTACTAAGGTCAAAATCCTTTTGACTTTAAAGATTTGAACTTTGATCTCTGACCTTGCGGTTTTTATTAGAAACATCATTCAAAATGATTAGATAAAGTAGTTTTGCACAAGCCATATGTGTTGAATTCACCAATCCATATATACATTATAAATGTACCATATAAAATAGACCTACAATGAATATCATCTGTTCAGTGTTCAGCAATGATAAAGTTTTTTTATTAGTGCCCATCAATCAACATTCCAATAAACTGCAAGGACTTTTAATATAGAAACCTGCGCTAACCAAGCAACTGCCATTTAATGGGATTGCTAGCAGAGAGCCCTCTCCAGATGTTGGCATGTAAATATCTGCAGTCATGCTACATTAATGAATTTACATCAGCAATCCAAGGGTTTTGGAGCAAGACTTTTTTTTTTGCAGCGCATAGTTGCAATAAATGGTCTTTATGGACTGAAGGAAAACTATTTTATTCATGATATGCACCCTTTTAAGGTTTGTTCCCTAAACTTTTAGATCAGCATCATCGATAATTGAAGAACGAGCTGTTCTGCACTGAAATCTGAGCATTATTAGAGCTATAATCGTCTCCATAACACTTGAGAGTGGGACGGAGCACAGCTTAAGTAAACATACTGGGGTAGAAAGGATGGGTGAAAGGAAGAATAGACAGGAGAACTGTAGCAGACATGCATCTCATAAGGACACAGTGTCAGATTTTGAAAGGTTCACACGTCGCACTCTGCAAATGGAGAACTCCATTAGCTGAAATATGTGCCTGTGCTTTTATCACTAACCTAACAGATCTATGGGGATAATTACACAGCAAATAACACATACATCGAACAACAGCAAATCATTAAAGGTGAAACACATGCAAAGACAGAAAGAAAAGGGATTAGGCCGATTAATGCATTATGCACTGTTATATACTTGACACCTAAGAAATATTCTAATGCTGACAAGAAAACAAAACACTAGTGATAGAGCTGAACCTGATGAGTTCTTTGTGTATGCCTTGAGATTATTCACGGACATAAGGAATAATGAGCATTACATTTCTTCCTTATTATAATGTCACAAGGAGGGGATTTAATTATAGTTTCTGTTCTCAAATCATTGCACATTCAATAATTACCAGGAAATTGAGCCCTCATGTGGCATTATAAAAAAGTTAAATTGACTTTATGTCTTACTGTGGTCCACTGTAGCCCTTAATTCATTTTAAAGCCAATCGCTTTATCGCAAAAACATGCATATATATATATATATATATATATATATATATATATATATATATATATATATATATATATATATATATATATATATATATATATATATATATATATATATATATATATATATATATATATATATTAGTTATATAAAGCAATATATTTTTTTATGATTTTAATATGCTCACCAAGGAAGTAGTTTTGCACACAGCTTTTAAAAGCCATTAGTGGAATTTCCCAATCCATATTATATAATACTGGGTATATATATATATATCCATGTGGATGTTACTTTGACACCAACACCCTTTCATGGAAACGGTATTCCCTGGTGGCTGTTGCCTCTTTCAACAGGATAATGCGCCCTGCCACAAAGCAAAAATGGTTCAGGAATGGTTTGAGGAACACAACAAGTTTGAGGTGTGAGTTGTGAGATTTGGCCTCCAAATTCCCCAGATCTCAATCCAATCGAGCATCTGGGATGTTCTGAACAAACAAGTCCGATCCATCCTATACCTCGCAACTTACAGGACTTAAAGGATTCTTTAAGGATTCAGTAAGGATACATTAAATTGTTCAGAAGTGACAGTAAAGACATTTATAATGTTACAAAATATTTTTATTTGAAATAAATGCTGTTCTTTTGAACTTTCTATTCATCAAAGAATCAAAAAAAAAAAATTAAACAGCAAAAACTGTTTACAGCATTGTTAATAATAAAAAAGAACCATTATTAACAATCGAGCAACAATAAAAAAAATATAATAACTGAGCATCAAATCAGCTTTCTGAAGACTGGAGTAAAAGCTGCTAAACAGGAATTAAAATCATTTTTAAATATATTCAAAAAAGCATTATTTTTGGAGTTCACTATGCTCTCTAACCACCTAGATACTAACATATTGTTTTTCCCACCCGCTTTACTCGCACCTCTCATCATTCCCATAGAGATGTGCTTCCCTCTGCCATGATGCTCCGTTTGCTTGCCTCTGTGTGAGAGAGCATGGCTTTATGAACCCCATCCACATCCCAGCAGTGGCATCACACATGTAGAGTGAATTCTGGAGGCAATGCTTCTCTGAAGCTTTCAACCTCTCTGTGTGACACCCATCTGAGTGAGAGACCAACAATAGAGAGATAGCTTTCGTCCCTGAGGGGTTGGGGGTGTTCTGATGGCTGTTTGAAAGGACATTTGACAGCATTTTCTTCCCAGTCACGATTATGGACGCTATACCAGACATCAATTTAGATCGTGTGTGTATCTTGCAATCAGACTTCAAAGGAAAGCGAACAATCCTGATAATTGGAGAGGGTGTCATTTGTTATATAATGAAAAGTAAAAAGGTTCATTATAATATAACCTCTAAACGAATTAATACCCCAGATTTGTGCTGCCTCAAGTGGCCACTGCATGAGGGTCACATATAAATGATTAACACAAATGTAGCCTTTTTAGTAGACACTCACAGTGTTGCAAAATAATTGAAGATGTATGTATAAATGACTAATTTCTGTAAAGTAACACAATTCAACAGAGAATAATAAAGCTTTAGAATGAATCATCATCTCTTTTGCCTTGCTAAAGCTCATCGTGTTCTATGTGTTGAAACGCATGTAAAGTCACATGAGAGGGCTTCTGAGGATTTTTAGGTCGGGTAGAATCTGCGATCTCAGACCCAGCTTGTTTGCTGGCTTCCATGGCTTGGGTTAGGTCGAAATACTATTGGGTAAATTGGCAACGTGCGGTTTCGCACAGACCAAAACAAAAACAGACATTCCGACACAAAACGCACATTTCAAAGTAGAACAACTGGCTGTACCATTGTTTTTCTGAGGAACAAGTATGGTGAATTTAGCATTTTCCTACATATCTGCAAGCATATTATGGTATTTTTATGCTTTAGTAGAGTGAAAAACTTACATACAGCACCTTTACCTTTCATTTCTACATTACAGTTTATTTCACAAAAAGTTGGCTTCACTAGGCAGGAGTGTGGGCGGGACCTTGATATTGTGATACTCCACCTCACGCTCACTACTGCGCAGACTTGAGACCTACGATGTCAGCACCATATCTGGACACTGGCGGCTTCACTTACTTCAACGGAAGAGAGTGAAGTTGCGTCGTTCATCTTTTTTTACAGTCTATGGTGAAAATGGACGGGCTAATGCTGACTTCACGTGCTATCGTAAATGACAAACTTCCCAAAACGTAATTGCGAGCTCATCGCATTCAAGTTTTGACTTGTTCATGTCTAATTTTTTAACTAGGAAGCTAGTATTTGCGCTAATTCCGATAGCACGTGAAGGCAGCAAAATAGCAAATTATACAGCTAATAAACAGCCCATTTGGACAATATCAGTTTTGGTCGAGTCAAAATAATTCTTTTTTTTTTTAAAGCATCATATTTGTGTCTGTGATCATCATTCTATGGTTCGAAAAGAAGTTTAACAAATAACCTGAAAAACAGTTAGAAGTAACAAATAAAGCTGCTTTTAATGAATCTATTATTTATTAAAAGTAATATAGAATAAAATCTTTATAAGACGGTTCTATAACTATGGTACATTAACTTATATTGGACTAAAACAGATGCATAGAGGGGATTGCCAGGGTTCTGTTTAGTTTCACTGTTTGGTTTAGTTTTCAGTCAGTACTTTGTTTACATTTTGCTGGTCTTCTGCGTTACTAGTAAGTTTCCTTGGTTGTTAATTATTTCCACGCACCTGTTTCTGTTCAGCTGATTACCTCTCCCCCTGTATTTAAGCTCTGAGTTCTTTCTGTTCAGTGTTTGGTCTCGTTTACCTTTATGTTTAAGTGTGGTTAGTCTTATTATATCTCCTGTGGTTTTCCTTAAGTGATCGTTGAGTTTATTAAATACCATTTCCTTGAATGTCTTTGTGTTGTGCGTGCTGTTTAGCCACACCGAATCCTTACAGGGATTTTGTACACGCACATTTGTGTGCTTCCAGATGTCTCAAATAGAGAAGACATTATAATCTCTATCAACTTCCCCTGGATGATCCAGCTAAACAAAAGCTGGCAGGTTCAGGTGTGAGCCCATCATATTGATAATTAGACCAATCTCCCTATACACATCCTGTCACAAGAGAAGCTATAGACGGACATAAACAGTTGTTGTTCTTTTCTTCACAAAGCCTCCAATGAATCAGCCTGTAATAGACTCATTTGCAGGCAGAATTGTCTATTTCAATCTCACCAACTGGATGATACAATGGACTACAATCCAAGTGGGGCCTAAATGGAAAAACTGATAGATGTAGACATGGATAGCTAGAGGGATATAATCACATACTGACAGATTTGCTTTGGCAATTATAGGTTGCAATGTGTAGCTTGCAACAATGGACTTGTAAAATGAAATCTCAAAGCTAGATCCATATTCATCACAAGACTTACTGTAAAAAACAGTTATTGATGCAATTTCTAAGAAAAGAGGTGAGTTGATTTGGTACTGTACACACTTTGCTCAAGTGAACATCTCAAGGACATTCAGCTTTCTACCCAACATTTGTGGATGAAACTACAACAGCACACATAAGCAAGCATAGAGATTCTCACACAGGTCACACATCTTTTTGACCCTGACGTGACGTGAAAGAGAACTCAATTCAGTTGGGTTTTATGCACACACCGAAAGCCGCCTCTCAGACGTCAGCGCAAAAGTAGGCTACTAAATTGAGCTTTCTTTCTCGTCTTTTTCGTGCTTGAACAGACAAATACACAAAAAATGATGTAAATTTTTTTTTACAGTCGGTTATGTCTTAAGTGAACATAAACAGTTGGAAGAATATTGGATGTGTATCAGTACGTGTATTGACAGCAGTCATGCTGTCCATGACTAATGTTAATCAAACAACAAAAGAAAAAGAGAAAATCAATTAATGCTCTTGACTGAATACATTTCCAGGAGTATATAATGATATTTTTGTCGAAAGACGCTGTGTCCGAAATCGAATATTTCCTACGATATAGTATGCAAAAAACAGTACGCAAACAGAGTAGTATGTACGAATACATCGTATTCGAAAAACAGTAGGCGAAAAGTCCCGGATGACCTACTACTTCCGCAGAGATTCTGAAGTGTGCATTTGATGGACACTTTACAGAAAAAATATTATAATTAGTAATATAATAAGTGCATAATTAGGTCATGGGAGAGGATTTATGAATGGAGGTGAAGGGACATAACTGACGCTGGTAGGTCACATGATAATGACAACATGGCGGATGTAATACGACCGGATTACATTCATACTACACACATTTATACTTCAAAGAACATACTTTTTTAACAGTCGCAAAGTAAGTTCAAATTCAAATGTAATACCTACTCAGACAGTAACCGATTTCGGACACAGCTAATGACTAAATCTAAATCAAAATTTGCTGTCAAAATTAGGCACACACACACACACACACACACACACACACACTCACACACACACACACACACACACACACACACACACACACACACACACACACACACACACACACACACACACACACACACACACACACACACACACACACACACACACACACACACACACACACACACACACACACACACACACACACACACACACACACACACACACACACACACACACACACACACACACACATACACACACACACACACACATGCAGATAGAGCAAGGGAGAGATGAAAGGCATCTGACTTGTTCAACTTTGAGAAAGTTTACTCTGAGATCTAAGAGCTGCAACTTTGTTTTGGAAACAAAGAAATTGTTCCCACACGAAAGGTATAAAAGAGGGTCTTTGGTGACCTGCACACAGTTCATTCTGTGGCAGTATGACAATGAAATACACTCTCCTGAGACTTTGGATTACCTGCTTGATTCAAGTGAAACTTTAGGTGTTTCTTGTGGCGATTTCTGTGGTATTTTGTAAAAACAGACATTTCAAAACGCATCACAAACTACCAAAATTCTACTATTTGAAAGAATATTTATTTTTAATATCTTGTATAATGTTTATACATGTATAAATTCACAAAATGTATCACAAAAGTTATGATACGAGCAGTTGGCCACATCCAGTAAAATGAATGGATCTCTATGGCCCTCTGCTGGGTCTCTATGGACAAAACAATTTCTTTCTTAATTTGTAATTCCTTCAGGTTTGTCTTTGACCAACAGATGACAGAATTGTACAGCTAACACCTAGATAAATTATTTTTAATTTAGATCATCATTTAAGTATTTTTTTCATAAAAAATTTATATTTCACACGCAAGCTAATGGTATAGTTGAGGAATTGTGTGGTAAAAAGGTACAAAAGTACTTTGTATATCCAAAAACACAGCATTACTGTATAGATGAGAAGTAAACAAAAAAAATAATATATTTTATGAATTATTAAAAATTTAGTTTTTTTTACAATCATTCTTTGAATTTTGGGGTCATATTGACCCCAAATGCACTGAGTGTAAACAGGAAACTAAGGACATAAGATGAAAAATATAACAAGCACAAAGTTCTCTCACCATTCCTGATTTCTAACACACTCACAGCGTTCGGCATGGTCTTGCGGCTATCAGAGCAGAAACTAAAGCCGATGCTCTCTGTACGTTTTTCCGATGTCTCCGGACGCTTTCATTGTTCGTTTTAAATTGTGCAAGCTAATTTTGTCCATTAGATCAAAAGATCTGAAAAATATATATATATTTACCCGCCCATAGACCCTCCCCTCCCCTCTAGGACAGAAGTGGTTGATAGTGGACAAAAGAGACAATAGGAATGCATCTCCCTCGTCTACATGTGATCCGATCAACAAAAAAGAAACAAAAGAAAAAAATCAATAATTGAACTAGATGTCTGTTGAGACTCTGTGATATGTACTGTATACTGTATATATAACAAATTTGAAAGAAACGTGGTTGATTTTTATAAAGTGGACAGAACTTATGAACTATGAACAAATAAAATATAAGAATAAATTCAGTATTATTCACTAAATATCACATATTAAAATTACATAAAATTAGCTATTCTCCACTGAAGCATTACACTTTAATTTCCCATGACATTTAAATAATTATTAAATTAAATGAGTTTTTGTAGAGCTAAACTATTAAACTATTAGCTAAATAAAATAAAAAACATTTTAAATAAAATTATTTAAAATATTATTAGTGTACCAACTAGCCAAATTTCAACCCAAACTAATAGCACCAGTGAGAAGTCTAATTTAGTCTAACTCTGCAGCCCTGTTACCTTATAAAGATTCTGGACAATTAATTTTATTATTTGTTTAATTAAACAAATGGGTCAATTTTGTTTGTTTAATACGAGTTGAAAATACCAAAACCACACAGATATTTGAATCTGTATTTAAGACGCATCCTACATTTTGGTGTGAGGGTAAAATAAATGTAAAACAAAACAGCATTCAGTCATATGATATAATATCTAGGTTGACTTTTTAAGAACTCCTGACTTTTCACAAAAAAAAAGACTTTTTTTAAGTGATATTTACTGACAATACTTGGGTGTTCTAGGTGGTGTGTGATTTATGGATAGAGGAAAGGCTGTTTACTATGATTGTGTATTATGACAATAATCCAATCATCATACTGGGCAGCTTGGATGGCAGTTGTCTATTATAGAGGGACAACCATTTGGGAAGCCTATGGTCATCAATCTTGTCTCTGCATTTGTGTATTGTATCTGCGTATGTATGTGCGTGTGGAGTGTAGGCGTTGGGTGTGATGGGATGATGCCATCAACAACTTGTCAGCGTTTCCTCTGGAACATTCTACAGAAGAAAACGCATATAGGGACACCACAAAGACTCCACACATATGCAATGCATTGATAAAGATCTAGAACAATGCACGTGTGCTTAAGCATGACGTAGAGAGTAACAAATAATGTGAAAGCTGCAAATGCGCTAGGGCTGAACGACTGTGGAAAAAAATCTAATTGCGATTTTTTTAACCAATATTGCGATTACGATTTAATATGTGATTATTTTTTAAACTCTTTATCTTCTGTATTATTCAACAATACATAATTGTATAGTAATGGTGGAAATCTTTAATTGGTACCTCACGATCCGATTCCAAAACAATTCTTGAACTTTTTCCTTATTAATTATTAATATTAATCTTATAAATGTATTAAAAACTTTAAATGTTTTTTATTATATATGTAATTATAAGCTTTTTAAAATAACTACACATTATAACATTTTAACTAAAACAATTGCATGCTAATAATTTTAAATATATAAACTAATATAGCTGCAAAACATAAGCTAGCAAATCATAAAGAGGAACAAAAAAACATATTATAAGCAATGAACAAAGAGTTTGATTGATTTTTCTCTTTCTCAGCTTTACTGTTGTTTGATTATTAATGATGACATCATCATAGACAGCGGGAGACCTGCATTCACACTAATGCACAGATCTCTTTTGAAATATAAGATGTATTTGCCCTGTCTGTTTAATTCATTAAGACATTACTAATGGTGTTTACATTAATGTTGCGTCATAAAAGCATTTTGAGACGCACACAGACACGTGCTCGCGAGCACTCTTCACAATGCGTCGCGTGAGCATTTGAAATGGAAAGCCTTCTGTCAGCGAGTTTCTTATTTTTAATATACAAGCACACTGCATTCCTAACGACATGAATGAAGCCTTCGTTGAGCATTTGTAAGGAAAATACCGGCGGGCGAGAACACACACTGTAAGCGTGACATCAAGCAAAGTTTCTCACAGCGCATATCCTGTGCAAAGAAACCTGCGAATGTCATTGCAATTCGCGCCGTCAACCTTTCAGAACGTTATGAAATATTATTTTATGGTTTGTGTGTGATTGTGTGTGTGTGTGTGTGTGTGTGTGTGTGTGTGTGTGTGTGTGTGTGTGTGTGTGTGTGTGTGTGTGTGTGTGTGTGTGTGTGTGTGTGTGTGTGTGTGTGTGTGAGTGAGAGAGAGAGATAGAGAAAGAGAGAGATAATGGAAGCAATCAGAATACGGGTGTTTCTAAAACACACGCAGTGCCACCGCGCACCTGCAGTTAAAATCTAAGCTCAGAATCGATCCAGAATCATTGGAGAGATGATAGTAGCCTATAGTATGAACAACACAATATTAGATAGATCAAACACAAACAGTTTTTTTTCTTCCTTTTAGGCCAGGCATATGAAATGTGTAACCAAGTTGCTTCTTCTTCTGCAGACTTTACTCTCGCGTGTCACGTGACCTGACTGTAATCGCCTTTGCGGTTAGGAAATCGTGCTTTATCATATCGCGATATTATCGCAAATGCAATTAATCGTTCAGCCCTAAAATGCGCACAAGATAATATAAAGCTGTCATCAGCTCTCATAATGCACAGTAATATGAAGTGACATGGAGGACATCAGCTACCTCTCTAATTGAAAATTTAACTGAGCTAATGAGGCAGAGGACAGTCAGATACGGAGTACATTTGTTTCTTTCTGTTTGCACAGACCACTTAATGATACATTTCAATGCGCTAACAAATAAAACAAGCAGTATAATATATATGTGAAAATTACTGTAAAGACATTTCATTCAGTCCATGGTAACACATCATCACTGCACTTTTACCTTTAAACCGAGGGATCTTGTTTATGTCAAGGCTGTTGACTGTTACATTCTCCGTGTTTTTTTTTTTCTTTTTTCTCCATCTTTCTCAACCAGCGTGACCCTGCAAGTGAAAGACATCAATTAAACTCGCATTTAGCCGAAAGCATCAATATCTGCAGCCCTAGAAAGCCAACTATTCGCATGCTGGGCATCACAGAACATCTTTATCCTAACTGACAGGCCTCCAGTGAATACAAAAACAACGGTGAAGCCAAGACAGATCACAGCCACTTCGGCCTTTCTAGAAAAAGACTTGCAAGTTTTGTTCAGACAGTATAGCAAACTCCTAGCACAGATAATATACAAAGAATATAAAGAGCAGAGCTTTGCGTCAAGCCATGAATGTTTGAAGTAAGGTAAATAGACAGATCTCTTAATAGCATATTTATGGGAAACATTATCATGACAATTCCCTTGATGGGCAATAACTCACTTGATATCTGTATGAGCAATATGACCCCTGCTTCAATGCAAAAGCTTAATGAGAGATTTCAAGGGCAGAGCGCGAGGAGAAGTTCTCCACTGTGTTCTGTCAGAAACCATTAAGCAACATCTCTGAACGTTTTCATAGCAATAATCATACCTATGTGTATGTAATGGATCTGAAGTCCATAGAGCTGCATGAATAATGTCTTTAATAGGCACTCAATACTTTTGTCCTCTTCCAAAAAAGAAACAAAAGAGGAAAATGTCAAAAGTAATGAGCAGGTGAGAGCTGCATTATTGCTTTGGAAATTACTTTTACACCCATGGCCTTTACCCCTAGAGAAGCCGTGTGTTGCCATGACAATAAATCACCTTCTGGAGAGCCGCAGGGCCTACTGGTTATTCACAAGTCTGACCACGTTGTTTATTGGTGCATTCATCCTTCAGTCTCAAAGACACATTAAACTCTGTTTTCCAAAGCCAACGTTAACATAGAACAGTGATCGTTACAAAATGGAGCTTTGGGCCAGTTGCAGTTTGGAAGCGATCAGTCGTGAATAATTGCAGGATTGAGAGGCATCTTAATATTTAATGGATGTCGTTGTTGCCACCGATTGGGCGCTGAAAGAATTGTGGCCTATAGGTGTCAAACAATGTGCAACATCAGTGCTGGAACAGATTGAGTACGCAGATAAGGGACAAGAATAAATCTGGTAAAGATTGATCCCCCCTCTTGCAATCAGTGAATGCATAATGGCAGTCAGACAAGTTTAATCCTTTCCAATCTGACTTTCAGTTATTGCTTGGCCTATCCTGATCCCTGTCGTATTGCAATTTCCCTTAAACATTTTAGATGTGCGCCGAAGGAATAAGAGGCGTAGAGGAGTTGAGAGCACAGAGGCCCTTATCTGGGGGCTGGTTGGGAAGGGATCGGTCAGTCTCGGATGGTGTAATATCCCTGGAATAAGACGCTAGGTTATTTGGCATCAATGTAGCAGATGTATTCATCACATTCTGCAGCACATTGATTGAGTTACAACACCATTTCCTGTCCGAGGGGCTTAGAGACGTGGACCAACATGGACGACCCTACATCCACAGAAAATAAACACTCTTTGTTGAATGAAATGAATGAATGAAACTCATCAGTAGCCTAATAGAACTGAATCGAGAGGGATGGTATCAAAGGACGCTGCCTTCATTATGACATAGAGACATGTATACATCTAATGGGTTACATGGGCAATACACAGGTCAGGTCAGTGTGTTCATTTCAGCAACATATGACAGGGGAAGGATTCAATTTCAATGGAGTCCTTGGACTCCTCAACCAGGCTACTGTGGAACATCAGATAGACACACTGCAAGACTAGCGAACATGGTGTGTTTCACAAGTGTGTTTCAAATGGCAAACATGCTCTTCAAAATTAGTTTCACTCGCAAGATGTTTTGCAGAATATCTGGTCATTTGTCATAAATCTCTTTATCATGCATACTCAACGGCCACTTTATTAGGTACACCTGTTCACCTACTCAAATATCTAATCAGCCAATTACATGGCAGCAACTCAATGCATTATAGGCATGTAGACATAGCCAAGACAATCTGCTGAAATTTAAACTAAGAATGGGGAATAAATGTGATTTAAGTGACTTTGAATGTGGACTGGTCTGAGTATTTCAGAAACTGCTGATCTACTGGGATTTTCACGCATAACCTTTTCTAGGGTTTAAATAGAATGGTCTGAAAATTAGAAAATATCAAGTTTTGTTGGCGAAAATGCCTATGCCAGAGATCCGAGGAGAATGGTCAAATTGGATCAAGCTTATATAGAAAGGCAACAGTAACTTTAATAAATAATCAACTATTTAATCCGATTTAATCCAACAATTTAAAAACTCTTTTTGTTTACATTCTAAAAGTGGTTATTAGTGCAGCCAAATCATGTGTATTAAATTAGGTTTATTTATTAATTCATGTACAGATGTTCATTAATGTCAGCCATTGTGCAACAGTCACAGCGGCTCCTTTGGCAAGGAAAGATGTAAATGTGCATTTTAAATATTTGTTAAAATCGATTCCTTCACACTTCACTGCTCCAACAGCCCTCGCTGTGGAGGAAGGAGACATGGCATAGGAATGATCATTTCTGAATAGCCTTAATAATAAAAAATGTTGTCAATTGAAAACCGAGCGATAGGTATTGCTATAAAGTTTTGCTATAGCTATACAAAGCTATAAATTGCTACAAAGTTTGTGAACAAGACTATGAAAAGTGTAAATTGAACTACAGGATAATAGTATAGAAACCTCTTAAGCTTGGGACACACTGCACGATTTTCGACTGTCCCAGACAAAAGATTGCCATCGTGAAACAATCGTGGCGATTTCTGTGATCGTGCCATACAGTAGCCGCGTTTCCATTACCCTTCAAATTGCGCAAATTGAAATTGCGAATTGAAAATACGCCCAATGGAAACGCGTCAATTTCGCAAAAACTACCATATATCGCAAAAAGGTTTTTCCGCTCGCATGAGGTGGTTTTTCAGGCAATTCGAAAAAGGAAATTTTCGCAAAACTGCAATGGAAACAGTTTTTTCGCATTTACAGGTCACCTGGTACGGTCATGCATTGCCCCCACATAGAGCCTACATATTTTTTTTTTCCACTCAAGTATGTCTAATAACGAGATCTTATGTCGTTTCACGAGTTCACACTTACATATAATTTATGGAGAGTAGTTTAAATGCGTATTTGGCGTGCTGTCCGGGGGAAGGGCTTCGAGCTCGGAATTTGGCCCGAACCCAAAGTACCCCCCGTGTATGTAAGTGGTTGATGAATAAAAGTGTGGAGAAGGGGTGGTGGAGGGTTGCTGGAAAACTGTCAATGAACAGAGGTAAGACTGCTGCGTGTATATATACCTCTTATTGATGATTAGCTGATTGCTCTCCACCTGTGTCAATTATCTGAACGTGCTCCTCCCGAACTTTGTTTATAAAACATCATTAAAACGACATATATTTTCTCCTAATAAGGAAAGTGGCGTAACTTTATAATGACGGACCACGGTGCATCCACAAATATCATAACTATCTATAGGCCTACTGTAATTAAGACATATATTCAAGAAATGTATTAAAACAGAAAAACGCTATAGTTTCAGCCTTGCTCAAAGACTGAGGAAACAGGCCAGCACGTCAATCCATTCCCGATGATCTTGGTTTGCTTCTTATTTATTAAATATACAGCCAAATAGTTGATTAAACATTGATCAAAATTAAAATACAATTTATACAAAGTGAAATTAATTTTAAATTAAGACTTTCTAGAAAACACAATTCAATGAAATGCTCAATCCATGTCCCCAGACATATGCGCATCTGATTATGTGCCTTAGGCTACTCATGCTGCTCGCTTTTCATAATCAACATATGAAATTAAGAGATTATAATATTTAGATATAGCCTAACTATATGAAATTAAATAGGCTACGTTTTCTTTAACCCTCTGTCCGACTAAGTCGTCGTCGCCTTCTGATGGATTTTTTCCTTATTCCAGCACAAACAACTCACAATACTCCGTAATTTTTTGCCATACAGATAGGCTAAGTGCAAGATATAATTATAAACAGTAAACTGTCTACTTTTATTTGTGTACACTCAATAACAGCAAAGGCCGTGGACTCTGGGAATGGATTATTTTGCACTCCAGTCCAAACGCTGTCTTCATTTCAAAAATATATTTTGTTTATTAAACACAAAGTTTTTCATTTCAAAAGCATTTCTAAATTCCGTTTATATTTACAACAAACGAAATTCCAAGCCAAAATAACGAAGTGGTAAAAAAAAACCTTTGAGTAAATTCAAACTTTTCGCTCGTCTCTGTATGTGGCAATGCGTCACAAAAACCTGGCGCATGTAAAAGTCGATCATTCTTTATAGATGATGGTATGTTTGGACAGAAGACGAGTTCTTTATTAAACTCATAAAAAACAATAGAATAAAAAATGCCACAATTTATCATAACACCTCATGTGTGCCGCTCAAGTATAAGGTGCTTTCCTTGCCATCAATGCTTGGATAACACACGTCTCATTAAAAATAATGGCGTGCAGTGGCTGGGATATACATAAATCTAACAACATACGTAGCATGATTTTTGGAATGATTTATCACGAGAGGAAAAAAATGGTTTTAGTCGCATAACATCAGTTAATGGAAACGCCGTCATTTCGCAATATTTTTTTATCGACTTTTAGAAAATATCGCAAAAGTTTTGCGCAAATCTGTAATGGAAACGCGGCTAGTGAGAGAGGTTCAAAGATGGCCGTTGTCACAATCTTGCGACCAAAGATAGCCTGCGATCCTTTTCTGACAGTGTCTGAAATTTAGCATGATCATCTCACAGTGTGTTTGCTGCTACGTCCTACGTCTACTGACCAGCCAATACAAGTGACATGAAATCAACGCTAAAACTGCTAGCCTCAAGCTCTTTTCCCTTCCTCTTTCGCCACTTCCTCTTTTTATCAGCACACATAAAAACTACAAATGTGTGATTCATCATGGTCTTGGTCTGTTGTTTACCACTAGCGCACACTGATGACGTTTTATTCTTCTATAGAAACTTGCATTGTAGCCTACGAGTCAAGGTGTCATCATCGCACAGTCTACATGCATGTCGTACCCAAGTTTAATAGATCCATGTTGCAGTGTGATTTATAATGATCCTCTTATAGGATTGCTAAAATCGTGCAATGTATCCCGGGCTTTAAAGATAAAGTATGGAATTTCTGTACCATTAGCTGTACTGAAGAAAGTCTTTTCCCAAACAAATTCCCCAAAACTTCAAAATTGCCTGACATATTGTAAGCAAAAACCTTAGTTACGTACACTAAGGGACTTACAAAAGAGGTGCATGGGGCCAAGCAGTAAACACCAAAATGCACACTGTTTAAAAGGCTTATATGTGTTGGAATGAGATTAGAATAATTAATTTAAGAATTCATGCTTTAAGAAAAAAAATCATCCTTCACATTTCTGATTTCAATCCCTCCAACACATTAGCCCAGTGTACTTCCATTCTAAGCACATTCCTGAAGCACAAGTCAAAATTACTTCCTGTGGTATTCAATGCCAGTAATACAAAAGCTTTCAGAGGATAAAGGAGTAGTTCACCCAAAATTAAAATTCTTTCAGCATTTACTCACCCTAATGTTCTTCCAAAGGCTTTCTATCTTCTGATAAACACAAAAAGAGAAGTTTAGCACATTGCCTGAGCTGCTCTCTTCAATACAATGCAAATGGATGGCGGACAGCTATACACAAGATTTTGATCGTTTAAGATTTTGTTGAATAAATGCTGCCTTCCAGGCAACCCGTAACCCGTGTTTTGCCAACCTTCTACCCGTGAAAGTGCACTGGAATGGCAGTCACCCCTACGGAAGCAGTGTTTATGAAACAAATATACAAATAACAAAATAAAAGGTATAACAGTTTCTCTTGCTGTTTTTTTCTCGCCCTTCCATCTATGGTGAGATGGTGGTCCAGTGGGTTAAACCATGGGACTTATACGCAGAAGGTTGCTGGTTCAATACCAGCGGTCACCACCAGTGTGTCCTTGAGTAAGGCACTTTACTCCATGTTGCTCTAGGGGGATTGTCCCTGTAATAAGGGCACTGTAAGTCGCTTTGGATAAAAGCGTCTGCCAAATGCATAAATGTAAATGTAAATGTTTCCCTCAAATAAGCAAGTAGTAAGCAACTTTGCCGATATAAATGATTGTCAATGAGCATACACCCCATACAGTCTGCCATGCTTTGTTTACATCTAGCTATTCCACAATTCCTTGTGCTCAGGCAGTTTGGCGTGACTTTGCCTGGAACGCTACAAAGAAGTTGTAACTTACGGGCTCAAAAATCTGCCTGGAACGCAGCAAAAGACTCTGGGCTTTTATATACAAAATAATTAATTAGTTTGAGTAGGGCAAACTTAAATTAAACAAAATAGTTCAAACAAAATAACTTTTATGAGTATTTAGAATTTTCTTTTTCGTTCTTCATGAAACTGACACATTTTAAGTCATCTAAATTGTTTCTCTTTTTGAGTTTAATGAACTTGTTTCTTTTCATTTAGAGCAACTTCAATTTAACTGAAACTGGACTGGGGATTTCTATTTCCCAGCATGCTTTGCCATGGCACTCGGAAGAGAGAGTAAATGCTAAAACTAAGTGTAATATAACAGGGTTTTTTTGTGCAAGATTAATGATAAGTGGGAGATTTAGTAGTGTTTAATGTTTAGCCGATAAGTGAAGCAGTGTATTGATACTTCCGGTACTATCCCATCACAATCAAAACGAATGGCTGAATCCTCTCGCCGGAGTTACTGCAGTGAGCCAGCTGCTCTAATTCACAATTATAAAGTATATAATATAGTGACACCCTTGCCTCAGTTTTCACGATTTCCAGACACAACAACAATTGAGGAAAGCATGGGTGAGACTGATGTGGTGGGATAAAGGTCCTTCTTTTAAAATAATATGCGGGAGTACGTTTGTGTAGTAGGCCTATGCATTTCGAAACAGAGGATGTTTACATCTCATATCTTCAACCTGCTATTGTTCCCTTCCTAATGTGCATTCTGAATAATAAATACATTAATTTCCCAACTAACCTGCCGCAGTCCAGTGCTCATCTTCTCATTAACAGTGTTTTTCTCTTACTGATTTCATACCTGTTGAATTTATATTTTTAAATGAATTTGACTGATATCATAAAATGTAGTAACTATGTTTTTTTCATGGATTGTTTACCATTTGTATTACAGTTTTACTACAAATACCATGGTTAAACTATGGTTAGTGTAGCAAAAGCATAGTTGATTTGTGGTTACCACAATGTGGTTTAAGTAACAATAACCATGTTTTTTTGTTTGTTTTTTGTATTATTTGAAGTAGATTTGAAGTATTAACCATGGTTAATTTTCATAAGGGCAGTATTAAAATAGTTGAATAAGTGCAGTGAAGTGATGTGTGGCCAAGTATCGTGACCCATACTTGGAATTTGTGCTCTGCATTTAACCCATCCAAGTGCACACACATAGTAGTGAACACACACACACACACACACACACACACCCGGAGCAGTGGGCAGCCATATTGCTGAGGCGCACAGGGAGCAGTTGGGGGTTCGGTGCCTTGCTCAAGGGTCTCACCTCAGTCGTGGTATTGAGGGTGGAGGAGGGCGCTGGTTATTCACTCCCCCCACCAACAATTCCTGCCAGACCTGAGACTCGAAACCTTCCGGTTACAAGTCCGACTCTCTAACCATTAGGCCACGACTGCCCCATAGGCAGTATCTGCCTTAAAGAAATGAAACATTTAATTAATATTAAGCAGTGACTTGTTGACAGCTTGACTGCTTTGAATATTAAGAATTTTGGCATAAATGTGTGAATTACATACAGTAAAATGATTGTCAATCAAAAATTACCTCGGGGGGTTACCTCATGGTGAAAATTGGAGCATGAGAACAGCTGTATGTAAACTGTTCTACTTTGCCTTAGCAATTGCTATGTTAACCAAAGCATTTTGTAACCAATTAACACGTTAGCACCTGGGTAACATTTCTTTATTAAGGTGTTTTATCAACATTTGCCTTTAATACAGCTTTCAAAACTTTTGAATAGTCTCCAGGGGAATGTTGTCAATCAGAACATCTGCTAATTACTATTAGATGTTGGAGGGGGGAATCAGCTTCTGATTCTTCTCTCCAAAACTGCCCACCATAATTTGAAGTCAGGCGATTGAGCTGGCCAATGCAGATGTTGAAGTTCATCTTGGTGCTCCAACTGTCCAGGTTTAATGATCATGACACCATCATTTCACATTTTACCATTGGTGTCTGTCATTAAAGTTTTAGCAATTGCAGCACTTTCATAGAAGTTGACTTTGTGAAGTTCTCTGTGGTCGGTTTTTGTGGAATTGAGGTAGGTCTTCAAGGTAAATAGCGATTCTTGCTGTCCCTTTGCTGATGTAGTGCTATGTTTTTTGGACAAAATCCCTTTCAATCAATTTCAGTTTTCACCCACTATTCTTCTTCTGATGAAGCCTTGCCATGCTTAGAGTGAGCAGTCATAATCATAAAGACTTGCAATGTTTTTTCTGTGTATATCTTTACTTTTTAAAATTCACGTGGCCTTGTAATCTTTAATTAAAATAACTTTCCTTCCTCTTTGCTATGACATCTCTTCTCTGATTCACCGGTGTGAGAGCGCCACAATAATCTCCCCCTCCAGCAACCAGTCACTCACATGAGATCGCAGCAATAGCAATCAACAATGATCCAACGATCAAATCAATTCCCAATACATCACAATAGGCGATTGCAACTTCCGTTTCATGCAGACTTTAATGTTTTAACTCTAGTCACAGTCCACAGCCCACAAAATATCTGACCTTTGAAGGGGATGTCTAAAGCCATTTCATGCATTTTGACTTATTTACACTGTTATAGAGTTGGATTTTCATGCTAAACATGGCCAAAGTTTAAAAAAATGAGCTGGATGTATGACAGAGTATTTCTGTGCCAAATACACTCCTTCAGGGCTTGTATAGGTTTCGGAAAGTTTTTTTCGAGTATGGTCCTGTTTTTTAGCACACCAGGGTGAGGAACATGAAATTGTCTAGCTATGACATCTTGTTTCACAGGAGTATAAATATGAGGAAACACAAAGGCCAAATTCCCTTAATCATTCATCACAAAGAGTAAAACCAAAGAATATAGTTCTGATGTGCATAATGCAACAATAAAGATTGTTGAGCTTCACAAAATAGAAAGTGGCTGTAGGAAAATAGCTAAAGCATCGAAAGGGCAATCAGGGCAATAATTAAGAAGTTCCAATCAACTAAAGATGTTACGCATTTGCCCGGAAGAGGATGTGTGTCTATATTGTCTTAATGCACGGCGAGGAGGTGAGTTTGAGTGGTCAAACACTCTCCAAGGATCACAGATGGAGAATTGCAGAGATTAGTTGAGTCTTGGGGTCAGAAAGCCTACAACCTCTACATCACCACATGTTGTTTGGGAGGGATTCAAGAAAAATCCTTTTTGCTCATCCAGACTCCAGCATATTCAGTTTGTCAGACACGACCTGAAATTCAAAAGGGACCTGGTTCTGTGGACAGATGAAACTATAAAAAGAGCTTTTTGGCAGCAAACCTACCAGATGGGTTTGGTGCAGGGATAAAAAAGTACCCCATGTCCACGATAAAAAATACAGCTGGCCTATTTTTTTGCTGGATGTCCTGGACATCTTGTTCAGATAAATGGTATCATGGATTATAGCAAATAGCAACAGATAATAAATCAAAACCTGATGCCACTTGGTGGCCTGAGAACGCAAACCATAAAATAGATTTGAAATAGTTTTGAAACTATACCCATCATCATCCACGCACAAACCCCAAAAAAGGCCAATCGCAACGGCATGTACGCAAGCATTACACGTTCAGCCTATAGACAAGCACGTTTGAATATGAGTGCATATGTGTTTTTATCTGTTAAGAGGGGAAGGGAAGGAGGCCTTCACAGAGGAGAGTCTAGTTGACGCTAGGGCTGTCAACGAATATTCTAAATTCGAATAAACAGTGAGGAAAATAAGTATTTGAATTGCTGCTATTTTGCAAGTTCTCCAACTTAGAAATCATGGAGGGGTCTGAAATTGTCATCGTAGGTGCATGTCCACTGTGAGAGACATAATCTAAAAAAAAATCCAGAAATCACAATGTATGATTTTTTAACTATTTATTTGTATGATACAGCTGCAAATAAGTATTTGAACACCTGAGAAAATCAATGTTAATATTTGGTACAGTAGCCTTTGTTTGCAATTACAGAGGCCAAACGTTTCCTGTAGTTTTTCACCAGGTTTGCACACACTGCAGGAGGGATTTTGGCCCACTCCTCCACACAGATCTTCTCTAGATCAGTCAGGTTTCTGGCCTGTTGCTGAGAAACACGGAGTTTGAACTCCCTCCAAAGATTCTCTATTGGGTTTAGGTCTGGAGACTGGCTAGGCCACGCCAGAACCTTGATATGCTTCTTACAGAGCCACTCCTTGGTTATCCTGGCTGTGTGCTTCGGGTCATTGTCATGTTGGAAGACCCAGCCTCGACCCATCTTCAATGCTCTAACTGAGGGAATGAGGTTGTTCCCCAAAATCTCGCAATACATGGTCCCGGTCTTCCTCTCCTTAATACAGTGCAGTCGCCCTGTCCCATGTGCAGAAAAACACCCCCAAAGCATGATGCTACCACCCCCATGCTTCACAGTAGGGATGGTGTTCTTGGGATGGTACTCATCATTCTTCTTCCTCCAAAAACGTTTAGTGGAATTATGATCAAAAAGTTCTATTTTGGTCTCATCTAACCACATGACTTAGAGATGGTTATTACTATAAACAGAATTTACAGGTGAATATGTACAATGAATAAATATACAGATGGCTATTACTATAAACAGAATTTTACAGATAGAGGTATACAATATGATAGGCTAAGATGAGGAATATAGCAATGGATTAAGGTAGTGCAATGAAGTATGGACAGAAGCTATCCGAAAAAAAGTGTAAAGTGCAGTGGAAGTGATTGCATATTACAGTTAGAAGTACGGTGCAAAATGCAAATGTAAACAGTTGGTACTGTGAATACAGTCGGTAGTGCAAATTAGCATAATCCAGTTAAGGTATGGTAGTGCAAGATGCATAAGTAAACAGTTTTCCAGTAGTGCAAATAACAAGTGAAGGCAGATGTGAGGTAGGAGAGTTGGCAGTATATGAGGGGAGTGGATCAGCGAGGGTTAGAGCTCAATAAAGAGCCAGCTCTGGGGAAAAAACTGTTCTTTAGTCTGCTGGTCCTGGTCCGGAGGCACCTGAGACGCCTGCCAGAGGGCAGGAGAGAAAACAGTCTGTGGGCTGGGTGAGAGAAGTCCTTAAGGATGCTGCGAGCTCGATGCAGACGGCGTTTCCTCTGGATGTACTCGATGGCAGGTAGTGGAGTCCCTGTGATGCGCTGGGCAGTTTTCACCACCCACTGCAGTGCCTCCCCAACAGAGCAGCTCCCATACCATACTGCGACACAGTTGGTCAGGATGTTTTCTATTACACAGCGATAAAAGTTCACCAGGATAGCCGAGGAGAGCTGATTCTTCCTCAGTGTCCTCAGGAAGAAAAGGCGCTAGTGAGCCTTCTTGACCAGGCTGGCGGTGTTGGTTGCCCACGACATGTCCGCCGAGATGTGGATCCCCAGGAACTTGAAACTGGAGACACGCTCAACAGCCATTCCATTGATGTGGATGGTGTCGTTTGTGCCTCTTGACTCTTTCCTGAAGTCCACGATGAGCTCCTTCGTTTTGGTGGTGTTGAGGAGCAGGTTATTATCAGTGCACCATGTGGCCAGGTGCTTGATCTCCTCCCTATAGGCAGTCTCATCGTTGTTGCTGATGAGCCCAATCACCGTAGTGCCATCCGCAAACTTGACGATGGAATTAGATCCATACACAGGCTTGCAGTAGGAGGTGAAGAGGGAGTAGAGAAACGGGCTTAGCACACAGCCCTGTGGTACACCAGTGTTAAGTGTGATGGACGTGGAGCAGGTGAATCCTGATCGAACATTCTGGGCTCTGTCAGTTAGGAAGTCCAAAATCCAGTTACACATTGAGGTGTTGATGCCCAGGTCTCCAAGTTTGGCTATTAACTTGGTTGGGATGACAGTGTTGAATGCTGAGCTGAAGTCAACAAACAGCATGCGTGCATAAGTGTTTTTATTGTTCAGATGAGTGAGCACAGAGTGCAGTGCCATGGAAACTGCATCCTCTGTGCTCCTATTGCTGTGGTAGGCAAACTGGTGTGAGTCCAATGTGGATGGTAGAGAGTCTTTTAGGTGTTCCAGGACCAGCCGCTCAAAGCACTTCATAACGATGGGTGTGAGTGCTACAGGGCGGTACTCATTAGGGCACCTCAGGCTAGAGTGTTTTGGCACTGGCACAATGGAAGTGTGTTTAAAGCATGTTGGTACAGCTGCTTGGGCAAGAGACTTGAAAATGTCTGTAAAAACCCCAGCGAGCTGCTCCGCACATGTCCTGAGAACACGTCCAGGGATGTTGTCTGGTCCAGCAGCCTTGTGCACACTGATCCGGCTCAGTGCCTTGCAGACATCTGTGGAGGAGAGTGTGATTGGTGGGTGGTCAGCTGAGGGTTTGAGCTTGATGGCAGTTTCTCTGTTGTCTCTTTCAAAGCGAGCATAAAAGTAATTTAGCTCGTTTAGGAAGTTGACATCAGTGGCTGCGGGGGTGGAGTGGGTGGGTTTGTAGTCACTGATGGCCTTAATGCCCTGCCACATGCGTTGAGGGTCTGAGTTGGAAAAGTGTCCCTCTATCTTTAGCTTGTAGCAGTGCTTGGCCTTTTTGATGCCCCTCTTCAGGTTTGCTCTGGATGTGCTGTAGGCTTGTGCATCTCCTGATCTGAAGGCAGTGTTGCGTGACTTCAACAGGAGTCGCACTTCCTTGTTCATCCAAGGCTTCTGATTTGGGTATATGGTGATCTGTTTCTGGGTTGTAACACTGTCAATGGTGGTATTGATATGATCCAATACAGAGGAGGTGTAGGAGTCAATGTCCGTGTGAGCGCCACTGGTGGCCTGAGAAGCAAACATACTCCAGTCTGTGTGTAGAAACCTTTCCTGTGAGGATTTAGGATAATAAATGGAGTGGAGGTGGACATTTTAAAGGCAGACTAACAGGTCTTTGAGGGTCAGAATTCTAGCTGATAGACAGGTGTTCAAATACTTATTTGCAGCTGTATCATACAAATAAATAGTTAAAAAATCATATATTGTGATTTCTGGATTTTTTTTTTATTATGTCTCTCACAGTGGACATGCACCTACGATGACAATTTCAGACCCCTCCATGATTTCCAAGTGGGAGAACTTGCAAAATAGCAGGGTGTTCGAATACTTATTTTCCTCACTGTATTTCGAATAGTTTTAAAAAAACGAATTTCGAAGGTGAAAATTAATATTCGAATAAAAAATAAAAAAATGTGGAAAAAAACACCCGCGGTAGTAGAGGCGTGGCTGTCTGCTTTGCGAGTGGGCGCGCCTGAAGCCTTGTTTATACTTTCGCCTGGCTCTGCAGCACAAGCCCCCGCTGACTGCGCACGCTCCTCCCCAAACGGGCGAGGCGTTTATACTTGACGCGCTCGCCGTTGTGCTATTCTTTGAAACGACAGAGGGCTGCTCGGAGTAATTGTTCTATAAACCATCAGGAAAAAGTGTCGAAAAGAAGTGGGCCAAAGTACACAGGTGACGATATTTATTTTAGTACACTTCACCGAAAACCACACAACAAAAGAATTGTGTAAAACAGATCAAAATAAACCTTGATATTACTTGTGACATGAGAACAAAATGTATGTAGAAATGTAACATTAACTTATACAACTAAATTTATGATCTCTTAAATGTTTCCTAATTTCACTAAACACTTTCGTGAGTTTTCACTTAGTTTTGTTTATTAAACGGGCTTGTTTATGCTTTTGTAGGCTCATTTTGTAAATATAAGCAACTAATTTGTATGTGCAAACTGGAACACCCTTACTTTGCATCACCCGCTACAAGCTCTTTGTCTGTAACATGACAAGAGGCCATAACAGAGAAATTAATTTCGTTCATTTGTAAGGACATGAGACCGATCAGTGTTGTGGATGGGGCAGGCTTCAGGGAGTTCTGTCAAGCAATGGAACCGAGGTACTGACTGAATAGATATTGCATGAATAAAGGATAAATGCACTGCTTCCACTGGTTTGATTATTTACCGTTTCATGTCAAGGAAAAGTTCCATGTTTACCACAGCACAGCTCGCTCGGAGCGTTCAATATGCTGTAAAACTTCAATTAATATTTGTTACAAAGCCTGCTATATTTGGGACAAGAGTCGTGACCTTAAATTACTTGCACAAAACTCTTGATCAGCACTCAAAATGTCTTCATTTAAACCGTTCAATTAAACCTGTTCATTTAAACTGTTATGCGCAGAGTGTGAGGGCGAGAGACAGTGAGGTCTGCGGTCTTGGCCATTAGTTGATTTACTTGTTTTTGTGTGGGTAATACGTTGTCAAATATGTTTAAACTTAAATAGACTATCTATACAAGTAGTTATGTCTCTTTGTATCAATTTGTCCCGTTATTGACGTAATTGACACACATTGACAAAATGCGCAACCAGATGTTCGAATAGTTCGAATATTCATGGTTTTTTTAGAGGGAATATTCAAACGCCATTTTTGAGCAATTTTGACAGCCATAGTTGATACGGTCTCTGCCGACACCTCAGGGCTTCGTTGTATCATGTCTAGCCGCAGGTCCACAATCTGATCTGGATACGGCAGACTACAGTAAAATTCACACAAGTGCATATAATGTAAACAACACAAACGTATAGTGAATCTTTAGCTACACCCACGGCACGCCTCCAGAAGCTCGACTGTTTCCGGGAAGAAGTGGTACAGCTGTATCTGTCTTTTATAAATCTGATAAAACTAAAGACTCTTCAGAGATATGAAGGATACAATCCTACTCTATAGGTACTCAAGATTAACACGAGAACTGCTATGTTCCCTGGTTTAAGGTCTTCACTGCCATTCACAAATCCTCTCCTGTGGCCTCATGGGATAGTAAAGTGTCCAGTGGATGTGCACTTCAGAAACTGGCTGGAAGTAGTACTTTTTGCCTAATGTTTTATGAATACTATGAATTCTGACATACTACTCGGATAACATACTGTTTTTCGCCTACTATATAGTATGGAAGTAGGAATATTCGGACGAGGGGACAATGTTCTTTTTTAAAAGTAAACTTACTAACTTTACATGCACATCAAAAAGTTTGGCCTCATCTATTACACATTATAACACTCATCTCTCTTAAATCCATGTCTGATGTATTTATAGAGTATTGCACCCATGTGACACCTGGATTCTGTGAAAGAGAGGAGTCTGGCTCAATACACAGGATCTGTTTACTGTGACAATCACTGTCACTGAGCATGTCCCTGCTGCTCTAATCAACACCCAAATGCCTTAATTACAGATCACTGAAAAGAGCAGAATCCAAAGGGCAGTGCCATCAAAAGCCAGTATGATAGATGTCATGTCTCTAGTTATGTTGGCTTGATCTACTATTTAAACGTATTATTATTCTTCTGAGACTAAATTCTCCTCCTATGCCTTTTAAGATACAACGACCAAATTGGGTCAGACCTTCAGACTGTTCTGACTCGTGTTGCTATATCTTCTCTAACTGATCCAACTTACAGAACATGATAGCAACATATATAGCAAAATGTAAAAACAAAACAAAAAAAAACATGCTAATCGTGCTACCAACATGCTAAATCATGTTTGGCATGTGTTAATTCATGCTACCAACATGCTAAAACATGTCTGGAATTTGTTAATTCACGCTACCAACATGTTAAAACATGTTAGCAACTTGTTAAAACATGGTGACGTGAACATCATCATGCTAGATAAGTGCTTAGTAATTCATGCTTGCAAAGTGTTAAAACATGCTAAACATGCTAACAAAATGTAAAATAGTGTTAGACACATGCTCTGACATGCTAACAACATGACATCACAAAATAGGAAAAAACTTTCAAACTTTCAGACAAGGCATTGTCAAGTGGAGCCAACATAAAAGTTTGTCCCAACGAACTTTACTTTCTAGTTTTGGATTGTGATCTAATTTTGGGAAAATAACCACCAGTTTACCACAATAATCACCAGTTTACCATTACAAATCTTTTTTTGTAATTATCAAGTAAAAGCACACAATGCACAAAATAATAAATAAGTCTCATTTGAAAGAACATTGGCACTACCTGAAATAATAATACTGTTTATTATTATTTATTGTTTATAAATGTGTTGTTTATTATTATTATTATTATTATTAATTATGAGCCAATCCATAAATATCTTTTGAAAGAAGATATTCAAATTCCTATATATTTGCTTTGTATTCAGTTAAGGTTTGCATTATTTGTTATTTTTGAACTGATTTAGTCAATATTCTGGTGAAATAATTGAGGTAATCCTGTGATATTAAGTAGTTGATTAAAGATTATTCAAGAGCAAAGAAACAGCACAGCAATCAAAAATAAGCATGGCAAAGTACAGCTAGAACAGAGTGAGACACGCTGATTACCGAAGAGCCAAATGTCCATAAACTCTGCTCAACATATGCTGCTATCACGGCGTAGTTCTTTGTGACAGAATGAACAGACAATATAGTATCAGCATTTTGACAGGTCAAATGAAAACACATGATTGCTTTTCCACTTGTGTGCAAAGACTGAATCCTTTTGTTCTGTGAAACACTGTGGCAAAGCGCTGATGAAGAGATATGTATGCAACAGATGGGAGATGTGCCTTAACGACACAACACACTGCCTAACAACCCTAAATGTCTCTAAGTGCAGAACATTCAACTCTTTCGATAAGAGGACGCAATCAGACTTAAATTAACATTTAGATGACCATAAAATCTTGAAAGCCGGGGTAAAAAAAAAAAGTGAGATCACAGTTTACACCCGAAGACCAGGTCCTGTAGAAGCAGCTCAAAAGGGGATATGACTAAGTCTCACAAGTTATTCCAGCTAATCAATCAAATTACCGTAACACATGTGTGAGGTTACACATGCATGCAGGGGAAAGGACTGGGCTTCCTCTCATCTGTTTTATTTATGGCTCTGTTGTGTCGCCTCTGGGTGACACGAGCAGCGGGGGATTCTGAGCTACATTGAGCTCACCCCACTGCCAGACACGTCCCTTACACACGCAGCCACCCCCAATGCCTCTTTGGCTATCAACCCTTAGATGCCCCGTCGAAGCCTGTCTTCATATTTAGCTCCCCTAAGCCTCTGCACTTCACAGACCCTCCTCTAGCCTGGCTTTTAATAACCCTTGAATTTTATCAGCTTTATGCAACACTCTCCTGAATCTGCCGCCCTCTTTCTGAAACGCGCTAATTTGCTGCTATTCCTTTGTCCATAAAAGTCAGAACAAACCTGTCAGGGAAGTGAGGTAAAGGACAGCATAAGTGTCATTCTGTCCTTGAGCCAACTCCATTCAAATGCTTCAATAGAAACAAGGCTATGAACTGTTATGTGAAAAGTCTAATAAAAGGTTGCAGATTGGGGTTTTGTGGCCTTCCGCAGCCCCTGCCAACACAGCAGAGGCAAGGAATAACAGCCTCCTGCCTCCGCAATTCGCAACAGTATAGACTTGATCTTCAAAGATACGTGGAGGTCATAATGGTGCTTTATTTGCAACAGTCATTCCTTGAATTTTATTCATGGATGCAACAGTTGATTCAGACCACTTGTGTAAAATGGTCTTAAAGGGGTCCTATAATGCCCAGTCTTGATTTTGTTTTTGGGGTGAACTAGAATATGCTTTCATGCTAGATTGTTCAAAAACATTATTTTTCACATATTGTACATTATTACAGCACCCAAATTATTACAGCAACAGAACATGAACATGATTACGACATTAAAGCAACCGAAACATTATTACCCACCCAAATGTGCCGAATAGTTTGCCCCGCCTTTCAAAATACGAAATGTTCTGTGAATGGTTAGCTTGAGTTCTAGTACTTAGATGAAAATATTAAGGATGGTGTCAATTTCAAAACAATTCGAGCCTGATCTAGACTTAAGAATGTAAACAAACAAGAGGATCACGCGTAACGGATTTCATGCACAGACACTGCGTGCATGGATTTCAGAGCGGTATGGGTTTTTTATTGTAAGTTTCTTATACATCTTAGATGCAAAGTTATAAACCATTTAAGCATGATACTTGTCGGAAAAATATGGTAATACAAGTAGGCCTCGCCCCCTTTTTTGCGTATTCCATGGGCAGGGATTATTTAAATTAGTAACATTGGGACTTTATAAGATCCGGGAAAAACGCGTTGTAGTCCAAACGAGTCGTTTGTTGTGGTTCTTTGAAAGTGTTTTCTGTCTCCCTTTGGAGTGGACTTTGAGCTTTGTAACCTTGCAGATATTTTTTATGCTCAAACTGCAACATTATACACTAACTAAAGTTGAAAATTGAAAAAGTATAGTAAGACAAATTTAGCTGCAGTGCAGATTCAACAGCATTTTATCGTAAGATATAAAGCAAACCTGCTGAAAAATATATACATACATTATATTATATAAAAATATAAAAATATAAACCAGCATAAATTCCATTTTGGTCTAGGCTTGTTTATGCTGGTCAGAGCTTGGAACAGCCACAAAAAAAGTTTCAATTTGCTTGAAATCATTTTAAAGAAATTACCTGAGACCACTCCAAGGACACCACTGTGCAAGAGAACGAGAACGAGTCATGCTTGGCAATTTACAGCAGCTTATGAGGCGGCATTAACTTCAGGTATGTTTCATTACATGCTGCAGACCCTGTTTGTTTTTGCGCCCGCCTCTCTTACACCCGTTCCAGTCGGGAGCCTGGCTGCAGGGATGCAATCGAAGGAACAGTGCTGGCATAAGGGGATGTTCACATACAGCTCGCCTCATAGCACCATCTAGATCAAGAGTTTTCCATGCAAAGGACCCACAAATATGATGATGAAATATGAGGGACCCTCATTGTAGAATATAAAGCAGGTATATACATCGATCAGGCAAAACATTATGACATCATGATATTTGTGAAGTAAATATCACAGATTATCTCTTTATCACGGCATCTGTTATTGGGTGGGATATATTAGGCAGCAAGTGAACTGTGGCAGAGGGGGCGTGGTTTTGCGAGGTCTGTAGCCGGAGAGATCGAGTGGAGCCGAGCGGTGAGTAAGTCGGTCAAGTCCAGATGAGTAACACCTGTGTCCGATTGCAGTAATTGGCGTGGAGAGACTGCATTTAAGCCGCAGCAGAGAGAGAGTCGAGAGAGAGAGCTTGGGACTGGGATGTCGCGTCTGCCTGTCTGCTGCCAGAGAGATCCAGTGAAAAACGAGTGATTAAATTGAAAGTGTTTTGAGTATACTGTTGCCTTTGATGCGCCCACGAGCGCTTGTTCTGTTGTATATAAAAGTTCTGAGTAATAAAGCGACCAGTCCCAGTCATGCCGACCCCGCCTTCTTCCTTCTCCACCCACACAAAAACTACGAACCGAACCACACTGGTGCCAAAACCTGGGAAGGAAGAAGATCGCCGCCGCCATGGAGACTCCATCAAGAACGCCACTTGCGGACCTGGTACAATCGCTCGCCGGTCTTCATCAGGAGACACATCAAGATCTGCGGGCCGTAAGGGAGGAGCAACAGAAGAGGTTCGAGGCTCTCCTTCAGGCCCAGCATGAAGACCACGAGCTGTTCCGGAGCTGGGTAGACCGGAAGATTCGGGCCGTTCCCACCCCCGCCAGCGACTCGGCCGCCTCCATCCTGCTCTCGAAGATGGGACCACAGGACGACCCAGAGGCATTCGTCAACCTCTTCGATAGGTCCGCCGATGGCCCAAGGCGGACTGGCCAATGCGGCTACTCCAGTTGCTCCCGCCCACCAACTGCCAGTCCAGAATCTCCTGGTCTACGACGTCCTGAAGCGAGCCATCCTCCAGCGGGTCGGCCGGACCCCGGAGCAACATCGCCAGCGGTTCTGGACCCTGGCCCTCGATGAGTCCAGCCGACCCTTTGTCTTAGCGCAACAGCTCCAGGACTCGTGCCGCAAGTGGCTGATGGCAGACGGAAGCAACGTCGAGGGAGTCATCGATCGAGTGGTACTGGAGCAGTTTGTGGCGTGGCTTCGAGGAAGACCGCACTGTGGGTCCAGTGCCAGCACCCGACGTCGCTGAACCAGGCCATCCAGTTGGCAGAGGACCAGATGGTGGCGTGCCACGGGGTCGGCGAGCCCTTGCCATCGGCATCTCTCTCTCTCTTCTCCTCCCCCTTTCCCCTCTCTCTCTAAACCTGGGGGGGGGGGGCTGCAGGCCGGATAGCTCCCCGGCCTGAATCGGGCGGTGGGGGTATGTGGCGGAGGGGGCGTGGTTTTGCGAGGTCTGTAGCGGGAGAGAGAGAGCAGAGCAGAGCGGCAAGTAAGTAGGTCAAGTCCAGAGTAACACCTGTGTCTGATTGCAGTAATTGGCTTGGAGAGACTGCATTTAAGCCGCAGCAGAGAGAGTCGAGAGAGAGAGCTTGGGACTGGGACGTCACGTCTGCCTGTCTGCTGCCAGAGAGATCCAGTGAAAAACCGAGTGATTAAAGTGTAAGTGTTTTGAATATACTGTTGCCTTTGATGCTCCCACGAGCGCTTGTTCTGTTGTATATAAAAGTTCTGAGTAATAAAGCGACCAGTCCCAGTCACGCCGACCCCGCCTTCTTCCTTCTCCACCCACACAAAAACTACGAACCGAACCACATTAACATTTTGTCCTCAAAGTTGATGTGTTAGAAGCAGAAGCAAATAGGCAAGTATAAGGATTTGAGTTTTACATGGGCCAAATTGTGATGGCTAGACCAGGGGTTTTCCAAGGACCCCCAAATATGATGAACCTTTATGAGGGACCCCCTTCCTAAAATCCATCTATTTTTATACATGAAAAAAACATTTAAAATGTTAACATTATAAATACAACATATTGTTTCCCAAATTAAATTGGCTATTAATGTTGGATGTATAACCTCTAAGAAGAATGTTTTAAATTAAAAATGATTTGTATATGATTTGTATAACTTTCACAATAAATGTATGCAGCATATGTCCTGTGTTAAGAAAACTGCCTTACAACCCCAGTAAGTGAGATAAAGGGGACTATATGAGAAAAACTCACTAGAAAGATACAAAGCAAACATATACAATTCTGGAATGTATACAGCAAGAAAGGAAAGAAACATTTAGAAAAGAAACCGTTAGAATATTCGGTAGACTTTATCCATTTTTGATTTGTCTTTTTATTCTCTGAAATTTTCTGGGGACCCCTTAGAACCTTCTGGAAAACCCCAGACCCCAGTTCTGTAGTGGTCAGTATCTATCAAAAAGTGGTGGTCCGATCAAACAGACTAACTACTGTAGCTCAAATTGCTCAATGGAAGAAGGTGGTCTGGTCTGATGAATCACGTTTTCTTTTACAACACGTGGATGGCCGGGTGCGTCGCTTACCTGGGGAACACATGGCATCAGGATGCACTATGGGTGGAAGACGAGCCGGCAGAGGCAGTGTGATGCTTTGGGCAATGTTCTGCTGGGAAATCTTGGGTCCTGCCATCAATGTGGATGTTCCTTTGAAACGTACCACATACCTAAGCATTGCTGCAGACCATGTACACCCTTTCATGGAAACGGTATTCCCTGGTGGCTGTGGCCTCTTTCAGCAGATAATGCGCCCTGCCACAAAGCAAAAATGGTTCAGGAATGGTTTGAGGAGCACAACGAGTTTGAGGTGTTGACTTGGCCTCCAAATTCCCCAGATCTCAATCCAATTGAGCATCTGTGGGATGTGCTGAACAAACAAGTCCGATCTTGGAGGCCCACCTCGCAACTTACAGGACTTAAAGGATCTGCTGCTAACATCTTGGTGCCAGATACCACAGCACACCTTCAGGGGTCTAATGGAGTCCATGTCACAAAGGGTCAGGGCTGTTTTGGCAGCAAAAGGGGGACCAACACAATATTGTTATGCCTGATTGGTATGTTTAAATATAAAAATCAATTTATACTGTAAAAGAACAATACAGAGAATAATAAAGACATTTTAAATTATTTTTATTAGTTGCAATTTGTAGCCTATATATCTGATCCACATCACAACTACTACATTAAAATGGAATGACATCTAATCTAAGCATCATATTTTCTCAATATAGTGATTATTAGTTCTCATCAGTCACCTGTCTGGTCTCCACTTAACATCCCATGGATCTTTATAGCTATATCTGTCCCCAGAACACACAAAGCTGCTGCCAACACCCTGCTCTTCCTGAGCATGGCTGTGACCAGTAATCTAGCTTGTCAGTCACTATTCCATCATGTGTCAGATCTCATTTACTTCCTTCTCCTTGCACGGACAAACACAACGTCATGGACACAATTGCACAAGAAAATCCCTGGAAGTTAGGCAAAACCATTGAGAGGCACCAAACAGTAAAACTAGACCCATTTAAAAAGAATGTGACCCTGATGAAGATGTTTCAAGGTGCAGTATAGGGAATACACTCAGGTGACCGATTTTTTAGTAGCGCAAACTTCACTCACTGTGAGCCAGAGTTAAAACTCATACTGTACAAAACGTGTGAAGGGCTCATGACATTAGCAGGTACAGATAAGATTATTTTCAAACACCAGCTGCCACAAAATGCAACTGCTCCATTTCACATTAAGCTAAAGAAGCAGTTCGGTCTCGCAGGAAATCAAAATAATTTTGATTCTTTTCTTGTGCGGATCCTTCGGTAAACATACTTTAGATGACAACCAGAGATAATTGCAGTAAACTCTTCCTTGGCAGCAGTACTGTATATGGCTCCCTCTCACGTTTTGAGTGCACTAAATGATATCTAATGCTCATAGCAATATTGTCATGAGTTTACCACTAAGGCATCCTCTTCCTGTCGTCACCCACTCAGCGGCAGGGGCCCTCCACCCTAGCATGCTCCAAATAAACAGTCCTATGGTGTTCTCATTGATACTCCCAGGATGTGTCTCTGTGATTAAGGGAAAGAAGAAGTCATTAATTATGGAAGAATGCAATTAATTACCTTTTCTTTCCCTACTGCTGTTAGATCTGTCTCCCATCCATCCCCATATCCTTAATCTGACCCGCCTGCGAGATCCATGCAGAGCAGGAAGAGACATATATGGGTTGGTCCTCATTATTAAATTATCAAAATGCTGATCCGCTAACCTTTGGGAAAACCAGCCATTTGGAACTCCGACCTGCCCTTTGTTGTAGATGACATGTCCCCGCAAGTCATAGTTTGGTCTGCATAGAACATTGGCAGTGACTGTCTCCTGTGGATCAACACAGCCAGCGATGAAGTCAAAACATCTGCATCAAAAGCATTATGAAACACTCATGGTTTGCGTAGTAGAGGTACAGTATACTCACCAACATCCCTTGCAGTGAGAAATAACTAGGCCTGCTGAGTACTGGCTCCATTGTTTGTTGAAATGCTTTACAAGCTTGAAGCAAGCACAAACAGAATGTGGAGTTTAAAAATGTGGACTGTAAACATTATTTATAATTAGAACATTACAGCTCTGGAAAAAATGAAGAGACCACATTGATTTCTCAATGTTAAGTGATCTCTTCTTTTTTTCTAGAGCTGTATTTCCAAGATACGCTATATTGCCAAAAGTATTGGGACAGCCTCTCCAAATCATTGAATTCAGGTGTTCCAATCAATTCCATGACCACAGATGTATAAAATCAAGCACCTAGGCATGCAGACTGCTTCTACAAACATTTGTGAAAGAATGGGTCTCTCTCAGGAGCTCAGTGAATTCAAGCGTGGTACCGTGATTGGTTGCCACCTGTGCAATAAGTCCATTCGTGAAATTTCCTCACAACTAAATATTCCACGGTCAATGGTTAGTGGTATTGTTACACTGTAAAAAATGCCAGGCCTCTCCAATTTATCACATCTACATTTTTCAGTTGAAGTTCTGTGAATTGATACAATTTTATTCACAGAAATTCAATTTGGCCAACTAAAAAATTTAGATGTGACCAGTCACTAGAACATTTTAAATTGGAGACCTGAAATTTTTTACAGTGTAACAAAGTGAAATAAATTGGAAACAACAGCAACTCAGCCACAAAATGGTAGGCCATGTAAAATCACAAAGCAGGGTTGAGCACATGCTGAGGCGCAGTGCGCAGAAGTTGCCATCTTTTTCTGCAGAGTCAATAGCTAAAGACCTCCAAACTTTGTGTGGCCTTCAGAATTAGCTCAAGAACAGTGCGTAGAGAGCTTCATAGAATGGGGCTCAATGGCTGAGCAGCTGCATCCAAGCCTTACATCACCAAGTGCAATGCAAAGTGTCAGATGCAATGGAGTAAAGCATGCCGCCATTGGACTCTAGAGCAGTGGAGACGTGTTCTCTGGAGTGACGAATCACGCTTCTCTGTCTGGAAATCCAATGAGTCTGGGTTTAGTGGTTGCCAGGAGAACGGTACTTGCCTGACTGCATTGTGCCAAGTGTAAAGTTTGGTGGAGGGGGGATTATGGTGTGAGGTTGTTTTTGTTTTCCCTTAGTTCCAGTGAAAGGAACTCCTAATGCTTCAGCATACCAAGACATTTTGGAAAATTTCATGGTCCTAACCTTGTGGGAACAGTTTGGGGATGGCCCCTTCCTGTTCCAATATGACTGCACACCAGTGCACAAAGTAAGATCCATAAAGACATGGATGAGTGAGTTTTGTGTGGAGGAACTTGACTGTCCTACACAGAGTCCTGACCTCAACCCAATCTCATCAACTCTTCTCGTCCAACATCAGTGCCTGATCTCACAAAAGTGCCTCTGGAAGAATGGTCAAAAATTCCCATAAACGTAAACCTCGTGGAAAGCCTTCAAGAGTTGTAGCTGTTATAGCTGCAAAGGGTGGGCCAATTAAATATTAAACCCTATGGATTAAGAATGGGATGTCATTAAAGTTCATGTGCATGTAAAGGCCCAATACTTTTGGCAATATAGTGTATTTTTGACAGTCTTTACTGCTTTTTTGTAGGACTCCCAATCAAAGTTGTTCATGACTATAATTTATAACATGCCCTCTATTTGTAACGTAATTTGCATCCAGATATTACTAGAAAAAATACTAGATGAGATGTCTCATTCAGTGCAAAGTGGCAGAGGGCAAGGGTTTTTTTCTGTTCCTCTTTAGTGCAATGAGCTGCCAACCACAACCATCAAACCAATGCAACACTTTTCTTTTTAACACACTTAAAAAAAAAAGTTGCACTTCTCTGCATTTCTTCTCTTCTCTAGTGTGCTTCCTAATCTAGTTGCTAAATAAACCTTGCATTGTATATTATGAATACGGTTGGCTCTTTGACAAATTGCATTTGTTCCTCTCTTGTAAGTCGATTTGGATAAAAGCATCTGTTGCATAAAGTAAGTGTCCTCAGACATTGTTTAAAGACAAAGTATGAAGTTAATAGTTCAGTCTTTAGTGTCACAACCATTTGTGTCAAGATTCTCAAGGCAGTAATCGTGCAATACACTTTTATATTTATATATTATATATTTATGAATTTGGAAGATGCTTTTATCCAAAGCAAATTACATTGCATTCAAGCTATACATTTATTCTTAATTCACGCATTCCTTGGGAAATGAACCAATGCCCTTGGCGTTTCTAACGCAATGTTTGAGTTACAGGACAAACTGTGGCTGCAGCTGACATTCATTTCATTCATTTATTAAAAAAACATATCCTAATCACACCTTAACCAGAGGAAAATATAGGTAGAACATTGTAATTGGACACACACACACACAAATGCATCTGGTTTACTATCTTTGTGGAGACTCCTCATAGATTTAATGGTTTTTAAACAAACTGTATATTCTACCCCTTACACTAACCCATACCCCTAAACCTACCCATCACACAAAAAAATCAGCATTTTTACATTAAAAAAACAAACAAACAAAAAAACAACTCTGTATGATTTATAAGCTTGTTTCCCCATGGGGACCTCAATTTAGGTCCCCACAGTGACACGAGTCTCCATGAGTCTGTGTGCATTCAGGTTGAGGTCCCCACCGGGATAGAAAAACGCACACACACACATTTATATATATATATATATATATATATATATATATATATATATATATATATATATATATATATATATATATATATATATATATATATATATATATATATATATACGCAAAAGTTTTCATTTAGATAACGTTGGAGATGACGATGACTATTTTTTTTATAATGACACTGACGAATGTGTCGGAGTCTGACAGGTTTTATGATGTTGATGTGAAAGTGGGATAGTGCTGCTTGGGCTGTTTCTATCATTGGCTTCTGTTGATGAGCTGATCAAATCTATTCACCAAAAGATACTTCAAAGCACAGCTGCCCTTTGCATGCTGCATACTGAGTGTGGGCAGCAACTAATGTTCCCACTAATCAACCCTGCATGTCGCCAGGCCAGTTAGATGCCCCCTCAAGATGTCCATAGAGTCCGTGAGACACCGTTCTCATCATCCACCGCTCCATCTGTGTAATTGCTTCCTTGAGAGATTACATTCCCGCCAGTGACAGCACCAATTAGGCAGTCAGGAGGAAAATACGACAATAAGGCCCTACTTAGCAGAGAAAAGTAGCATTTGGATAGATATCAGCATAATCTTAATGAGTCAACAAACATGACATTTAGATGTGCTCTCACGCAAATGCTTGAGTTTGGCCCGCAGATGCAGGAGACCCGGTTTCCTTCAAGGATGGTACTCGGTAACCTTGAAGGAGAAAAAAATCTGGCAAAGTCACAGATATGAGTTTAAAGTTGCAAGAATTCCAATCTGAGTAATTGATGATAGGGGTTTGACAAAAGGGGCAATGGTTTGTCCTTTTAAGGAATGTTTCACGCATATCTGATGTCAGGATCTCAATTGCATGGTCATTGCTGATGCAGGCTACAAACCCTTAAACCACACCTACACTGCGCCATTTGATTGGACGTACGCACGTGTTGCTATCATTTAACAATCAGACAGGAGAGAATCCCTGTCTCTGTGTCTCTTGTCTGATAGTCCATCACAAAAGGATTTAACTCCTCGACCAGAAACTGTAACTTAGCGGTTTCCACAGACCCTTATCCTCAGCTCAGGTAAGTACAATACCTCTGAAATGTTCGTCTTACCTATTTCAAATGACAATTTTACATTATCATTTTAGTTTTGTATTATTATTTGTTACAAATATATTTAACAAAGGTTGTCCCTCCTGGTGGTTTAGTGGTCAGTTATATTGAATATTAAACAAAGCAATCAAGAATATCTGCAATTAGGATTGGAGAGGGGAAACTTTGTGTTTTAATTTTTGAGTTAAGCAAAGAAAAGTATGCAATGAAATGTAGCATCTTGTCATATTTTCTCCTCAGACTGATCTGCAAAGATGTACCGTGGACTAGTGTTACTGTTCTTGGTTTTGGTGCTGGAAACCCGATGGAGTGAATCGAGCTGTCAGCAGTCAGAGTCTCAAAGATCAGATTCAAACGTAAGTGACAGATAATGTTCATCAAATAGCTATTTATATTTAATATTTTGCCCGAGTTTTATAATACAAATGTAATTTCATGCACAGGAGAGTCCAAGTTTTCGGCTGTCGGCTCATAACTTGTTGAAGAGGTATAATGACATAGATTATGACAGTTTCGTCGGATTAATGGGGCGCAGAAACGCCGGTGAGTGAGCAGTTTTGATGTTTTATATCAGCGTTTCCTTTATTTTATCCTTTGAGACGCGTTTCAAATGTTTGTACGAATGTTATTATTTTCCAGACACAGATGACATACCACCTCAACGTAAAAGTAAGACATTTTGGTGTTCTTTTTGTGATTTCATTCAAAATATATAGTTTAAAAATAGTCTAAGAAAACTGACTGTATGTTGTCTTTCAGGGGAAATGCACGATATCTTTGTTGGACTCATGGGTCGACGAAGCGCTGACCCTGGTAACAGCTTTTCTCTTCAATTCACTGACGTTTGTGCAAAACAGCTTTAGACGTGCTTGCGGGTGAAACATGTCAACACTTGATATTGTCCCCACTTTTTATATTTCTCGCGGCAGGGTACTTAATACAAATGAATCATCTCCAGTTGACTAGGAGAGTATTTATTTCGTTTGTTGTTAAATAAGAGACGCTCCGGTGTCATGCTGATCGTTCGTTGCCACTGTTACCAGTGGCTGAGTCTCGTGGCTTCAATCTCTCGCTTAACGCCGTTCCGGTGATATCACTAAACAAAATTCAGTGTCCCTGCACTTGATATACAATCAATAATGAGCATCTTTGGTTTTAATAATAAATAAATAAATCTTTCCTAACATCTATACTGAGTTTTCCTCGCGGGCTGCACAAGGAATCTCAAACAAATGACTCTTATGAATCACAAAAATGACTCTTATGAACCGGTTCTTTTGGAGAATCAAATAAATACACAGCAAGCAGTTAACCGAGCAAATGGCTCTTATGCGTATATTTTTGAACAGATTGGTTATAAAGTTCAATTTAAATCTGATTAATCCTTTACTGACTGAATCAATATCTGACTCACTTACCGAACTAAGGGTTTTTATTACTTTCAGCGAAGAAATTAAGCAAATATCGTGTATTTAAGGCTCGTGCAACCTACATCGGTATCTTTTGTCGTTCATATGAAATCAGTGAAAATTACACATTTGCACAGATTTATTCGACCGCGTGGGTTAAACCGCAGACAAATGACGAAGAAGCCAAATATTATCGCTAACGCTGTCAGAAATTCATCAGTCTCTCAGTCAGACTTACTGTATTTGTGCCGACAGAAACTGGGCGTCCATGGAGGAAAGAGTATCCAGAATCAAGCGGAGGCATCTTCTTCAACAAATGCAAACTGAGGCGAGTAATTCAGTGAGGCTGTTCTGCCACCTGCAGGCTTTCTGAAGATATTACAACATGTAGGGCCTATCTTCTCAACAGCGTTTGTTCTAAAAGCATGTATATCTATTATGCATTTTCTTGTAAAAAAAAATATATATATATATATATTCAATTTTTTTGCAGGTTTCGTCGTGGCTTATAGGCAAATTAATTATTTCATATCCAGTGAATCGTCTGTACCACCCTGTCCTGACAGCTTCTTTCAAGACATTTCTTTGGAGCGAAATAATTTATTTTACAAAAGTGATGAGAGCAAAATAAAATATTTCTATAAAATAAATGAAATAAACATGATTTCCTATTGTATTTTTTGTTTCATTGTACTGCAAATTATAAATTTTCCTACATTATATATGATCAAATTTAAATCTCCCCTTACATCACCTGCATTTCGATATATTTATTAAAAGTTATTTTGCTGTCTAATGTATAAAACATGATTTTTGTAAATAAAAATACTATCTCTGATCTCAATGTTTTATTACTTAAATGTTCAATAACACATAAAATGTAGTGACTTCAACCAAGCAAAAAAAAAAAATGTACACAGCAAAACACTGAACACTCATTGCCAAATGTATACCGCTGCATATATAATTATATATTATAACTTGCTAAAGAAAACATTATATTATTAATCATACTAAAGAAAACATAATTGTGTTCCTCTAACATCAAGCCTAATACTTTACTGTTAAATACTTCAAGTTAATGTCAGGACTTTTAATATCAGTAGATCATTAAAACACAGTATGTCATAACCATAGCATTGTGCCTTAAGTTGACAGTTCATTAATGTAATGGTCACAGACAAGAATCACAACAAAAAAGGTAATCACAAAAAAAAAGGTAAAATAAACTCAAAAGAATCCTCGGTAATTGTATGCAATTTTGCTTTTCATTTTTGTTTCATTGTTGAAATACAAAACTATTGAAGCCCTTTATGTCCTTGGTCTATGATGAAATATGGCTTGTGAATCAGACATGTTTACTGCACTCAGACCAGAAGGCAGCAAAACAACTGAATCAATTTCATTTTAACAATTTAATTTTAGGACCTTATCAGCAAATCCATTATATAGTAAGTAGCAAACACTTGTTCAAAGTGACTTACAGTTTACTTAATACTGGGAACAACTGGTCAAGTTACTAAGAGCAATAATGGCAAGATTTGTTCTTTTTTTAGATTTGACCCTACAGCTTTTGGTTATTAGACCAGATCTGTAACCACTACACCACCACTCCATCTGCACAGTACACTGGATGATCTAAAATGCTCATCACATTTACATTAGTCAGTGATTTCATTTTGGATTTACATAATGCAATATGTTCTACAATATTATATTCACAATTTTGCTGTGCTTCTGTCCGTTATGTTTCTCCCCTGGGCAGCATTTGTCACTTTGTGACTTGTTGTTTCAGTAGTTTTCATGTTCTCATCTCTGGGATTCATAGTGTATGTTGAAACTGACTTTTCTTTAAAGCGTTCCTCTAATCTCTGAGCTTCTATGGTGGGATTCACAGTGTGGGAAGCCAAAGATAGTACGGCAGGCACTGGAGGCTGGTAGCGGTGTTGGTAGCCATAGGGCCTCAGATGGTAAATGTAGTACTCAAGCGTGTACATTAGCACAGGGTCTACATAGTGGAAAGACACTGCTAGGTCAGAGCAGCACTGTGGGCCCTGTAGGGGGGGAGGACAGACAGGAGATATTGGGCTGTTACATTTCCACATGATAACAAATAGGTTGCATTAAAGGAATATTCCAGGTTCATTACAAGTTAAAGGATTAGTTCACTTTAAAATAAAAATTACCCTATGATTTACTCCCCCTCAAGCCATCCTAGGTGTATATGACTTTCTTCTTTCTGATGAATAGAATCGCAAAGCAATGTGTTTGTGTAGACCTTCTTCCATATTCAACTTACGGAAAAAGCGTAACTGGCGCGATGCATGAAGTCGGATGTAGCTTAGGCGTTTTGAACTGCAAGAAGCGTTACACTTTCTGTGTAAGTGAATATGGAAGGCAGTATTTTACTTTATAAAGTTTTAAATATGGATATTTTTCCAACAAAACCCCATCGATTCACTTCAGAAGGCATTTATTAACCCCCAAAGCTGTGTGGAGTTCTTTTATGATGGATGGATGGATGGATGCACTTTTTGGAGCTTAAAACTCACGGCCCCCGTTCACTGCCATTATAAAGCTTTGAAGCATCAGGATATTTATTAATATAACTCTTGATTGTGTTCATCTGAAAGAAGAAAGTCATATACACCAAGGGTGACTTGAGGGTGAGTAAATCATGGGGTAAATTCATTTTAAATTTAACTAATCCTTTAATCTCAATTGACAGCATCTTGTGTCATAATGTTTGAATACCACAAACATGTATTTCTTTTCTTTAAAAAAAAAACATAAATCTGGGTAACAGTGTGGCATTTTCAATAGAAGTAAATGGGGCCAATCTAGAAACATTAAAATACAGCTATAAAACATAACCAATATGTTAATATGAAAGAAAGAAAAAACACTTGCTAAACTTTTCTATGTCCAGTTAAAGTATACAATTTAGTTGCTAAAAAAACCTTAACCACAACTTTACAGCTCCAAAAATACACTTTTAACAGAATTAATTGAAGTGCTTTAAAAAAGAAGTAGTATTTATTTCACTGTAACGAAAGAAGGCATTTGTATCCTTTTTTGTTGCCATTTTGATTACCATGACAAGACAAAATTGTGTTTATTTCTTGGGTTTTGTATTGTTAGTCATTGGCTGTCTAGTCACGAATCACATCATCATGTACATGAAAGAAAAACTATTGAGTATCGAAAAAAGCAGTCCCCATCAAACCATTGTTGGTTTCACTTGCAATCACCTGAAGTACTTGCTAGTTCAGTGTGGCATTTAAAAAAAAATGAGAGGGCGAAAATTATGAGAGGTAATTTCATTTCAAAGTACCGGTATATTTCTCAAACAATGTTGTTGATTTGAATTCATTCTCAAAATACTACATCTTGAATGGAAAATTACTTCTGAAACTTTAATTGTTTTCTTCAAATGGTACACAAGTTCTTAAAGCTTTTCAAAAAATAAGTTTAACTTCTGTAAAAAACCATAGTGATAACTAATTAGCTTGCTATGTCTAGGAGACAGAAGCTGTGGAATGTAGAGAAATGTCACGAAGAGCACGAAGGACAATAAAAGGACATTTTGTTGGGGCAGTCGTGGCCTAATGGTTAGAGAGTCAGACTTGTGTAACCCCAAGGTTGCCAGTTTAATTATCAATACCGGCAGGAAAAATGTAAGTGGGGCGTGAATGAGCCCAGGATTGAGGTGCCCTTAAGTTGAGCACCGCAGAAAATGGCTGCCCACTGCTCCAGGTGTCCAGGGTTTGCAGGGTGTGTTCACTACTCACTACTTTTAATGTGTGTGCACTAACTTGGATGGGTTAAATGCAGAAGGCAAATTCTGAGTATGGATTAGCATACTTCATGTCACATCACAGACTCACTTAGAAATAGCTTGGCAATGACCGTTACACTACTATTCAAAAGTTTGGAGACACGGACTCCAAATTTGCGCCCCTCTTTTTTGCGCACATGGGTAGCTGGTCCGATAACAAGGTGTGTTGCATTTTTGGGGCATTGCTATTTTGAGGCAACTGAAAACGACTAAGCCATTGACCAAACCTGGTCTAAAGTGAATAGCGCAATTTATTTATTTTTTTGTTATTTAAAAAGCGCATTAGTAATATGCACCTATAGGCGGGTACACAACGTGCATACACTCTGCTTATTACACACACAGGGGCGCGCAGCAGCACACAAACGTTTTTAAATATGAAAAATTAAAGGATTAAAATTTAAAAGAGTATTATTGTGTATATAAATATAAAAACGTCTACATGTCATAATGGATAGTCATCAGAGTATGTGAGTGGAGTGAGGAGCGGATTTTTTAAAAGTCGGAGTGACATGGTTTTCACTCGCTCCGAGAGCGCTCCACTACCGCTCCATCAAGAGTACAATTCATGCCAACGGCACATAATATAACTGCATTTTTAGCCAGAACTCACACGTTAAACACATTTAACTAGCTGGATTCAGGATAACTCAAATTGGAAAGAATGTAAAGGTTAAGAAGACGACGATGGACATGAGCGGGATGTTATAAGGATTTTTTTGTACCTTCTACATACTGAATATGATCAGGTGAAAGCACATTTTAAACAGGTAGCAATTGTTCACACCCACAATCGTTCTCTCTAATGCATTCAAACAAATGTAATCAAAGTGCTTATCTGCTTACAGTTATCTGATTTTGAATGAGCAGAAATCCTAATGTAGAGTATAAAATAACTGATGAAAACATACTATTCGCATCTTTCCAAACAAAATTTGCACTGCAAAAAGCAAATGATATTTAACTCTTAATGCTGATAAAGCATATAAGTTTGGCATGTCGTAGAAAAAAATTTGCACACTAGTGTTCCAATAAACCACGCTGAAACTATCTCCTATTGATTATTTATTTTTACATTTAATGTATGTTATAAACCGAATTTGTGTGATATTTCAGGGCTTACTTAAATACTTTAGCATTTAGCCACAGTGGGGAGTGGGAAATGGTGAAACCGGAGCAGAGCTGGAGCGGAGTGATTATTGAATGCTTAGAGCGTGAGGGGAAATTGCTGCCGCTCCACTCCGCTCACATACTCTGATAGTCATTGCATGTATTAGAATTACCTATCTACAGTAATGACGAATTAAATTGACAAATTATTTGATCAATCGTGGCAATACACACATGTATATAACATGATCGTCAGGTTGAGGGTGTCTATATTCCGCCATGTAAATACAGAATCTGCATGGCGCAAGCGCAACTGGCTTTTAAAGAGAATGGGAGATGACATTCTGATTGTAGTCATTAAGAGAATAGGAACAACCCTTTTAGACAATGTGCCGGGCGCGTCAACCATTTTTCCTGTCGTTAAACTAGCAAAAGTGGATTTGGACAAGCCCTAAGTGCACCTGCACTGTGCGCTTAAGACCATGTGCTTAGATCGTTAAAATAGGGCCCTAAGTGTTTAAAAAAAAGTGAAAGTGTGTGACTTACTTCTACAATTGGGTAGAAGCAGTAATTCCAGTACCAGAAAGTCTTGGAGAACTTTCCCGTAAGATGGTGTTCAGGAATGAAAGGATGGAAGGTTTCACGGTGCAGTGTGTCCCTGGAGTCTCCTGCCACCACCCCCATTTTCTCCAGGCACTGACCCATCGCTAGATCCTCCACTGGGGTGGTATGAGTGCACACTTTAGTTTTAAAACCCTCCACAAACCTTCTCAGGGCCTCTTTGCTTAGTACATAACCCGCACCGCCACTCATGTAGCCTTGCTTGGCGTACGGCTTGAACCTCTTGCCAAAGTATATGGGCTGCTCTGCCGTGTAGTTTGACAAGATCCAGCGCAAGTTGTCCACAACGACGAATGTGTCATCGTCTGCTTTGAGGAACCAGTCTGCCTCATCGCCGTGGTTCTTCAGAGCGTAGTGGAAGGCACGAATAGTCTTCCAGTACAGCTGGTCACGGCCTTCTCCTGTGCCGAGGCCCACTGTGGGGAAGCTGCGGTCTTCTTCAGAGCTCATGAACAGAACTATGTTACAGTGACGACTCCATGTGGCCTTCACATGCTGAGCCTTTGACTGTAGATTACTAGGCCCTGTCATCACCCAGCACAGGACACGCACTTTCTTAAACAGCTCGTCTGCAATGTGACCATCCTCTCCTGTGTATTTAAAGCAAATCTATAGTTATGTTGCAATTTAATACAATCAAACCACATTTCGTCATTAGAAGTCTTACTCTAGTACTTTATAATTATCCCCTAATTAAAAATGTTGGTAACACTAAGGTTTAATTTGTTAACATTAGTTAATGTGTTAACTAACATGAACTAACCATGAGCAATACATTTGTTACTGTATTGGTTAATCTTTGTTACCGTTAGTTAATAAAAATACAGCTGCTCATTGTTTGTTCATGTTAGTTCACAGTGAATTTACTAATGTTAACAAATACAACTTTTTATTTTAATAATGTATTAGTAAATGTTAAAATGAACAAAGATTAATAAATGCTGTAGAAGTGCAGTTCATTATTAGTTGTATTAGTACATGTTAACTAATGTAGTTAACTAATGAAACCTTATTGTAAAGTGTTACCATAACATTTTACACAGAGAAAATAATAGTCCTTTTGAAAATTATGTTATGTTTTGTTTATGTCACCTAATTAAAGCTATTTTATTTTGCATGGGGGTAGACATAATAAGATTAAATTAGGTTCAATGACATATGTGACCATGGACCACAAAACCAGTCAACCAAGTCGCACAGGGGTGAATTCCGGGTGATTGGGACACTTTTTGCCATTGAGATGACTTGGAAAAAGTGTCCCAATCACCCTGAATTCACCCTATATTTGTGGCAATAGACAACAATACATAGTATGGGTCAAAATTCATTATGATATTAAGTAAAGATCATGTTCCATGAAGATATTTTGTAAATGTTCTCCCTTAAATATATCTAAAAAATGTATTATTAGTAATATGCATTGCTAAGGACTTCATTTGGACAACTTTAAAGGCGATTTTCTCAATATTTTGATTTTTTTGCACCCTCAGATTCCAGATTTTCAAATAATTGTATCTCGGCCAAATATTGTCACATCCTAACAAACATACATCAATGGAAAGCTTATTTATTCAGCTTCTATATGCACAAAGGAACATATTTTGAAGAATGTTTGTAACCAAGCAGATAGAGCAACCATTGACTACCATAATAGGGGGGAAAATACTATGCTAGTCAATTGTTGCTCTATCTGCTTGGTTACAAACATTCTTCAAAATATCTTCTTTTGTGTTCAGCAGAACAAATAAACTCATACAGGTTTGGAACAACTTGAGGGTGAGTAAATGATGGGTGAACTATCCTTTAAGAATGTCCAGGATCAATCAAAGTAAAAATATGATACAAATCTAGCTTTAAAAATATATATCATTAAGTTTTATAAAACAGCCTTATAAAACAACCTTCGGATGAGATGTTAAACCGAGGTCCTAACTCTCTGTGGTCATTAAAAATTTGCCCATTGGCCCCTGTCCATCATGGCCTCCTAATCATTCCTATATATATACGATTGGTATCATCACTGTCTCCTCTCCACCAATAAGCTGGTGTGTGTGGTGGGCGTACTGGTGCAATCTGGCTGCCATCGCATCATCCAGGTGGATGCTGCACATTGGTGGTGGTTGAGGAGATTCCCCCCTTCTATGTAAAACGCGTTGAGTGCCTAGAAAAGCGCTATATAAATGTAACAAACTATTATATTAATTCATTATTATTAACAGTCATCAAGTCATTGACCCATGTCCATCCTTATACTCATTTTAACTCAGTTACTTTAGTTTATCAAACACTTTTACCCACATAATAAATAAATCATGGCTGACTGCAGATACAATGGCATCGGTAACTGAAAACATTGGCTTTGCATAATGTTAATGCATAACAAGTCCAAGACTGAAAATTGCTTGGTGCACTTTGAACATATTACTGTGGCTACAAAATACACTTTCATGCAACATCTTCTAATGAAAACTCAATCAAGTGCTTAGAAAGTGAAAGCTTTGCACCAGTTATTAAGTTGCAGTATTTCATATCATGTTACACTCATTCATTAATAATGCAGTAGGGCGCTGCAGCACCTGGCTGGTGAGGATGCTTGAGGTTGATCAGGGCAGATCCTTCCACTCTCCAGGTGAGGTTGGGTATGTTTTGTTCTGGCTCCAGTGGAGCAAGATTGCTCTTGCCATCATGCTGCCAGCTGAAGCTCTCCTCAAACCATACCTGGCTCAAGAAGACATACAAGGTACAGCTGCCCACCAGGAAGCCCAGGGAAAAAGCACACTTTGAATTTCCTGCTTTCATGGTGACCACTCAGGGATCCTGCCCACATCGGTCACTGCGAGGCTAGAATAAAATATTGGTTACATACAATCTGGATGCACAGATCCTAATATACTAATTTGCATTATGAAATGACAAAAATTCTATAATTTTGTTATTTAATACAATTGATTTGTATTATTGATTTATTTGTATTTGTAATACACTTATTACAATTATTACATTTATAAATGAAAAAACAGGTTTCCATTTTGATTATCCTGACAAATTTACCCCTTCAGCCAAATCACAGAAAACCTGGCAAATAAATTTCGAATAAGTTTCTCTCTAGAGCATGAATTCCCCATTTTTTATCCATATTTAACACGTTATAAAGTAAAATATCTAGCTTCTTCCATTCCACCTTCCTCATTCAACTTACGGATTGTATTCGTCTGAAAGAAGAATGTCATATACACCTAGGATGGCTTGAGGTTGAGTAAATTATGGGATAATTTTTGGGTGAACTATCCCTTTAATTTCTACTGGAACAAGAAGACAGAGCGGAACATATGGGACATTTAATATGAAACTGTTCATCAGTGATCACAGTCATGCTGAGGGCTCTGTATTTGAAAAGTGTGTAATCAATGTGCTGTTTAATGCAGAATCTGTCAAACCGTTTCTCCTACTAATCTCCTCCTTTATAGCTTTAAAATATAGCATTCTGTGTAGAATTCAAATGGGTCCAATACGTTTTGTCTGCACCAACTCGATCATATGATGCGCACTGTGCTATCTTGTCTCTGGACCGGAGCAGACTGTGTGCTCGCTTGCTGCGGTGCGCGTATAGTGCGTGTGACATTAACGTGAAACCAGGTTTCATTTGCCTCAATGGAAAGCATATTTACACTGAATCGTTTCCTATCCCCAATATTGTGCATTACGTGCCATGAAAACTTTATTTTAATACATTTTTGATTTTTGATTATTTTTGTCTTACATTTCATAATAAACTCAGACAAGCTCAGTAGGTACAGACTCGTTTTCTGACAGTTTCTTTTCATGAATTGGAATGTATGAAAAGGATTGTGGGTGATTTAAGGCTGCAAAGGATACATCTGTTGCGTCCTTCAAAACAGGCCAAAGGAAGGATGCAAAACTTACGTTTGAGAAACACCATGTGAATGTTTTGAATGCTTATATCTTCTAAATGCAAATTTTGTCATTGTTTTGGAGCACATTAGCTTATGGATAACACATTCATACTAAAAGCCAAAAAAGAACACATGTATAACCTTATTTAATTAAATACACAAAGCATAAGCCATTTACTTAATGAGTTCTTCTCAAGATTATTTCAAGTATGTCGATATACTAAACCCGTTTTGTATTTTAGGATTCAGCTGCTTCCAGGTTAAATCTGAGAAATGGATTATAAACTGGTTACCTTGTGTGACCAACAAATCCTGGTTCTTAACCTAATTCCCAAGAATCAGGCACCTTCTGCTGCTGCCAGGCCTTTAGTCATATTGCTACTGTTTAAAATTTTCATTTTGACAAGTAACATTCAGGTGGACTGTAGTAAACCCTTTGTATGAAGGATGTAATGGCCTACTATATGAAACCATTTTATAAGACCTTTTTTATAGACTAAACTAAATCTCTATTACAACAGTCAGCTAAGCCTAATATGTCAATTTAATGAAAGTGTTCAAATCGAATGTTTATCTAAGGAAATCCCCAAAGACCCTATAAAAACAAGCAAAAAACAGACAGAATGCCGCACGGAATTGTATTAAGTTATTAAATATATATTGTGCACAGATAAAAGAAATAGCATAATGTTGTGTTAAACACGGTCTAAAACAATCAATATCCACAATACATGCCATTGTGTTTTTTGGCATGAAAGGAGCATCAGAGATCTAGGACAAAGGCCCTTACCTTACATTCTTTACCTCCCCTCTGCAAGCCTCTCGCCGTCCCAAATAATGTTGTGAGCTCCGGTCAGTTTCATGCCTTTAGTCTTTCTTCCCCTCACTATCAGCGAGCTTACATTTGGAAGCGCGTCAGGTTGCTTTTGAGTGTGTGTTGTGACGTCTACACATTAACAGACGTTGAGGGTTTAACTCCTTGGTTAAAAAGGATGTTTGTGTGCCAGACACTCACCCGACTTATTTTGCCTCGTATAAGCATAGGGTTTTTCTTTAACCGTGTGGTTATCAGGCCTCTTTGTGCGCAATTACCGGACAACAGACCCTGTCACTAGCGAGTACCGTGTAAAGCATCACACACACGGACGCCGTAGCGAGGTGTTTGATTGGAGGAATGGCCGGTTTGTTGTCATGGGTTTCTCCGCCCACTAGGGGCGTTCGCTCATTTCAGGGTTGACACATTTGATGATAACATTTAAATCCCCTTATCAAAGAATTCTGGTCTGATTTGTCAAAATGTCTTGCTTAAAATTCCAGTTTTGTCATTGATTTAACCATGTGTGACATAATTTGTTATTCTTCTCATTGTAATCATACCCAAATTTAATAATTACCTTTGTGACTTGAACTACTTAAATAGGACACTAAAAAAAGTTAACAAAAAAAAAAAAGTGTCAAACTTGTGGAATTATACAATGATTTGTTAAAAATGCTGTAATTTGACTCCTTGCCTCTGTATTTATTTTTTTTTATTTTTTTTTTCTTTCCTTCCCACTGTTCTCTTATCCTAACTTTATACTGTCATCCAATGTTGCTTGTAAAGTTAATTTGTTGTAATGTTGCCTATCTGCAATAAAATAATTTAAAACAAGAAAAAAAGATAACATTTAATTTCAAAATTAAATAATTTACTTTTATATTGTAATTGTCAATTATTAAACACTATTTTTAATATTAAATTAATAAAGTTGATTAACAAAAATAACCCAAAATAACCTGCCTGATAACCTTCAGATTGCAAAATATGATACAGTGGAGATAAAGATACAACATAAATGCAAATTAAACTATACTTAAATAAATACCCTTTTTATTTTACACAACCACATAAAATCAAGCAATGTCAATATAATAAAAATGATCAAGATTCACCAGCATCTGTTGTCTTAACCTAGATGTAGCCACTAGATGTCTCTATTCACTTGCTGTACATGATGGCTGTATTTTTGGTCAAACGTCTGGGTCAAATAAGGCAAACATTATACCTTTGTTAAAGAATGGAACCAAATATGGTTGCAGACTATTAGGATTATTCTAAAGATGATTCCTGATTCATTGTTCCTGATGCAGAGTTGTGAATGCAGTCAGTGGCCAATTTTGGTTAACCTTAGGGTTTTGAAGATATCTGAGGATTCACTCAGTTAAAATGGTTGGATTCGTTTTTAATTTAACTGTGACATTCATTGTTAAAAGATCATCTCTGGGCTTTGCTCTTGGGGTCACAATTCTGACTTTTATATCTTGCAATTCTGACGTTTTTTTCTTGCAATTCAGTGTTTAGGCTAATCATGTTTCAATAAATTACTGTATAATGTAGATACATTTGCATTTCATTTTTGTGACTTTTCTTTATATTTGAGCAGGATCTAAATGCAGCAGTATCAGATTTATTGATAAAACTCAAAACCAAAACACTCTGCGAATGCCTCTGCGTGATTGCGTCCTGAAGCACGTATGTAACCAGTCCAACAGACTGGAGTGACAGAACGTCTTAGATGGGTGACGTCATAGACCCGGAAACTATAAAGCACCCGTGAACACAAACTAGCTTCTGAAAAAGCCTGAAGTAGGAGCTCACGGGCATGCAGGGAGTATGGCCAGGTGACGCAGCGTCTCGTTCCCTATTTAGGGAACTAAGGTTACATACGTAACCGAGACGTTCCCTTTCAAGGGAAATCGAGCTGCGTCACCACTGTGGGAACGACAATACCCACTTCCCCCATATGAGCCAGATGACCATCCGTCGTTGTCTTCCGGAACAAGCACCCGTGCTCCTGGAGTGGAGTTGAGGTCCAGGAAGCGAAGAACCTCACATACGTGTGCGGCGAGGACCACCTCGCCGCATCACAGACTTCATGCAGGGATGCCCCTGATAACAAAGCTTTAGAAGCCACCATACGCCTAGTAGAGTGGGCCCATACAGCCAAAGGTGAAGGCTGACCGACCGCCTCATAGACAAGTGAGATGGCCTCGACCACCCACTTGCTCATTCTCTGCTTGGATGCTGGTCCAAAACACACAAACAGCTGTTCAGTTCTCCTCCAAAGGGCAGCTCTGTGGACATAAGCATCTAGAAGCCCGAACCGGGCAGAGCAGATTGAGTGTTTCCTGGTCAGAGCAGATTGAGTGTTTCCTGGTCTGACGTCTGAAAGGGAGGAGGAAAAAAGGCCTGCAGTATCACTGGTCCTACAACATTAGTAGGAACTTAAAGAATGTAACCCGGCTTAGGATATAAGAAAGCCTTAGCCATACCGGGCGCAAATTCCAAGCACGAGGGATAACAAGCAAAAAGATAATTTTGCATGAGAAACTTCTCAGGAACTTCTTCAATAAGCTTGAAAGGAGCCTCTGAAAGGCCCTGTACATAATGGCCCCATAATGGCCCCCCTAGTGCAAACTGCAGGTCTTAACCTCAAAGTGCCACGAAGGAAACACATAATTAGAGGGTTTCGCCCCAAAGATACACCACCCAGAGGAGTGTGGTAAGCAGCTAAGGCCGCCACATACACCTTTATTGTGGAGGGGCTAACCCTGTGGAGAATATTTCCTGCAGGAAAACCAGCACTGCACCCACAGGGCAGTTAACTGGGTCCCACAGGTGATTTCCGCACCAGGGAGTGAAAAGTTTCCACTTCAGGGCATAAAGTTTCCTCATGGAGGGAGCTCTGGAGTGGAGGATGGTCTCAACAACCTCGTTTGAGAGACTTAAACTTATGAGCTGGGCCCCCTCAGAGGCCAAGCCCACAGTTTCCACCATGCTGGGCGGGGGAGAAAAATGACCCACTAGCCTGAGAGAGCGAGTCCCTCCTAATCGGAATCTCCAGCGGAGAGCCATCTAGGAGAGACACCAAGTCCGAGACCATACTCGGTGCCAGCCAGTACGGGGCTACTAACAACAGATGAACCCCGTCCTGGCGAACTCTCTCCAGAACTCCCGGAACCAGAGCAATCGGGGAAAGGTGTACAGGGGTAGCCTCGGCCACTCCTGTACCATAGCGTCCAGTCCCGGAGGAGCTGGATAAACACAGGAGCCCCGCCACCTCAGTGTGGAGTCTCCATTCCTGGAGCTTCCTGGTTCAGGTAACCAGGGATGAAAACTGCCCTGATGGAAGCAGTCTCCCTTGGGCCCACATGAGGATCTGGTGTGCCACGTGTATAAGGGGCACTTCCACAGACCCCCCCTAATGATTTATATAGGCAACCACCGATGTGTTGTCGTTATCTTTAATGAAAAAGCAGACGGTGGCCCATGAGGTCTGGCAGGAAGTTCTTCAGAGTCTGAAACACCGCCATCATTTTTATGCAATATGAGAGCTGATGGACCTGCCACAGACCCTGAGTCGAGCGGGAAGTCTCTGTCATTAACATAACGTGACAAACATGAGCCCCCAACACCGGCCTTTGAGACATACACCAAGGATCTTTCCACATGACTAAAGCACGAAAGCATCGCCACATGACTTTGATCATGCGGAGCGGGTATCCCCTTGGGGAAACCCCTTGGTTTTGAGCCACCACTGCCACTGTCTTATGCTCAGCAGGCCAAAAGGTATCCTATTGGAGGTATCCGCAGCCCATAAGACCTAACAGTTTCTGAAACTGTCTGACACCGAGTGGCTGGCCTAGCTTTGGTTCCTTTACTGCTGAGAGAATCGATGCAACACGTACAGGCGACAGATGAGCCCACTTCGCCACCGAATCCCCTACCACACCCAGATAAGTGGTTCTCTGTACTGGAGAAAGCACACTTTTCTTTGCGTTCATCCTCCACCCCAACTTATCTCAATGTTGAACCGCCATATGCTCTGTTACTGAGCAAAAGATCAATCAATCAATCAAATTGATATAATGAGTATGCGGGTGCCCTGCAGGCGCTGTGGCGCTACTGCAGCCTTCCACACACTCCGTGAAAGCAGGGTTACAAAACCAGACTGAAGGGAAGTACCCGATATTGGTATGCTTCTCCCCTGAAGCAAACCTCAGGGACGAAGCGAACCTCCTGTGTTATTGAAGGATGAATACCCTCCATCCTCCTTGGCACAATCAAGTAATGGCTATAAAACCCTGACTCCCTGCCCTTCTATGCCCCGGCATTGTGGCGGGTTTGATAGAATGGCCTCCTGAGGGCACCAAAAAGGAGGCGGGCACCATATAATGAGGTGGACACTGCCTTCCTACCGAGGGGACCCTCAGAAACATGACATTGATATCGTCAGAAACTACTAATGGTACCAGTCTCTCGAGACTGACCTCAGGTGTGCCACGAACAGCAAGTGCAGTGCCCTGAAACGGCGAACCGGTAGGGAACGACTGGCTTGACTGCTCTAAAGCCCTCCTTGAAGGGGGCGAGCCATACTCGGGTGACTCGCGAGGACCCTCTACGCTCAGGCATTGCAGCGGGGTTGGCAGAACGGTCCCCTGAGGGCACCGCATAAAGAGGTGAACACCGCCTTCCTACAGAGGGGACTACCCTCAGAAGCTTGACATTGATGGCATCAGGACTTTTTATTTCGACGAAGCCATCTTCGTGACAATAACAGTCCTCAGATCCACCTTGCCACCAGACTTTGCTCTGCTTCCACAATTTGGAATTAGAAAGGGCATGAAGCACTCCATACTTACCATAAACATGGATTTTAGAAAAAGTATTTCACATAGGCATCTATATTTTTTTCAAGCCAAAAAGATGATTTAATTTCTCAAAATTAAATACATTCAAAACCAACCAGACAGGCTGAATATTCATATTAGAATCTAAAATGCAAAAAGAATCATGACATGAACATATAGAGAGAAAGGGAATAAATCCCGTCAGCTCAGTTCCCTCCATTTATAAATAAATTGCGGTTACATAATCTATGCGTTGTCTCGACCACGCGAGATCCAAGCCATTGATTGGCCCCTGCCTCAACAGGATGTCTGCTTCCACATTCAAATGGAAGGAAGTGCTTCCAGGGTATACTGGGCTAAACAGTGGTGGAACACCGGCATCATCTCTGCCAAATTTGTCACACTTCTGCCAAATGTGTCACAAATGTGTGCGTCCTGCAGACTGTAGAAAGAGGCTACAAAATCCAATTTGGGTGTCATCCGCCTTATTTCAACAGGGTTTTACCACTGCGTGGTCCACTCTGAGAAATGAAAGCTTTAGCATAAGTTCTGCTGGGAAGACTCAATTACTACGTCACCTATTGCCTTCACTCTAATCCAATTATACTCTCATGCTCACTGTGATAAAGGTTCGTGTGGGTAAGGAAGGAAGAAGACAGGGGTCAGCGTAACTGGGACTGGCGACTTTATTACTCAGTTTTTACTCTCAAATAAACACAGCGCACGTGGGCGCACACACTCAAAACACAGTTCACGTTGATTTCTCAAAAATAGCCACTTGGTTTCCAGCTCGTCGTCAGCAGCAACAGCGACAGTCCTAGTCCAAACTCTCTCTCTCCGTCTCTCTCTCGCACCGGCTTTATAGCTCTCTCCACGCCAATTACTGAAATCAGAGACAGGTGTTTGTAATCTGCGTTGGAGCCGCTTACTCACCGCTCGGTTCCTTTCCTTCTCTCCGCCCGCAGACCTCGCGAAACCACGCCCACCTCACCACACTCACTGTATAAAAGCTCGGTACTTAAACATGTTTGAGTTCGCAGATACTGAAGCGACGATTACCCCTGTCATATAATGTGATATTGTGTACTGTTGCTTTAATTCTGAGTGATGAGATGCAACGGGGTGTGTCTGGAGGGACGCGGGGGAAAACCCGTAGTGTAAAACAGGTTGTTAATAAACGTGGTGTTCATGCGAAGAAACTGTCTCTTTACGGTCATTTTACATGGTGTCAGAAGTGACGGAAAATGGTAAAGTTTAATCCACCATCGAGTTTTTCTTTCGACAAGTCGACTGAGTGGATGGATTGGAGACAAAGATTTCAGCGCTTCCGAACGGCTACAAAGTTAGACAAAGAGGATGGTGAAGTGCAAGTGAGTTGTCTCATATACGCCATGGGTAGCGAGGCAGAGAACATTTATAAATCATTTGTGTTCGCAGAAGAGGGACAGGAAAATAACTTTGCAATCGTCCTGGGAAAGTTTAACGAGTATTTTTTCCCGAGGAGAAACGTCATTCACGAACGTGCATGCTTTCACCAGCGAGTGCAACAATCAGGGGAACGAGCAGAAGCGTTCATCAGAGCGCTGTACGAGCTGTCCGAGCACTGCGAGTTCGGCGCCATGAGAGACGAAACGATTCGCGATCGCATCGTGGTCGGCATCTTGGATAAAGATCTCTCTCGGAGGCTGCAGTTAATCACTGATCTCACATTAGCACAAACAATCCAGACTGTTCGTCAATCGGAGGAAGTGGCCACACAAGTCAGCATGCAAGGCGAGACGGTGAGCATGGTCAGAGCAGTTGTCAGTACAAGTAAGCAACTTGCGAAAGGACAGCGCAGGCCTAAAGACAAAATCCGAGCTGACAGTCATGGAAAATGTGGCTATTGTGGAAATGCTGCGCATGCAAGTGATGAGCGCTGCCCTGCAAAGAAAGGTAAATGCAACAAATGCCACAAAACCGGACACTGGGCCAGAGATTGCCACAGTAACAGGTCAGTGAGAGAAGTCACAGAATGTCTAGACCAACCATCATATTTTCTGGGCTCAGTTTATAATGTAAATAAACTGGAAGAGCAGTGGATGGTGCAGCTCCTGATTGGAGCGACCCCTGTAAAATTCAAAATAGACACAGAGGCTGATGTAAACATTGTGGCAGAGGAGACTTTCACAAAATGAGTCCCAGCAAACGCACTAGAGCCAACTAATGTTACACTGGATAGCCCTGGGGGGAAGCTAGCCTGCCTGGGTCAGTTCCAAACCACTGTAGTGTACAAAGGACAGTCATACCCATTTTCTGCCTATGTGGTCCGTGGATATAATGTAAATAACCTGCTGAGTCGTACTCTATCTGCTGACATGAACCTTGTAAGGAGAGTGGAGGAGGCGAACAGAGTGGCCCTCGAAAATTATGATGCGTTTGGTGAGCATGGCACGCTAAAAACCGACCCTGTCAAAATTCAGTTAAAAGACTCAGCGCAGCCATGGGCAGTACACACTGCGAGGCGTGTTCCAATTCCAATGCTGCAAAAGGTGAAAGAGGAGTTGCAGAGGATGGAGAAAAATGGCGTCATAGAGCAGGTGACACAACCAACTGAATGGTGTGCGCCAATGGTTCCTGTTCTGAAGAAAAACGGCAAAGCACGCATATGCGTGGATCTCAAAAGACTGAATGAAGCAGTAAAACGAGAACATTTCGTGTTACCTACTGCAGATGAGATAATTGCCAAACTGAGCGGTGCAAAAGTTTTCTCTTCCTTAGACGCAGCCAGCGGATTCTGGCAGATCCCTCTCCACCCAAATAGCTGCAGACTTACCACCTTTATCACACCATTTGGGAGATATTGTTTCAGGAGGCTTCCCTTCGGGATCTCGAGTGCTCCAGAGATCTTCCAGAGGAAAATGCAGGAGGCACTTCAAGGGCTGGATGGGGTAGAGGTCTTCATGGATGACATATTAGTCTATGGGTCTTCCCTGGAACAACACGACTCTCGTCTGGAACAAGTGCTGCAGAGAGTGGAGTCTACAGGTTTAAAACTGAATCCTGAGAAATGCACGTACAGACAAAGCCAACTTCGGTTCCTGGGTCACCTTATTGATGAGATTGGGGTGCGGCCAGATCCAGAAAAGGTGGATGCCATTAGACAGCTGCCACCACCACAAAACGTGCAGGAACTGAAAAGGGTGCTAGGCATGGTGAATTACTTGGGAAGGTTCATTCCCAACCTCTCCACAGTCAGCCAGCCGCTGTACGAACTACTCAGACAGAAAAGTTTGTGGATGTGGACACACACTCAGCAGACAGCGTTTGAAAACGTCAAAGAGCTGCTCATGAAAGCACCAGTTCTCGCATATTATGATGTCACCAAGACCACTGCTGTTTCGGCTGATGCAAGCAGTTTTGGACTTGGGGGGGTGCTCTTACAGCTACACAAAGAAGGATGGAAGCCGGTAGCATACTGCTCCAGATGTCTCACTGATGCAGAAACTCGATATGCACAGATCGAGAAGGAATGTCTGGCCGGTGTGTGGGCATGCGAGAGGTTTGATAAATATCTGTGCGGCTTGGATGAGTTTAAGCTAGTGACCGATCATAAGCCACTGGTTCCTCTCATCAACAGCAGGAGTCTCGACAACGTTCCAGTACGGTGCCAGAGACTGTTGATGCGTCTAATGCGGTTTAAGGCTATAGCAGAGTATGCACCAGGCAAGACGCTTGTCGTTGCAGATACATTGTCAAGGAGCCCACAAACTGCCACTCCCAAAGACACAGAAACACATGCTGATGTGGAATGCTATGTGGATGCAGTAATACAAGGTATACCTGCAACATCCTATAAAATGGATTGTATCAGAGAAGCCACTGCAACAGATTGGGGAATTGCAAGCCGTAATCAAGCTGATCCGAGCTGGAAGGCCACAACACAGGAGTCAAGTTCCGGTAGCAGCCAGGGAGTATGAAGCTGCAAAAGCAGAGCTCTCAGAGCATGAGGGCTTAGTGATCAGGGGAAGGAGAATCATTGTGCCAAGGTCCATGAGAACTGAGATTCTGGGAAAGATTCATGAAGGTCACCAGGGCCTTACTAAGTCAAGAGAGAGAGCACAGGAGTCAGTGTGGTGGCCAGGAATTTCGGCCAACATAAAAAACATTGTGCTATCATGCCAGATATGTCGTGAGTTGCGAAATACACAACAAAAAGAGCCCCTGATCTCCACACCACTCCCAGAACGTCCCTGGAAAAGGATTGCAGCAGATCTTTGTGAACATCGTGGACAGAATTATTTAATCGTGTCTGATTACTATTCCAGATTTCTGGAGATCCTGCACTTACCTTCCACAACAACATCTCACGTCACACACAAGTTGAAGGCTATCTTTGCCAGATTCGGGATTCCGAATGAGGTGGTGAGCAACAACGGTCCTCAGTTCTCTAGTGCAGAGTTTCAGGAACTAGCTAGGCGACTGGACTTCAAACACATTACATCAAGTCCTCACCATCCTCAGGGTAACGGTCACATTGAAAGAGCTGTGCAGATTGCGAAAAGAATCCTGAAACAGACAGATCCTTTGGTAGCTCTAATGTGCTACCGATCTACCCCCTGCTCCACGACAGGAGTCAGTCCAGCAGAGCTTCTTATGGGAAGGAAAATCAGAACAACACTTCCAACCCTAGAGAAGAATCTTCAACCCCGGTGGCCAAACAGGAAGTCTGTCAAGCTGAAAGACAAAATGGAGAAAAACAGACAAGCTTTTTACTACAATCGTCGTAATGGAGCTAAAAATCTGTCAATACTGAGACCAGGTGACACTGTTCTTACCAAGCTGGACCACGAGAAGGTCTGGGCTTCACCGGCAGTGATCAGGCAAGGAAGTGTAACACCTCGTTCCTATGTTATTAGGACGGAACAGGGAGCGGTACTGAGACATAACCGACGTCATCTTCAAGCAGTGCCAACACTGACAGAAAAACAGACTTTACACACACATTCACCACAAACGAAAGAGGCTTTTGACACTCAACCTACACCTATGGATACAGAAGAGACTGTACCAACCCAAACATGCAGGGACACATTTCCTACTCCAAAGCGAGGGCTGATACTTACTAGGTCTGGGCGAGTCAGTAAACCTGTTGTCAGGCTTGACCTGTAAAGAACCAAGAAGCTATGTGCACAGTAACTAGTTAAGAAAAGGGGTGCAGTTTTCAGAAAGTTTACCTGTTGTTCCGTTTCCACAACAGTAAAAGTTATATTGTCAATTCAGTATACTGGGATGTTTATGAGCTAATTGCATGCTGTTTTGCTTTGCATGACAATGTTTACTGTCAAAGTAAAGTTTTCTAAAAAAAACATAAAAGGGGAAGAAGTGAATAGTTGACTTTATTTTCAGAAAAGGGGGAGATGTCATATAATGTGATATTGTGTACTGTTGCTTTAATTCTGAGTGATGAGATGCAACGGGGTGTGTCTGGAGGGACGCGGGGGAAAACCCGTAGTGTAAAACAGGTTGTTAATAAACGTGGTGTTCATGCGAAGAAACTGTCTCTTTACGGTCATTTTACAACCCCCATCCTCCCCACCACCAGGATGGCCCTGTCTTTACCTCCAGGGGGGTCGGCTGCGCGCCTGCCATCATCTTCAGGCAGGAATTGCAGATCTGATACCCTCGGATTATGCACTACGGACGGGGCCTACGCCAAATGACTATTAATAAATGCACGATTGTTGAAATAATTCTCCCGAGTCTTTCCTGTAGAACTGGTTTGTCATGGTATATCTCAGGACGCATACTAGAACTACTTTTTTTTGTGCATTTTTTCAAATGTAGCCTGCTTTGCAGGCACGTTAAAGTCACTTGACATCACCCATAGGAATAAAGAGGAATGCGTTGCGACATAAGTATCGCATGGACAAGTAGATCCGTACCGTCAATAAGGGGTTATGGCAGCGACGCGGCTACCGGAGCTAATGTTTAGATACTGTAGTTAAAATATTTTTTTGTGGGATAGCAAAAACAACAATAAACAGAATTAAACTAGACAAAAAAAAAAACACTTAATGTGCCTTAAGTGTTTACTGCCATGAGTGTTTACTGCCGCTGCCATAAAATAACACCCATGTAGAGAAGCAGACCTAAGTACTTCAGGGCATATAGGCTACCAGTCCAGGTGTTGTGGACGGCCCACTTGCTTCTGTACACACTGAAAAAATAATATAGGCACAGGAACAGTGCCTAAACTCAGGAGATATTTATATTTATATTTATTCATACTACTCACATACTGTAAATATGTTTATAATCTGTAAATGTTTATTCTGAATAAACGTAACTGTGACCTAATAATTTTTAATGCTATTTTCATAATTTTATGCGTACAATTTGTATTACTATGTTCTTGTTGTGTTTGTATAGTAAGTGCACTGGAAGCCTTAGCACCAAGAAAAAATCTGTGTGTGTGCAAGCACACTTGACAATAAAGCTCTTTCTGATTCTTGTGTGTGTGTGTGTGTGTGTGTGTGGTGTGTGTGTGTGTGTGTGTGTGTGTGTGTGTGTGTGTGTGTGTGTGTGTGTGTGTGTGTGTGTGTGTGTGTGTGTGTGTGTGTGTGTGTGTGTGTGTGTGTGTGTGTGTGTGTGTGTGTGTGTGTGTGTGTGTGTGTGTGTGTGTGTGTGTGTGTGTGAAACAATCAGGAAGGAGAGTGAGTGAAGAAAAGGATAGTGAGAAGCAAAGAGAAAGAACCTGACACATGACATCAAGTTACTTGTAATGCGTTACCCCCAACACTGTTCATGTGTAGAGGTGTAAAGTACTTGAGTCATTTTACTTGATTACTGTACTTAAGTATTATTTTGGGGGATTTTTACTTTACTTGAGTACAATTAAAAATCAATACTTTTACTTTTACTTAATTAAATTTTTTAAGAAAAAAAAAGTACTTTTTACTCCTTACAATTTTATTTACAGTCAAAAAGTATTTCTTTTTTGGAGATCACTTCGTTCTATTTTCCCTTGCTATTACCAAACCAATTGAATTGCGCTGATGCCCAGTTTAATTTAAATTTTAATTTAAATGTATTTATTCTGCCAATGAGATTCATTTTCACATTCCATGAAATTGGTCAGACATGTTAATTGGTCCTTTGGAAGTGACGTCATGTCGCATCAATTACCACAATGCAGCACCTTGACCTGGGCTGCGTTTCCCAAAACCATTGTAAGCCTAAGTTGATCGTAGAGACCATTGGTGGCAATTGTTCTACGATCAACTTAAGCTTACAATGGTTTTGGGAAACGCAGCCCTGGAAATTAGAGTGAGAGGCTTTTCAGCACTGCAAGATAGCTTTTCAGCCCCAAAAGACGCTTGACACTCACAATTTTGAAAATCAGCTTCTGCTTAAAGGGTTAGTTCACCCAAAAATGAAAATGTGACGTTTATCTGCGTTAGGACCCATACAGACCACAGGGTGAGCACCCCCTGCTGGCCTCACTAACACATCTACCAGCAGACACCTGGTTTTCCCAGGAGGCCTCCCATCCGGGTACTGACCATGCTCAGCCCTGCTTGGCTTCAGTGGGAAACAAGTCTTGGGCAAAATGGTGATATGGCTGCTGGCAAATGATCAGACAGAGTGCCGGAAGTGATCTCTCGCACGTATCTCTACGCCAGATTGTGTACATTGACCTCACTTACCGGAAGTGATGGCACCCTGAGCGAGTGTCGGACATAGAACGTATGCATTGAAGTGGAGGGTTTTCACTTAATGGTGTGGATCTCGACAGTGGGACCCAATTAACTGTCCGGTTGGTACAGTGCTGGAGTTACTGCAGGATAGTTTTGGTTGCACTACTGATCTAGCCAAATGGCATTAGCCCAAGATCTGCGGGATTGTCTGCAGGAGCGGCATAATGAGCAAGCTATTCCTGAGTTAAAGTCACCACCATGTGTGAATAGACAGTCTTCTTTGCCTCCACCTCCTCAACCTCAGTCAAATTCTGATTTGAGTGCTCCGCAAATGAATCAAGCCCTGATTTATATGAACCCTGTTAATCATTCAGTGTCAAGGCAACTACCCGCCGTTCAAAGTTCTCATGTTGCCCATTTGTCTACTTTTGAGGGAAGTTTACAGCATTCGGTCAGTCAGTTTATATTACCTGTTTAAATCCTTGGGTTGATATGCATCAGCATTTATCAGGACAAACCTTTTGGCTATATCTGTAGTGCATCCATCAAAACCTCCCTGGGCCATGAATCCACCACTGTTTAGCCCAGTATACCCTGGATTTCGGCCTCCAGTATCAAATCATACATATCCAAGCCATTGGTCAATTCCACTGAATGCTCATGATTATCAACAACCACAAGATTCCCAGGGTGTTACGGCATCGTCTCAGTGTCCACCACTCTCTCAGCAGGCTTTGCGTAATCCAGTAGCTGAAAACGAACATCCTAACAGTCAGTTATGGCAAGTGGATGTGCTTCCATACGGAAGTGAGAAGGACATTATACGGTCTAAACAAGATCAATATCCCAGATGACAATAAGAGGGACTGTGAATGATGTGTCTAGATATGTTACTAACATACTTTGTTCAAAGGGCCCCATTCATGAAACACGTGCAGAAGGAATTTTTGTGTAAAAAAATTTTACACAAAAACTGGCCGGCGGCGACTATGCCATAATAACAGTCCCGCTCTTCAATCGCTCCTGCGGCCTTGCTCAGCTCCACAACACTCGATCCTGCTCTGCTTCATACTACAGTAATGTTAATAATCAATCCATGAACATGATTTCTGCCTATCCTGACTCTTTTCAACCGGCTGTGAGGTGAAGACCACATGTCCCAAGAGTCTGCACTCAAACGTGGCGTCTTCAAACTACGCCTTTGTTTTGAACAGGCGACCTCTAATGGACGGAAAAGTTACATAGTGTAGCTTTAAATTTTTTTGCAGAACTCGCCACTGCCATGTACTATTTCTGTCACAACACTGTCATGTACAATTTATACTTGGACAAAGTTAAATGTTGTAACATTCATTTAAATATAATAAAGTCATTCTTTAACATAATTCTTTAACAACATTTTGCAATTTCTTTATTTTATTTGTGCAGGTCGTCACTAAGTTGCTTTGGCACAAAATGCATTAAGTGTTCTCTTTCAAAGGTTCACTTAACACTGTGACGCAATGGGAACGCCCTCTGGGTGTGCCGATTGTCTGAAACCCTTATAGAATCACGTAAAATTCATTGACTGACGGCGTGGGCGCCACCCCGATGCTCTAACGTTGTTATATTATACTGGCGCGCGCACCATCTTCTCCTCAGATTTGTCTGCCTTCACGAATCGGCCATTCTAGCCCTTCGGTCTTGATTTTTCTGTGCCAAAATTCGGATTTTCGTATACGTTTTCTTCATCTGCACTTCAGCGACTGCGAGTATCGGAACTCAGTTCTCTTTACGATGAAGTGCCATGGAGGTTTGTCGTTGTATACCGCTATGATCTCACTTTTTTGCGAGTGACCCTCACAGTAAGAGTGTTAAATGTTTTTCGCATGCGTGCGAGACTGTTCACGGCATTTCTAAATGTAAATTCTGTGACAATATCCTACTCAAAACCCTTTGCACTAGGCTTGCGGTTTTTGAGAAGTAGTCATTCGTTTTTCCTTGTCACACTCCCGAAGCCGTCAAGGCCTCGCTTGGATCCGCGACCTGGGGTTCGGATGTAGAGCAACCTTGTTGGTTCTGTGGAGTAGGGCTATTCCGCTATCCCAGCGTTCAAAGACACGCTGGCTACACACCTTTCTCCATCTTTGACTCCTTCTTGGAAATCTCGCCCTCTTCTTCCCACTAAACCGAGCAGGACTACTTCCGCCATTATCGGAAAGTCCTACATGGTAGCTGGTCAGGCAGGCATGGCCCTTCATACTATGGCCATTCTCCAAGCCTACCAGGCGGATGTTTTGAAGGAGATGGACGAGGACGGTGGCCTGATGCCGGAAGCTGTCAAGGAGCTTCGCAAAGCCACCAGTTTGGCCTTAAGAGCCACCAAACATACAGTGTATGTGATAACCGTGATAAGGAGAAGGTCTTCTTCTTGGACGCCCCTGTCTCTCAGTCTGGGCTGTTCGGGGAGGCATCAACACGGTGGTTGATAAGTTTCGAGCCGCAAGGTCCCAGTCAGCTCTCAAGCAGTTTATGTCCAGGAGAGTTAGAGAATCTTCTAACCCCTCCCCTTCTCAGCCCAGAGAGCGCTCCTCTCACAGGAAGGAGTTCGCCAGGTAGAAGGAGTGACCCGGTTCATCCCCCACCAGCCACGTTTTGGGGGTCCCACAGCCATCCATTTCCCCGCCAGCGAACCCATAGGCGTCTTCGCCTATTGAAGGTGTCGCGTGGTTGAAATGATCATGACGGCGCCTCTCTGACCGGCTGGGGCGTGGCTTTAAAAAGGGCAGGCCAGCATGTGGAGTCTGGATGGGGGAGTTTCTCTCTTTGCACATGAACAGCTTGGAGCTGAGAGCTGTCTTCTTGGCCCTTCTGCACTTTCTCCCCTCTCTCAAGGGGCACCACGTCATTGTCAAGACAGACAACATGGCGGTGGTGTCTCGTGAATCACCAAGGGGGCTCACGGTTGCACAGCCTAGACAGGCATGCATGTCGTCTCCTCCTTTGGGGTCAGGACAAACTCCTTTCCCTGAGAGCAGTTCATGTACCCGAGATCTTGAACCTTGCAGAGGATTTTCTGTCGAGACAGAAGCTCAGATCGGGGGAATGGATGCTGAACCGTCAAATGTTGCCCAGATTTGGAATGTGTTTGGCAGAGCGGAAGTGGACCTCTTTGCATCGCAGGAGTCGTCCCAATGACCACTTTGGTTCTCCCTGAGCTACACAGCACCACTGGGTATTGATGCGTTTCCTTCACCAATGGCCGAAGCTGAAGCTGTAGAATTTCCCACCCATCAAATTGATTCCGGCTGAGGGAGAGCGAGGCACATCTCCTGCCGCCCCAGGCATGTATTCTGGCTGTCCCAGGCTTGGTTCTCAGAACTGATTTTTCTTCTGGATTCCCCTCCCTGGGAGATTCCGGTCATAGAAGATCTGCTGTCTCAGCTTCAGGGCAGGATATGGCATCCTCATCCCGAGATTTGGAAGCTGTGGGTATGGCCCATCAGAGGCCGCTAGCTCTGAGTTCTGGTCTTCCTGCATCCAGGAGACCATTGCGAGTGTGAGAGCTCTTTCCACAAGGAGGCTGGATTCCTCCAAGTGGAAGGTTTTTTAATCATGGTACTCAGTAGAGGGTGACACCGGAGTGGATTTTCAAACCTCTCCCGTCCCACTTCCACAAAAGAAATCCCATCCCATCCCAATCCCACGAAAAAACTGGGGGAAAATCCCATCCCATCCCAATCCCAGAAGAATGACTCCCGTTCACTCCAACTCCTGTGTTTTTTGGCGGGAATCTGTCAGTTACAGTAAAAAATTCAGTACAGATCACAGCATACCCACTTAGTTAAATGTTTTGCGTATGGCGTTTTCACGCCATCTTTTTGGTTACTTCAGACTGCTCAGAAATGTCGGTGAGCACAACTGAGGTATAATTTTCCTACAGTAGTCGTTGCAGCGTGGCTTTCATGTCTGACTCCATTTTGATTATGACTTTCGCGGCTACAAAGTGCATGGGGAAGCCTCGTTCTCTTACATTATTGATGGTTGGCATTGGGATACCAACTTGGTGCAACTTGGTATCATAGTGTTATTACGATTCCCAGTCCCACTGAAATTTTTTCATCACCCGTCCCAATCACATGATTACTAGTGATTTTGTTTCACAACTTGCAGTTGTGGTTCCTCCATCAGTGCAGGCCTGGTGAGCCAATGCCTAGCATTGCCAGCACAACACAAATCTCTGTTTCATCCATGTTCCACATTTTTGTGCTTAGCACCTTGCTGATATTTAAAAAAAACTACATTGTCTACATTGTCAAATAAAACTTGTGGCTCTTGATAAACTGGTAGGTTGTGGGCACTGCACAGAAAGACAGGGCTGCCTCTTCATAAAAAAACACTGATGTTTCTGATTTGTCCAATTGCAGGCCTATTTCTAAACTCCCATTCTTGGCTAAAGTTCTAGAGCATGTTGTGGCTATTCAGTTAAATAATCACCTAGCACTGAGCAGACTCTTTGAACCTTTTCAATCTGGGTTCAGAAGAGGGCATAGTACTGAAACCTCTCTAGTTAGGGTCGTAAATTATCTTCTTATTGCGGCTGATTCCGGTGCATGCAGTATTTTGTTGTTATTAGACCTCAGTGCTGCTTTTGACACTATATGTCACTCTCTTCTGCTTGACAGGCTGGAAAATTGGTTGGGTCTTTCTGGAGCTGTACTCTGTTGGTTTCGGTCTTATTTAATGAATCGTGCCCAGTTTATTAGCCTGGGTAACTACAAATCTGATATCTGATATGTCTGTTCAACAGGGAGTTCCTCAGGGCTCAGTATTGGGTCCAATTTTATTTAACATTTACATGCCATTTACATTCGCTTGGGCAGATCATCAGGGAATATGGTCTTGGTATCACTGCTATGCGGACGATACGCAGATTTACATCACCACTAGTCCTGATGTCCATTGCTCATTAATAGCTTTGCGTAGTTGTCTAGCAGAGATCAGTATCTGGATGCAGAATAACTTCCTGAAGCTGAACGGCTCCAAAACTGAATTGATGCAGATTGGTACAGTGGTGGCTACTCATAAGGCCGAGCAGATGATTGTTGATTCCAGCACGGTAATCCCCACTTCATAGGTGCGAAATCTTGCATAAAACACATCTCTAAAACTGCATTTGCACCTGAGAAACATAGTTTGACTTAGACCTTTTCTCTCTTTTACAGACACAGAAAGGCTTATACATGCCTTCAATACAACTAGGTTTGATTACTGTAATGCCTTGTTCTCTGGCATTCCACCTAAATCATTGAGCAAGCTTCAGTATATACAAAATTCTGCCACTTGTGTGCTTACTCGTACTTTTCCATGTGAACGCATTACACCGGTTCTTTCAAAATTGCACTGACTTCCCATAAATGCAAGAATTGATTTTAAAATTCTTATTTTAACATACAAGGCACTTCATGGGACTGCACCTATGTATCTTTGTGATCTCATCAGCCCTTATACTCCATCACGCTCTCTTCACTCTGCATTTATGTTTATTTATGTAGACATTTATGTAAGACTGTTTTTCTTTAATTAATTGTTGTATTGCTTTTGTTGTTTCTGTTCTATTTTTACTGTAGCGCTTTGGGTTTAAGAAAAGCGCATTCTCATTCCATGTTTCAGGATAATTACAGTGATAATCAGAGTCAGAGTCAGAGTCAGCTTTATTCCTTTTTTTTTTTATTGCATTTTTTCATTTTTTACAACAGACAAAAGTATGAACACATACCAATCCACCCACCCTCCCTCCCCCCTCCCCCCTCCCCCCTCCCCCTCCACCCAACATAACCCAGCGGTCTCTGTACAATGGGGTACATAATGCATGGAAATTTTAACAAAAAAACAAAGCCACAGGAATCATAAAACTGAAATTAAATGAAAAAAGAAAAGGAAAAAAAAAAAAAAAGGGAAAAAATAAAATTTTAAGGTATTCATTCTGAGTCCTGATCATTACTTTGTGCGATATACTTGGATATCTTTTCAGCAGCTATAGTCCAAATCTTTAATGTATGGATTTGTGCTGAGTTTACCCGAGCTGTGGATAATTCCAACATTATAATGTCCCGAAGTTGGAACAACCATTTGTATACATCCAGGGAATGAGGTGGAAGCCAATGTTGTGCTAGCAGCTTCTTCGCAGATGTTAAACCGGCCAGCCAGACAATTTTTTGCAGTTTAGAGAGATTCAACTGAAAGTCATCATTCAATAATAATACAGAGGGGTTCATCGGTATAGGACATTGAAGCATTCTTGATAAAATAGCACATACTTCCTTCCAAAATGTTTGAACTTTTTCACATTCCCACATCATGTGGAAAAAGGATCCAAGTTGTTGGTCAGGACATTTATCACAGAAGGGATTAAAGGTGGAGTCAATACGATATATTTTGAGTGGGGTCCAATAAGTTCTGTGACAGAAGTTATAATGGATCATTTGGTGATTGGGATTTCTAGATGAGGTAAAAATGTTCCGCCACACTCTTTCCCAGTCCATAATACCTTCCTCTTGTTCACAGTCTCTTTCCCATGTATGCTGTATAGATAAACGACTTGCTGTAGCCTCTAATGCCTTCCTGTACATCCATGAGGTGAAGTGACTAGAAGAGGACAAAACAAACCAAGCGATGATCGGATGTTTGGGAAGCGTTTCCCCCCATGGCACCCCATAGGCCTTCATGGCCGACCTTAAGCGCAGATATAAAAACAGAGAAGAGGGCTCTGTTCCATACCGCTCACACAGTTCTTGAAAACTTAGCATGCATTTAGGACCTGAAATATCTTTCAATGTATGAATGCCCTTCTGCATCCATTCTCTGGAAAAAAATGGTGCGCCTCCTGAACAAATTGTATTATTATGCCAAATGGGAGTGTAGTTGTGCCATTTATGTGAATATTTAATAGATTTTTCCATCAGTTTGAAATTGACTATCGTATTGGCGATGATTGGACCGAAAGCTTGCATACATTGATTGTTATTTAGCCCAGAGAACAGTATGTCCTGTAACCTATATTTGCCTGCTCGACTCTCTTCTATCTCTCGCCAAGAGACCCTAGAGAGTGGGTTAAGCCAGACCTTAATGCATTTTATTTGAAAGGCTCTATGGTACAGTTCAAAATTCGGAAGGGCTAATCCCCCATTATGTTTTTCACGCTGCAGTGTTTCAAATTTCAATCTGGGTTGTTTACCGTTCCAAATAAATTTACGAATTGTAGAATTGAGTTTGTGCCAAACATTTTTAGGAGCAGGCAGAGGAATCATGGAGCTAAGAAAATTGATTCGCGGCAACACGTTCATTTTAACACACGCTATTCTAGCATGTAATGATAGTGGCATCAAATTCCATTTTCCGAGATCTTGTTCAACTCTGGCTTGAATTTGTAGATAGTTGGCATCCGGTATACCATGGAGGGATGAATGAACAACAATGCCTAAGTAAGTGATTGAAGTTTGCACGGGAATATTACAGGGCAGTTTAACTTTCTTAGCCATACTGTTAAGTGGAAGCAATGAGGATTTACCACAATTGATTTTGTACCCAGAGAACGTACTGAACTTTCCAAATACCTTCAGTATCTGGGGGAATGAAACTTGAAGATCCGATATAAACAGTAAAATGTCATCCGCATAAAGCGATATGTGTTGTTTGTAAGAGTTAACTGTAATTGAGCAGACATTTTCCTGTCTTATCAGTTGGGCAAGGAGTGACAGCGCAAACAGCATTGGGGATAGAGGACACCCCTGTCTTGTACCTCTTTGTAAGTTAAAAGGCAGGGAGTGCACTCCATTAGTTATAACAGAAGCAGTGGGGTTTTTATATAAAACCTTTATCATATTCACAAAGCCTTTGCCAAAGCCATACGCATCCAAGACAGACCAGAGGTAATCCCACTCCAGCCTATCAAACGCCTTTTCTGTGTCCAAAGAAAGAACTGCAGCTGGAGTGGAACAAGCCCGGGATTCATGTATGACATGTAGTAGTCTCCGAATATTATCAGCCGCTAATCGACCTGACATGAACCCTGTCTGGTCCGGGTGCACTAACTTATTAATATACTGCTGCAACCGTAAGGCCATAATTCTGGCATACATTTTAATATCTGTATTCAACAAACTAATGGGTCTGTAATTTGCACAGTCTGAATGATCTTTCCCTTTTTTGGGTATCAATGATATAAGTGCTGTATTCATTTGTGAATGAAAGGCGCCCACCTCTACTGCCGCGTGGATGGCTGTCAGGAAGACAGGGCCGAGTAAATCAAAGTATTTAAGAAATAACTCCGGCGGGATCCCGTCTAATCCTGGCGCTTTGCCTTTCTTAGCACCTTGTAATGCCCTTTTTAGTTCCTCCAAGGTAACTGGTTGTCCTAAAAGCTCAGCTTCTTCATAACTAAGACGAGGTAAAATAAGAGATTGCAAAAAAGTAGTACAGCTTGGACTTGTGGGATTGAGTTCGGAAGTATAGAGTTTAGAGAAGAAGTCGGAAAATGCAGAGTTAATCTCTTTACTGTTCCTTACCAGTCCTTTAGATGGGTGATTAATTATGTCAATGTAGGCTTTCGCTTGACTTTGCTTCAATCTTAGGGCTAAAAGTTTGCTAGGTCTAGCACCACTAAAGTAATAGGTCTGTCTGGTTCTGTGAATCACAAATTCAGCTTTCCTTCTCAGAAGGTCATTCAGTTCTGTCTTAAGAGTCTGAAGCGTCTTAAATTTTGAGTGAGAATAAGAAAGTTTAAGCAACAATTCAGTTGAATGACATTCTTTTTCTAAGTGGTCAATTCTCTGATTTTGTATCCTTTTTACATTAGTGGAAAAGGCTATGGAGAAATCTTTGATAAACCCTTTCGTAGCTTCCCAGACAAATATTGGGTCCTCAACCGAATTAATATTAAATGAGAGGAATTCAGACAGGCCGGCTTTGAAATCTTCATTGAACTGGTTATTCTGCAAAAGAGAGATGTTAAAACGCCACCGCGGAGATCTTTCCGTAAACCAATTGCGTTCAAAATCTGCCATTATAGGATTATGATCTGAAAGTATTGCTGGTAGTATCGTTGTCTGATCAAAAGAATTCAAAAGTTCCTTGGAGCACAATAGATAATCTATTCTTGAATATGAGAGATGTCGTGTTGAGAAAAAGGTAAAGTTTCTACTTGAGGGGTTCTCAGATCTCCAATTATCAGCCAAATTTAGCGCTTTTACAAAGTTATTAAGTGCAGCAGAAGAATTGAGCTGAACCTGATTGCCGGAGGAAGATCTATCCACCAGCGGGTCTATCACTGCATTCATATCCCCCCCCCCCCCCCCGATAATTAGAAAATAGTTTATCAATGACAGCAAATGATTAGTTACCTGTGGAAAAAAGCTAGCCTCAAAAATTGTAGGGGCATAGATTGATACAAATGCTATGTTTTTTCCCTTAATGTTTGTACAAAAATAAGCAAGCCTACCAGATTGATCTTGACTTTCTCTGTCAATCACAAGGTTACAGCTACGAGAAATCAGAACAATAGTACCTTTAGTTTTAGTATTATCAGTAGAAAAGGCTGCAATTCTATAAAATTTATTCTGTAATCTTTGAACGTCTGCCCTCTTTAGATGGGTTTCCTGGATTAGCGCAATATCAATTGCTTTCCTACGCAGATAAATCAAGAATTTGGCTCTCTTGTTTGGACTATTAAGACCTCTGATATTGATTGATATAATTTTGAATTTATCCATAATCTATTGAAAAAATGGTGTGTAATATGTAATAGTAAAGTAAAGTAATATGTTTAAAAGAAACAAAGTATATTTGCTTGACCTGTGATAAAACCAGAATATTGCAAAAATTAGATAAGAATAACATGAACAAATACCCCCTATCAGAGACCGCAAAATTCCCCCACGTTATAAGGGCCCGTGGCAACATCCACCGTTGTTCACCAGAACATCAACATCAACCGCCCTCTTTCTTTGAACAAGAAACATGAAATATAACAACATTGTGCATAGAATAAACAGTTATGACAGCCAAATAGACTATGTATACTAGATGGACAGAGTATACTTATTTGGTCTATTTTTTATTACAAAAAAAAAAGAATAAAAAAATAAATAAAAAAAATAAATAAATAAATAAAAACAGGCATCCACTAAAACAATTCGTTACATTGCTTGCGCGTTACAGCATGAAAAAAGTACTCACTCCTAACCCATCCGAAGACTTGCTTTAAGTTACTCATCCATAGAGTCTGGAGGCAGCGGCGGACCGTAAAATGATAGTTTACGTCTGGCACCGGATGCATGGGTATTACGAGCTTCCACTAAGAATTCCTCTGCTTTTTTAACGGAATCAAATGAGCGTTGGCTACCACCAAAACTGACGCGAAGAGTGGCGGGGTATATGAGGAAGTTTGGAATCCCCAACGAATGCAACTCCTTTTGAATACTTCCGAAGGCCTGTCGTCTACGGGAGGTGAACCCGCTGTAGTCGGCGAAAAAGCGCAGCAGGTGCTCTTGGTCGCGAATCGGTTCAGTTTTCATCACTTCCCTGGCTCCCTGAAGAATCGCCTGCCGATCTTGGTAACGTAGCACCCGAAAGATCAACGTGCGGGATTTACCGGAGCCGTAAATTCTGTGCGCTCGGTCGATCTCGATCGGCCCCTTATTCTTCAGCGCGGGTATCCAAACGGGGAGCATCTTTTGAAGGAAACCTACTGGGTCATCCCCTTCTCGGCCCAGCGGCAGTCCCACCAACCACACATTATTACGGCGAGACCTGTCCTCTAACTCCGCGATTTTCAAGGTGAGGCTTTGCTGCTCTGTTGTGCACGCATTCAGATCTTTCTTCATCTGTCGCGTCTCACCCTGAATCTTATCTACTTTTGATACCAAGTCTCGTACCGTATTCGTTTGTGATTGCACTTCTTGGCGGAGCTCGATCAGAGAGATTTTAACATCCTCCATAGCCATCCGTATTGCATTCTGGACCGTAGTTTCAAGCTAAATTTGTTGTTTGGAAAGTGCATCCGCAATGGCGTCAGTCAAATTCGCCTCAGTCGCTATCTTCATCTTTTTCTTCCCGGAGGGTTTTGAGGATGGAGAAGAGTCCTGTTTTCTGTTTCCATACATAATGCTGGCAGTATATCAAGTAGGAAAATAAAGGTTGTCAGCACTATAAGTTGTTATATTACTAAATAAAGAGGGTTTAGATTGGAGCGTCAAAGTTCTTCGACCATCGCGTGCATGGGTCACGTGACCTCTCTCCAGAGTCAGCTTTATTGTCGATTCTTCAAATGTTCCAGACATACAAAGCAATCGAAATTACATTTCCCTCCATCCCACGGTGAAGACAAGACAAGACATATAATTTAAACTAGACTAGAGTTACAAAACTAAAACTAGTATGCAATATCAATATACAGACATTTAAATTAAAAATTAAGCCTGCAAGTGGCATGTAATGCAAAGACAGTTGGTCATAGTAAACATCTGAAGTATGTAAATGGAATTGTAGTGCAAAGATAGTTCAGTTATAGCAGCATAAAAGGTGTGCGAGTGACATGATAGTGCAGGAACAGTCAAAAAATGTGCAAATGGCCTGATAGTGCAAGGACAGTCATGGGGGGGGGGGGGGTCATCTTCTTGACGGCCTGGTGACTGAGGGGAGAGAGTTCACCATCCTAACAGCCTGGTGGTGCGGGAGTGGAGGCTCCTGTGCCTCTTCCCAGATGGCAGGAGGCTGAACAGATTGTGAGCTGGATGACTTGTGTCGCTCACAATTGTGGTCGCTTTGCGGATGAGGCGGGTGGAGTATATGTCTTTCAGGGAGGGGAGTGGGGCACCAATGATCTTTCCGGCTGTGTTAACTATGCGCTGAAGAGCTTTCCTGTTGTATTCAGTGCAGCTCCCGCCCCACACAGTGATGCAGCTGGAAAGGATGCTTTCAATGGTGCCTCTGTAGAAAGTGCTCATGATGGGTGGTGGAGCACTTGCCCGTCTGAGTCTGCGCAGGAGGTAGAGACGCTGCTGAGCCTTCTTCACCAGAGATACAGTGTTGGTGGTCCAGGAGAGGTCTTCACTGATGTGCACCCCCAGGAATTTGGTGCTGCTCACTCTCTCCACATCGGCACCGTCGATGGACAGTGGCAGGTGTTCGGTGTGACCTCTCCGGAAGTCAACAATGATCTCTTTGGTTTTGCTGACGTTCAGCAGGAGGTTGTTGTTTCTGCACCATGTGGTCAGAAGGTCTACCTCGTTCCTGTAGTGAGTCTCGTCTCCCTTGGTGATGAGACCCACCAGAGTTGTGTCGTCCGCAAACTTGATAATGTGATTAGTGTTATGAGTTGTTGTGCAGTCGTGTGTCAGCAGTGTGAAGAGCGGCGGACTGAGCACGCAGCCCTGAGGGGCCCCAGTGCTCAGTGTGGTGCTGTTTGATGTGTTGTTGCCAACACGCACTACTTGAGGCCTCTGACTAAGGAAGTCCAATAGCCAGTTGCAGAGTGAAGTACATAGTCCTAGTTTGTCGAGTTTGCAGATGAGTTGTTGTGGAATTATTGTGTTGAATGCTGAACTGAAGTCTATGAATAGCATTCTCACATATGTTACCCCTTTTCCACCAAAGCAGAGCCAGAGCTAGATTGGAGCCAGAGCTAGTCCCAGTTCTTAGTTGGTTCAACTGAGGAGCTTTCTAAGAACCGTTTGCTTTTCCACAGGCTAGAGAGCCACAACAGAGTAGGGCTGCTCGATTATGGAAAAAATCATAATCACGATTATTTTGGTCAATATTGAAATCACGATTATGTAACACGATTATTTCACATGACTTTGGGAATGTGTTGTATTTATTAAAAATACACCTTTCAACAATTCAATTGAAATTGTAACATTTGTTGTACTTTTTGAACTATTAAAATAAATAATATAACATATATTCGAATCAAAGTATAAAAGTATTCACGTAAAAATGATAACCACAAATAAATAAGATCAACAATATGGTTCGGCTATGCTTTTCATGTACGTCTAACATTAGTTTTCAGGTACAGAAATGTATCAAATGTAAAATAACATTGCATATTTGAGTGCATAAATTAAAGATTAATCCTATTAAACTTACAAAAGCTATTCAATCAAGAGCGGTGAGTGATGTCCTTGTCTTTTGTTGTTTGACATTAAACAGACAGCAGTAAAGGCTACTGCCCCTTTAAGACCTCGCGTCTTCTTTATCGACTGTATAAAGTTCACTTAAGGCATATACAGACTATGTCTGCTAAGATACTCATCAAGATGGACATGTTGACATACGTTTTGTGTGAGTTTGTCCGTTTAAGAGCAAGACTTGAAAGAGAACTCAATATTTGCGCGCTGAGAGACGTGTGCTCGCTCTCGGATGAACGCACAGAGACACATTTTCTCACAGCGCGCGCGGCTTCTCATTCTAAACCTAAACCCTAAAGCACTAAACCCGGGTGATGACGGTGAAAACGACTGGTCATATTCGAAAATATGGCAGCACTCGCAATCTCGCATGCATTGAACAAAGTTTACAAAGAGAGAATTATTTGAAAAATATGAAGGAAAAAAAGGACGTTTACACGGCTCCCCTGCTCTCCTCAGTTTTTGTTTCTTTATTAGATTGTCATAGGTCACTCTGTTTAATTTTCAAGTGGTTAAACAAATTCGTGGTGTTCCCTTGCGTTGCAGCCACTACCATGTAGCAAATCTTAGCATGTTTCTGCTCGTCGTCTGATTCCTCGAAGCCAAACTGTTCCCAGACAACGGAGTTGGTTTTGCCTTTTTTGCTCACCAAACGCTGCTGTAACTGCCCTCCTTCTGCCATCTTTACTCGCGCCGAGTTTTTAAATTCCAGCGGATGATATGCACACGAGACTCACGACCTGAGAGAGATTTGTGGGTTCGGGAGGGGCGGATGTGCGCGTGCGCGTGCGCGTTTCATTCAGAACGCAAGGCAAAATAATCGTTTTTTCTCGATTGTACTATTTTGGTGATCGTTGGGAGGCAAAATCGAAATCGAAATCGAAATTCGATTAATTGCACAGCCCTACAACAGAGCCAGGTCTTACGTCACTGTGTATACGTCATATCTTTCCCAGCAACGCTAGCGCGGTAGCGCCAAACACAAACACACCATCAACAATGGCGGACGTTGCGTTGCTATTGATGTTCATGGCTTTGCGGACCTACATCGGCATTCAAACACGGCGGATCCAACGTGTTCGTGCGGCTCGCCGTAATTTGTACAGACGGAGATTACAGGCGAGAGTAACGGTATGTACATAACATTTATTTTTAACAATGAGATGTCAACTTTAGCCTCAACATGTTGCTACCATCTTAGCATCGACTTTTCTTATAATCAATCACATAGATGTTAAATAAAAATGTATTAAGCATTGGTGTAAGAAGTATAACGACACTGTTTTGTAAAAACTCTACTAGAAGTGCAATTTACCTAAGTGAAAGCATGCTAACGCAGAAGGGGCTGACATCAGAGCTGCATGTAAGGTGGAAAATAATCAAAGATATTTGATATCATCTGTTCTGCTGTTAACTGCCATCGTCGTGATCAAGCTATTGAAATTGACTCAACCCCCCTCCCCCTTAACGCCATCAGAAGGGCCAGGTTGAGTTAGAAAGACAAAAGAATGACTGGCCGGCTGGCCAAATGGTTAACACCTTTGATACAATGGGGGAAGTTTTGTCTGATTGGTTACTTTCAAATGTCTCACGGTTTAGTCTGATTGGTCTGTTTTATAAGAGTCAGATTTGAATTTGGTGACTTCAGGGAAGAGGATAAAAGAGGATTCATTCTGTAGCTCGCTCTCTTTTGGATTCTCTGGCTTTCTCTGGGGAGAGCTGTTCTTTAGCTCTCTCCCTCTTTCTCTCTCTCTCTCTCTCTCTCTCTTTCTCTCTCTCTATCTCACAGGTAACATTCTAGGCAGAGGCCTACAGAGCATAATTAATGGTTTATGTTTACATCTATTTGAAACTATTTAGAGTGTAACCATAACTAGAATTTGTGTTTCCTTTTAGAAGAGATTTATGTCTATGATGTAACTGACATTTTACGTTTACTTGATTGTTAATAAATTGTTACATTTTGATCCTTTCTGAATTAATCTGTAATTATTATCTATCTCCAATGTGGAACGGTATAATTGCAACAAAGGGTTAAAACGGAATGATTAGATGTATGATTAACTATCAAACATAGATGACCAAACAATCGGTTGGGATTCTCTTCTAAATGCGATAACTATGATAAATGGAGTCAGATAAAGAATATTATAATCAAATCCATTCTTCCAGCTGAGACACTGAACGCGTGCGGCCTTCACCGCGGTTCGCTACCGGTCCTTGGAGCGAATTCATGCGGCTTTACAGTTGGTGACCCCGAACACGTGATGTTGCGACTCAGACGAGCAACGTGTTTTTCAGCGAAGTATTGGATTTAAAATCAACAAGAGATTTGAGCTTCTCTTTTTCAGCTGTTCTGTTGATCTTGTGAATGGATTAAAGCTGATCCTCAGACCAGAGAATGAGTAAGTAAACCTTCTTTGCCTTTTAGAATTGTTGAGGGAAAGTTTTATTTGCAACTCACACATATAGACACATTTCTAGAACGGGTCGGTATGCCCACTATAGATCGGAACCGTAGAAATCCGATATTGTGTAAGAATTAGACGTGAAACATGACTTTACAGGGAAAGAACAGCTGCAGTGAAGATGAGGAAATTATGGCAATTTTAGGCGTACAATTACAAGATCTCTTCGTTCGATTAAGCGATAAAGGATTGAACCTGACATGGAGTAACAACGAAATTATATCCTGGTATTCTGCTAAGGGCGCACAACTAAAATCTGAATCAAAATACAAGAAAATCCCCGCTGCAATTGTTTATTTGCTTCGTCGTAACGATCTCAAGACAATGGTCGAAAACGAACGAACGATAGCAAATATCAAAGAAATTGAAAGATTGCGATCTGACGAATTACAAAAGTTAAGATCAAAAGTCGAATCAGTCTCATATGAGCAACTTGAGTGGGCTAGGCAGCGTGAAGAAATGGCAACAAAAATTGATCAGTTACAAGAAAAACTTCACACCGGCAGTAATTACATATCTGCTCTCGAAGGCTGTTGCGATAATGCAGGATTTCCAGTGACCGCAGTGAAACAAGCAGCACTGGATGAAACTTTTGAGCTAGCAAAGCCAAATGATAGTGATGACGCTGCGTTAGGATACAGGCCACAGACTCGTAACCGAGCCCCTGTGTTAATGCCTGAACATCCAAAACAACGAAGCCTGATAAAGACTCGCACAAAAGCTAACGACACAGCTAAGAAATCTGTTAAGGTCGCCGTGCTTAAAACTATGACTAATGCGAACGACGAAATCACAACGATCAGCCGCCCATTAACCTGCGAAGAATGCTCTAGACACAAACAAGTCGTTGGAGTAATGCCAAGAAAAGGGCCGTTCCAACCCTACTGGGAAACATTGATGTTACAGGCCACTGTGTTTAAGCTAGAAGTGAGAGACGTGTGGCAAATAGCACTTCTCACTCTCCCTGAAGAGCTCAGACCAAAACTAACCGAAGGCATGAAATCTGGCAGCATAATAGACCGAATCCGTGACGAAACGGACGAAGCCATATATGAACGACTAAAACAGGCATTATTAGAAATGAGGGGACCGACACACGCAGATTGGAGCAAAATACTAGAAATCCAACAGGCGAGTGATGAAACATTTGAGACATACGCCGAGCGGTTATGGGTAACGTACAGAGAACACTCAGGATTAGAAAATGCAGATCGAGACCATGACGCGTTATTACAACTTGTGAAAAATAATGCTGGCATCCCAATCCAACGGGCTTTGTCAAATGGTGTCGATCCAGTCAAAAACACGTTCCAATCAATAGTAGACTGGGGCTCAAGAATAGAAAATAGATGGAAATCTAAACTAAATGCTGAAAAGTGCATGACTCCCATAATGCTTAACAGCAATGGGATTAAAAAGCATGTTCACTTCGTAGATGAAAATGCACAAGAAAGTGTGTCAATCTCAGCTCTTAAGGAGATGCAGGATGATTTGCAAGCATCTAGTCATGAATATACTAAAACTCCAGGAGAACATAGCAGACAACCCAATGGCAAAGAGAACAGGTTTTGCAGTTCCTGTCAGAAAATAGGCCATTCAGAGGGGAAATGCTGGTCAATGGGAAGGGGTAAACCTCCACCTTATTTTCAGAAAAATAGGAAATTACTTTCTAAAGGCAAAGATCAGCGCTCATTTGCAGGTAAAACTCTCAGTGAGCTAACTGCATTGTTCATGCAAGGCCTTCAGCTATTAACTTCACTTGCGAGCGGGCTAGCAGCCTCTTAGCAAGGAGTTTAATAGTAAAACATCCAGATTGCAAGAATCCTGTTTGTATTTTCAAATTTGTAATTGTATAACACATTGTGCGCATTGAACACACATTATAGTTGTTTGTGCTACTAGATGCACATAGACTACTCAAGTTTATTCTTAAAAACACATGATTGCGTTACTGTAAGTGAGGAAACACTTAGGATAACGGCTATAGATGCTATGCATTCTAGGCCATGTATCTTGTGAAAATTGGAATAACTTTAATACTGGAATTGTACAGCAATTTCAAGTTGCATGTGTCGATGTTGAATTTGTTTGTCTCCTATAATGCAAGCTCTGCTATTTCCAATATAGCTGCAGTAAACCATAAACAGGAACATAGAATTGCCATCTGGCTACAGTGAATTACAATTGCATTAACCATGAAAATGTCTTCATCGCAACAGGACTCAATAACTCTGACCTTTGCTATTCCTAATTTAAGCAAGTTATAATACTTTTCATTGGTTCAATTCCCAGTGCCAAAAAGGAGGGGAATTGTGCTGTTAAATGTGGCACAGATAATAGAAAACCAATTCATAACCAATTCATCCTTCACTCAAAATGACTGTAATGAAGTCTCAGATTGTGAAGGCTCGACTGCCAGAACAGTCTTAAGTGTTAATACACAGAAACAACAGCAGCAATTAACTGTGTTTCTCTCTAAATTAGAAAACCAATTCATAACCAATTCATCCTTCACTCAAAATGACTGTAATGAAGTCTCAGATTGTGAAGGCTCGACTGCCAGAACAGTCTTAAGTGTTAATACACAGAAACAACAGCAGCAATTAACTGTGTTTCTCTCTAAATTAGAAAACCAATTCATAACCAATTCATCCTTCACTCAAAATGACTGTAATGAAGTCTCAGATTGTGAAGGCTCGACTGCCAGAACAGTCTTAAGTGTTAATACGCAGAAACAACAGCAGCAATTAACTGTGTTTCTCTCTAAATTTGTTTCTTTTTAAATTTGTAATTTGTTTCTATCTCAGGATGACAATTGCAATTCCTTGGCGGACGGACGGCCAAAAGGCCCCCCTCCCCCTGCATCTCAAAACTTGAGATGTGAGAGATGGGTGCGAATATCTTTATATATATTTGATGGGGTCAATCACACCTCACAATATGTCTACATGACCTCCCAGTGAAAAAAATGGAATTAAATTATGCAACATAGATTGATATTGATTAGATTCCACCCATCTCCAAAACATTAACACAGAACACACCCTACACTCAAGACAACATCACCTGGAATAGACCAAATCTATTCAGGCTGAACACTATACATCATAAACGACAAAGATGACATAGAGTCTAAAAGTGTTACTTCACTAAAGATCTATTGTTCATCTTTTCACACTAACAGATCCAGATAGCTACACACACACACACATACACACACACACACACACTGTTTCCAGGAATACCCATTATTGTATGACTACACATATTTAGATCTACATTAATTACATTGGAAGACTCCTGAACAAATACAGTGGTTATTATATATATGCCTTCATAAATGTGATTGATTTGTTGTTTTTCTTTTATGGTTTATTGATGCGTACCATCTTTTTTAATGTATCAATTGCACTGACTTTTGCTACATTTCCTTTGGGAAATTCAGACCAAAATGCTTAAATTCCACTACCACCAAAATAGTGGAAAGCTAGATGAACTTTGAGTTTTGATTTCCGAGTCTTGGTTACACTGAATATTTTGCTAATAGTCCTCATGAAAAGGGGGACTTAAAATCAACAATGATTTTGTTTTGTTATAATGCATTTTATTTCAATGTTCACAGAAACAATGTACGAGCTTGCAGAATCTTCTTTTATTCTCAAACCCTGACCACTTTATTAAGTATATTGATTTAAGGGCTTATTGCCAGAGACTATTTTGATATGACCACATCAGACTTCTGACCAATGGAAAATGCCATGTATGCTTTTGTTCTTTGTTGTGCTTAATCACAGAATACCTGCAGCAAAAGTTCGCTCCTGTGTCCTGCCTCAAAAAGAGTGACTGTTCTTGAGGTGTGAAGTATTCAATGGACGTTTTGCATATCAATGATGAAGTTCTCATGCAGGGCTACAAGAACAACAAAGGCTGAAAACTGATCAGCTGCTTTTGCAACAAGTCTGGACGAGGAGTCTGAAGAATAACATCTACACACAACAGAAAGCATATCTTTGTGGACAATGCCACCTTTGGACTCAATGGTTGTGGCCAATGGTGCCAAACGGGGAACTGTAAGGTGGAAAATAATCAAAGATATTTGATATCATCTGTTCTGCTGTTAACTGCCATCGTCGTGATCAAGCTATTGAAATTGACTCAACCCCCCTCCCCCTTAACGCCATCAGAAGGGCCAGGTTGAGTTAGAAAGACAAAAGAATGACTGGCCGGCTGGCCAAATGGTTAACACCTTTGATACAATGGGGGAAGTTTTGTCTGATTGGTTACTTTCAAATGTCTCACGGTTTAGTCTGATTGGTCTGTTTTATAAGAGTCAGATTTGAATTTGGTGACTTCAGGGAAGAGGATAAAAGAGGATTCATTCTGTAGCTCGCTCTCTTTTGGATTCTCTGGCTTTCTCTGGGGAGAGCTGTTCTTTAGCTCTCTCCCTCTTTCTCTCTCTCTCTCTCTCTCTCTCTTTCTCTCTCTCTATCTCACAGGTAACATTCTAGGCAGAGGCCTACAGAGCATAATTAATGGTTTATGTTTACATCTATTTGAAACTATTTAGAGTGTAACCATAACTAGAATTTGTGTTTCCTTTTAGAAGAGATTTATGTCTATGATGTAACTGACATTTTACGTTTACTTGATTGTTAATAAATTGTTACATTTTGATCCTTTCTGAATTAATCTGTAATTATTATCTATCTCCAATGTGGAACGGTATAATTGCAACAAAGGGTTAAAACGGAATGATTAGATGTATGATTAACTATCAAACATAGATGACCAAACAATCGGTTGGGATTCTCTTCTAAATGCGATAACTATGATAAATGGAGTCAGATAAAGAATATTATAATCAAATCCATTCTTCCAGCTGAGACACTGAACGCGTGCGGCCTTCACCGCGGTTCGCTACCGGTCCTTGGAGCGAATTCATGCGGCTTTACAGTTGGTGACCCCGAACACGTGATGTTGCGACTCAGACGAGCAACGTGTTTTTCAGCGAAGTATTGGATTTAAAATCAACAAGAGATTTGAGCTTCTCTTTTTCAGCTGTTCTGTTGATCTTGTGAATGGATTAAAGCTGATCCTCAGACCAGAGAATGAGTAAGTAAACCTTCTTTGCCTTTTAGAATTGTTGAGGGAAAGTTTTATTTGCAACTCACACATATAGACACATTTCTAGAACGGGTCGGTATGCCCACTATAGATCGGAACCGTAGAAATCCGATATTGTGTAAGAATTAGACGTGAAACATGACTTTACAGGGAAAGAACAGCTGCAGTGAAGATGAGGAAATTATGGCAATTTTAGGCGTACAATTACAAGATCTCTTCGTTCGATTAAGCGATAAAGGATTGAACCTGACATGGAGTAACAACGAAATTATATCCTGGTATTCTGCTAAGGGCGCACAACTAAAATCTGAATCAAAATACAAGAAAATCCCCGCTGCAATTGTTTATTTGCTTCGTCGTAACGATCTCAAGACAATGGTCGAAAACGAACGAACGATAGCAAATATCAAAGAAATTGAAAGATTGCGATCTGACGAATTACAAAAGTTAAGATCAAAAGTCGAATCAGTCTCATATGAGCAACTTGAGTGGGCTAGGCAGCGTGAAGAAATGGCAACAAAAATTGATCAGTTACAAGAAAAACTTCACACCGGCAGTAATTACATATCTGCTCTCGAAGGCTGTTGCGATAATGCAGGATTTCCAGTGACCGCAGTGAAACAAGCAGCACTGGATGAAACTTTTGAGCTAGCAAAGCCAAATGATAGTGATGACGCTGCGTTAGGATACAGGCCACAGACTCGTAACCGAGCCCCTGTGTTAATGCCTGAACATCCAAAACAACGAAGCCTGATAAAGACTCGCACAAAAGCTAACGACACAGCTAAGAAATCTGTTAAGGTCGCCGTGCTTAAAACTATGACTAATGCGAACGACGAAATCACAACGATCAGCCGCCCATTAACCTGCGAAGAATGCTCTAGACACAAACAAGTCGTTGGAGTAATGCCAAGAAAAGGGCCGTTCCAACCCTACTGGGAAACATTGATGTTACAGGCCACTGTGTTTAAGCTAGAAGTGAGAGACGTGTGGCAAATAGCACTTCTCACTCTCCCTGAAGAGCTCAGACCAAAACTAACCGAAGGCATGAAATCTGGCAGCATAATAGACCGAATCCGTGACGAAACGGACGAAGCCATATATGAACGACTAAAACAGGCATTATTAGAAATGAGGGGACCGACACACGCAGATTGGAGCAAAATACTAGAAATCCAACAGGCGAGTGATGAAACATTTGAGACATACGCCGAGCGGTTATGGGTAACGTACAGAGAACACTCAGGATTAGAAAATGCAGATCGAGACCATGACGCGTTATTACAACTTGTGAAAAATAATGCTGGCATCCCAATCCAACGGGCTTTGTCAAATGGTGTCGATCCAGTCAAAAACACGTTCCAATCAATAGTAGACTGGGGCTCAAGAATAGAAAATAGATGGAAATCTAAACTAAATGCTGAAAAGTGCATGACTCCCATAATGCTTAACAGCAATGGGATTAAAAAGCATGTTCACTTCGTAGATGAAAATGCACAAGAAAGTGTGTCAATCTCAGCTCTTAAGGAGATGCAGGATGATTTGCAAGCATCTAGTCATGAATATACTAAAACTCCAGGAGAACATAGCAGACAACCCAATGGCAAAGAGAACAGGTTTTGCAGTTCCTGTCAGAAAATAGGCCATTCAGAGGGGAAATGCTGGTCAATGGGAAGGGGTAAACCTCCACCTTATTTTCAGAAAAATAGGAAATTACTTTCTAAAGGCAAAGATCAGCGCTCATTTGCAGGTAAAACTCTCAGTGAGCTAACTGCATTGTTCATGCAAGGCCTTCAGCTATTAACTTCACTTGCGAGCGGGCTAGCAGCCTCTTAGCAAGGAGTTTAATAGTAAAACATCCAGATTGCAAGAATCCTGTTTGTATTTTCAAATTTGTAATTGTATAACACATTGTGCGCATTGAACACACATTATAGTTGTTTGTGCTACTAGATGCACATAGACTACTCAAGTTTATTCTTAAAAACACATGATTGCGTTACTGTAAGTGAGGAAACACTTAGGATAACGGCTATAGATGCTATGCATTCTAGGCCATGTATCTTGTGAAAATTGGAATAACTTTAATACTGGAATTGTACAGCAATTTCAAGTTGCATGTGTCGATGTTGAATTTGTTTGTCTCCTATAATGCAAGCTCTGCTATTTCCAATATAGCTGCAGTAAACCATAAACAGGAACATAGAATTGCCATCTGGCTACAGTGAATTACAATTGCATTAACCATGAAAATGTCTTCATCGCAACAGGACTCAATAACTCTGACCTTTGCTATTCCTAATTTAAGCAAGTTATAATACTTTTCATTGGTTCAATTCCCAGTGCCAAAAAGGAGGGGAATTGTGCTGTTAAATGTGGCACAGATAATAGAAAACCAATTCATAACCAATTCATCCTTCACTCAAAATGACTGTAATGAAGTCTCAGATTGTGAAGGCTCGACTGCCAGAACAGTCTTAAGTGTTAATACACAGAAACAACAGCAGCAATTAACTGTGTTTCTCTCTAAATTAGAAAACCAATTCATAACCAATTCATCCTTCACTCAAAATGACTGTAATGAAGTCTCAGATTGTGAAGGCTCGACTGCCAGAACAGTCTTAAGTGTTAATACACAGAAACAACAGCAGCAATTAACTGTGTTTCTCTCTAAATTAGAAAACCAATTCATAACCAATTCATCCTTCACTCAAAATGACTGTAATGAAGTCTCAGATTGTGAAGGCTCGACTGCCAGAACAGTCTTAAGTGTTAATACGCAGAAACAACAGCAGCAATTAACTGTGTTTCTCTCTAAATTTGTTTCTTTTTAAATTTGTAATTTGTTTCTATCTCAGGATGACAATTGCAATTCCTTGGCGGACGGACGGCCAAAAGGCCCCCCTCCCCCTGCATCTCAAAACTTGAGATGTGAGAGATGGGTGCGAATATCTTTATATATATTTGATGGGGTCAATCACACCTCACAATATGTCTACATGACCTCCCAGTGAAAAAAATGGAATTAAATTATGCAACATAGATTGATATTGATTAGATTCCACCCATCTCCAAAACATTAACACAGAACACACCCTACACTCAAGACAACATCACCTGGAATAGACCAAATCTATTCAGGCTGAACACTATACATCATAAACGACAAAGATGACATAGAGTCTAAAAGTGTTACTTCACTAAAGATCTATTGTTCATCTTTTCACACTAACAGATCCAGATAGCTACACACACACACACATACACACACACACACACACTGTTTCCAGGAATACCCATTATTGTATGACTACACATATTTAGATCTACATTAATTACATTGGAAGACTCCTGAACAAATACAGTGGTTATTATATATATGCCTTCATAAATGTGATTGATTTGTTGTTTTTCTTTTATGGTTTATTGATGCGTACCATCTTTTTTAATGTATCAATTGCACTGACTTTTGCTACATTTCCTTTGGGAAATTCAGACCAAAATGCTTAAATTCCACTACCACCAAAATAGTGGAAAGCTAGATGAACTTTGAGTTTTGATTTCCGAGTCTTGGTTACACTGAATATTTTGCTAATAGTCCTCATGAAAAGGGGGACTTAAAATCAACAATGATTTTGTTTTGTTATAATGCATTTTATTTCAATGTTCACAGAAACAATGTACGAGCTTGCAGAATCTTCTTTTATTCTCAAACCCTGACCACTTTATTAAGTATATTGATTTAAGGGCTTATTGCCAGAGACTATTTTGATATGACCACATCAGACTTCTGACCAATGGAAAATGCCATGTATGCTTTTGTTCTTTGTTGTGCTTAATCACAGAATACCTGCAGCAAAAGTTCGCTCCTGTGTCCTGCCTCAAAAAGAGTGACTGTTCTTGAGGTGTGAAGTATTCAATGGACGTTTTGCATATCAATGATGAAGTTCTCATGCAGGGCTACAAGAACAACAAAGGCTGAAAACTGATCAGCTGCTTTTGCAACAAGTCTGGACGAGGAGTCTGAAGAATAACATCTACACACAACAGAAAGCATATCTTTGTGGACAATGCCACCTTTGGACTCAATGGTTGTGGCCAATGGTGCCAAACGGGGAACTGTAAGGTGGAAAATAATCAAAGATATTTGATATCATCTGTTCTGCTGTTAACTGCCATCGTCGTGATCAAGCTATTGAAATTGACTCAACCCCCCTCCCCCTTAACGCCATCAGAAGGGCCAGGTTGAGTTAGAAAGACAAAAGAATGACTGGCCGGCTGGCCAAATGGTTAACACCTTTGATACAATGGGGGAAGTTTTGTCTGATTGGTTACTTTCAAATGTCTCACGGTTTAGTCTGATTGGTCTGTTTTATAAGAGTCAGATTTGAATTTGGTGACTTCAGGGAAGAGGATAAAAGAGGATTCATTCTGTAGCTCGCTCTCTTTTGGATTCTCTGGCTTTCTCTGGGGAGAGCTGTTCTTTAGCTCTCTCCCTCTTTCTCTCTCTCTCTCTCTCTCTCTCTTTCTCTCTCTCTATCTCACAGGTAACATTCTAGGCAGAGGCCTACAGAGCATAATTAATGGTTTATGTTTACATCTATTTGAAACTATTTAGAGTGTAACCATAACTAGAATTTGTGTTTCCTTTTAGAAGAGATTTATGTCTATGATGTAACTGACATTTTACGTTTACTTGATTGTTAATAAATTGTTACATTTTGATCCTTTCTGAATTAATCTGTAATTATTATCTATCTCCAATGTGGAACGGTATAATTGCAACAAAGGGTTAAAACGGAATGATTAGATGTATGATTAACTATCAAACATAGATGACCAAACAATCGGTTGGGATTCTCTTCTAAATGCGATAACTATGATAAATGGAGTCAGATAAAGAATATTATAATCAAATCCATTCTTCCAGCTGAGACACTGAACGCGTGCGGCCTTCACCGCGGTTCGCTACCGGTCCTTGGAGCGAATTCATGCGGCTTTACATGCATTAATGATGCATTTTAACAGAGGGAACGAGTGATTCTTTCAATACAAAAATTCCATATTTTTGTAACACCACCATTTGTGTTTAAGGACATCTGGACTGTCATAAATTGTATTATGTATTCTCTTCCATTGATTAAAAAAACTGAGCCAGACATTTGTATAAAGAAACATGTTTATTTAAACAAAAATAACAAATACAAATATTTATAAAACATTGCAAAATGTAAAGTGCAGTAAATAAAAATTGTAAATAAAATGTGTACATAAAAAGAAGAAACCCAAAACAGTGTTAATGTGCAAGTTTGTTTTTTTGCAATTATGCAATCATTTTTGCACTTGTGCCTCCATTATGGCCACCATGCGCCCCATGAGTCCAAGCAGAGAATGTGTGTCTGCTCTCATGTCCTGCCGCAAGGCATCGTCCATTTCTTTGCTGTGTTGCAAGAACCTCTCATCTGCCCTTTGCAAATACTGCACCAGTTCCAAAGTACTGTCTCTCTTCCTTTTTCCTGTGTAAGACAATAATAGCAGATGACATATCAATGTGTTGTCATAGCATTGCAAAAAATAAATACAATTCTGCAGGGAAATATGCGTATGCATCTGCTATATGGTTAAATACTAATATATATATATATATATATATATATATATATATATATATACACACACACATACACACTCTACTGTTATATTTTAGCATTATACATCACTATATCATTTGCTCATGTCCCATAATAGTTCCTTCGCATAATATTGTATAAAGCAAGTTAATGTAATGTTACATATCAAAGCATTTTGTATTGTTAAAGTTAAATGAAGGGAAAAAACATTATTTCAGTACCTTTACATATACACACATACATACATATATATATATATATATATATATATATATATATATATATATATATATATATATATATACATATACACATACACATACACATACACACACACACACACACACACCTCAATGTTTGCATAGTGTATGGTGTGCCCATTTGCACAGAAAGTCTTACCCCGTTCTGAAGATGTAACGTTATCTCCAGAACTGCTACACGATGGCGTGGGAGAGCTGCAGTCCAGCGGTGGCGGTAACGCGACGTTGTCATCACCGTCGTTGATGGCCGACAATTCTATAGACAAAAACAAGACAATGCTTCAATAAAAAAAACTTTTTTTTGTCCACTGTTTTTTTAATACACGGTTCTGCTGATACTTTACACAATGAAATCACAGACAACAATCCTAGCTAGCAACATTGCAAACACAAATGTGAGAAATTAGTAACGTTACCTCGCTAAACAGCTAAAAACACAACTGACTGGGAACAAGTAAAAGATTGTAAAAACAGAACTTACCAAGATCAGTGCAACTTTGCTGCTGCGAATCATCCACCATTGCCTCGAGCACTATTGTCGCCGAGTTCAGTGCCCCAGTCGCCTGGCATGCCAGTCGATCGCCGAGGACCGAGTCGAGGACTTCGAAATGTGGGTTCCGGCGTGGGCGACCATTGCCGCTTCTACCGAGATCTTTTTTTTGGTCCCTGTAGTCCTTTTTTAGTTTTTTCAGTTTGTTATTAATCTGTACGAGGCTCCTGTCGAACCCCGCTGTAGCCATATCCCGCTGGATCTGCTGTAAAACAGGTTTTGTCCGTGAAGCCCCGTCTAGTTTACCCTGGACTTCTGCAGAGGAGCAGAGTGCTAGAAAGCAGCTTATTTCCTCCTCGGACCACTGTTGCTTTTGCCTAATCGCGTCCATTGTGTTTAGCGTTAGCTGCTAATTCAAAAATGGCGGTCACAAGTTTGTGTTCGTCTTGTTGGTCACGGTAACCCCGCCCCCAGCCGCTGACGCAATCGGTTCTTACTTCTAGCTCCGTTCTAGCCCAGCAATGTTTTGGTGCTACTTAAGAACCACTTTTCCTGGCTCGGAGCTGGAGCTTTGGGTGTGGAAACACAAAGAACCGATTTGGAACTAGGCTCTGGCTCCAATCTAGCTCTGGCTCTGCTTTGGTGGAAAAGGGGTATGTGTCTTTTTTGTCCAGGTGGGTAAGGGCTGGATGAAGGGAAGAGCAGATTGCATCCTCTGTGGATCGTTTGGCTCGGTATGCAAACTGGTGGGGGTCCAGGTTGGGGGGGAGGATGGATTTGATGTGTGACATGACAAGCCGTTCGAAGCACTTCATGATGATGGGTGTCAGTGCCACAGGGCGGAATTCATTGAAGCAGGAGGGGGGGGGGGGCAGTCTTCTGTGGCCTTGTGTTGTTTTGTTCTTCAAAGCGTGAGAAGAAACTGTTTAGGCTGTTGAGCAGAGATGGGTTGCTCTCGCAGCTCTGTGGCACAGGCCTGTAGTCTGTGATGGCCTGAATGCCCTGCCAGAGGCTCCGTGCGTCTCTGCTGTCTCTGAAGTGGGCTGTTATCTTGTGTGTGTAATCATGTTTTGCTTTCCTGATGCTACAGGACAGGTTGGCTCTTGCTGTTTTCAGTCCAGATTCATCCCCGGCTCTGAAGGCTATGTTTTCTAGCTCTCAGCAGCCCGAGGACATTGCCTGTCAGCCATGGCTTCTGGTTAGCCCGAGTGATGATGTTTTTTGTGTGGGTCACATCATCAATACACTTAGTGATGTAGGAGGTCACAGTGTCTGTATATTCCTCAATGTCTGTCTGGTTGTTGTAGGTGGCTGCTTCTTTAAACATGAAGAGCAGAAGATGCTCCCTCTGGCCACACCCTTACCTGTTTCCTAACAGGTTTGATGGCTTTCACTCTCTGTCTGTATGCTGGCATTAGCATAACAGTGATGTGGTCAGAGAGTCCGAGGTGGGGGAGGGGGGCAGCTTTGTAAGCTCCTTTGTGTGTGGTGTATGCTAAGTCCAAGATGTTATTTCCCCTTGTTGGAAAATCAACATGCTGGTGTAATTTTGGAAGGACAGTCTTGAGGTCAGCATGATTGAAGTCCCCTGCAAGGATGATGAAGCCGTCTGGGTGTTCTGTCTGTTGTTCACTGATAGCCTGGTACAGTTCATTTAGTGCCTCATTCCTATCGCTGTTGTTGTTAGTGGGAGGCAAGTAAACCGCGACTATCAAGTTCGCGCTGAACTCCCGAGGCAAATAGAATGGTCGGCACTTTATGATCATAAACTCCACCAGTGGTGAGCAATGTTTACACACCACCATAGTGTCTCGGCACCACTCGTTTCAGATATAGACACAAACTCCACCGCCACGCGTCTTTCCTCCGTCTATGAGGGCCCTGTCCGCCTGGTAGCATACTAACTGCTCCAGTTGTACAGCAGAGTCGGGAATGTTGTCATTTAGCCAGGTTTCAGTGAAGATAAGCACACAGCAGTTACTCACTGTCCGGTTTGCTGACCTCAGCAGTCGTATGTGATCCATTTTGTTGTCCAGTGATCGTACATTTGCCAGGAGAATGGACGGTATGGTTCCATAGCCGCTAGCCTGGCCGCTAGCCGCTAGCCTGGCCCGGATGCCTCCGCGCTTGCCCCTCTTCTGCTTCCTTGCACACCACTTCCGACGCCTCCTTTCCGGGGGAGGAGTAGCAGGCAAGACCGGTGTTATCGTCGCCGCAGTAGTCCCAACTCTCTTAACGTCTCTGTTGCATAGTCCAAAACGTTACAAATCCTGTTTCTGCTGATGTCTAGTAGAGCCTGTCGACTGTACTTTTGTTTCAGACGAGACAAACACGTAAAACATTCGGACAAACACTTTGTTTGACAAATATCACCGCACGGTTGGGACAGAGAGCAGCCGCTGCGTCTGCACGCACCGCCATCGCCATCGCCATATTGTTTTGTAATGCACAGCCAGATGAAAGGCAAATTGACGAACCTGAAAAAAGATGGAAAATCAAAACCTAAACAGTAGTTTTTAATTATTCTCTCTATATCTTTTTACTTTACTGTCTCATTCACCCTATTCTCCCTTCTGCTGTTTTATTATGATATACACTCTTTCAACACTTTCTTGTATCCATGCACTTTTTGTTTTTATACCTTTCTTTGGTGCTCAGATCATAGATTAGACCAGCTGCAGTTTTTAGGTATTCTGCTGGGCTCTTTTCCTTTTGTTCAGAAAAGACCCTAATGTGAGTCCAGTACATTGCCTTTACCATGGGCCTAGCATCTCTTTCTTTTTTAATAAATTGATAGAGAGTTGTGTGGCAAATAGCAATGTCCTCTGCCACAGACCTCACTGATCTGCCTTTATCCTTCAATGTTTGCTGCTAACATCAGAATATGAGGGACACCCCTCTCCCTATCTGTTGTGCATTTCCTCTCTCGTGACATACTGAAAACACAGAACAGATCAAATGTAGGCTTCATTGTGTAGCCTACACACAGAGAAAAAGGGTGCCAAAATTGTACCTTTAGGGGTACAACAGTTTGTCACTGGGGCAGTACCCTTTAAAGCTGTAGTCTACGATGTTGAAAATCAGTCGAGAAAGCCTGAATTTTTAAAAAACTCATCCCGCCCCTCCACACGCACACCCCTCCCCTCTGTGCTACCTGATCCCTCCCACTGGGAAACGACCTGAACAACGTCACTCAGTCAAGCAGGAGTAAACATCGTAACAGAGATGTTGATAGCTCAAAGGCACACGTTTGAGTTCACGCCCACGCAAGATTAGCAACACATGCAATGTTCTATCGGCTCGAACAGAAAACAGCTAACGTTAAGGCCTATTGAAATAGTCAAGCACTTCAAGAAATATAATTACTTTGACCCGTGATAGGCGATGCTAAACGGCTAATATTCCAATGCCGACCGGCAGCATGATCATGTTGTCAGACTGATAAAAAGCTATTTATGTAATACACCACACCATAAAAGTATATATAAATGCTTACCTGCTCAACAAAAAGTCAGCGTCGGTTTGAAGTCCAAAGGTTTCTCTGAAGCTTCCTCCAATGGGCAATGGTGGACCCTATATTGATTCGGCTTTGAGTCTGGCGTTCTTCACATTTTTTTAAATCTCTTCTCTTTCCTCAATTGACTTTCTCTTTCTTCCAACCTTGACTGTTGGGGCGAGCAGGGGCCGCTTGCTGCTGTCTGTTTGTTGGTTTTTCTCCATTGCTGAGTTGATGCTGCCTACTTGCCAGCGAAATTTCATGACGCAGGAGGGGGCGGGGTGGGGTGCGGTGGGTGCTGACGTGAGTGGAGCAGGGGATTGGATGAGAGCAGTTAACCAATGTAAGCTGTCCGCCCGGACAGCTTACATTGGTCAATTTCTCTGCGGGTGTACACCAAATAGAGTGAATGGATTTTTTTCATTCTTTTTTCTCTTCATATTGTTAGGATTGTACTGTAGAACCATAACCAGCATCTAAACGAGGTTATTAATAATGAACAATCTTTGAAATCGTAGACCATAGCTTTAAAGGACATCTTTGTACATCTTTCTTTACCACAACAAGGTTCATGGTAGTACCGTAAGGTACGCATTTGTACTCTAAGGTACTAATATGCACCTTTTAGGAGTAAAATAAAGTACAAAGATGTACTGTAAGTGTAACAGTAGTAAACTTTAAGTGCACAACTATAGTTCCCTTTCGAAAGGGAACTCGCACTGCGTCAGCTTTTGCTTACGCTACGGGGAACGCCTCCAGTGTGACAGGTGCCTGAAATCACAATCAAATCACGTCAATCCTATTGACCGACGACAGCCTATGATGTCATCAAGGTGCGACCAGGAAGTATATAAGGGAGCCTTGCCAACATGACAGTATCTCTTCGTCTTCAGTGACTGTTTTGCCTGTTATCGCCATTGAAAAGAGCGTCAACAAAATGAAGTGTGCTAAGAAGCAGCGCCACTTCCGCAGGTGTGTGGATCCGTGTACCAGGTACCTTACACCTGATGACACGCACACACTCTGCATATACTGCCTGGGGGAAGAGCACGCACGGGATGTTCTCGAGGGAGCATCCTGTGCGAACTGCGAGCGATTTTCCATGAGAACGCTCCGCTCTCGTCTGGCTTTCTTCTCGAGGGGAGAAAGCTCAGCAGCTGGGAACGGCCCCGCTCGTGCTGAGGCTGAGCGGCGGCTTCAGACCTGGGGTTCCCAGCTGGATCTGGCTCGTCGTCTGGAGACCGGTGTGGTGTTGGCAGACAACGAGCCAGATCACGAGAGGCAGACCTCGGAGGAGGAGCGGGATTTGGGCTCCTCCTCCTCGTCTGCTGCTTTTCCGTTTGAGCAGAGGATGGTTGAGGAGGCGAATGAAGCGCCTGAGGCTGAGGCTTCTCAACCAACCTGACCCATGTATGGGGAGCTGTTGGAGGTCATGGAGCGCGCTGCAGGTAGACTGCAGCTGCCCTGGCAGCGCGTTAGGAGAGATGACGTGCGTCATAGTAGGCTGGACGACCGTTATCTCTCCGCCAATGACCAACCAGCTCCCGGGAGTCTTCCATTCTTTCCCGATCTCCACCAAGAGATCGCGAGAGGATGGAAGAAACCTTATTCAGCCCGTATCCATCGACATCAGCGGGCTAATTTCGCTGATGTCGAGGGATTGCCCAAGGCTGGATATGTGGCGTTGCCGCCCGTAGACGAGGCATTTGCGAAATACCTCGCCTCCGGGCAGCTATCGACACTAAGGGCTCCCACCCTGCCGTCTGAACCTCTCAGGACGACCGCACGCCTGAACGGCAGGGCATACATGTCGGCGGGTCATGCCGGGGCAGCCTTACACACGATGGCAGTGTTACAGGCTTACCAGGCAGACCTGCTGGGGGACCTCGATCAGGGGGTGGGTCTAACCCCTGAGGCGGTAGCCGAGCTGCGCCGGTCCACAGATCTGTCTCTCCGGGCCACCAAACAAACTGCTTTCGCCATCGGTCGCTCGATGGCGGCCAAGGAGAGACATCTGTGGCTCAACCTGGCGGACATCGGGGGGAAAGAGAGAACCTTTCTCCTCGATGCCCCGGTATCGCCCTCTGAGCTTTTCGGCACCTCCGTAGAGGCGGTGGTGGGAAAGTTCAGAGAGGCGAGGGCGCGCTCGGTGGCATTTAGGTCATGTATACCGCGGAGGTCCGGGACAGCGCCCAGGCAGTCGGGTGTCCCTCTCCCGTCTCAGTCTGAGGGCTGGAGACAGGAACAGCGAGCCAGCGTTGCCTCTCGAGCACCCCCGCCGCGGAGGAGCGGGACACAGAAGAGGCGGGACACCCGCAACCGGAAGAGGAAGGAAGCCGGGGCTGGCAACCGGGACCAGCGCAGGCAGCAGACTCCGCCCCCGAGAGCGCGGAGATGATTGCTGCTCTTTCCCTTCCTCTGACTTTTCCCCGGGCGCTTTTACATCAGGCCGGTGGGCCTATGATGAGCAGGAAATGTAAGGCTCTGATGGCCCGCCTGGCTTGTTTGTTGAAGCGCCCCCCTCAGGGCGGCGGGCGGATACTAGCGCGACGGCTGGTTTGACACGCCGCGAGGAGCTATTGGTGAGTCCCCCTCTATGAGGGCGAAACATTTTCAAAACTATGTTTTTCAGGACTTTTTGACCGTCGCTCCCCTGAGAGGGTGCTGGGAAAATTTTGGATCATCGCGGGATTTCGCAGGGCCTGCAGCTCCCCGTGAGTAAGCTAAGAACGATCTTCTTTGCAACATTATGTGGTTGTGTGTGAATGCCTCACTTTTGCTAGTAGAGTTTTGCTGCCTCTCCATGTTATGTTTTCCCCACTGAGGTGGGTGACTGAATTGCGCTCTTGCCCGAGGGTTTGTAGTGTCGGGGGCGAGCTGTGTTTTTCCTAGCGTAAAAGTGTGAAGTAGCTGAAGACCGGGTATGCACTTATGCATGAGCTGTAGTGAGATCTGCGCCCAGCTCTGCGGGGCTTTGGGAAAAGGGTTTTCGGGGCCTCATTGTGTAATATTAGAGGTGATAATATTTCTTTCCCGAGCCCTGAGTAGATCTAGTGCGGACTTACATCGCACCACTTGGCCTAGGTTCTGTCAAGGATGGGGGCGTTCCCTTCTAAGGAAGGTCGTTCGCCCCTGGCCTGTCTTTAGTATATAAACAGGGCTTGTTATGCATCCTTGACCTAACCTCCTCTTGTTACAGAGTTGTCCGGCCAAGGCCCGCCCCCTTCTCTGCGTTCTGGGGTTACGAGTAACGCAGTCGAGGTGTTGCAGGAGACAGCGACTTTGCCAGTGGTCGTGGGGCGGGATGAAGCGTCTTTCGCCGGTTGCGATTAGACTTTATCTACGTTTCCGCCTTTCAGAGCTTGGTGGCCGCCATCTTTTGGCGGCCCTCGGCCTCTTCCTGGAGGATGTTTGGCCGGTGGGTTCTATATTTTCTAAAGAAAAGGTATTGTTTCACCCTTGCTCTATGTCTCTGCTCCACCTCCTTTAGGGCTCGGGTTGAGCTGAACATCGGATAAACCTCTGTTTGCGGTTATGGTCGGATGCTCCCCTGAGGCCTGAGCATTGCCAATGGCTGACGCCCTCGCACTTACGGATGGCCGCTGCATGGAAAGTAAGACAGCCGCCCCGAGGCAGGTGACGTAAGTTGTACTCCCCTTGCTTTAGAGGGTTTTCGTTATGCACTTCTGCTGAGTACACTGCTGTTGTCAATGTGATTAGGTTCATGTCTGTAGGCACTTCCCGAGAGACTGCGGTCTGGGCAGCAGGACTTCAGGACAGGTAGTAGGCATCAACCGGCCTCCTTGCAAGGAAGTCTCGACGCCATGGCCCACGAGTGGGCCTTGGAGGATCTTCTCCACTGGTGTCGACGTCAGCAGTAACCTCGTCAACTAGTCTCCTTGGGGATGAGTTCCCAGGTGTGAACTGGATTTCCAGGCTTCGTCAGCAGCAGACAGCTGCCGTCAGCCCAGGCGCAGCAGCCAGCCTTCTTTAAGGCCGCCCTGAGGGGTAGGCTCCCGGTTTGGGTTACCTTCGCTCAAGTGGTAGGCCCGATTGGCCTCCCTGAGGGCCTGCTGTAGTCAGCAGGCGCTGCCTGGTCTCCCCCGAGGGGGCACCACTGGCATTAAGTCCCTCGACGGCTGGTACAAGCTGCTAGTAGGCACTGGATGGCTAGCACGAGTGCTAGTAGGTAGTAGGCCGCAACTGGCCTCCCTGAGTGCAGCCGCTGAGGCGGTGACCATGAAGTGCTATGAGTAGCACATTCTGGCTATGGGCGGCATGTTCTGCTATCAGGTGGAGGCCCCTCTCGGCCTCCCTGGGGAATGAGTTCCCTGGGCGGGAACGCACAACTGGCTTTACGCTGACAGCTAGTGGTCACCCGCTATCAGGCGCCGGTCTCTGGCCGTTCGCGAGACCTGAAGGCGGTGTCCTTACCCTAGCATGACAACACGTCGCTGCTGCTATGCGGTCCCCACAGGAGGGGACCTTCATAGTCTGCCTACGACATGATTACCTACCGGGCAGGCTGATGAGCTCCTCTCAAAGCGAGGGTCTGTTATGAGCTTGTGGCCGCCTGGCGCTGATCCATTGGTGGTAAGCCCCGAGGGGCCCCCCCGATACGATCAGCCTGAATGGCTTTTGGCCTCCTAAGCACGTTTTAAAGTAAGTGCTTGGTAGATCCGAGGATCGAGCGGCTAAACTCCCCTCGCTAGCAAGGGTTATATAGCACTTCGCTGAGAGCTGCTCTCTGGGATAACCCGTCTCTGAGATCCAGCTAGTGGATGTTACTGCCTTTCTTGCAGCACCCTAGCGGGATGCCTCTTCGGAGGCGAGTACCAGAGGCTCTCTACTGTACAGACAGGGTTGACCGTATTACGTGTCCCACATTAGTCTGGGTCACCTGGTCAGGTCTCCCTGGTGGCATTCGGTGAGAACCTCCCGAATAGTGACTGGCATAGGGTTCCCTCGTAGTTCCCTTAAAGGAACCCCTTCTAAGTTGAATGGGTGGTTCCAGGCCTTCGAGCAGGGCCTGGGAAGGACCTCATGTGTGTGAAGGTTCATTCTTGGGCGATAGCTTGGGCTATGACCGTAGGGAGCGCTGTCACTGACAGCCGGCAGAGACGGTTGGAGAATCTGGAATGTATCATGCTTGTATTCCTTCCGTGCTCTGTTTATCATTGAATGACAGGCAGCATATCATATCATATCATGTGTGGTTCAAATAGGCGCTATCCTCCAGCCAAATGAGGAATCAAATATTAAAGTGATCAGTTTTCATACACAAAATAGTCTCACAGACTAGCTGTCAAAAAAGGCGCTTTTTTGTGTTGCGTTGTGGTCCAAGCGGCAAGTATGTGATTAGCTGTTGTCACTATGACGGTCGCGTCAGCACCAAGCTTCAGCCACGCCCTCTGTCAAGCGTTGACGCCGAAGCCCCGTGTGAATGCGGCGTAATGTGACCAGAAGGGGAGTGGTTCAGGCATTTCAGTAGAATTTGCTTGTCTTGACAGTTGTCACTGCCTATGGGCATGCACTCCCGTCGGCATGGCGTATTGGGTATATCGTTCCCCGTAGCGTAAGCAAAAGCTGACGCAGTGCGAGTTCCCTTTCGAAAGGGAACGTCTCAGGTTACAAATGTAACCATTGTTCCCTGAGAACAGGGAACGAGACACTGCGTCGCTTTGCCATGCCGCAGGGCCTGCCTGCCGAAAACAGTCCCTTCAGACGATTAGATACTGTCATGTTGGCAAGGCTCCCTTATATACTTCCTGGTCGCACCTTGATGACATCATAGGCTGTCGTCGGTCAATAGGATTGATGTGATTTGATTGTGATTTCAGGCACCTGTCATGCTGGAGGCGTTCCCGTAGCGTAAGCAAAAGCTGACGCAGTGTCTCGTTCCCTGTTCTCAGGGAACAATGGTTACATTTGTAACCTGAGACGGTTTCTCATTTGTACTGCATCTGTACTACAAGTGAACGTATAAGTATACTAGTAGTTTACTATTTTAATACAAGTTTTAATACACGTTTAAGTGTTCCCTGTACTGCAAGTATACTTGTAATTTCTTTAAGTGAACATAACATTATACTTATAGTTTTCCATTTATTTATTTATTATTTTTGCACTTTTAGTATACTGTAGGCTATGTTCAAATATAGATATTACTTTTTTATAATGTTTTTAAAATTAGTTACGTACAGTTAAATGTATATTTCATTATAGTTTAAAGAATAAAGTAGATTTTAAGTAAATTCCTACACTACCAGTGGACTAAGCCTACACAAAAATTCAGATACACAGAATTAGGAACATATCTGTTTTATATCAATATTCTAATCAATATTTTCAAACAATGTACTTTTAATAAGACTGTTTGTAAAACTTTTTTTTTTTAAAAGTTCAACTCAATCAAATGATTAAACTCAATTAGAAGTCAAGTATACTTTGAATACTTAATTATACTTTTAAGTATATCTCAATCAAAATATTGAGTAAATATAGGCTAAATATACTAAGACTTTTCTGTCAGTATAAGTCGAGTATACAACTTTAAAGATTTTCGGAGAAGTATATAAAAAGCAGACTGAAAGTATACTTCCTTATTTTTAGTTTAAAAGAAGTATACTAATAATAGAACACTTGAATAAACGTCTTTTTCGTAAGGGGTGTTAAGACAAGCTTCGTTGTTGTGATAAGGGACAGTTGCAACAGCATGTTGGGATGGTTGTCCTACACTGACAGCCATGTTTAAAAAAAAATAGAGACAAGAAATGCCTGTTAAATATGACGACAATGCTTAACACGAACGGTTTAGACCAGTGGTTCTCAAAGTGTGGTAGAAGTACCACTAGTTAATCATTAATTTAATTAATCCTTAATTTAATCATTATTTAATTATTTTACTTACCTGTATGTAAGCACAGTGCAGTGTTAATGTATAGTGTATTTACAATGTTAAAGTGGCTGACAACAATAAATATTCCTATTAGGATGTTCCTAGTATGTCGTTGTAAGACAGGAGAAACTGGGTGGAAAACTGGAGAAACTGGAAAACTGAAAGAGAGGAACTGAACTGAACTATCTGAGAAAACATCTGAACTCTCTTTTGTGAAAGTAGCACCCACACAATTAGAAGCCAAGTATACTTTGAATACTTAATTATACTTTTAAGTATATCTCAAATCAAAATGTTGAGTACAAGTATAGGCCAAATATACTAAGACTTTTCTGTCAGTATAAGTCAAGTATACAATTTTACAATTTAAAGTATATTTCTGAGAAGTTCATATGATAAGGAACAGTTGCAACTGCATGTTATGACTACAATGCTTAACACAAACGGTTAATGACAGTATGACAAAAATTCTGATCATAAAAAAAGGGGGGCTGCTTTCTTTCAGGGTGGAAGAGGGGCTGAGCATGTAGAGTATGAATATAATCACTGTAGCTCATTCCTGGGGTGAGAAAACATCTGAACTCTCTTTTGTGAAAGTAGCATCCCCGAGGCGCAACCACACTTAATCACCTTCACAGTCAATCACCTTTATTTACATTTCATCCCCCTCACCCTCATCTCCACATGTTGAGATGACTTGAAATTCCCCTAAAACCTTTATGGGTTAATGTGAACAAGTACTATATTATACAATATTATACATGTTTGGTATCATTTGAAACGTCTCAGTGTGACTGGTACAAAGGTCTCATTTCCACAGAAGTAAACCAAAAGGTAATAAAGGTTTTACGAGTTTAGAAAATATTCTTCTTACCTTGGTGGGTGTGTCCTCTGCCAATTGGTCTTTCATGCATATTACCCTCTGTCCTCAAAAATGTGTAAACTACAGGTCTGGAGACTTGATGAATAAAAATTCCCACTGTGAACTCATTGTGATGTTTATATGGAATAAGTTTCTGTCTTGGTCTGCTCTGAGTATTTAAAGAGATGTTGCAGGGAGCTCTGGGCCTGGAGGAACAGTAACAAGGAGAGTGTATGAAGGAGACTCGTTTGAAGGTATGAATTCTATTCAGTTGACAAAAGCGCTAAATAAGGACATTGGTGAAACTGAGAGTGCTAAAATTCTAATAAATGGATCATTGCTGATTATTTGTAAGGATGCAAAACAGCAAGGGAAAGTAAACAGGACGAACAAGAAAATTGGAAAGAGAGTGGAATGTTCTATAGCTAATGGGAAAAATTCGTAAAAGGGGTTATTACAGGAATTCCGGTAAACATGTCGGTAGAAGATGTGAAAGAAAATATAACAAATGCAAAAGTAAGAGACGTCAAATGTCTAAAAACAAACAGGAACGGAAGTATAACTGATAGCAACTCGGTTGATCACTTTTTATGAGGAAACTCTCCCTGGAAATATATATATTGGATACATGTGTTACAATGTAAGGATATACATACCTCCACCACTTAGATTCAAATGTCAGAGGTTTGGACATGTGGAGGTGGTGTGCAAGGGAAAGCAAAGATATGGTAAATGCAGTGGAGAACAGGATTATGGCAAATGTGAAGAGGGAGTAAAGATGAAATGCTGTAATTGGGGAACATAGTTCAGCATATCGTGGCTGGGAAGTTAGTAAGAGGCAGGCTGAAGTGCAAAGAATCAAGGTGGTTCAGGGAATCAGCTATGCAGAGGTAGCAAAAAAGGTTTCAGGAAATGTGGGAATGACTAAACAAAATGGAATTTTGCACAAAGAAATACGGAAATGTCAAGGATGTGATAAGTTGAAAGAAGAGACTCTGATAGTAAGATAGAATGATTTTGTGCTGTTTATGGCAGAAATAATACATTCAGAACAGACGAAAAGCCGAAATGAAAGGATCAAAATAATTGTCAAATCAGCAGAGAAGTATCTAGATGTAAAAGGGTTACCCTGGGGAAAGGTTAAAGATACCCTCAATGAAGAAACACAATCCTCTCAGACATGGGCTGGATCATCTTAATGGTGCTGATCATTCTACAGTGGAATGCTAGGAGCATAATTGCTAATGGTCAAGAGTTTAAGAAGTATATTGATGATTTAGTAGAAAAACCTAATGTAATATGTATACAGGAGACATGGTTAAAACCACAATTAGATTTTATTATTAAGAGATAGAGAACTTGGCATAGGAGGAGTAGTAGCAATATTTATACTAGGGATGCAACAATAGCCTACAGTTAGTCCACGGTTCAATACATACCTCGGTTTTTTTAAAAATTGAAAAACCTTACTTAAACTTAAAACTTTACTTTAAAAAAAACCTTGTACACCAAAAATGGTTCTTCGTCATAATGGGAACCACTTTTGGTGATATAGCACCATATCTTAACATGTTCTGTATATAGCGGTGCTATATAGTACCATAGTTAGCGGTGCTATTGAACTGGATTATGCTCATTTGCACTGCCGACTGTATTTATAGTACCAAATGTTTACATTTGCATTTTGCATCGTACTTCTAACTGCAATATGCAACCACTTTCCACTGCACTTTAACACTTTCTTTCAGATAGCTCTGTCCATAATTTATTGCACTAACTTAATCCACTGCTATATTCCTCATATTAGCCTAACATATTATTGTATACCTCTATCTGTAAAATTCTGTTTATAGTAATAGCCATCCGTATATTATATTCATAGGACATATTCACTTGTAAATTCTGTTTATAGTAATAGCCATCTGTATATTATATTCACTGTACATATTCACCTGTAAATTCAGTTCTGTTTATAGTAATAACCATCTCTCTATTTATACATATTTATATATTCAGTACATTTTTATGCCCTGCACTTACGCAACCATTGTATATATCCTGCACTTGCTGCTATTGCACTTCTGGTTAGACCTAAACTGCATTTCGTTGCCTTGTACTTGTGTAATGACAATAAAATTGAATCTAATCTAATTAGATTAGCATTTAAGTATGAAATTGAATGAATAAATGTAAAAAATAAAACACTACATAGACTTCACTATACAATATACATTGATTCTTATTAAAGCTACTGTATTAGTTTTTCAGTCAAGAGCAGTGAGTGATTTTCTCTTTGTCTTTTGTTGTTGTATTAACATTAAAGGGATAGTTCACTCAAAAATGAAAATTCTGTCATCGAGAAATGAATACAGGTTTGAAACAATATTAGAGTGAGTAAATAATGACACAAATTTAGAGGTGAACTGTCCCTTTAAGGACAGCGTGTTCACTACCGCACTGCTGTCAATTTAAGACCTGCATCTAATATACACACACGCGATTTTACCTTCTCTTTAGACATAACCGACTCTGTTTATGTTAACCTTTTGTGTAATTGACAGTATTAGCGCAGTAAGACGACTACTTAGTTATCACGTGTTTGACAGGCGTTTAGTGCGCGCTCGGAAAAGCGCATGTTAAAACCGCACGCGAATGAAACGTTTAACCGGTGTTCTGTCGATTTGTCCTACCTTGTCAGATTTTGCTACCTCCCATTAAAACAGTAGGTAACACAATTAAACAGCAAAAAATGCTGCCTATCAGATTGTGCTACCAGCATCATAGTCATCTGATTTGAAGCTTTATTAATATCCATACCTACCCCTACCCTGAACCTACCCTTAAAACTATGTAAATATTTTAAATAAATAAATATTAAATAAGGATGTAAAATGCTACCTATCAGATTGTGCTACCAGAATCATATTACTGTGATTTGCTTTATTAATATCCATTAATATCCATACCTACCCCTACCCTAAACCTACCCATAATGTAAATATAAAAAATAAAAATAAAAAATATTGATGTGGGCATGCGCAGTAGGCCTAAGCCCTGGTAGGACAATCTGACGGGTAGGATGAAATGTCAGGACACCTGTTCGGCTTTAAAACGCATGCAAATAATGAACTTTCGTGATTGTGAATTACTATAGTGTTCCGTGAGTATAACTCTACCACTAACCTGTGATATGAATGTAGGCTATGTCGCGTTGTTCAGTATTGGGATGGAGGCAAATTATATGAAAAATAATTAATGAAATGTAAAACAAAAAAAAACCGCAATTCACAAGCATATTGAACCGTGAATTCCGTACCGAACGGTTCAATATTATATTGTGAATTGTGGCATCTCTAATTTATACAGTATGGGATGACATATGAGGTAGTTCAAATAAATTCAAATTATGAAACTTAGTAGTAAGATATGGACTGAAAGAGGTTGCATAGAGGTAATTAATTATTATAATCCATGTGAAAAATTTGAATCAAAGCATTTTAGAAGATGTTGTGGGACCACAACAAAACAGCATATGGTGTGGGGATTTTAATTCGCATAACTAATTGTGGGGGAGTAATAGTACTATTGATGAAAAATCTTTAGTATGTATTAATAATAGAGAAACAACAAGGTATAATAATATACATAATACATAAACAGTACTTGACCTGACATGTGTGTCTAGTTCAATAGCAGGAATCAGCACATGGAGTGTGTCTAAAGATACTACTGTAGGGAGTGACCATTAGCCTACCCGATAATGTCTAAGGTTGGCCCCAAAATTTGTTTTGAAAAGGAAAAGGGAATGGAAACTGGAGAATGCAAATAGGGAAGCGTTTAAAGAAATTTGTGGCTCTACGAGAGGAGAATCAGAGGTATATAAATGTATTCAATAATCAACTAGTTAATTAAATTATTCAGTCAGCTGAGGAAACAATACCTAAAAGCACAGGAGTTAGATGTTCCAAGAGTGTACCCTGGTGGAACGATGAGTGCAAAGAAGCTATAAAAGCCAGAAATAAAGCAATTAGGCAACTCAAAAAGCATAATTCTCAGCAGGCTATGATATAATCATATATTATAATAGAGCCCAAGCAATAGTAAGGAAAACAATTAAAATACAAAAACTTACATTTTGGAGACAATATTATAGTAGTATTGGAAGAGAAGTACAATTATCAGATGTATGGGGCATGATCAGAAGAATAGGATGGGGGGGGGGGGGGGATATTAATATTATATCAGTTTAACCAAATTTGGGATACTGAACAGCTTCCTTCAGTGTGGAAATAAGCAGTACCTGTTCTCAAACCAGGGAAAGACCCATCGGATCCGTCTAGCTACAGACCTATTGCTTTGACTTCACATTTTTGCAAAATTATGGAATGAATGATTACAGAAAGAATAACATACTTCCTGGAAAGTAAGTTTCTTTTATCTCCATATCAGAGTGGGTTTCATAGGGGTCGGAATACAATGGAATCTGTATTATGTCTAGAGTCAGCCATAAGGAAAGCACAGACCAACAAAGAATAGCAATCTTCTTTGATGTGGAGAAGATGATATGCTCTGGAAAGAAGGGTTATTGATCAAATTAAAATCATTGGGAATTGAAGGTAAAACATATAATTTAGTTTTGGGTGGATAGGTGATGCGAAAGCAAGAAATATAGGATTACATCAATTACAGTACAGTAATACAGTCTCACTTTCCTCCATTCCTCCCTGGTTATTCCCTTTGCCAACTGTTGACCTTAGTATACAGCAGGGGCTGAAAGATAATTTTAATCAACTTCCAATAAGGTATATATTCCTGAAGCATTTTGAGAAACATTTCTCACAATCAATGGTTTTATTTACAGATGGATCCAAAGATCCCGATACAGGATATGCAGGTGCAGCAGTATATATTCCAATGTGTGAATTTTATATTAAGAAAAGAGTAACCGACCATTTGTCAATATATACTACAGAGCTATTGGCAATATTAGTGGCCCTATAGTGGGCAGAAGAGAAGGAAATAAGTAGGCTAACACTGTCATTGCATCTGATCTTTTTTCAACACTTGAAAGTATAAAATCTGGCAGGTCATCAGTTAGGATGGATATTGTAAATGAAATATTCTGTAAGATGTATGATATGAATGTTAAGGGTATGTGTACACAATTCATTTGGGTTCCTGCTCATACTGGTGTGGAGGGAAATGAGAAGTAGTATCAGTGATACTGGCCTTCATTCATAAAAAGATGCCATTGAACAAATATTTAAAATATACTGTCTTTGTTTTTTTTTGTTCTTTGTTTTTAAAAGTGGCTCTCCTATTGATTTTGTCCTATCAGTGTGGCTCTCCTGAAAAAAAAAAAAAAAAATAGCGAAGACCACTGCTATAAATGGTCAGTAATGAATTGGCATTCTAACCTAAATTCGAGGTTGTGATAAAATGGAGTCAGATAAAAGTTTAACTGGAATTAAACTACTTTGCCACGCTGAAAACCTTCACCCGCTTATCGGAAGACGTCGTTGGAACGATTGGGCGGGCCTTGGTTTTGTTTCATTAAAGGTCCCGTTCTTCGTGATCCCATTGTTCAAACTTTAGTTAGTGTGTTATGTTGCTGTTAGAGCATAAATAATACCTGTAAAATTATAAAGCTCAAAGTTCAATGCCAAGCGAGATATTTTATTTAACAGAAGTTCCCTTTCAAAGCCTACAGCAAACGGCCGGCTTGGACTACATCCTGGTACTTCCTTCATAAATGACGTCAGTAGAACAGACTAACCTCCGCCCACAAGAATACGCGGAAAAAGGGGGCGTGGTCTTGTTGCTGTCCCACGTGGAGAAGAGGACGTGTCGCGTGGAGAAAAGGAATTGTTGCATTTGAGTGTGTTTGTCGCCATGTCGTCGAGACGCTATTAATTTCATCTCGGAGTCAAATCACCTTTGTTTGGCTTTCCCAGGGACGCTGTAGAGATCATTGAGCGCATACATCTCCAGCAAGTTACGTGTGCTAAGCTGCGGTCAAATCACAACACGGGAAGCGCTGGCACAATCAGAACTCGTTACGTATTTCTGAAGGAGGGACTTCATAGAACAAGGAACTCATCAGGCCGTTTTTAGGACAGTGAAAACAGCGGTATACAGATAAGTAAATTGGGTGAAAAATACTGTGTTTTTTTTTACACGCGAAGCATGAACACATGTTATATTGCACACTGTAAACACAATCAAAGCTTCAAAAAAACACGAAGAACGGGACCTTTAATACGGTGTATACTTTTTTCTTGATTTACTGAAAGAATGGAAGTGAAATGTGACATATTTTACACCAAAGGGGCATGTTGTAACATGTGAGGGGCACATTGTAACGACCATATGACTAAAAATCTGATCTAATAAAAATATATATATATATTCAAGACAAATTAAAATATTGTTACATTTTTATACAATTCAATTATATTATTATTTTAAATTATAAAATAATGTATTTTTTAATCATTAAAAATAAACACAGCATTACAGAACTAGCTCAGCTTTTAATATAAGATTAAAATAATTTCCGATTTGTTTAATTTTAAATAAACAAAAGAAAAGATGAAAAATTAACTTAAGTAAGAAATGTACTTTTGCTATGGTTTTTGCTAAGATTATTTTATTTCTATATAGTGTTGATATGGCAACTATTAAATAAACGTGTTTAGTCATCCAGGCATGTGTGGAAAGTTTTAAAATGTGTGTTTGTGCCATGCTCACCCGTTATTTGAAAATGCACGGGACAAAAAGTCGTAATTAGCTTCCCTTGTTTACTTTTTAAACAAACAAGCTTCCATATTACAGCGCATAGCTATGGGCTACGCGACATAGACGCACAGAACGCCCCCTTAACTGCAACTAAAAGAGACCTGCCTGCGTTCACACGTTGCAAGATGGGAGGGAGTGAAGCTGACTGCACATGCATGGGAATAATTTACAAATGTGTCCTCTTTGCTCCGCGACGTTTTTTACACTTTGACAACCCTGCATAACACAGTGCACTTGTTTCTCAAATTCACTCTCTACACGCACTTGAAGCAATCGATTTCGGAATGAATCCCATTTTTAGGGTAAGACATACTCCAGATTATATTATTAAATGTCAAACTATGTGATTGAAAAAACTTGATTTGAATGTCCCCAAAAGAAAGCAGAATTTGTAATATTTCGTAGCCTGTTATGCCCGGTAATTCAAAGCTAGAATTGTGTAAAGGAAATGGGTCTGTTTAATGCAGTCATTTTAAGAAATGTTCAGATATCAGAGTTGATATAGACCTAGAAATAAAATATTTTCAAAGTGTAAAATCTTTTGTCTTGGTTATTTGTTGTCGCTGTTCTCCACTGCGGCAAAAAATAAACATTAACATTACCTTTCATTATTGTCCTTACACTAGCCTAGACGGTCTAATAATTAATCAGTAGTATGGGCTATTAAAAAAGAGAGGTGCTATGTTAGTCTATTACGGAAGTGCGTGTTGTTCATTAGAATGAAGCTACTCACTACGAACCTGTAACATAACACCAGGCTACTATTTGAAAGTCGATTGCACTTTCGGGGTTCAAACGAATGAAATGGCTATAATATGTAGCCTAGAGTAAAAGCCATATCCGTTATATTGGCCTGATATAGCCTAGCCTACACTGCAACACAGATGAGACTAACAGAAAATAAATAGGCTATTCCAGAATATATAAAATAACAGTCTCTAAGAAACACATTCATTGACTATGCCTGTAGCAGGCTACTGTTCATGACAGGGTGATGGGACAGGCTCCCCCAGGCGGTTAATGTTTTACACACAGATGATGAGTTACAGCTGTTTATAAAACATAATAACTGCTGATCGTAAATTTAGGTATATAGCCTATAGGGCAGATTATGGGTTTTAGCGCTACATGATAAAAGTAACCTTAAAGTTAAGATATGCCTCTAGTTTTAATAAACAGGCCTTTGAAGTTTGGGCAAAAACTCGTGGCAGTGATGTGTTTTCGTGTATTTTATTTGATTGTTTTTCACAGGGCTCATGTCATATGGTGATTGTGAAACACGGAACACTTCACTCTGCGTGCGGTCTGAATGCTGAGGCGTCCCCAAGGCAGATAGCAAATAGTCATTGAAACAATGTTAAATCAACATTGTGTTGTCAACCAGGGCCGGCCCAAGCCCTTATGGGGCCCTAAGCAGAATTTTATTTGGGGGCCCCTCTGTGCCACCAATACGATTGACTATTGTCAATTCTGATCATTTGCAAACCCAGTATAAATTGTATTAGTTGTAGTTGTGTTGGTTACATCATGTCTGCCTGTCATGTTTTTATCCTTATAAGGTTTTTAACTGTGATAGTAGCAAACCCACAAGAGTGATCAGGCGTTAATATTCAAAGTCTTACAGTAAGTCTTACAGTTCACACTGGGATATGTACTTTTTTTAAGTAGTCTCTTATGCTGAATATGCTCACTTTTCCCCAGGATTCTTTGATGAATAGAAGGTTCAAAAGAACAACATTTCTCTGAAATAGAAAGCTTTCAAAAAAAAAAATCCTAAAAACATTGTTCAACACTGGTAATAATAGATGTTTGTTGAGCATCAAATCATATCAGAATGATTTGTGAAGGATCATATGACACTGAAGACAGGAGTAATGATGATAAATTCAGCTTTGATCACATGCAGGAATAAATTACACTTTACTATATATTCACATAGAAAACAGCTGTTTTTACATCATATTATTGTACAATATTTATCTTTTTACTGTATTTTTAATCAAATAAATGCAGCCTTGGTGAGAAGAAGAGACTTATTTTAAAAACAAGAAATGTTGATTTCTTTCAAACATTAAACAGAGCTTTTATTTTGGGTGCAAACAAAATGTAATTGTTTTGTATTCCATTCGACTGTGTAGAAAGAACCTTTTTATTTTCTAAATAAAAACTTCCAAAATGTAGGCTACACAACTTATAATTTCAAGGGAGAAACTAAAAGCTATGCTGTCTACTCTGTCCAAAACATGCAGCACGTCAGACAATATATTCGCACTAAACCATAGAGCGCATTCTCAAATCCATCCATTCATAAAAACCGGGATTTTTCCGCTCTTTGGACTTGATGAATCCTGACTAACAAGCGAATAGTGTCCAGCCGATGGCGCCGAATCAATCCGTGCATATATTAGAAAACTTTTTGCAATTTATTGCAATAATTGTTTAAGGCCATTTCGCGATTTTAATCATCATAAAATAACTTTTCCGGAGAGTAATTTATTGTGCTCTTGGGGGCCCTCTGGTGGCCAAGGGGGCCCTAAGCAACCGCTTAGTTCGCTTATGCCTTGGGCCGGCTCTGTTGTCAACATTAAGTCATTGAATCAACATCGAAATCTGATGTTGATTCAACATCATTTTGCACCCTGTTTTAATATTGAAACAATGTTAAATCCTGTCCATAGATCAACGGAATTTCAATGGTATTTCAATTATCAGGAATATTGAAACAATGTTGAAATTTCAACTGAACTAAGGATCAACGTGATTTCAATGAAATTTCAATCATTATTAAGCCATAGAAAATGATTGCTAGGCATACGAAAATGTAATGCCATAAATGAAATAGCCTATAATGAATATCCTCCCCAAGTGGAGGAGTTCAAGTATCTAGGGGTCTTGTTCACAAGTGAGGGGAGGATGGAACGGGAGATTGACAGACGGATCGGTGCAGCTTCTGCAGTAATGCGGTCGATGTACCGGTCTGTCGTGGTGAAGAAAGAGCTAAGCCGTAAGGCGAAGCTCTCGATTTACCGGTCAATCTACGTTCCTACTCTCACCTATGGTCATGAGCTTTGGGTCATGACCGAAAGGACAAGATCCCGGATACAGGCGGCCGAAATGAGCTTTCTCCGCAGGGTGGCTGGGCGCTCCCTTAGAGATAGGGTGAGAAGCTCAGTCACTCGGGAGGAACTCGGAGTAGAGCCGCTGCTCCTCCACATCGAGAGGGGACAGCTGAGGTGGCTCGGGCATCTGTTTCGGATGCCTCCTGAACGCCTTCCCGGGAAGGTGTTTCGGGCATGTCCAACCGGGAGGAGGCCCCGGGGAAGACCAAGGACACGCTGGAGGGACTATGTCTCCCGGCTGGCCTTGGAACGCCTCGGTGTCCCCCCGGAAGAGCTGGAAGAAGTGTCTAGGGAGAGGGAAGTCTGGGCATCTCTGCTTAGACTGCTGCCCCCGCGACCCGGCCCCGGATAAGCGGAAGAAGATGGATGGATGGATGGATGGATAAATATCCTGATTTATCTACAGCCAGGATGTTGAAAAGTGATGGCACATTTGAAAGCTTGTATGCCTATAGCCTAGCCTAAAACACTGACCACACCACACTGTTTAAGGTAAAAACAAATTAATTTATTATTTCATTATTTGTCCTCTTTAGCCTATTTACAATTCATGGTCCTCTGACGTCTGAATGATTTGTCGTCCAGTCCCTCCTGCCCGGTCAGGCCCATAGCGCAGACACTTTTGCACAGCCTGTTCAAAAGTAAATTGGGTGACGGCGACTGTCCCGATCTGCTGTGTAAAAGCATCTAAAACAGAAAATACAAGCACAATGCAAAAAATTAGCCTTTGAGTTAAACAGAACATATTTGCACACTTGGAAACAAATACAGTAGCCTAGGCCTAGGGTTTTTCAATGATCTGATAAGGCAATTTGTCCAGTGTTGTAGGCTAGCCTATCATGTTCTCCCTACATTCAAAGCACATCATTTCAAATTGCCAAAAATAGGCCAGAACATTCTTTAAATAAAAATAAAAACATCTTTTGGAAAACTACTACTTTGTTGAAGTATTAACACAGACATGACATACACATACCTCACAAATGTTGATGAACTTGGAGGGCTGCTCTTTAAAGGGTTAGTTCACCAAAAAATGAAAATTGTCATAATTTACTCACCCTCATGTCATTCCAAAACCATAAGAGTTTTGTTAATCTTTGGAACACAAATTAAGATATTTTTAAAATTCTCAATTTTTTTGTCCATCCATTGTAAGTCTGAACAGATCATTTTATATGACATTTGGGATATCATTCATATATAAATATTGGTATGGATTACTTCTACATTTTTTAAGCTTGAAAATGTTGATTATCTAGACTGTAAATGGATCAACAAAAAATGAGAATATTAAAAATATCTTCATTTGTGTTCCAAACATGGACAAATCTTTGGGTTTGGAAAGACATGAGGGTGAGTGAATGACAACAATTTTATTTGTGTGAACTATCCCTTTAAGAAAGGAAGACCAAGAAGGATGACCACTTCTCCATAGTTGGTTTGAGTTCTGCAATGATTTAAATCAAATGTGAACAAGAAGTCATACTGTTGTTGTATACACATTTGAAGTAAACAGGGATGAGACAACAGAAACATTTATTTTCTAAAAACTAAACTCCAAAACTCAAAAGAATGAAGCACTCAAAGGATCTGACTTGGTAACGTCAAAGCTCATCAAGTCTGAAATATTACATACAAAACATTCATTTTAACAATTATCGCTTCAACAGCACCAACATAATTCAACATTTATTTTGCATTGAAATTTCGATATCAACCATAATGATGATTCAGATGGAAAATCAATATTTATTCAATGTTGGTGTTACGAACTGCTCCGAGTCAGAAGGTTGAGAATCCAAATGCAGCTTTATTTGTAAGGGGGAATCCACATCAAAAACAGGCAACAGGTCATACACAGGCAAGCAGTCCAAACAGGCAAACAAGGCAGGAGAGACAGGCAAACGGGTAATCCACGGAACAGGCAAGAAATCCAAAACCAGAGACATGAAACCAGGGGAAACGCTCAGAAATGCAGTGTATAACAAAACAAGACTTGGCAATGACTGACAGAATGAACAGGCTTATATAGGGTGAGCTAACTAGGAAATGAGGTGCAGGTGGATGTAATCAATGGGTGTTGAAGAGTCCGGGCAAAGGATTATGGGTGATGTAGTCCTAGATGGAGTGACAGTCTGGAGTGGAGTGCCCTCAGGTGGTTCACATGGGCACTCACACAGGACGAATTGTGACATAGCCCCCCTCCTAAGGAGTGGCTTCCAGACACTCCTATAATAATCCCGGAGGGAGGTGGAGCGGAGGCGGACACGGGGGTGGGATGGAGGGCCAGGCCCATGGAGCGGAAGAGGGCCTGGAGACCGAGCAGAAGACCAGGAAGGAGCAGGCTGAACAGATGACCAGGGTGGTGCAGACCAGACAGATGACCAGGGTGGCGTAGGCGGGACAGATGACCAGGCTGGCGTAGGCAGAGCAGGCAGCCAGGGTGGAGCAGACGACCGACACAGCAGCACAGACAGTCTTGAAGCCCCCCACGGCGGAGCAGACGACCACCACAGCAGTGCAGACGAGGTTGAAGACCCCCACGGTGGAGCAGACGACCACCACAGCAGTGCAGACGGTCTTGGAGACCCCCACGGCGGAGCAGAAGACCACCACAGCAGTGCAGACGAGGTTGAAGACCCCCATGGTGGAGCAGACGACCACCACAGCAGTGCAGACGGTCTTGGAAACCCCCACGGCGGAGCAGAAGACCACCACAGCAGTGCAGACGGTCTTGAAGACCACCACAGCAGTGCAGACGGTCTTGGAGACCCCCACGGCGGAGCAGACGACCACCACAGCAGTGCAGGTGAGGTTGGAGACCCCCACGGCGGAGCAGACGACCACCACAGCAGTGCAGGTGAGGTTGAAGACCCCCACGGCGAAGCAGACGACCACCACAGCAGTGCAGGTGAGGTTGAAGACCCCCACGGCGGAGCAGACGACCACCATAGCAGCGCAGACGGTCTTGGAGACCCCCACGACGGTGCAGGCTGAGCAGGTGGCCCGGTTAGAGTCCTCTCTGGACTCGTGACTGGAGGCGGAGCCCTCTCTGGACTCGTGACTGGAGGCGGAGCCCTCTCTGGACTCGTGACTGGAGGCGGAGCCCTCTCTGGACTCGTGACTGGAGGCGGAGCCCTCTCTGGACTCGGGACACGGGCCGGAGCCCTCTCTGGACTCGGGACTCGGGCAGGAGCCCTCTCTGGACTCGGGACACGGGCCGGAGCCCTCTCTGGACTCGTGACTGGAGGCGGAGCCCTCTCTGGACTCGTGACTGGAGGCGGAGCCCTCTCTGGACTCATGACTGGAGGCGGAGCCCTCTCTGGACTCGGGACACGGGCCGGAGCCCTCTCTGGACTCGGGACACGGGCCGGAGCCCTCTCTGGACTCGGGACACGGGCCGGAGCCCTCTCTGGACTCGGGACACGGGCCGGAGCCCTCTCTGGACTCGGGACACGGGCCGGAGCCCTCTCTGGACTCGGGACACGGGCCGGAGCCCTCTCTGGACTCGGGACACGGGCCGGAGCCCTCTCTGGACTCGGGACACGGGCCGGAGCCCTCTCTGGACTCGGGACACGGGCCGGAGCCCTCTCTGGACTCGGGACACGGGCCGGAGCCCTCTCTGGACTCGGGACACGGGCCGGAGCCCTCTCTGGACTCGGGACACGGGCCGGAGCCCTCTCTGGACGCGGGACACGGGCCGGAGCCCTCTCTGGACTCGTGACTGGAGGCGGAGCCCTCTCTGGACTCGGGACACGGGCCGGAGCCCTCTCTGGACTCGGGACTCGGGCAGGAGCCCTCTCTGGACTCGGGACACGGGCCGGAGCCCTCTCTGGACTCGTGACTGGAGGCGGAGCCCTCTCTGGACTCGTGACTGGAGGCGGAGCCCTCTCTGGACTCGTGACTGGAGGCGGAGCCCTCTCTGGACTCGGGACACGGGCCGGAGCCCTCTCTGGACTCGGGACACGGGCCGGAGCCCTCTCTGGACTCGGGACACGGGCCGGAGCCCTCTCTGGACTCGGGACACGGGCCGGAGCCCTCTCTGGACTCGGGACACGGGCCGGAGCCCTCTCTGGACTCGGGACACGGGCCGGAGCCCTCTCTGGACTCGGGACACGGGCCGGAGCCCTCTCTGGACTCGGGACACGGGCCGGAGCCCTCTCTGGACGCGGGACACGGGCCGGAGCCCTCTCTGGACTCGGGACACGGGCCGGAGCCCTCTCTGGACTCGGGACACGGGCCGGAGCCCTCTCTGGACTCGGGACACGGGCCGGAGCCCTCTCTGGACGCGGGACACGGGCCGGAGCCCTCTCTGGACTCGGGACACGGGCCGGAGCCCTCTCTGGACTCGGAACACGGGCCGGAGCCCTCTCTGGACTCGGGACACGGGCCGGAGCCCTCTCTGGACTCGGGACACGGGCCGGAGCCCTCTCTGGACTCGGGACACGGGCCGGAGCCCTCTCTGGACTCGGGACACGGGCCGGAGCCCTCTCTGGACTCGGGACACGGGCCGGAGCCCTCTCTGGACGCGGGACACGGGCCGGAGCCCTCTCTGGACTCGTGACTGGAGGCGGAGCCCTCTCTGGACTCGGGACACGGGCCGGAGCCCTCTCTGGACTCGGGACACGGGCCGGAGCCCTCTCTGGACGCGGGACACGGGCCGGAGCCCTCTCTGGACTCGGGACACGGGCCGGAGCCCTCTCTGGACTCGGAACACGGGCCGGAGCCCTCTCTGGACTCGGGACACGGGCCGGAGCCCTCTCTGGACTCGGGACACGGGCCGGAGCCCTCTCTGGACTCGGGACACGGGCCGGAGCCCTCTCTGGACGCGGGACACGGGCCGGAGCCCTCTCTGGACTCGTGACTGGAGGCGGAGCCCTCTCTGGACTCGGGACACGGGCCGGAGCCCTCTCTGGACTCGGGACTCGGGCAGGAGCCCTCTCTGGACTCGGGACACGGGCCGGAGCCCTCTCTGGACTCGTGACTGGAGGCGGAGCCCTCTCTGGACTCGTGACTGGAGGCGGAGCCCTCTCTGGACTCGTGACTGGAGGCGGAGCCCTCTCTGGACTCGGGACACGGGCCGGAGCCCTCTCTGGACTCGGGACACGGGCCGGAGCCCTCTCTGGACTCGGGACACGGGCCGGAGCCCTCTCTGGACTCGGGACACGGGCCGGAGCCCTCTCTGGACTCGGGACACGGGCCGGAGCCCTCTCTGGACTCGGGACACGGGCCGGAGCCCTCTCTGGACTCGGGACACGGGCCGGAGCCCTCTCTGGACTCGGGACACGGGCCGGAGCCCTCTCTGGACTCGGGACACGGGCCGGAGCCCTCTCTGGACTCGGGACACGGGCCGGAGCCCTCTCTGGACTCGGGACACGGGCCGGAGCCCTCTCTGGACTCGGGCCGGAGCCCTCTCTGGACTCGGGACACGGGCCGGAGCCCTCTCTGGACTCGGGACACGGGCCGGAGCCCTCTCTGGACGCGGGACACGGGCCGGAGCCCTCTCTGGACTCGGGACACGGGCCGGAGCCCTCTCTGGACTCGGGACACGGGCCGGAGCCCTCTCTGGACTCGGGACACGGGCCGGAGCCCTCTCTGGACTCGGGACACGGGCCGGAGCCCTCTCTGGACTCGGGACACGGGCCGGAGCCCTCTCTGGACGCGGGACACGGGCCGGAGCCCTCTCTGGACTCGGGACACGGGCCGGAGCCCTCTCTGGACTCGGGACACGGGCCGGAGCCCTCTCTGGACTCGGGACACGGGCCGGAGCCCTCTCTGGACTCGGGACACGGGCCGGAGCCCTCTCTGGACTCGGGACACGGGCCGGAGCCCTCTCTGGACTCTGGTCAGTGGCTGGAGCCATCTCGGGACGCAGGTCAGTGGCTGGAGCCATCTCTGGACGCTGGTCAGTGGCTGGAGCCATCTCTGGACGCTGGTCAGTGGCTGGAGCCCTCTCTGGACGCTGGTCAGTGGCGGGAGCCATCTCTGGACGCAGGTCTGTGGCGGGAGCCATCTCTGGACGCTGGTCAGTGGCTGGAGCCATCTCTGGACGCTGGTCAGTGGCTGGAGCCCTCTCTGGACGCTGGTCAGTGGCTGGAGCCATCTCGGGACGCTGGTCAGTGGCTGGAGCCATCTCTGGATGCTGGTCAGTGGCTGGAGCCATCTCTGGACGCTGGTCAGTGGCTGGAGCCCTCTCTGGACGCAGGTCAGTGGCTGGAGCCATCTCTGGACGCAGGTCTGTGGCGGGAGCCATCTCTGGACGCTGATCAGTGGCTGGAGCCATCTCTGGACGCTGGTCAGTGGCTGGAGCCATCTCTGGACGCTGGTCCGTGGCAGCCATCTTGTACGGAGACACTGGCTCGGCGACGGCCATCTTGTACGGAGACACTGGCTCGGCGGCGGCCATCTTGTACGGAGACACTGGCTCGGCGGCGGCCATCTTGTACGGAGACACTGGCTCGGCGGCGGCCATCTTGTACGGAGACACTGGCTCGGCGGTGGCCATCTTGTACGGAGACACTGGCTCGGCGGTGGCCATCTTGTACGGCGACACTGGCTCGGCGGCGGCCATCTTGTACGGCGACACTGGCTCGGCGGCGGCCATCTTGTACGGAGACACTGGCTCACCGGAAGCCATCTTGTCAAGAGACACAGGCGTGGAGTCGGCCATCTTGTCCGAAGACACAGACATGGGAAGAGGAAGAGGAACAGATTCAGGCTCGGCGGGACGAGACTCTTGACGGGCAGACGTGACGTGAAGCTCTGTCTCTGGATCGGCAGACGTGACGTGGAGCTCTGTCTCTGGATCGGCAGACGTGACGTGAAGCTCTGTCTCTGGATCGGCAAAAGTGACGTGAAGCTCAGTCTCTGGATCGGCAGAAGTGACGTGAAGCTCAGTCTCTGGATCGGCAGAAGTGACGTGAAGCTCAGTCTCTGGATCAGCAGACGTGACGTGAAGCTCTGTCTCTGGATCAGCAGACATGACGTGAAGCTCTGTCTCTGGATCGGCAGACGTGACGTGAAGCTCAGTCTCTGGATCGGCAGAAGTGATGTGAAGCTCAGTCTCTGGATCGGCAGAAGTGACGTGAAGCTCAGTCTCTAAATCGGCTGACGTGACGTGAAGCTCAGTCTCTGGATCGGCAGAAATGACGTGAAGCTCAGTCTCTGGATCGGCAGAAGTGACGTGAAGCTCAGTCTCTGGATCGGCAGACGTGACGTGAAGCTCAGTCTCTGGGTCGGCAGACGTGACGTGAAGCTCAGTCTCTGGATCGGCAGAAGTGACGTGAAGCTCAGTCTCTAAATCGGCTGACGTGACGTGAAGCTCAGTCTCTGGATCGGCTGACGTGACGTGAAGCTCAGTCTCTGGAGCGGCGACCATGACAGGACGAGACTCAGGAATGGCGGTCATGTCGTCCGAAGACACATGCATAGCAGATGCAGTGGGTATGTCACTATCCTCCTCCATTATACCCACTGTAAAAGCAGAGCCGCTCAGTTGCAATGCAATGTCAATATACTTTTTTAGAGAGCAATTAGGATCATGCCAAGGCATGATAGAACTGAGCGGCTCAGATAGTCCTCCTCTGAAAAATATCATGAGGCATACCTCGTCCATTGAAGTCAAATGTGCCAGTTCAATGAAGTCCTCTACATAGTCCTCGATGGGGCGATCTCCCTGACGGAGACGCATTAACTGTGCTGCTGGATTCATAGTGGCCAAGTCTTCTGTTACGAACTGCTCCGAGTCAGAAGGTTGAGAATCCAAATGCAGCTTTATTTGTAAGGGGGAATCCACATCAAAAACAGGCAACAGGTCATACACAGGCAAGCAGTCCAAACAGGCAAACAAGGCAGGAGAGACAGGCAAACGGGTAATCCACGGAACAGGCAAGAAATCCAAAACCAGAGACATGAAACCAGGGGAAACGCTCAGAAATGCAGTGTATAACAAAACAAGACTTGGCAATGACTGACAGAATGAACAGGCTTATATAGGGTGAGCTAACTAGGAAATGAGGTGCAGGTGGATGTAATCAATGGGTGTTGAAGAGTCCGGGCAAAGGATTATGGGTGATGTAGTCCTAGATGGAGTGACAGTCTGGAGTGGAGTGCCCTCAGGTGGTTCACATGGGCACTCACACAGGACGAATTGTGACAGTTGGCTTGCTGTCTGGGTAGCCAGTGGTGGCCACGGCTATGATTTTGCATTGGGTACTGTTAATTTGAATGCATAATATAAATTCACAAAGTTAAAGAAGTGAAAAAAAAAGTATAACCCGCTGCAGGGCTTGACATTAACACCCGCTGTCTGCGGCTCGTTACGGCTGCGACGCGACTAGCTATTTATTTTTTCAATCGCTAGGACTGATTTTTCAATATTTAGGTAATTCACAACAGCAGTAGTATATGTTGGCTAAACTGTGAATCATCGGTTTGGCACAAAATGCATTTGATGACCAAATCTCAAATAAATTAGGTTACACTTTATTTTAAGGTGTCATTGTCACATATATTCTGAATCTAAAAACAAATGAAATATCAAAACTATCAAAACAATTAGATGTATCCTAGCTGAACACCTACATAAATGTTCTTTCAGTTTCATTGCCATACAAAAGGGGGACTTATAAGTAGCCTAATTTTGTGCTGTAACGTATGGAACAGGTAACATAAACTGCAGTGAATTCTAAACAATAGAGTGTTATTCTTGTTTTGTAAAGAGATTTTACAAAAGAAAACATTGTATAAAGGCCTGTAGCCTACACACCGGGACGAATATAGCGCGCGCTTATCGCCAGCGTTTGTTGTGACGTTTTTCGGCGCATCTTGAGTGTTCATACTCAAGCGATTTTCATTGGCGATGTGCCGAGTGAACGTGCACATTCCGTAGATAGCGCTCCCGGTACACAAGGTGGTGCTGCTGCACTTCACGCTTCTGACACTCGCTTGTCACACAGATGAAGAAGAGAGACAGTAATTTACGTGCTTACCAAAACCACAGATATATTATGTCTATGGCCAAAACCATTCACACACTTTTTTGCTAACTGGCAAGCAGCTCATCTTCTTCTTTGTCTACTTACTACTTCTTCATCGTATCATATGTGTGCTCGGCAAGACCGTTTTGTGCTTGAGCGCCACAAGTCGTGTTTTACTGTCACTTCTGCAGCTCCAGGCACTTGAACAAAAGCGCTGATACCATTGGTCGGCCAGTTTTTAACGGTCGGCCTTTGTTTAGTAACGAGGCGTTAAACGTCGGCGATAAACGCGCGCGAAAATTGTCCCGGTGTGAACAGGCCTTAAAGGGTTAGTTCACCCAAAAATGAAAATTATGTCATTAATTACTCACCCTCATGTCGTTCGACACCGGTAAGACATTCGTTCATCTTCGGAACACAAATGAAGATATTTTTGTTGAAAGCTGATGGCTGAGAAAGGCTTCAGACAGGCCTCCATAGGGATTCAGTATATTCACACTCACAAGACCCATAAAAGGCACTAAAAACGTAGTTACAAAGTCCATCTCACTACAGTGACTCTACAATAATGTTATGAAGCGACGACAATAGTTTTTGAGCGAAAAAAATAAATAAAAATAACGACTTTATTCTACAAGTTCTGTTTTCCTCTGCCGTGAACTCACGAAGCACCACGACGCATGCGCGAGAATGAGTGTGAGTGTGAATGTACTGAATCCCTATGGAGGCCTGTCTGAAGCCTTTCTCAGCATCAGCTTTCAACAAAAATACAAAGCGTGTTTGTTGGGTGACTGACACTATGAAGGTATTTTTGGTGCAAAACAACGGAACACGCGTGAGAGTGGAATTTGCAGCTGTAGATCATATCCACACATGTGAACCAATAAATTTGAAGTCACAGAGAAAAATATTTTAGGAGTTGTAAACTTGTAGACTTTTTTTCTCACTTACAAACACAATGCAACAGTTACACCTTCACACATTCTTCACGCAGGCGCACACATCCTATTCTACGAATCACACGTGAAGAAACTCATACTCTCACATTTTTGCTACAGTTGCTGCAGTAAATATGGTGCAAAACGCTTGCACGCCCGTATCAAAAATGTGAAGTCACAGACAAATTGTGCACATCCGCAAATTAATATGTGAATCCATGCAATGAGAGTTGCACCCCAGTAAACACAGAACATTCCAATAACGTTCCCATATTGTTCCCGTTTGGTTATTTTTGTGGGGAACCAAATAAGAACGTTCTGGGAACGTTCTCTTTTGGTTGTGTTTTTGTAACCTAAAGAGAACCTTCCCAGAACGTTCCCTGCAGGTTATTTTTAGATTTATTTTTTTATAAGGTTTATTTGTATATTTTGTTACTGCGCGCCTCTGATCTGCGCGCGCTTCTCCAGCACGCGCTTTCTTTCGTCTTCCACAGAAAGACGCGCACTCGCGTAATTAAAAAATTAACGGTCATTTCGTTTTTACCGACTTACTAACATTAGTTTATCGATCTTTATTGAATAATATGTTATAATTAATAAATATACCAGTGTAGTGTGATTTCCTGTAGCTCAAACAGTATAGTGTTTATTCTTTCCTGTAGCTCAAACAGTAGAGCATGGCGCTAGCAACGCCAAGGTCATGGGTCCGATTCCCAGGGAAAGCAAGAAATGACAAAATGTAAAAAAAAAAATGTGTACCTTGAATGAAATGTAAGTCGCTTTGGATAAAAGCGTCTGCCAAATGCATAAATGTAATGTAAATTTCAGAGAGATTTGACACGTAATTGAAGACAACATGATGTTAACCGAGGAGTTTTGGTTTACTGACCAAAAGAGAGAAGCTACGTTCCGTTAATTCAGTGGTAAGAAAATAATGCAATGTCATCCCAGTTAAAGTAATCTTTATTCATTATTAATGTCTGTGAATAAAATTCATATTTTAAAACCACATATTGTGTTGAAGTCATTGTTATTTGGCACTTAAACGTAAAAACGGGTTGTGGTAGTAGGTGTCAGTGATACAATTTACGAAATGTACATATTAATGCATAATTCAATTTAATCCTCCATATGAAGGTTTATGTGCTTGAATTATTTCTATTGATTAAATAAGTTCAAAACAAAACATGGATTGTAGTAGGCTACCGATTATTGACATCCATTCATCCTTTTTCCATGCTGCTTATGGGACGCGGGCATTGCTGGACGATTACTGACGTACAGCAGGGTAAATGATATCGGAGTAGTTAGGGGAACGTTCTCCAAACCAACAGGGAACGTTCTATTTACGTAAAGAAAATGTTCCTGGCTAACCAATAGAGAACGTTAGGATGCCTGTTCTGGGAACGTTCTGGGAACCAGAAACTAACGTTCCCAGAACGTTCTGGGAACCAAAAATTGTTATCTGGGACACTTGTAGAATATTTGGTCACAAATTTATTTTTTTTCTTGGATATTTTTCTAACACAATCACAAGTCCAATCACTACAGCTGCTTGAATCTGCTGCTACGAGTCTCAAACGCAGTTTTTTCGCCTTCAAGTGACAAGTTCCGCGCGCTCTCACTTTTGCACCATATACTACGCGAAATGTGGAGCAAAAGAGATTTGTGCATCTGAAAGGCAGTGGTTCAGAGCAGAGAATTTCGGCCAATCAGAAGAGCTCTTTTAAACCGGTGGCGCGCGACCGAGAACGGGAAAAATACATGAGCAATCTCTCCCTAGCAGGCCTAGCCTAGAAGTCAACTTGTTCCTCTATATAGTAAAACATAGGCTATAATTAATGGATATATATAGTATAATTAATGCACAATTGTACAATTAATATACAATTCAAGCAAGTAGCCTACAAACACCTACATTATACACCTACATATCAGTTTACTTATCTGTATACCGCTGTTTTCACTGTCCTAAAAACGGCTGATGACTTCCTTTATTCTATGAAGTCCCTCCTTCAGAAATACGTAACGAGTTCTGATTGTGCCAGCGCTTCCCGTGTTGTGATTTGACCGCAGCTTAGCAAATGTGGCACGGTTCCTGTGTTGTGATTCGACAGCAGCTTAGCGCACGTGGAAAGGTCACGCCTCTTAACTGGAGATATATATGCGCTTAATGATCTCTACAGCGTCCGTGGGAAAGCCAAACAAAGGTGATTTGACTCCGGGATGAAAATAACAGCGTCTCGACGACATGGCGACAAACGCACTCAAACGCAACAATTCCTTTTCTCCACACGACACGTCCTCTTCTCCACGTGGGACAGCAACAAGACCACGCCCCCTTTTTTCGCGTATTCTTGTGGGCGGAGGTTAGTCTGTTCTACTGTTCTACTGACGTCATTTATGTTGGAAGTACCAGGATGTAGTCCAAGTCAGCCGTTCGCTGTAGGCTTTGAAAGGGAACTTCTGTTAAATAAAATATCTCGCTTGGCATTGAACTGTGAGCTTTATAATTTTACAGGTATTATTTATGCTCTAACAGCAACATTACACACTAACTAAAGTTTGAACAATGGGATCACAAAGAACGGGACCTTTAAGTCACAAGCTTTTTTTGGAGGGGTCATAGATTTGAGTTTTGGTACATAAAATGGATAGATGGATTTTAGCTTGGCAACTGCATTTTTAAGCTCAAGAAGACGTGCTGCAGCACTTTCCACTGTTAAGCTGCCAGTTCCAAAACACTAAAGAGAAATGCAAATTTAAGAAAACGAGGTCCTTGCTTTGTGTTTTAACTGACTCTGCAGTTGGTTGGTTGGATTTAATTGTTTGCTTTGAGATCAGCAGAATTCTGTACTGACCAGAATACATGAATGAAAAGCAGTGACCGGACTGGTTAATCATTATAAATACATACGGTGCGTCTCAATCTGCTTCCTATTTAAGTAGTCAGGGCACTGATCAGGGAGTCAGCCCGTTGACTTGTGTCCTGATCAGTGCCCTGACTACTGAACTAGGGAGCTGATTGAGACGCACACATAGTTCTGTCATTGCGCAGACTGATGAGGTTCTAACACAAGCTGATGATAATTACAGCGTTAACAACTTGCACAAGTTGATTGGTCCATGTTGCATCTGCAGCCAATGAGCTTGTTGCTCAAAACATTTAAAAGGCTGGTTACATGCACTATATCAGTTTGCAGTGTGTTTCAGACCTCCTCTAAAAACCCCTCACCTTCTCTAGCAGCACTGTCTCAGCTGCGTATCGATGTATGTATTGGCAGTAGCAGCAATTCAGCAGCTGTGTAACAGATCTAATCTGCCAAGACCAAATACATTAACATTGTCATATACATAACCATGCTAGAAATCTTGTCATGATACAACTGTCATCAACTGTATCCTGAAGGTAATGTGTATGTTTAGCTGTAAATACGTGTGTGATAGCCAAGACCTCTCCTGTCTTTTTGTGCTTTAGGCAATTATGCGTGCCGCAAATAAGAAAGCAGTGGTGGTTTTGCTGGTGGTCTTGCTGCTCACAGCCATGCTCATTTACCACTGGAACGCATACACCATTACAACGATTGATGTGCAACAGAGAGCAGACACTTTAAAAACACTACTGGAGGAAAAGCTGCGAAACATGGACCGTAGAAATTACCAAATCCCTTACCATATCAAAGATGGCATGTCAAAGTAAGTAGAAACTGAGACCCACAAACGTATGTGGCAATGTAGCTTTGTATGTTGTAATACAAAAAACGCTTCCTGAACAGGATATAATGCAGATGTATTTGGTGACTCAGTGACACAAGGTCTTCTGTTTTCCGGCTGAAATCTAAAACCACATTATTTGAAATGGAAATGTCCACATTAACTGTCATAGTGGCACCTCTTCCACTTTCCACTCTTGTTAGTGCATGGAATGACATGATTTGTGGCTGAATGTTAGTGGCTGTATCATTTTCAAATGTATTTTTTTTATTTTCTACTTTTGACCAGGCTACTTGCTGTAAATGGGTGTGTTTGTGAAGGCGACAAACCAGGCATTATTGTCCCATTCTCTCAGCTGCTGTTCCCTCAAGTATCTGCTACACAGCTACATGCATCCATCCAAGATTCAGACCTGCAAAAAGCAAAGCAATACAGAAATAAAGAGTATCGCAGTTTCTATAAGAGGTGGTGCATTTCAGGTTTTAGCTCATGTTTTCTTTAAGTGTAATGTAAAAGGATACTATAGTTTTGTCTCCCTTTACCTTTTATTTATTTAATCATGTCATTCAAAACCAGTAAGACTTCCTTCCTTCTGTATACAAAAGATATTTTGAATAATGCTGGGGTCCAAACTACATTGGATGCCAATGACTTTCATTGTAAAGATACACAATTTCAAAATATCTTTGTTTCACTGGATTTGGAACCACATTAATAAATAATTACAGAATTTTCAATTTGTGTGAACTATTCCTTTCAGTAGGATGCCAACACCACTAATGACCTTAACTGTTAAATTAATAGCGTTTTCTCTATTCAGGACTCATACAGTTGCAGACTCACTTATCTTAGCCGAAGCCAACAGCCCTCTTCAGTACCCTACGCAGGGTGTGGAAGTCAGACCAAAAGGAACCATTCTAATTCCTGGTAAAACACACTGTTTTTATGATATCATAGACAGAAGATAAACAGAATACACAGCATGTCATAAGCTGGTTTCATCCTGTAGTTGCCATTTAGAGAAGAGAGAATTTTCTTCTTTTTTTGTTGTTGTTGTTGGATGTCATTTTACAATCAGAGGTGGATAAAAGGGATGGTTCACCCAAAAATGAAAATTACCCCATGATTTACCCTCAAGCCATCTTGGGTGTATGACATTCTTCTTTCAGACAAATACAATCGGAGTTCTAATAAATGTCCTGGCTCTTCCAAGCATTGTAATGGCGGACTGCCTTTCGTATTCAACTTACGAAAAATAGTGGCACACCGACATATGACATAGCGCAAGCATTTTGAACTGCGAGAGGTGTTTCACTTTCTTTGTAAATTGAATACGGAAGACGGTCTGACGGAAGCTAGATATTTTACTTTATAAAGTTTTAAATATGGATATTCTTACACAAACCCATCAATTCACTTCAGAAGGCCTCTGTTAATTCCCGGAGCTGCATGGATTACTTTTATAATGGATGGATGTACTTTTTTTGGGCTTAACATTTTGAGCTGCCATTATAATTCTTGGATTAGCAGGACATTTAAAAAAAAAAATTACAACTGATTTTGTCTTTTTCTGAAAGAAGAATGTCACCATATACACCTAGGATGGCTTGTGGGTGAGTACATTTCTATTTTTGGGTGAACTATCCCTTTAAGTCAGATTTGTGTCACCATTTTGAAGACTTAGTATCTGTCTTGAACTGAATTACCTGAGAACTTAAATTTCCATTCAACAACAAACAAATAAAAGTGGTAAATTGATATACAGTGTATATGTTTGTCTTCTACATAGTAGCCATTTTAACACCTGTCTGGTCCATCAAAGATTATGATCAGTAAAACTCTGAACACTTTTTTTGTTACGCATGCATATAAGCTATATCTTTTTCGAGTTAAAGCACAAGATAAGTCTGTGTTATTGTGTTCTCAAGGTTTGAGTCTGAACCAAATACACAAAGGGGAACATTATTTGGTAAGTCCACCATTATTCTGTATGTTTCATAAATGGTAATTCATTAAATTAATAATTTAGCACAAAAAAAACCTTATAATAATAACTGTCATTTATTTACTCACCCTCATGTCAATCCAAACCAGTATTCATTTATTTTATTTTTTTTCCTGTGGTAGAGTAACCATTACAGCTTTGTTTCATAATGGTGACCATGGGCAGTTAAACTGCAAAAAGAAGGGAGGGAGGGATTATATATATATATATATAATCACACCTTATAATAACTCCACAGATGCCATATGATTTGTGTTCAGTTTAGATGTTGATGCATTCAAAGTTTATCGCATGTCTTGTGAACAACCATCATGTCACCAGAGCTGCCATATTCACCATATTTGTTAAGAAAGATGTATAATTATTTGAGAGTGAATAATGACTTGCACGCCTGTTTCTCACACAAACCTCTCGGGTGACTTCAGATGAGTTGAAATGTATATCACAAATGTTTGTTATGGATCTTGTTAGCCCATGGTCACTAAACTGTTGTATGGAGTCGCATAAAGACTTGGGAAGAATTATTCTTAATTCCTCTTTTGTGTTCCACATGACAAAATAACAGCATACAGGTTTGAAATTAGGGTAAATATTTACACCATTATAATTTTTGGGCTGAACCATCCCATTAATAGAAATATGGTTTAAAGAAAGCTACATGGTGGTGGAGGGAGTGAACGATTGTAATTTTTCATCATAGAACAAGAATTTTCTGCTTCAATACAGCAAAGTCATTTTTACAATATAATTTGCAGGTAGATCTGAACGCTACAATGGGAACGTTTAATACGGCAGCGCTGGTGGATGGAGTGCAAGTCAAAGGGGAAGGAGAGATGTGTATACGTTTTCTGAGCAGATCTCTGGCCTCACTAAACAGACAGCTTGAGTTTGTTACCTACACAAACACACTGTTCCATCCCAACACAGCAGATGTAGGTAAGACCCCAGAACACATTATTTTATATGGGTATACTCTTTGTGAACGTAAGCAATTGGGTATGATGAAGGCAGATGTTTATTATGGAAACAACAATTTATCTCATTGACTTAACTAAACAAAGAGTTTGTCCTCAAACATGTTCTCTCCATCTACAATTACAACAAACCCTATCACTGAGCAAACAACTTCATGATTGCCTTTATGACTGTACAGTAGCACTGCATAGAGAAATATTTGGTCAAGTCAAATATCCATGGCATTTAAGCTTATGTTCCCCGTTGTCTTGTAGAACAGGTTACCGTGATGTTGTAATAAAACAGGATAGAGTGGGTTAAACCACTGAACCGATACGCAGAAGGTTGCTGGTTCTATCCCAGCGGTCACCACCAGTGTGTCCTTGAGCAAGGCACTTTACTCCATGTTGCTCCAGGAGGATTGTCCCTGTAATACGTGCACTGTAAGTCGCTTTGGATAAAAGCGTCTGCTAAATGAATAAATGTAAATGTAGAGCCATCTATAAGTATTTATAAAATAGAATATTACATGAACAACCCAAAGTACACAATTCAATAAATAAGGCATGATACATTTCAACAAAGACTCAAATGCAAAAAAACTGATAATGCCTAATAGTAACTAATAATACTGACAAATTGGTAAGAATATTTGAGTGAATGATGACTTGCATTTGGGTCTGTTTCTCAAACAATGTGAATTCACATTCAGACCTATGGTCCCAACTGTTGAAGGGAGGGAGCTATAAAGATTTGTTGTTCCACACAATAAATTGAAATGTGGGTAAATACTGACATACTTTTCCTGTGATTTATGTTGTAATGACACAGAGGATAAAGCCATCTACAGGGATTTATAGAGTAGAATAATATTGGATAAAAGACCAAATCCAAAGCACACAATTCAGTCACTGTCAATTTTGGAGATTACACATACAGAAAATATCATTTTATATAATGAACTATTTGATAAACAAAAGTGACTGCCCATACATGCCATTTAGCATTTATGTTGTAACGCATGTTTAGCTCTATATTCAGTACACTCTTTTAAAAAAAACAACAACAAAAAACAATTATGGCACCAAAAATGGTTCTGTCGTAATCATAGAGGAACCACTTTTGGCGCTATATAGCACCATATCTTAAAGGTCTCATGGTATAAATCTCCCACATACTTCCGCTCAATTTTCATTTTCCTTCAGTACTACGTCTGGGACTGCTGTATATACTCAGGTTTTCTCTCGAACAATTTTTTTACTGGTCCAAGCAGAGAACAGAGGGAGTGGCTGAGAGCGATGACGATGTCGTGCGCTAGTTTGAGTTGTAGTTCAGTAATGGCAGGGGGTGAAAGATGCGAGTGTGTGGCACCGCTGACGAATGTCCAGAAATTAGAGCCGGAGTGTGGCGAGGTGGACGTGTGAGCGAGATCGGTGTGCGTGATTTGAGAATGAGACGCACTGGTCTCAAGTCCTCTCATGAAGGAGCACGGAGGCATATAAGGACGAGCGACACCAGTGAAGGACGAGAGAGGACCTGGCCTTGATTTTAAGTTGTTTTGTTATGCATGTGCTTTTACTTTCATTTTGTGTTTATTTGATTAAAAGTTGTTAAACGTTCGCCGGTTCCCGCCTCCTTCCCTGAACAAACCAACTCCCGTTACACGGAGCAAGAACAATCACTGCTGAGTTTTGTTGGTGACCATGATGTTGTGGTCCGGGAAAAGTCTTTTTCAGCTCGCTCCGTTAGTGGTGAAGGAGTTGGCTCCTTCTCCTTCCGAGAAAAACCCAGGCTGAATGACCGACTGCTTTTGACAAACACCAAGGTCGTGTGGTAATGCAATTGCTCTCCGAATCCAAATCTGAGTTTTCAAGAATATATCACTTAAATTCATTGTTTAAATCTTTTTTAGACCCCTGCAGAGCACCGTGCGGTTGCGTGCGCTATAATTTGGATGCATTTCTAGACTTGTATTTCTTTAAATGCTGGCAAGTGTTTACAAGAGCAAAATATTTCATCACCGCTCAAAATAAAAGAAAAGCATGTAAACATTTGAATTGGGCTGTTATTTACACAGCATCATTTATCAAGCATATGACATTTTATTTACAGCATATACAATCATGTTATGATTGCTCTCGTGGTGCATATCTCGTGCAGTGCGTTCCGATCACACAACTCTCCTCTCTGCCGTGAATAAATCACAATCCGAATGCACAAGGTTTTATCACTGACACTGAGGTGGTGTGCTAGCCTAGTGGTGTGCACAGTTAATGTGAGAATCAAAGGCGAACGGCGCGTGACATGCGTCATGACCAAACGTTAGCGATTGGTTATGCAGATCCAGAGTGACTCTTGGCAGATCCAATAGTTTTAAACTTCAACAGAGTTCCCGCCTCCAAGGAAGAAAATGCTTGCCAATGGAGAGTGGCCAGACTCTATGTACAAATGAAATGTATGAGAGTCTGGTAAGACCAGGCTATATGGTCCCCAAGTGGCTAGAAATTTCGAGTTCTGGCTGTCTTTCTCTGCCTTTGAGAAAATGACAGCTCAGACGAGCTGATCTGGATTTTTCCTGTTATGACGTCATCCCAGGAAAGGTTACCTCCCCTTGCTCTGTTTTGCCCGCCCAGAGCATTCGGAGAAAATGGATTCAGTTTATGTCAGTACAGGCTTTACAAACAGACTTTACAATATGGATTCGACAGCACCGCGACAAACAGTGAGTAACAGTGTTCATTAATGCCTGATCTGTGATCAGTGATTTTTGATGTGTAGCTAATCATTCAGGTTCACTCAGACTTTCTTTCTAGATCGTTTAATGATCGCTGTCTTGATGCCCTAAGCGTAATGCATCAGTGAATCAAGCCAGTGACTAAAATGATCGTTTCTGTTGGTAGCATGAAACAAATCCATTTTTTTTAAGTGATTAAACTACAGAGTACAAACTTTTAGGACTTAGTATAAGTAGGCGAATTGGGACGCAGCCTCAGTCTCATGCGTGCAGTGCCTCGCTAAACCACGCCACCTCCGCAACATAATCTAACACTCATTTCAAATGCAAAGATGTCAGCCAATCACAACAGTGGGTGTTTTCACTGCTATATAGCATCTTAGTCAAAGAACCTCTGAAGTACCAAAATTTTTATAGCACTTAAAAAGGTTCCCCTATGATTACGAGCCAAGAACCATTTTTGGTGCCATATAGAACCTTTTTAAGAGTGTAGTTTTTTTTTTTTGGCTTTTTTTTTTTTTTTAATTATATAACGCCATTCCTTTGTCTATGGCAGTACAATTTAAGGCAGGGATTTTCCAGGCTACCTTCACCGTTAAGATCCGACATCCACCAATGCCTAAATTCTATAATCCTGGACCCAGAAAAGGTAAAACCAATATATTAAATAATTATAAAGTCTTTTCAACTATATTTATTAGAAATATTGCAATACTCATATTTTGATATTGTCCTGCCCACAGAATACAATGTAAGCACCCTGGTCACCATTGCCACGAAAACATTTCTACGCTATGATAAACTTCAGGATTTGATCAACAGCATTCGACAGTTCTACCCCACTATAACTATAGTGATAGCTGATGACACCAAGGATCCTAAACCTGTATCTGGACCCTACATCGAACATTATATCATGCCCTTTGGCAAGGTATGGATGCTATTACAAATTAACTCAGCATGGGCTTATTGAGCTACTATGGTTTCTTCTCAGGACAAATAGATTGTTTAAAGTGCGGTCTGCTCTTCATTACAGGGCTGGTTTGCTGGCCGTAATCTGGCAGTCTCGCAGGTAACAACCAAATATGTGCTTTGGCTGGATGATGACTTTATTTTTACCTCAAGCACCAAACTCGAAAAAATGGTGGATATTTTGGAGAGAACCACTTTGGACCTGGTGAGAGAGCCTTTTGCTGTTTTTCATTCAATCACACCAAGACGAATGTTTTTCATGAAAATTGTGCCATTCTGTGGAACATGTTTTTACATGTTGGTAGGGAGAAAGCAGGAAGCAATGAATAATGTGATTTGTGAAATAATGGCAGCCCAACTTGCACATATTTGCATTTTTTTTTTTCCTCCCATGTATGAAGCAACAGCTTTGTGATGTAGAAACTGGGATGTAATTTAAAAACTGCTTTACAAAATCTACAAAATTGTGTGAATCATAGTGGTCTTCAAAACTAAGGCGTTTGTCTGGCAAGCTGGCTAAATTGACAAATTTTATTCTCATAAAGGAGCACATAAACTAGCATATTACAGCACTCTTAGTCACATTATATGGCATTTGGAGATAACTTCCTTATATTTCATACAGCACAAAACCAAAGATGACATTTTAAAAAAAACCCACAATGGAATGTATACATTCCTCATAACACAAAGCTTTCATGTTGTTTGACTAGTTGTGGCAAACAAATGAGATTCAAAGATAATTTAAACAGAAAAATCTAAGATGCAAAGAAGTAGGGGCATCATGCACCTGGCGGTTGGTTCACCTGCCTCAACAAACACAAATATTCATAAAGTTAAAGGCTGCTGGGTGTAGTATGTTGAGAAGCATTGCTGCCATTTTCACACTGCACTAACAAACACTTCCATTAAAAATGTGTTTGGCTTATAGGGGAAGTGTGAACTAGATAACTCATGCTTGAATGCAGAATCTGATTTCGCAAAGTACAACACGTCCCTGTAAGGACAGTCTTGTTACACAATTGTAATGGCACATTTAACACTAACTTCCTGCACCACAAAGAATGCAGCTGTAAAGATATGATTAAAGATGTGAGCTGCATTCTTTGTAGTGCAGAAAGTCCATGTTTTAAATGTGACAATCAAAATCTGACCGAGTGTAACCTTTCGGTTACGTATGTAACCCTTGTTCCCTGCAGGCATTCAGTAAGAATATTGGTAAACGCTTCTGGAGAATATAAAGCGCCATAGCGCAGCAAGCCGACGAGAGCCAGGGCCGCTCAGTGCTTCTAACTTTTTGAGGTGAGAACACCGGAGGAAACCGCCTCTAAACAGGTTATAGAATCTAGCGAACATTTTGGGTTTCGCCCAGTCCGCAGCTCTACAGGTATCTGACAGTGAGGCGCCACATGCCAGTACCCAGGAGGATGCAACACCTCTAGTAGAGTGTGCTCGGACCCTGAGCGGAGAGGGCACACCATGTGCTTGGTAAGCCAAGGTGATGGCATCCACTATCCAGTGGGCCAACCTCTGCTTGGAGACAGCCTTTCCCTTCTGCTGACCTCTGTGACAGACTGAGCTGATCTGAGGTCCTGAAGCTTTGTGTTCTATCAAAGTACAGCCACAGAGCGCAGACGGGACCGAGCAAACCCAGGGCTGGATTTGCCTCCTCTGGGGGCAGTGCTTGCAGGTTCACCACCTGGTCCCTGAAGGGAGAGGTAGGAACCTTTGGCACATAGCCAGGCCAAAGTCTCAGTACCACATGGTTGTCACCAGGCCCAAACTCTAAGCACAGACATGATCAAACATCTTCGGGGGAAGAACACCACTCGACGAACAGATCCACTTCAAGCCATAAGCCTCTCATCTCGTAGATGGTGCTCGTGCCGAAGTGATGGTGTTAACTACTTCTTGGGGAAAGTCACCTAGAACCTCCGCGTCCCACCCAGGGACCAGACATGAAGTTTCCAGAGGTCTGGACATGGGTGCCACAGGGTGGAAGATACTTCCTCAGAGGAATCTGCAAGGGAGGGGCTGTCGTGAGGAGCATTAGCTCTGGGAACCAAGTCCGGTTGGGCCAGTACGGTGCCACCAACAGGACCTGCTCCTTGTCCTCCCGGACTTTGCACAGGGTTTGTGCAAGTAGGCACACTGGGGGAAACGCATATTTGTGCAGGCCCCGGGGCCAGCTGTGCGTGAGTGCATCCGTGCTGAGTGTTCGCTTGGTCCGCAAATAAAACCGCCGGCAGTGGGATGAACTGTCTCCAGATCAGCTGGCCTGTGTCGAGGAAGAATTGAGAATAATTATTTCTCTCTGATTGGCTCTGTTTGAGTGTGCCTGTGAGTCTACGAGCTGATATGAGCAAATATCCAATCACTATGCACTAAAGTTAGGGGTGTTTAGCCACGTTTGCAATGCTGTTCACACTTTAACAGAGCGGTGAAGTGAGGAATCCCTAAAACGCATGCAAATAATGAACTTTTAAGCCTTGCCGGTTAAACATTTCATTCGTGTGCTCATGCACTGTTTTAACATGCGCACTAAAAGCCTGTCAAACACGTGATTACTGGACTAAGTCTTACTGCGCTAATACTGTCAAATGCACACAAGGTTTACATAAACACAGTCGGTTATGTCTAAAGTAAAATAGGTGTGTCTATATTAAATGGGCTCAGGACATGTCTTGAATGTTGTTCCAAACCTGTATTAATTTCTTCTGTTGAACACCCACAGTTGAAAACCAGACAGCTGATGGTAGCCATTGACTTCCATATTTCATTCAATGGGGACCAGCAACTGTTTGGAAATGCTTCTCTGCAAAGTGTGCAGTTCGCCTGAGGTTCATCATGAGTTACTGGACAGACCCATTGATACCTTTTTCTATTCAGCCCTATATCTGGAGATCCTCTTGTTTTCAAACGGTGCTTGACATGTTTTTATAAAACCGTGCGAGCGCATGTTCTCGAGATGCCGCCGCTATGGCAACAAAGCCGCTAAAACGCAACCACGCTTAAATGAACTTCTCTTCTACTTATTGTGAAACTGATTCCTTTATATTTGCTATCAGTATTCTCCACACTGCAAAATCTTTGTTTATTGAACGATGTGTGGACCTATGTAAAATACGGGACAAATTGCGTAATTTTGCTTGTCAGGCTAGAATAGTCCCGTATTTACAAGCCAGACCCACATCAAGATGTTGGGCCTGGAAACTCACCATTGACAGGGCTCAATCCGACCAAACCAAAGCAAGAAAGTGAAGCCGAGCTAACGTTAGCTGATAGACTGGTTGGCAAAACTTCGAACATATCTTTTCTTAAGACTGACTTCAGTGCCGTTCTTTTTTCAAAGAAAAGCTTAACTCCAAGTCTTCCAGAGTCTTCTTCGTTTACGAGTAGCACGCGGAACCTCTGCAACTCTGCAGTGATGTGCCGTCATTGTTATGCCCGCCCACCGACTCTACACACGCTGTGATTTGGCCTGACCAGAGTTTGGTTTTTCCAGCTCTCAGATCTACCGAGAGTTGCTAGACTACACTCGCGGCAAAATAAATTTTCTGCTGCTAGGGTGCGTCTAGATTTCTAGGCTAGGACCAGAGGTTAAATTGTGCCGGAGTGCAGCTCAACACGCCCTGCTGGAGCTCAGCTCCGTCTCCTTCAGCACGAAATATTGTTATTAGACTTTAACTATTGATCGTCTCCTGGAAAATACAGGCTACATTGAATTATCAGACGTCATGATGCATTAATTGCTGCGTTCTCTGATTCAGCACCACGCCCACAGCCATCAAGGTAAAACCGTCTCAATTCTAACAGTGAGTTACCATGGAAATCCGCGAATGGCTAGAGCAGCGGTTGGGAACTTATGGCTCGCCAGGTCTCTCACACTTTACCAACATATCTAACATGATCGATAAAAATATTAGACACACATCAACAGAGATCCGTTCTCTGCAGAAAAAAGCAGCCAATTACAATTCCTTTGTTGTACAGCCTACCGAAGTTAATGACTAGTTTATGATAATAATCAAGTTGTGTTCAGTGCTGTTCGCAGTGTCACGATAAAATAAATAAAAGCATAAGTCACGAAAGACAACTGGATTACTGACAGGATGCTGTGTGCGCGCTCCGAGCGCAACACAGGCAAACATACTAGCATTTGTCTTCGGTTGCACGCCTAAACGGCCAAATAAACACAGAAATATATATAAAAAATGCTTTTTAATGATTTTATATAATTTCTTTACTGTGGCTCTTCTGGAAAAATGCATTTACCAAAACTGAAAAAAGAAATGTCTCTTTGGTCAAAAAAAGTTCCCAACACTTTTCAGGTACACAGACGAAAATGAAAGACTACAGTCAAAGCTCATGGGGGGTATTGGGCTTTAGGGGGGTATTATCAAATAATCTACTGCCCACTGACATGGTTTTGAAAGCGATTTATTATACATTTATTGGCCTTCAAACTTATTAAAAATGCGCATATGTAGATCAGAGAAATCAAAATGTTCTCTGGGGAGCATTACCCCGAACCCCCCTTACTACCTCAAATTTGGGACCTCGCTGATTATAAAAACCCTGCCTATGGTCCTAAGTGAAGTATTTCTCTTTTGTTTGAATAACTACTCAACCCTACCTTACACATTAATACTGCAAAAAGAGCCCCTTTGGTGTAAAAACACATTAAGACTTTTTCCGGCGCGATTTTGAATGACCATTCACCGTAAATAAGGGCTCCCCCTCCCTACTCCCTACAAAAGCCAATTTACTGGCTAGGACGATTCCGTATTTCACGGGACTGGTGGCAACCCTAGAAGTTAAGTAACGAAAATGCTTTGGGGAAATTTATCGGAGTAAAAGTATACATTTTATTTAGGAAATGTAGGCAACTTCGTGACATTACCACTGCCAGGTTTCCATTACAGAGTTGCGCAAAACTTTTGCGATATTTTCTAAATGTTGATTAAAATTAACTATTTTGAAATGACGGTGTTTCCACTAACCAATGTTATGGTGTCTTTTATGAGTTTAATAAAGAACTCTCGTCTTCTGTCCAAACATACCACGCTAAATGATAGACTTTTACACAGGCCTACGCCAGGTGACCTGTAAATGCGAGTTTCCATTGCAGTTTTGCGAAATATTCACATCATGCTAGCTTAATAACTTTTTTGCGAATATAGTGGAGTTTTCGTGAAATTGACGTGTTCCATTCCAATTTGCACAATTTGAAGGGTAATAGAAACACAGCTACTGACTTGTTGCCACTTTTAAAAATCCCATGCACAGACATGGTGACTTTGGTATAACATTTAATAAGTGTATTATAATTTAATAAATTTGATTAAATTAATTTACAAATGAACTGTTTGGTAAGCATAATTCTTATGAAGTGTAAAAGTATTAATAACTGAAAGCCTATTTATAGCCTAAATGTAGGCTAATAAAAATAGATCACAACAATGTTGAAAAATATGTTGGCAATACTGTTGTGCAATTATAATGATGTAGCCTAGTTTTAATAATCTGACTGACATAAACTGCTTGTGTTTGCTATGTAAGGTGGGGGGAGCAGTCAGAGAAGTGACGGGATACACTGCCACCTTTCGACACACCGTCTCCACAGGCGCAGGTGATGAAGAGGGAGATTGCTTGCACATAAGGACAGGATTCCACCACGTCATCGAGGGATTTCCCAATTGTGTTGTTGCAGATGCCGTCATTAATTTTTTCATGGCTCGCACAGAAAAGATACGAGAAGTTGGCTTTGACCCTCGTCTGGCTCGAGTTGGCCATTTAGGTAAGAGGTCTAATTCAATGTAGATCATGCATGTATGTGACAGTGTTTTTTGTATTAGGCTTACTGTGACATTTTTGTTCCTCCTTCAGCATTTTTTATTGATGGACTTGGCTCCCTTCATGTGGGCTCCTGTGATGATGTTATTATTAGTCATGCATCGAAGATCAAGGCGATGTTGCCATGGGGACAGTCTGAGACTGACAAAGCCTATTCCAAGTTCCGTTATAATTATTCCACTCAAGAGACCTCTATGAATGAATATGAGCTTTATTACCTCAAGAATTACTTTAAATGTGTCACTAGCGACTGAATGTTCTGTGAACACTTTCATGGCAGTCATGACCTTCATTTACCTCTTAATCAAACATCTCAACACATTGAATGAATCGCCATGCGCACTTTAATTGTGTCATTTTTGCAACATTCAACATTTGTGAGATTTTCTCAGTGTCTCTGCAAAATAGTGTCATATATCTGTGACATTATTATGCTGAACATTAAAGGTTTTTGTGTCTTTGTTAATGAGGGGTTCGCGGGAACATTATCAAGGAAAAAAATAGTTTTTATTTTGAAGAGAAAATGTAAAATTAGACCCTTGGGACAAGTTTGCCCCCCAGAATTGGCGAAGAAGGCTCGGAGTGGCGTTTTATTTTACTAGTGGTGTTATTTTTAAAATGTAGGCCTAATATTGATTGTAATTTTTGGTGTTATTATTCAGTCATTTGATGAGTTAGATGTAGCCTACATTTCTTGGCTGTTCATTACAATTCATTATATTTCATTAAAATGGCTATTATGAGATGCCATCAATTAAATTGATATGTATATACAAGTCATGTAATACTTTTTGTTTTTAGATGAATCTCTTATGGTATTCTTGTCATTCATATTGTTCAGAAGGCCAACTTACCCCATTAGTGTGAATAATTTTACATTTTGTACTATGGCAGCTAAATTAGTTTGTAGTAAAGTTTATTTTTCTATTTGTATATTTCCCTTAATAGGCTAACACATTTGATAATGAATTACCATTATGCATTGCACATGCTAAATGTGGTACAATTTAAAAGCAAATGCACATTGGGTCTCATTCACTTATAATTGTTTATTTGAACACGAATTTGTTCTTAATCTCGTTATAATAGTGGATTTGGAGTATTTTCTTCTGATCATTTTCGAAGTTATTTTAAGTGTGGTAATTTCATTTTCAAGCCACTAGATGGCGGCAAATCATGCATATTTGGAGTTTGTTTTCTACCCCTTTTTGGTATTTCTCATGATGGTTTATTTTATTTTTTTAATAGAAACATATCAAAGTACCAAAAAAAAAGTTTTTGAACGTTTCCACCAATATGGGCCAGGAAAAAAAAAAAACCTTTTGTGACAACTTTCCCCAGCCTCCCTTGTTTTTTTTCTGTTGAACCACAATCTGAGCATGCTTTAATTTAAAAATGTATTAAGTATATAACTGCTCATCAGTCACAATAGCCCTTGCATTTTTAAAACATTGGTTTTGTCTATGAAATTCTTCATAAAGCAAAGTCGAATCACACAATCATTAAAAACAATTATTATTTTAAGTCTTTTGTATAACACCAACATCCAGTGTGGCTGAGGAGTGGCAACTGGGCAGTCCTGTGCTGTGCACCAGTAATGTGGGCTGCTTTCCATCCAGCCAATTAGTGTAGTATTTCTTGAGCTTTAAAGAGAAAACTGATGATCTCCTGAGAACGGTCTTTGAAATACAGCAGGAAAAATGCAGACATCAAACAATAAACAGAAAAATTATTTGAGAATTTTAGAGTCTGTGTTTGAACTGTGTGTGTGTGTGTATATATATATATTTTTTTTTTTATGCGGTCAAGGTAACAGGTTATAATGTAGTCAGTAGTAGTGCTCTGACAATGTGTAACTTACAACACTCATTATTAAATGTAAAGAGTTTATGACCGAACTTTGATCAGAACCTGGTTGAAGAGGGAATTCTGAGTAAAGCAGGATATATCAAAATGAAATGTAATCTTAATTTTTATGTATTAAGTTTAACCTTTAAGAATGACATTGAAAAAACACAAATTGACCAGTGAAGGAGAAGGGTTTTTTTTTTTTTTTTGCAAAATAAATCTCTTGGCAATCTTTGAACATTATAATTTGAACAACGTAATGATTACCAGTTAGTTTGACAAGAATGTGAATTTTGCATATATATATATCTAGCTAGCTAGCTTATGGAAGAATATTTTAATAACATGCACAGTATTCTCTAAAAGTAAAAGATGGCAACAATGTAAGATCAGAAAATACATATTAAAATACCAATTCAGCCACTTTTGATAAATTGAAAAGATTCAGACATACAGAATTGATCAAATAACCATAATTTATCTCTTTTTTTTTGGAGTTTGCAGGGCTAGCAATATTGTTAGCACTGCTGTTAATCATGTTTATGCATGTTAAGGCTGATTCACACCAACACAAATGCATAAAAACTACAGACGAGAACTGAATGAAAAAGTAATTTCACTTTCTGACAGTAGGTGGCATTTAAAAAATCTGAAATACCCCAGTAATACATGATAAACAAAGCACTGATTAACTGTCTGTTTGTCGTGACACCTGCTTGTCATGAAGAAGGAAGTCAAACAGTATATACATGTCTTCAAACATCCGTTCATATTCTGATATCAAAAAACACGTAAATTAAAGAGTACAAAGAGATGAGAGCCTGTTCCAGATTGTTCCTCTGCTGTTTACTGTCACTCAGTTTGTGAGTGTCACCAAGTCATATGTATCAGGATTTGATCTGACCAAAAACATGAATCTTATTGTTAGGCCAATTTTCGAAGTGCAAGATGGAAAAGATCACCTCTCCGTAAAAAATCCATTGCATTGACAGCATGAAAATCGCTGTGTTGGTCTAAACGAACGCATTACCAGTCGTTTATTCAAATTAAAATGTTTGTCGCAACAAATTTTCACAATTGTCTTGGTGTGAACGGGCCGTTAGCAAGTAATGAACACAACAGTACTCTTAGACACCATAGAGGGCCCTGACAAACCCATCACAGCATGTTGAGTCCAAGCAAATGTTGGAATGACTCATTCCTCGACACACTTGTAGTCACCCACAGGTCTTCGGGTCCTGTTTTGAGTGTCAGTTAGAATGAATCTTGCATTACTTTGGTAGTGTCAGATAAATCATACCCATACCGTTGTGTTGTTCTCAGGAGGTTTCTCCTGTCAAACAAAATGATGAAATGTTAATGGAAACGCAATTGTTCCATAACAGATTAGCACTCAAAATATGCTGTTTTGTTGTTGAAGAAATGACATGTATGAAGAAGCCTTTGCATCTCACCTGCTGCTGTTGTATGTAGACCACAGCATCATGGATTGTAACAAAGATATGCTGAGGATTCATGTAGTTCATGAGCCCGCTGGATGTGAGAATCCTCAGTACACTCTCTACAGTAGAGAGAAAATATTACTCTCAGGAAATAGTTTGGAAGGTTTGTCTATATACCTGGAAACTCACCATTGCAATTAGCCAGGTATATCGTTACCCCAATCTTCTGGCACTCCATGCACATCTGTGACAGGATATAAGTATCGTGAGCATATGACATTATTCATGAGGATGCAGACTGATGTCAAAACAAAACCTACACACCCTGGCTCACCTGTATGAATAATCGAGCTCCCGCAACATCCACAAAAATGACACTGCTGCAGTCTATCAACACGGCCTGGATTTCACCCTCAGCCATCTCTGCATCAAACAATTTAGAAAACCCCACAAGTGTGACTCGTCTGAAATAACTTGCTCTCTAATGCGATTTTTAATGCTACCAAAAATGTGGGAACGCACCTGGTCTGAACAAGTCATTCTTTGAAGAAAATGAACTGTCTGCAACTCCTTGTTCCTTGAAAAACAATTAAAAAAAATTTCAAAGTTATCCAATCAGGTGTTTTCTTTTCATAATCTGTTATTTTGTTGTTAGAAGAAAATCTCCAAAATATCAAGGCAAAGACATTAAAATAATTATACATGATTGATTATGCTTTTAGAGTTTTTTTGTGCAGGTAAAATAAAAGTGCCGCCATGAGACACTAATATTTAATATTATCTTAAAAGGTACACTATGTAACTTTTGGCCTTCTAGAAGTTAAAAAACAAAACTGCATGCTTTTTGTGGAAGAACCTTGTTTTGGTTGTGCGTGCAACCAACTACTAATTAATAATTTTAATAAATATAATCAATTACACTGTTATTATTGCATCCTGTTAATGTACAATGTGCAAATAGTATGTATCTGCCAAAAAGAAGTGTAAATAGCATAATTACTTGAAGGGTCAAGGGTCAAGCCAAACATCACTTGTCTCTTCATCAGACACATATCCTTCAAGAATGATTTTATGTTCAATATTAAAATAAGAATCAATGATAATCAAGTTATAACTATTTTCTACATTGGATAAATCAGTTAATCTTTCACCTCTCTATATTTAATGAGTGATTTTAGTATTATATTTGCTGTGTGCTTTTGTATCCACATTCTACAGTTACTTCTCTGATGTCTGTGTCAAGGCGTGCTGACAGGCAACTGTCCTTGGGGTGTAAAACACTCTAGGAGCAAAGAGAACCCCTCTCTGCATGTGTTGAGCTATATGTCTTCCTAAAGTGACCTTAGGGTCATGGGATGTCAGGTCTACGTGACTTCTTAGGGACCCAGAGAAACTGTACCTCTCTTATGTGCCTTTCTTATTAAAAGAATAATTTCACTTCAGTACTAAAACGTGATATCAGGATGTTTTGGAGAAGAAATTGTTGATAGTTAGTTAAGATGTTCTCAACCTTGAGCAAACTGTTACTCTTTGGAGCTTTTGTGTGTATGTGCGTTGCATGATCTTTGCAGAATCATTATTGGAGATGGACTTTTCTGCAGATGATACGAGACGTGGAGACGCCATTCTGCGACCTCCGAGGTCATGACGATCTAAATCTTGGCCTGGGCGACAACTAGTCTACGCATTTTTAGTGATATGTGCTCCTATCTGTTTACGTGTGGAAAGTTGCATACGTGCATGTTGCTAGAACCAATCGGAATCATTCCACATGACAGTAATGACGTGGTTGGACCTTGAAAACAGTATAACTGTTCAGGAAATTGTATGTATGTTAGGCGGAGGTGGGGAGACTGTTAGAGGGAGCGCAGCCTACGAACTCCTTGAGAGACTTGAAGCTGGCTTCTGCTGATGAAACTGCAAACTATTCTTCAGTAAACTTTTCTTTAATTAATCTAACTCCTGACTCTTGGTCTTCATTTCTCACTACTGGTCCTGGGTCCTAAAGCTGTTACCCCAACAGTTTTTGGTGGAGGATGCGCGAGCAATCAGTCCTTGGTACACCTCTGGCAAACAAGTAGATAAGGTAGTATATTTTGATTATTAGACTTGTCTGACTGGAAGAGACTGGGTAAGGGGAACGGCAGAGCTTTATTTCGACGGGAATAAGGAATAATTATACCACGGGTTATGTTTCGGCTAGAGATCTTGAACATTACATGTTAAAGAGGTAAAAGCGTTTGAGAAACATAAAGGGGTATAAGAAGTCGCCCAGGTAACCATAAGGTGGTACCGTGGGTGCAAGCGAGTCCTGCCCAAACAGAGGAGAGAGCTCAAAGGGGGCTTTGGTGACCACACCACTCCTACAGGGGCAGGCACACTGGTAAGGGTAAACAGTGACCACCGCAAACCTTCTCCGTCTCTTCCAACTCAGACAGGGGGCCCCCGAATTTAGGAAAATAGACAGTTAGGGATTAAGTTATCAGTTAAACAAAATAAAAATAGATTCAGGGTTGTTTGCCAGGGATGCATCAGGAACGATCCCGAGGAAAATGTAAAGTATGACCCAAATTGGCATGGACCAGTATGAGTGACTTTTTCGTACAAGTGTACTTTGCAGTTTCATCACGCAGAAGCCACAGCTGTGTTGGTTAAAGATCGCCGCCTCCATCTCCGCTGGTATAATTTCAGGTGAGTATGAACTTTGACTAAAATGATGGCTAACAATTTGTGACATGATCAGTCCAGATAAAGATTTTGAGACAAAAGAGAGCAAATGCTGTAAGCAGCTCTGCTCTGAAGCCCTGACATCAAAGAAATTTGAAGGAATTATTAAGGAAATGGGCAAAGGTTTTAATTCTAAGTGGAAAAAGTTAATCTTAAGTTAACTTTTGTGAGATAAATTGGCAGAAATAATTGGAAATGATGTAGGATTTGGTCTGTGTAGTCTGAGTAAAGGACTGGAAGTTGTTTTTGAAACAGAACAGGAAAAACAAAACAAAAAGGCCAAGAGATGTGTGAGCAGCGAGTCTTATCTGCCCCCTCCCCTCCTGCACTCTCTTCTCAGAGCAGCTGCAGATATGTGTCACGGACACGGAGGGATTTTAAACAGAGGGGCACAGATTGAAAATAATGAAATAAGTAATAAGTTCAATAAATTTAAGTCGTAAGGAATTCCTGTTAAAAGGCAAGATCAATGATAATTTTAATATAAATTATGAGGCAAAATTAAAGACAATGATGATACAAAGTGAGCAGAAAAGATATATACTTATTTAGAGACATAGTGGGTTTAAATGACAAAAATGTATAATACATTTTCCTGTTCCTCTGACACGTGAAAAGTTCTGATAAGTTTATTTGACTGGATGTTGGTAAAAACATTGCTCGTGAGACAATAATTGGTGTTAAAAGCTAAAAACCCAAGAAGCTGATGTTTTGGTTTCAAAAGATAAGCTCATGATGAGCTGAAATAAAACAATTCGCTTATCTGAATCTGGCCACCATGTCATTTCTGGTGCTGTGGCTAAAATTGAAAGAGTAACTCAGACTCAGTTTGGATGTTTGAAGTTTGAATGTATTGTATGGGCAAAAGACAAATATGAAATTATGATCATTTGAAAACGTAATTTCTGGCAAAGGATAGAGTTAAAGGGATCATGTCTGACGTTTTATTGGAAAACAAATGTAATCTCTAGCCAAGTCTTTGGCTGTTCTAGAGTGACAAGTTAAAAGTTTATGAAAATGCAGTACCAGTCCTGAATGCCTCAGAGTCTCTCTCTATGTTGGAAACCAGCTCAAGGCTGATGTTTGAGACTGTGCCACAGATGATCGAAGATATTGCGGAATAAAAGCGCAGGGCATCACTTGAAAATAATAAGACATGTTGTAGGAAAACATGGTGTGTAAAAACGTACAAGATGTTTTTACACACAGACTTTAAATGAGAATGAATTTAACATTAAAGTTAAAGTCTTAGAAGACTGTTGGAAAAGGTTATCAGAGAGAGAGAGAGAGAGAGAGAGACTGCTTGTGGAAGCAGGGATGGTACAATTTGTTATCGCCCTGCTAAAGCTGAAACAAAACAAAGAAACGATATCAGAACCAAAACAATCCAGCTGACTTTTATAGAGACAAATTAATAATGAGCAGACGTAAAAGCTGAGTTCAAATAATAATTTGAGTGAACACTAAAAGTAAAATTTGAGAATGAGCAATTCATGTTTAATGTGTGTGTGTGGGTGTGACTGCACTTTATGTTTTGTATGGGTCTGTTCCTAGAACTGTTCTGTCCTGATTGGGTGTCATTAACCTCTGGAATGAGTGTTTGACCATTACAGATTGGTTAAGGTAAACGACAACCTTTAGAGAAACTGATCATTTTGAAGAAATCTGGTGGAAAGATGATCCAGAACACAGGACGAGCTTTAAATGGATTGTTATCCAGCTCTGTCTGTTATGACGACTTTTGTCATTTATGATGTTGATTTGAATTACTCTCTGGATTAGTTAAAGTGGAATTGTAAAGTTAAAGATTGCCGTCCATCATGGGTTAAAATCCTTGTCTAAATTCAACTGAGGGCATAAATTTAAATCATGTCAATTGATTAAAAATGGTAAACGAAAATATTATAGACTTGATGGCAGAGACAAAGTGACACATTGGCTGAAGTCACTATCTAAATTATCCAGAGACTCCCTCAAACTTCTGAAAGGCCGGAGGGCGACCAAAGAGATAACTTAGAAAAGGAAAAGTTTTATTTTTACTTTATTTTAATTTTTCATGATATTTTGATTTATATAGAACCACAATTAATGTTAAAGAAGCAAGTGACTTTAAGTCTCTCTGTGTGACTGAGATTGAGATAAGAGGAATATAATATTTTGGTTTCTGCAGAGCAGTAGAGATAAGAAACAATAATGATCATATGGTGTATCTGCAGACCATATTTTTGATACAGGAATAATGAGAAATAGCCCCAAAAGATAGATTTTTTGTGAAAAATTGATTTTCTGACAGAATTTAGGAACACTTGTAAAGTTAAATGGAGTCAATATAGATATGGCTGAACACATTATTTTAAAACGGCTTTAAAGAAATTGATGATGACTTATAGTCTTATAGTCCAAATTTAAAGTAATATGGGAGATTATGAAAATGTGTTCTAGGTAAAGTTGTGACACTTTTGGGTGTAAGTGGCAAGATAAGGCTAGTGAGGATTTGATGAAGTATCACTGCCAAGTGACAAGAATTAAGAGGTTTAAGATTTTGGTCATTTGGAGCTTACACCTGAAGAGTTTTAATGGACAACACATTGAGAACAGAAATACAAGAAAATTTAAAGAAGGGTACTTTAAAGAAAACCCTGATGAATGATTTTGAATGTTTTACTAACAACAAGCTGATTGGGTGTAATAAGAATTGATAATTAAGTCATTTTTGATGAAAAGGTTTTTAACTTTAACTGTTTATTTTTATTTTTATGGATATGTTCATCAACGGTCATGTGGGCTATGAGGGGTGAAGAATGGGTCTGTTGGAAATAGTACATTTAACCAAAGGTTTCTTGAGTAAAAATTAGGAACAAGTTTATGTTTTAAGTGGAAAGAATGTTATGGATGATATGAATGTTTTCTTTTATTTTCTATTCTTTGAGAAAGAAATGTATAATGTGTTATGCAATTAAGGGGGTACATGCTATATGAGACTGAATGAAATTGAATGGATTATTCCATTGTTTATTTTTATTTATTTACCTTTTATTGTTGGTTTATCTTTTTTTTATTATTTATTTAATTTTTATGTCTATTTCAGGCCACTATTGAGTTTTATACCTGAAAAAGATTTGTTTTGAAAAAAAAAAAAAAAAAAAAAAACTTTTAATTACAATCCCTATCTTTGGGTGATATATCTTGGGTAATGATGAAAATGGGGGTTAAGTTAATATGTAAGGATGCATATGTGCTTTTTGGTGGGACATTGTAAATTAGGAAGAAGCCTAAATTGGTAGAAACGTGAAGGGTGGGTTCTAAAATTAAATTTATAATCAAAGACTTAATCAATATTTATCTTTCTATATTATTATCACGAATTTAATGAGCCTGTCCAGGTATGATTTTGTTTCTTCCTTTATATTTTCCTAAGTTTGTATTTGGTCTCTGAGTGGTGACTGAGGGTCCGTCCTAGACGTGTGTGATGCCTCACGAGAACACTTGTATCAGGAAAACTGTGTGATCAGGAGCTATAATTAACCTGTCTCCATGTTTTTACTAATTTGAAAGCAGACCGGATGGCTCTGGTGACTCTTGAATGCACTTTCCAAAAGGTTCCAGGAAAATATCGGATCCTGTTGCGATGACCAATGAGAATGAGGTGATTTCCCGATGAGGGGTAAGACCTTCTTGTGGCCAGCAGAGGGCAACCCACGCCAATGGGGGTCACCGCCATTGGGGCACCTCCAAGAAGGGGGGTGTTTTTATGTGAGGTGTGTATGAGAGGTGAGGCAGATGTCTGTGAGGCCAGCAGCATCACTGTGGGAGGGGAAGCTGTGTTTCGTAGGGGCCAAGGTCAAGACTGGACACGGCAGCCCCTGCCCTAATATTGGCCCCTCTATACCGCTCACCAAATACCGCATAATTGAGAGCCAGGAAACACCTTAAAGATTGGCATTCGAGGGTCAGTTGAGATCATTCTGGTCACTTTAACCTTGCAAATTTCAGTAATGTGTTCAGATTTTGGAGGCATCACACACCTCTAACTTGATGGAAATGCAGCGCCAGTGAGTGCTCGTTTAGACCGGCTTCCAGAGATTAAATATGGATTTGTCTTTTATTTCATTTTGTTTTATTTTATTTTATTTTATTTCATTTTGTTTTATTTTATTTCATTTTGTTTTATTTTATTTTATATTTCCTTTTACTGAAACCCTAAAGAATTGTATGAATACTATTGTACTATATTGTCTGTTCCCCTCTCAATGAGAGAAAGCACGTTATCAGTATGTTGATCAGGAGTTTTGAGAAAAGAAGAACATTGGGGCCCTGTTTGTGAGTGGAAGGGGTAAAAGAGCCTCAAAACGGGGACTGGTCTTTTTAGTGGCCAGCTTGTCCGTGATGAGGCGAAGAGACAAGTGTATACCCGCCAGGGTTGCATGCGTCATGACTTGACCTTCCGTAGCGACCTCACTGGTAGACCAGACGTGGCGGTATGGGACCCCCACATATGGTCTAAAAGGGGGGAATGAAGGGTCAAGGGTCAAGCCAAACATCACTTGTCTCTTCATCAGACACATATCCTTCAAGAATGATTTTATGTTCAATATTAAAATAAGAATCAATGATAATCAAGTTATAACTATTTTCTACATTGGATAAATCAGTTAATCTTTCACCTCTCTATATTTAATGAGTGATTTTAGTATTATATTTGCTGTGTGCTTTTGTATCCACATTCTACAGTTACTTCTCTGATGTCTGTGTCAAGGCGTGCTGACAGGCAACTGTCCTTGGGGTGTAAAACACTCTAGGAGCAAAGAGAACCCCTCTCTGCATGTGTTGAGCTATATGTCTTCCTAAAGTGACCTTAGGGTCATGGGATGTCAGGTCTACGTGACTTCTTAGGGACCCAGAGAAACTGTACCTCTCTTATGTGCCTTTCTTATTAAAAGAATAATTTCACTTCAGTACTAAAACGTGATATCAGGATGTTTTGGAGAAGAAATTGTTGATAGTTAGTTAAGATGTTCTCAACCTTGAGCAAACTGTTACTCTTTGGAGCTTTTGTGTGTATGTGCGTTGCATGATCTTTGCAGAATCATTATTGGAGATGGACTTTTCTGCAGATGATACGAGACGTGGAGACGCCATTCTGCGACCTCCGAGGTCATGACGATCTAAATCTTGGCCTGGGCGACAACTAGTCTACGCATTTTTAGTGATATGTGCTCCTATCTGTTTACGTGTGGAAAGTTGCATACGTGCATGTTGCTAGAACCAATCGGAATCATTCCACATGACAGTAATGACGTGGTTGGACCTTGAAAACAGTATAACTGTTCAGGAAATTGTATGTATGTTAGGCGGAGGTGGGGAGACTGTTAGAGGGAGCGCAGCCTACGAACTCCTTGAGAGACTTGAAGCTGGCTTCTGCTGATGAAACTGCAAACTATTCTTCAGTAAACTTTTCTTTAATTAATCTAACTCCTGACTCTTGGTCTTCATTTCTCACTACTGGTCCTGGGTCCTAAAGCTGTTACCCCAACATACTATTTACACATATTGCAAAGAACTGCTACTTTTACATGGTGTAAATAGAATATATCACTATTTTCACTTAGTGTAAATAGCATTATCGCTAAAAAAATATGCTATTTTCACTTGGTGTAAACAGTGCACGGTGCAAATAGCCGCTGCCTTTTTTAAAACGGGTGGCACGTCAACCTTTCTCGCTCATTGTGACAACTAACCTACGCCACTCCCACACCATACACATCAAAACAATAATAAAACACGCACGGATGCGTATTTACGCAATTTTTCTATGAAAACCATCCCGTCAGGTCTAAAATATAAACACTTATAATAGGCTTACCATAGTGAAACAGGGTAAGACAAAAACAAGTTTAGGAAGAAGGATTGATAATATATCGACTCATCATTTAAATTTAGTTAATTTTGGAAAAAAAAGTAACAGTGTACCTTTAATAAACAATTCTTCCACAATGAAATATAGTTCGGTATTCAAATTATATAACTATATGCAACATGGCGACCAAAAGCTCTGAACATGGCTTATGAACATTCAGAAATATTTTTAATGTAATAAATTATTTTAAATAAAATGTTAGTGGTCATTTTCAGGCTAAGCAAGCAAATCAGAAGAGCAAAATCAGAAAAAGTCACAAACTTGAGGAGCATATTACATATAAATTGATAGATTGATCATCTTACTACAGAGCTAATGGCCTCTCTCTCCCTCCTCTCTTTGGCCTTCAGGGCTTTCTCTCGGCTGCGTATCCGCTCAGGCGTGAGGCCCAGAAGCTGAGCCATATCGGCCTTGAAAAAGCTACGGTTCCCATAGTAGATAGGCCCATTGTAGGTCAGGATCTTCACACCAGGAACTTCATAGCACTACGTACAGAGGGATGGAGATGGTATTACCATTTCATAAGTTACACAACAGAGATGTGATTAAGACAAATACAGCAGAGCAAAGGTTATTCGATTGCATTTCCAAATGCACAAGGCCCAGTTCTAATCATAGTAAATTACATTATGAGTGATAAAACTTAATATGACTGACTCTGTTGACTCACTTTATTGTGGTTGTTGATGGATCTGTAGATCTCTGTATTGGCGGCTCTTCCTAACACAGAGCAGCTGGCCCTGAAAACAGAAAGTTTACTGTGAGTTCAGGGACAACTTTTTGTCTCAACTTTATCTCCCCTTTCCTTAAATGTGAATTTCATATCCGCCAGGAGAGGAAGGTTGTTTTGGAACACGGGTCTGTAAGGGATACTGGTTTGCCGTTTTTATACAGCCCCTGAGCTTTGGAAAGCATAATTAAAGGATGTAGTAAACATGATTATTAAAGCAGATAAATACACAAATCTAATTAAGGTAGTTTCAATCTCAATTATATTATGTACTCAATATCTTGTTTCACTGGGGCTGCTCTAGTTGGATTGCTAATATCGTTATCTCTATACAGTCAGAATGATACTCTAATTCAGTGGTTCCAATCTTTCTCCCAGAGGATCACTTGTTTAAATGCCATATGTTTCACAACCCTTCTGAAATCTAAGCATACTTGTAATTAAATTAGATTTACACAGAAGTACCCTGCATCCACAAACAATAATCTTTTATGAGAATCCTGCGCATTCGTTTCTACAGCAATTACATTCAGGAGTGATTACAAAATTCATTGCACACTTCCAATATGTTGCTGTTGTTTTTTTAACTCAGGTATAGACCTGCTCGGTCTGGTTTAGCCATAGGATTTAAATTATTTTAATTATATTTTATAATCTATCATTTGTGTGTTTATTGCACAGTTTAGGTTTTAGTGTCTAGAGTGAAATCTAAGGCTGTGTCTGAAATCGCCACCTATACCCTTAAATAGGGCACTATTTGAGGGCACAGACATTTGCAGTGGTGTCCGAGTCCATAGTGGATATTATTGAGTGCACAATCCCACAATGCACCGCAATAAAGAGTGTACAACTGATGTACGCTCAACAGCTAGAGAATACCCATAATGCACTGAATTAATTCCTACGTCTCGCTAGGAGATGGTGCATCATTCATCCATCCATTTTCCAAACCACACTGATCCAGCGTAATATCATACAGGTATAAATTATTTTTTAATTGATTATTAAATTGTTTAATTAAGGTTTATACATGCTAGTTTCCATGGCAGAGTTCAAGATAAATCTTTTCATTACTACTGGAGCTGCCAGTCTTCTACGTTTTCAATAATTATTAAACAGCATACGCAAACTATGCAAAAGCGGCAGCCCTTCCGACGTACTCAGTGTCTGAATTCACACACTCGTTTTCATTCACTCCTTCAAGTGGAGTAATGCAGGGAATAGTGAATGAGGGTGTAGGGGGTGATTTCGAACACAGCACAAATGTGCTGCACATGTCATGAAAAGTGAAGCCAAAACTTTTGTGAACAAACTTTGATGTTGGCTTGAGAAACCCTATCCTAAAAGCTTGAAGTGTGAAATAGCTTTATTTCAGATAGTTCTCATCACACTGGCGTATGTTCGTTTTTTCCAATAAGTTCCGTAGTATTTGTTTTCCAATACATTTGGTTTTAGCTAGTTTGATGCTATAAAAGCGAAATACACGGTGTAACATAACAGAAAGTTTGTGTTTTCAGGCCCCCAAAACGCCATTGTCGTGTAAATGAACATTCAAAACACATAAAAAGTTTTCCATTTTAGTTGAAAATGGTGTAGTGTAAACGGCCACTCAGTTTGCAGGAGCGGGAGTATGGCAGACAACGTCAGCAGCTATTTCTGGGATATTTTGGCTTCATTTTTCTACAGTGGAAGGAAGTGCAGACACATTCTCCATCTTTTTTTACAGTCTATAATCATTTCCTCAATCAAGCATGTTTGGTGACCCTAAAGGCTGATTTATACTTCTACGTTGGACCTACGCCGTATCCTCTACGCCTCAAGTTACGCGTTGGTTTTCATTTATACTTCTGCGTTGTTGCCCGCGTCAATGTGCAATTACACATGCAGACCGCTAGTAGGCAGTCTCCACCAGGCATGTTGATGGTGTAACCCACAGTATCAAGGCAAAAGCCGAAGAAGAAGCAGCTTGTTTGTGTACATTGTCGGAGTAGCAGCAGCAGTGCTGGCGGCAAATAGATAGCAGCTTTTTTTGCAGCTTGAGTTGTTGTATCTAGTACAAATTAAGCTTTTCTAGTTGATTAGTAGAGGCGATTTGGTGCTGGAATGCGTTTTTGAAATCATGCAGAGTGCTCGTGGCCACTGTTTTTTTTTTTGTATCGGTGGCTTGTGCACAGACAAGCGCCAATCTCTGGACTACAAAATATTGTGTTATATAGCAGATGTAAGGATGAAACTATCATCCCATTTCTGGACACACACACACACACACACACACACACAGTCCTATCGCAGATTATTTCTATTTATTTATTGACCTGAGGGAGGCTGGCAGAACAATCACAGCGCTTGCGGTAGAATTGATGCACTGTTACATTTTTGGAGAGGTGCACGTCAGGGTACGTTGTAGGCTACGGGTGCAACACACAACCTACAACGTAGCTACGGCGTACACTCGACGCAGAAGTATAAATTGGGCTTAAGAGAGCACTAGTGACCCCCTAGTGGGGATCACAACCCTAAAGTTGGAAATATCTCAAAAAGTGACAATATGCTCATAATTGTCATAAAGTGTCATAACATGTTATACAATAATCCAAGTCATTCAATAAGTATTAACAAAATGAGTATATAATGCCCTAAGGATACCTCTGTGTGCGACAGATAACTGTCATCATGGAGAAGACCACTCCAATGGCCAGGCCCAGGTCAACATTTAGTACAACTACTGACAGCCAGGTCACAAGCCACACCATCTGCTCGAACATACATAACAAGAATTGAAATTAATCCGATGGACTCAATGTCATTTAGAAAATTAAAGATATTTAGCACTTTTCTGGTAAAAACGTACAAAATCGATTTTGCTGATTCTCCAAAGATCGGGAAGATCCTGAAACAGCAGAAACATCTGTCTCAGGCTGGTCACGTTTATACAAGCAAGCACTGCCTGGGTGGAGAGAAGGGAGAGTGAAGGAAGAGTTCCTTAAAGAGAACATGAATTCAAAATGTACCCTATTTGTTTTAAACCGTAAGTCAGTATTACTCTAAAGAAATATCCCACTCTTTAAAAAAAAAAGTGTTCTAAGAATGTTTTGATAACGTTTCCATTAAGTTATTTCTAAATGTTCTCAGAACGTTCAAGACAGACAGGTTTTTTTCAAAGTTAGGAAGGTTAGCAAAAACATTAAGGGAATTGGGGAACATTATAAGAACATTACTTTTTGAATGCTGAACATTTTGGTACAAGTAGTAACATTTAAAAAATGTTAGACGAATATCCAACTAAAAAGTTTCAGAAAAAATATTACATGAATGATGTATAAAATAACACTTTTGTGCTAACGTTTTGAGAATGTTATTAAAGACCAGATAATAGAACAAATATTCTATTAACGTTAATGGAAGAATAATTTGTTGAAAACCTTGCTAGAAAATTGGCCAAAGTTCTAAGAATGTGTCCTGTTAGCTGGGTAGGCACTCTTACCTTAGGTAAGAAGTAAAATAGAGGTCCTATCAGCAGAAGTACAATAAGAATGACCAGACTTGTGAACAGTCCTGCGAGCTGTTGAAGAAAAAGGGTTTTATTGTATCTAACTATACTATGCTTGATAAACAAGACAAAACTTGTACAGAAAATCATTAACTTACACTTCTAGCAGTGAATATACAGTAAAGTGGTTACCATTATCTCAGAATGACCATTGCAACATAACATTACTTAATTTTTTTAAGTGGCTGAACAGTGAACAGTAAAGGTGATCTCAAACAAATCAGTACCTGTGTGTGACCTCCGGCACTCTCCAGTATGTTGGTGGTGGCCAGTGTAGCTGAATTGGGGAAGCAGGTGAAGAGAGATGACACAGTGTTGGAGATCCCATGTGCTAGAAGCTCCTACAACAAGAACATTATCTTTTGATGACTAACACATTTACAAACCCAGCCAGCACTTTTCCTAACTTTGATTATAAATACAGTATTTACCTGATTTGGATCAATGGAGTAACCATGTTTATCAGCATAAATCATGGCCAGAGAAACAGACACAGCGTAGGCAACAAGGGTGATAGCAACTGTGTCACCAGCGATTTCTGGAATTGTCTCCAATGCAGGCAGCCGTGGCTCAGGGAAGCTAGTGAAAAAAATTGTGCACATTTAGCTTTAAATTATGCACTTACTGTGTATATACAATTGCTAACACTGTAATTATATTTAAAAATACCTGCATGTAATTAGCTATAATTAATTTCTGTAATTACATCTATAATTACACTGTTGACCCTTCCCTTACATTCTAAAATATATTAAAATAGAAAACAGCTATTTTACACTCTAATAATATTTAACAATATTACTGTATTTTTGATCAAATAAATGCAGCCTTACTGAGCATGAGACTTCTTTCAAAAACATCTTACCAATCCTAAACCTTTGAACAGTAATGTATACCATTCCTAATTATGAATATTATTAATATAATGTATTACATACAAGAATATATTACCCTGCTGGAATATGTCCTACTATCTGTATGTCATACTTGGAATCCAGAGAAAAGGCATATGTAACTCCTGTTGCAATTATTACCTGCAGGAGACACAACAGAATGGAAAATTATGACCCTTTATGTTATGTACCCTTAAATTATGTAGACCACAGTAGAAAATAGCGTTGATGAAGAAATTCTCATTATACTGGTTTAGTTGGCTGGTGAATGGCAAATATTTGTACAAAAGGTCATTGGCTTATTTATGCAAGTCACTCGAAATTTTCTCAGATGCCTGTTGTGAAGTGCAAACTCACAGTGATGATCTCTACAGGGATGGGAGTGCGCAGGCGCTCCCGAAAGCGTGAGTTGACCTCTTTAACTGGCACGAGAAGAGCCAGGCACAGCAGTGAGATCACCAGCTCAGCCAAATTAGTCTGGGGCACATTCTCCATCACTGAAGCCAGAGTCTGTCGGTTTAAAGGGAACTTCTGACATGCCTGATTCATTTTTGCTCAGTTATATTCAGTGATACTGCTGCAGCTGTTGCTAGAATAACTAGTAACCAAAATAGAAAAAAAAAAACATCTGTGTTATGCCATTTCTGACCTTAAAAAGAGAGAAGGCACCAGCATATCGGGGTAGTCGTAATCCCAACATGCTTTGCAGCTGTGAGACAGTCACATGGAAAGCGGCTGCACTTGTGAAAGCCTTAACAATCGGTTCTGAGAGGTATGTGGAAAGAAAACCCAACTGGAGGCCGCACATGCATAGCTGGGACAATAAAAACAGGCAACACATTCTCATAATTCTGTGTTTAAATAGAGTGCTATGCATTTAAATAGAGCAGATGTCATTTACCATCATTATGCCTGAGAGAAATGCTACAGCTGATGCCACCCCAATTCTCTTGGCCTCAAACTCTGCAGCCTCTGGGCTACTGGAATTCAAAGCGAGCGGCATGGGAACCAGTTGCTCCACCACCGAGCCAGTCATCAGACTCAACACAGCAAAGGTACCTGCAAACGCCAAACCCTTGGATAATGGTATTTCATTTTCTTGATTAAACATTGACTGGTTAAACATGGTTGCGGATTAAATAGTTTTTTTTTACAGAGCCAAACTCTCGTAAATAAAGGTCTTTTACCCGTGGAAACGTGGCGACCAGTGCCGAAGAGCATATAGAGAACCACAGGGAAGAAGGATGTGTAAAGGCCATAGACAGGAGCCACTGATGTCAACAAAGCAAAGGCCATTCCTAACAACAAAGGAAAAATGTTTATTTGTGTTTACGTCGTCTTGAATATGGGTCAAAGACATGATGCATATTTCAGCTATTAAAAAAGTTACATACACACAAAATCTTAAACAGGCCTGTGCATTTTCTATGATGAACATGTTATCAATTTCGGAATTATATATATATATATATATATATATATATATATATATATATATATATATATATATATATATATATATATATATATATATATATATATATATCGGTCAGAAATCTCTATTTTTATACACAAAATCAAACTCACCATAAACGCGTAACGAACATGCAGGACGCCATATTGCATATGTGACAAGAAACTTTCAGCGTTTTACGAAAAGCTTTGTGTTATGGACATTTTCAAAGAATTATCTGAAACATGTATCTTTAGAAATATTACATTTATATCTTTGGGTAAATAAAAGTAATTATTAAATTGTGTACTCTACTACAAAAACATTAGTTTAAGACTTTTATTCGATGGTTTAGTTTATTTATAAAAAAAAAATACAAAACCATATTCTGACGTTTATACATAGATTTACATTTCTAAGAACTTTTATATATATACTATTAAAATAACATAAAATAAAACTATCAAGTAGTCTAGTATAAACAGTCTAACAATATAGTTAAAAATATTCGATAAAAAAAAAAATCAAAGCTGTACCATAGCTACCAAAAATATGTTGATGTTAAATAATAGCCTAGTTGTTGTTAAATCATTTACCATGTTATATAATGTTGTCAATGATTTTAGCCTATTCAAATGCCTTTTTTTCATTAGCCTAATACAACTAGAAACAACTAGCCTAATTAATTAAGGTTAATTTTTACCTTGGGGAATGTGTACTATTCCAACAGTCAGTCCCGCTATGATATCTCCTAAAAGCCATTTTTTGAGCTTGTATTTTGGCAGCCAGCTGCACACGGGCAGTCTCTTCTTGAGCAGGTGAACACACTCCACCTGAGAGCAGCTGCATCTCTGCGCCAGTCTGTCGCGGAGCCTCTCTCTCCCTCTAGACTGGGCTTCCGTACCATACGTCTGTTTGAAGCGATCCTCAGTGTATATATTTCTATACACAGCCACTGATGCGCTCATCTTGCCCTAAAGTGTTCTTCCGAGAGCAAGGTAAATAATCTTCCGACTTAAACTGCTCCAAGCAAGTGCCCAACCCGTCATTTATAGGAGTCGCTGGAATTTGACATCAGGAACAATTGTATTTTCCTGTCAAGTACTGGAGCCAATTGAACAGCAGGGGCTTTTTTTTTTTTTAGTAAAGTCAGACGGCAAAAAAAAAAAAAAAAAACATGCTACTTTGGAGCTTACTTGACAAACCTAAATGTCTTGCAAGTCTTCAAGGTCCTACTGCTAAAGGCTTTTTACAAAGCAAACAATGACATAAATACTCTCATCTTTAACACATAGACCAGCTCTCAGTCCCTCCTCCCCATCATGGCCCGTATCTCTTAAATAAAAAAAAAGACTCTTTCTTCATCACTATATGATATGAGGAGTCATGGAGAAGCCTAAAGAAAGTGTACAATGTATAGCTCTGTGGGACATCTGCATGATGATCAAAGTACTATTGTTTACAGGCTGAAGGTGAAACCTCAAACCACAACTATTACTGATTATTAGAGGTGGTCATTTCCGGGAGGGGATCGATTTCTCCCTGCCTTTGGTGTCTTCATGGACTTTGAAGAACCAAAGCTGCCTTGTGAAGTGTAATGATATATGTTTTCTTTGCCTCGCTGATCAAACCCCAATATGATTCTGGTGAGCATTATATTCCATTGACAGATACACTAAGAGGAAGCAAAGATTTGTTTTATTATAGAAGTGGGACATAATCTATTGAGTAGACAAAGTATAATTCTTTAAACAAAAAAATTTAATTCAAGAAACTCTTATATACCAGTTGCAGGATTTCCATTTTCAAGTATTTTCTATTGTCTGAAAAGTAACATACGTTGGTAAAATTCAATGAAAAATGGGTGAGCCTGCAGTTTTAGTGTGAACGTGGTGGAGATCACTTCAGCGCTGGCTTAGCCAACAAAACCATTGACGTTTGTACCTCTAGACAATGTCATGGGTGCCTGAGATTCCAATCTCGCAAAATGTTCAACCCATAAAACAAAGAGTGATACAATATAAATGGAACAGTTGTTTTGGTAATAGCCCAGTATTAGGACGCATGAATGAACCTCTTCCTGGCCATGTTGATTGTTGGTTCGTGCAGAATGCCACACACCTGCGCTGGGTCATACGAGGCAGGCCGCTGTCACACTGCAAGCTCTTGGTTAAGGCGGTACTGTTGTAGTTCTTATTCATCTTAGTATGGCTTCTGACCAGGGTTATTATCGTTAACTAAAGGTTCCTAATTTTGTTGGGGATGTCTCTTACAATAGATTTGCATGCATCAGAGGTCACATAAAAAACACTTTAATTTTCTCATAATGTACATTGCACATCACCTCATTTCTCAAAGAGTCTAGAAGATTCTAACCATAGACTGTAAAAAAAGATGGCCGACGCACCTTCACTCACTTCTGTTGACTTCTGTTGACACTGTGAAGCCACCAGTGTTCAAATATGGCGCTGACATTTTGGGTCTCGAGTCTGCGCAGTAGCAACTTGGAGCCTGAGTCTGTGCAGTAGTGAGTGCGAAGTGGAGCCGCGATATCAAGGTCCCAACCAAGGGCTCCCGCCTAATCAACAACTTTTTGTGAAATAAACAGTTATGGATATGTGGAGATTAAAGTTAATGCTCCAATCTCATCCCGAATTTCCCGAAAAAAATGTCCATTAGTGTTAGCCTGACAAGCCAGACCCACATCAAGATGTTGGGTCTGGAAACTCACCATTGACAGAGCTCAATCCGAGGGGCGGGATAAACGGTTGTCTTTCAAATTCCCTCTGCATGCAATTGGATAGCGCCATGACCGCCACAACCAACCAGAGCAAAGAAGAAGGTGAAGCCGAGCTAACGTTAGTTGATAGACTTTCGCCGTATCCGGTCGGCAAAACTTCGAACACATCTTCTTTTCTTAAGAATGACTTCAGTGCCTTTCTTTGTTCTTTTCTCAAATAAAAGCTTAACTCCAAGTCTTGCAGAGTCGCGGCCAAAGCCGATTCAAAAGGCCGCTGTGTTTACGAGTAGCACGCCTAACCTCTGCAACTCTGCCGTGATGTGCCGTCATTATGTTAAGCCCGCTAACACCGACTCTACACACGCTGTGATTGGCCTGACCAGAGTTTGGTTTTTCCAGCTCTCAGGTCTACCAAGAGTTGCTAGACTACACTCGCGGCAAAATAAATTTCCTGCGGCTAGGATGCGTCTAGATTTCTAGGCTACATTAGTGTCTTACTCACTCAGACAAGCAGTCAATCTCAGCTGTCAATCATAACGTTACTCCGGGGGGCAATCAAGATGCTTTGGCTTCACTTTTCAGGACTCATGTGGCACACTTGATCTCCTTTCCGCTAGCCTACTATGCTCTGATTGGTCAGATGGCTCAGCTTGTTGTTATTGGTCTACTACTTACAGCGTGTGTTAGAAACGAAACGGCAATTACCATATCTGAATTTCAGCTCCAGAGGGTTCCAAAACATCTCGATCGGGAAACAAAATAAAGTATTTTCCGAGATTTTCTGGAGGAGATTGGAGCTTTAGCTTTAATTTCTACATTTCCATGACTGTTTATTTCACACCGACATAAATGATTTTTTCTGCATCTGTGAAAGAGTGGGCGGGCTTTTGATATCACGGCTCTTCTTCCTGCTCTCTACTGTGCAGATTCCGTTCCCGAGGTCACTACTGTGCAGACTCGGCCCCAAATCTGCGCGTGATGTCATGCGCGCCATATTCGGACGTTGGCAGCTTCACATTTCTTCCATATTTTTTACGGTCTACGGTATACACAGTGAAACAAACAGTAACGATGGCATCGTTTTTTCTGTATCAATTCCAGCACGAGTCCTCATGCAAAGTGGATTCGCAGCACTGAAAACAGCATCTTCTCGATATGTTGACAACACAAACCAAACTCTTCCAGGCCTCAGCTACAACTACGGTGTTTGAGGGAGGGTCAAAGTAGACATTGTTCGCAGGCAGCCAATGAAGCACATAGGCTGGCATTATGCAAATTTGTTACATTGTTACTTAGGTATGTAACAGAAAGTGAGACTGTAATTATTGATGGCTCATTTCGGCAGTTCAGAATCAATTCTTTCTTTTAAGAGACAGTAACTTTATTTGTTGTGCACTTGGCAGAGCTTTTACATTCCCAAACAGCTACATTACACACTGCATGAAAGGTAATATTCGTAAAAGCATCAAACACTTATTTTAACTTATTATTCAACTTATTTAATTTAAGCTATAATTGCAATTGCAATATTTTTCATTTTCGTTTAGTTTAAATTGAAGTGCTAAAATAACTAAAACTTAAAACTAAAACTATATAGATATATAAAAAATAAAAATAAAAAAAAAGTAATAAAAATGACAAAATCGCAACCAAATGAATAAAACTTTAACTAAAATTAATTTGAAAAAAGAAAATATTAACAAAAAATATATTGGCTTATCAATGATGCTAAAATAGCACTGCTTCTGACTTTGAGAAAACCATACGAATAAGAGAAATGTAGACTGGAGAATTTAGAAGATATAATCATTTAATAGAAAAATTATGTATTATCAAAACAAAAAGGTCAGTCCATCACTTCAGAAATGCTTTCTCTGATTGAGAGGAACGTGGCTAAAGTGCATGAACTTTATTACTAATGATCTCATTCATTCTTTAACAGATTCCAAAATTACAAAAACCTTCTATATCAGCATTAGACATTAATTTCGTAACTTGTTTATTTGTCACTGTGGCGATATTGCTAAAGACAAAGCAAAAGCCATCCAGAGAGGATGTCTTCACAATGTCTTCACCATTGGTTACGCTCCAAAAATTGGAAGTGTATCCATTTTGGGTTTATTTTTAATTATAAGAAAAAAATTTAGTTGTTTTGATCCCATATTCCAAGAATCTCCAGGTCTCTGTAGATATACTCTGATATGTGGAGGGTTTTTTGGTTAAGGAATGCAGCTATTGTGTTCATCAGCTCAGGAGAATTTATGGACACGCTGATGGCGTGTTGCGTCTGGTGACTGTTTAAACAAGATATTAATCAGCGGTGAAAGGAACAATGCTCTGAATAGAAGAGGATATGGAGTGTTGAACCCCCCTCAAAAGCAAGACGAAGCCTATAAGCACTCCAAGAAAAGACAGGTTATGATAAACCAGAACAAAGGCAATATGACACTCTGATTCCCTTTGACTGGAGTGTGTTTACAGCTAATCTGGAGTTGACAGGTGGTGGGTAGTTAATAAAGCGCTGAGTGTTTTTTTAATTATTGTTTAACACAATTTGTTCATGAGGCCTTTTGGTAAAAATGCATTTATTTAATGTACAAATCCAAATGAAAAGTGCAAAATTAAATAGTGCTGTTAGAGAAAGATGGATTTGTGAACTCATTGTTTGTATTGCATAAAATAAAGCATGTCATATGTTAGTACATGCATAAGGGAGAGGCAAAGTTAGTTTTCTTTGGCTACAAATCTTCTGGGGTATAATTTCCCTAGTTGTATATGCTATAATTGCATTAGAACAATATCTTGTTAACCTCCATGCCCCCCTCACGCTGAGAGTGTGTCGTGGTCCTCAGCTATTGTCCTCTGCTTCATCATGCTGTTCTTGTTTTGGGAGGGGTGTCATAATAATTTGTAAAAATTCTATAGTTCCTCTCATTGTTCCTTATCTTTTTATGGGCTACTTCATCTTCCCCTCACTTGTATGTCCTTTGCTCTGACCTCGACATTGAGACGGGTGCTGAACCTATCTTTCTGTCGCCATCCGACCACCTCTCCCTTCCTGTTCTATCACGAGTGTGTCTCCATATTAATAGCATAAGCTATAATGAATTATGATTAGATCTGTTTTTCTCCTTATCGGCCACTGTGGTCTCTCCATATTGTTTTACTACATGACCATCTTAGCAGTACTGGGCACATAATATTCCCTTACTGTATCATGTATGGCTGTATTGTGTACTATTACCCCACTCTTGTAACATTTGATCTAGTGTTTGTATGTTGGGCTGGCCTGTGAGGTCCGATCAAACAGACAAGCTACTGTTGCTCAAGAAGCTAATGCTGGTTCTGATAGAAAGGTGTCAGAATACACAGTGCATAGCAGTTTGTTGCGTATGGGGCTGCATTGCTGCAGACCAGTTAGGGTACCCATGCTGACCCCTGTCCACTGTTGAAAGCACCAACAGTGGGCACGTGAGCATCAGAACTGGACCACGGAGCAATGAAAGAAGGTGGTCTGGTCTGATGAATCACATTTTCTTTTACATCACATGGATGGCCGGGTGCGTGTGCGTCGCTTACCTGGGGAACATATGGCACCAGGATGCACTATGGGAAGAAGGCAAGCCGGCAGAGGCAGTGGGATGCTTTGGGCAATGTTCTGCTCGGAAACCTTGGGTCCTGCCATCCAATGGGATGTTACTTTAACACATACCACCTACTTAAGCATTTCTGCAGACCATGTACACCCTTTCATGGAAACGCTATTCCCTGGCATACTGGTTACACCCAGTATGATAATGCGCCCTGCCACAAAGCAAAAATTGTTCAGGAATGGTTTGAGGAGCACAACAACATGTTTGAGGTGTTGACTTGGCCTCCAAATTCCCTAGATCTCAATCCATCTGTGGGATGTGCTGAACAAACAAGTCCGATCCATGGAGGCCCCACCTCGCAACTTACCGGACTTAAAGGATCTACTGCTAACATCTTGGTGCCAGATATCACAGCACACCTTCAGGGGTCTGGTGGAGTCTGGTGGGTCTGGGCATGTCTCGATGGGTCAGGGCTGTTTTGGCAGCAAAAGGGGAACCAACATCGGTGTATATATACCACTGTTTTTAATTATTATGGGGTTTTTTCAACAACAACAAAAATTATACGTACTTCCATAAGCAACATCTGCAAAATATGTAATATATTACTCCATTATGTTCTAGAATGGCTTTGCGCAGAATAAGCCAGAAAATAACTGATTACAAAAACAGAAGGTTTGGGGTCATTGAGTGCTGACTCAGAAAAAGCAGCACAGTAAAACGCTTACAAAGTTTAAATTGTTTTGAACCATGGTAACTTGTCTTGTCTTTGGGAAAACAGCAGAAGAGGAAGGGGAGTGGAAGGATATGCAGTGACCCTCTGTTCTCTGAGGAGGATAAACCCGAGCAGACACACCTTGGCCTCTAATATCACACTCCTCTATATATACTGTTTTTGATTGATATTATACATACAGAATCTTCTCAAAATGTATGGTAAGTAGAGATGACTTCAATAGTATTAGTGTAGCAGTGGATTGTGCTATGGGGAATTGCTGTTCCTGGCCCTTACTTTTAGCATTGTGCTACTCTAATGCCCTGTTGGGACACAACCTTGAACTACATTGTGGAATTTTCTTTGCATTGTCCACAGCTCCATCACTGTGTTCTCCACCCATGTAACCCTCAAATTCTATATTCCCTCTTTATACGACCCCTGAGGAACTCAGTGGAGACTGATTACAAATATTTGGTGCCAGAGTAGTCTTGGGTGGACCCAGGTCAGCTGTCTCTCTCTCTCTCTCTCTCTCTCTCTCTCTCTCTCTCTCTCTCTCTCTCTCTCTCTCTCTCTCTCTCTCTCTCTCTCTCTCTCTCTCTCACACACACACACTCACTCACTCACTCACTCACTCACTCACTCACACACACACACACACACACACACACACACACACTCATCTTAAGTAAAGAGTCCAGAGATCCTGAAGGACTCTTGGCTCTAAAAGAGAGCTGACATCAGTGATTTCTAGGCCACTCTGTCAGACTGGTTTAATTTGTTTATGTCAAATGTCATTGAGATGGTTCATGGATAACTGGTGATTATTTTGGTTTAGAGAATGATTAGCGATAATGAAACAGTGAGTTCTTATAGTATTGCTTAGATGTGCAGTTTTACTAAACAAATGTTTCTTCTCAGGCGTAACTCTGAAATGGTCAGTTTTGCAAGAGATGCTGTAATGGAGGTACTTGTCACCCTAAAGTAATACTATGAATGTCACTGTGTTATATACACTCACCTAAAGGATTATTAGTAGATAAATTATCATTAATGCAATTATCTAATCACATGGCAGTTGCTTCAATGCATTTAGTGGTGTGGTCCTGGTCAAGACAATCTCCTGAACTCCAAACTGAATGTCAGAATGGAGAGAAAGGTGATTTTAAGCAATTTTGAGCGTGGCATGGTTGTTGGTGCCAGGCGGGCCGGTCTGAGTATTTCACAATCTGCTCAGTTACTGGGATTTTCACGCACAACCAGTTCTAGGGTTTACAAAGAATGGTGTGAAAAGGGAAAAACATCCAGTATGCGGCAGTCCTGTGGGCGAAAATGCCTTGTTGATGCTAGATGTCAGAGGAGAATGGGCCGACTGATTAAAGCTGATAGAAGAGCAACTTTGACTGAAATAACCACTCGTTACAACCAAGGTATGCAGAAAAAAAAAATTGTGAAGCCACAACACGCACAACCTTGAGGCGGATGGGCTACAACAGCAGAAGACCCCACCGGGTACCACTCATCTCCACTACAAATAGGAAAAAGAGGCTACAATTTGCACAAGCTCACCAAAATTGGACAGTTGAAGACTGGAAAAATGTTGCCTGGTCTGATGAGTCTCAATTTCTGTTGAGACATTCAGATGGTAGAGTCAGAATTTGGCGTAAACAGAATGAGAACATGGATCCATTATGCCTTGTTACCACTGTGCAGGCTGGTGGTGGTGGTGTAACGGTGTGGGGGATGTTTTCTTGGCACACTTTAGGCCCCTTAGTGCCAATTGGGCATCGTTTAAATGCCACGGCCTACCTGAACATTGTTTCTGACCATGTCCATCCCTCTATGACCACCATGTACCCATCCTCTGATGGCTACTTCCAACAGGATAATGCACCATGTCACAAAGCTCGAATCATTTCAAATTGGTTTCTTGAACATGACAATGAGTTCACTGTACTAAAATGGCCCCCACAGTCACCAGATCTTAATCCAATAGAGCATCTTTGGGATGTGGTGGAACGGGAGCTTCGTGCCCTGGATGTGCATCCCACAAATCTCCATCAACTGCAAGATGCTATCCTATCAATATGGGCCAACATTTCTAAAGAATGCTTTCAGCACCTTGTTGAATCAATGCCACGTAGAATTAAGGCAGTTCTGAAGGTATTCTTATGGTGTTCCTAATAATCCTTTAGGTGAGTGTATAAGGATCACTGGATTATGATGATCGAGTAATTTTTATTTAAATAAAATATATATTTTTATTTTTCTATTCATTTTTTTTATAAATTAATATAAATTCTAAAATAACTAAATTCTAAAATAACAAATGTAATCAAATATAATTTTAAAATGTATAAAAAATATTATTTTAAATATATGATTTGAATTTAGATTCCTTTATTTAAATTTGATGTTTATAAATAACGTCTAGGTTACTAATGTATACACTCTAAAAAAAAAGGCTCGTAATCATAGGGGAACCTTTTTTAGTGCTATATAGCACCAATTTTGGTGCTTCAGTGGTTCTTAAGCGGTTCTTCAGAGGTGCTATATAGCACCTTAGTCAAAGAACCGGTGAAGAACCTCTGAAGAAACGCTGAAGAACCACTGAAGAACCGCTGAAGAACCACTGAAGCACCAAAATTGGTGCTATATAGCACTAAAAAAGGTTCCCCTATGATTACGAGCCAAGAACCATTTTTGGTGCAATATAGAACCTTTTTTTTTTTAGAGTGTACCCCGTTCCCTGAAGGAGGGAACGGAGACATTACGTCAGGTGACTGACAAATTGGTATTTCGTCTGAGAGCCCAATCACCTTTGAGTGTAAACAAAACAAGCCAATGCACAGGTATATAAGAAAGTGTGCACCACTCACTCATTTAAAGTTTTGCCCTAAGGAGCCAAGATGGTGAGGACCATTCAACGGTGGTACAGCGATTGTGGCAATGTCATGTAACGGGGTTACACATATGGACTGACCATTAGGGCAGTGTTACATATGGAAGTTCTCTGTGGTATATCCAGCCTTGCTAGGATGGAGTCAATACTGGCAGAGATAACCGAGTGGGCTCTGCCATGGGAAAGACATGGGCTCACCGACAGGTAAGCCATATCGTGAAAGAATTCACATGTGGGATCACCCATAGGTTGGGCACCTAGTCTAGCACAGGGGCTGACCTTCTGTGCATATTTACGGGTGCTAGACCTTCATGCCCCTCCGTGTCTGACTGCCATGAGTGCTGGAGGAACTCCATCCAGGGTTCGACAGATGTGGAACTCACCTGGGCAGCAGGATAAGCGATTGTATCCTGTCCTAGGAGGGGAATGGCTCTGCAAGCGAGACACAGAGCGGGTCCCCCTACTTACTAGCTACTTGTAGCCAGTACACGGGAGGACACAGGCTATACACGGAGATTGTAAAACCTTGCAAACGTGTTCGGTGTCGCCCAACCTGTAGCTCTACAAATGTCTGCCAGCGAGGCACCTTGTGCCAATGCCCAGGTGGAGGAAACACTCCGGGTGGAGTGATCTCTCACCCCAAGGGGCATCACACCAAGACTATGGCATCCACAATCCAGTGGGCCAACCTCTACTTAGAGACAGCCTTTCCCTTATGCTGACCTCTTTATCAGACAAAGAGCTGGTCTGAGGTCCTGAAGCTCTGTGTGCGGTCCACGTAGAAGCATGAACAGGACAGAGCAGAGCAAGGGTTGGGTCTGCCTCCTCCAGGGGCAGTGCTTGGGCACGTATCCAGGCCAGGGTCTCAGGATTATGTGAGAGTTGGAATTTCGTTGAAATTCGTCGACTAAAAATGCCTGCAGGTCCCCTACCCTCTTGACAGAAGCAAATGCAGTCAGGAGCGCTGTCTTGAGAGACAGGATAATAAACTCTACTTACTGCAGCATCTATAAGGGCACTCTCTGCAAAGCTGACAAGACCAAGGAGAGGTCCCAAGAGGGTACAAAGTGAGGGCGGGGAGGATTCAGCCTGATGATCAGGCCATGCTTTCCCACAGACTTACCATCCACTGCATTGTGATGTGTGGCGATAGTGGCAACATACACTTTCAGGGTGGAGAGAGACAGCCTTCACTCTAAAACTTCTTGCAGGAAGGAAAGCACAGTTCCGTTCTAGCACTTCCGGGGGTCCGGGGGAAGAACACCACTCGGGAAGAACACCACACCTTGTAGAGGACGCTCTCGCTGAAGTGATAGTGTCTACCGCAGCTGGGGGTAGATCAATTAAGTCCTCCGCATCCCGTCCAGAGACCACATGTAGAGGGTCCAGAGGTCTGAGCGCGGGTGCCATAAGGTGCTCTGTCTCTGAGAAAGCAGGTCCTTCCTCAGAGGAATCCGCCAGGGAGGGGTTGTCACAAGGAGCATCAGTTCTGGGAACCAAACAAACAGGTATATCTGTGCGTCTCCAAAAAGTCTCCAAATCAGCTGAAACGCCTGGGAATGAAGTCTCCATTCTCCCGGGAGCGTGGGCTGTTGTGAGAGCTTGTTGGCTGCACGTTAGAGCTCGCCCGGAAGAGGAGATGGAGGACAAGTTGTGACATGCAATGGAAGCGTAGACCACCCTGATGGTTGATGTACGCAACAGCCGCAGTGTTGTCCGTCCGGACCAGCACATGCTTGCTCTGTAGCAGTGGTCTGAAGAGGCACAGGGCAAGCCGTGCTGCTTGAAGCTTGAGGCAATTGATGTGCCACTGCACTCAAGATCCTGTCCAGGAGCCAGAGGGATCATGCCCATTGCACATGGCACCCCAATCGGTGGTGGAGGCATCTGTTGAGACAACAACATGCCTGGACACTTGTTCTAGGGGAACTCCTGCCTGTAGAAAAGCAAGGTTGAAGGTTTGGTGACAGGCCGATGTGATTGCCAGTGCTGAAGCAGTCTCATATGAAGCAACCCAATGGCTGTGACTGAGGCTGTGGATGCCATATTCCCCAGGAGCCTCGGAAACAGTTTCAGTGGAACTGCTGCCCTGCCCTTGAATGAATTCAGGCAGTTCTGCACTGACTGAGCATGCTTGTTCATGAGACGTGTTGTCATGTTGACCAAGTTTAACTCCATAATGAGAAAAGAGATTCTCTGCATGGTAAAGAGCTTGCTCTTTTTGCAGTTAAACCGAAGCAAACGGGGAAACTTTTCCCAGTTGGCCAGATGGCTGATGTGCTTGAGCACCAAGTCCCTATGTTTGCACAACTGCTCTCATGAGCGGGCCAGGGTGAGCCAGTCGTTCGAGGTAGTTGAGAATGCAAACACAGTGTGAACTGAGGTTACTGCAGTGTGCACCGTACTCTTTTAGTTGAGCTGCAATGAATACTGAGGAAAAAGCTCTTTTCAACAGTGACCACCTCTGACACGACCATCACACCTACACTCTCTGGAGAGCTTCTTCCAGGTTTGTACAACACTCATAGAAGATGATTACAGAAATGCTCGTCTCTGAAGTGAAAACTTAAATAAGTGAGTGCTGCACGCTTCCTTATACCCGCTTCGCGGGGCATGGTTTGGGATGCAAATCACACTTGCCAATGTCCATTGGCTTGTTTTGTTTACACTCGAAGGTTATTGGGCTCTCAGGCGAGAACCCAATTCGTCAGTCACTTGACGTAATGGCGAACGTGAGTGACTGATAGGGAAATATGAAATTCTAATCATGTATAATATTTAAATAAATAAATTAAAAATAATGTTATTTTTAACATTTAGTTTATATTGTGCATGTTGTTGTTTTTTTATTTGATTTTTATAAATGCATATACAATTCTTAAAATATAAATGTTATATTAATAATATTCAGAGATGTATGCCAAAATAAAATTGTATGACATATAAATTGTATGACATTTCCTGACAGAAGATGCTATTATTGATGAACATGTTTCCCTGTCTGTGTCCTCTAGGAGGGGGCTAAACATGCAAGATGCTCAACAGGACCCAATAACTGATCTCCCTGCACCCACCCTTCACCTTCACCCCTCTGTTTTCAGCATCAAAGGGCAGTCATGGCTCCAGCTGGGTGGCCACCGGCCTCTTATTTCCTCCCACATGCTCTCCTGCCATTCATTCTGATCCAGGCCCCGTCAGGGCTGAGCGGACCCATGGGATCCGACCAACGGGACCGCTCATGGCCACTTCCTGGTCATTTAAGACCTGTGCTGCAGAATGGAGGGCCATTGTCCAGACTGTTATCTGATGGCCCGAGCCAAAAGGCAGACAAAGCCAAGTGTCTGGAGACTCACCCCTTCCGCTTTGCTGAGGATACGGTGCTTGTTTTAAAGCATGGTGATGGATGATTAAAAAGAGGTGAATGAAACTGAAATATCATCAATGAAAACAAATCACCAGTTTTAAATGAGCATAACTAATGATGATAAATTATTACAAACAAATAGTCAAAGGTCTATGTAGGTGAAATTTGTATTGTGATAGTGGGAGGAAGTGACTGTTGTGTGAAAGTGAGTCCAAAAATCTTGTTACTTTAAGTTGATCCACTTTCTCATAATTATTTTCATTACTTATTTCATACACATTTTTATTGCACATAGAAATACATTTTTAAGGGTTTTCTGTTCGTTTTTTCTTTATTTTCTATTCCTCCCATTCCATTATAATTTGATAGTAATGTTTTATTAACTTTTAACCATTTAAGGCCTTTGAAGGTCACAACTTTATTTCAAAATTTAAAATGTATATACACTCACCTAAAGGATTATTAGGAACACCATACTAATACTGTGTTTGACCCCCTTTCGCCTTCAGAACTGCCTTAATTCTACGTGGCATTGATTCAACAAGGTGCTGAAAGCATTCTTTAGAAATGTTGGCCCATATTGATAGGATAGCATCTTGCAGTTGATGGAGATTTGTGGGATGCACATCCATGGCATGAAGCTCCCGTTCCACCACATCCCAAAGATGCTCTATTGGATTAAGATCTGGTGACTGTGGGGGCCATTTTAGTTCAGTGAACTCATTGTCATGTTCAAGAAACCAATTTGAAATGATTCAAGCTTTGTGACATGATGCATTATCCTGCTGGAAGTAGCCATCAGAGGATGGGTACATGGTGGTCATGGGATGGACATGGTCAGAAACAATGCTCAGGTAGGCCGTGGCATTTAAACGATGCCCAATTGGCACTAAGGGGCCTAAAGTGTGCCAAGAAAACATCCCCCACACCATTACACCACCACTACCAGCCTGCACAGTGGTAACAAGGTATAATGGATCCATGTTGTCATTCTGTTTACACCAAATTCTGACTCTACCATCTGAATGTCTCAACAGAAATCAAGACTCATCAGACCAGTCAACATTTTTCCAGTCTTCAACTGTCCAATTTTGGTGAGCTCGTGCAAATTGTAGCCTCTTTTTCCTATTTGTAGTGGAGATGAGTGGGTACGCTTCTGCTGTTGTAGCCCATCCGCCTCAAGGTTGTGCGTGTTGTGGCTTCACAAATGCTTTGCTGCATACCTCGGGTTGTAACGAGTGGTTATTTCAGTCAAAGTTGCTCTTCTATCAGCTTTAATCAGTCGGCCCATTCTCCTCTGACCTCTAGCATCAACAAGGCATTTTCGCCCACAGGACTGCCGTATACTGGATGTTTTTCCCTTTTCACACCATTCTTTGTAAACCCTAGAACTGGTTGTGCTTGAAAATCCCAGTAACTGAACAGATTGTGAAATACTCAGACCGGCCCGTCTGGCACCAACAACCATGCCACGCTCAAAATTGCTTAAATCACCTTTCTTTCCCATTCAGTTTGGCATTGAAGCAACTGCCATGTGATTGGTTGATTAGATAATTGCATGAGAAATGAGAAATTGAACAGGTGTTCCTAATAATCCTTTAGGTGAGTGTATATATATATATATATATTTTGGCTCATTAAGTCTAATGCTCACTAAGTGTTTCCTTTGTTATTATATTTTTGGACCCACTTTATATTAGGTGGCCTTAACTACAATGTACTAACATTTTAATTAATAATTTGATACAATGCGCTTATTGTGTACATACATGTTTTTACATTGTACTTACATTTAAAAAAAATACCTGCTTGTAATTACGTCTGTAATTAATTTCTGTAGTCACATTTGTAATTACACAGTTGACACTTCCCTTACACCTAACCCTACCCTTAAACTGACCCATACCACCACACCTGTCCCTAACCCTACCCTTAAACTGACCCATACCACCACACCTGTCCCTAACCCTACCCGTATCCCACCTCAATATCAGCAAAAGTGTTTTGCAATACAATTTGAACACAGTAAGTACATTGTACTTATTTTTTGATGTAAGTACATAGTAGTTAAGGCCACCTAATATAAAGCAAAGCTGAATCTTCAGCATCCTTATTCCAGTCTTCAGTGTCACATGATCCTTCAGAAATGATTCTAATATGCTGATTTGTGCTTAATTAACATTTCTTGTTATTACCACAATTGAAAGCAGTTGTGCTTCATTTTTGTGGAAACGATGATACTTTTTTTCAGGAATCTTTAATGAATAGAAAGTTTAAAAGAACAGCATTTATTTTAACCATAATTCTTTTGTAGCAATGTAAAAATCTGTATGGTCACTTTTGATCAATTGAATGCATTTTGCTGTATGCAAATGCAAAAAATATTGCTGACCCCATACTTTTGACTGGTGTATACATATTATCAACTAAAGACTAATGTAATGTAATATTATTTAAATAATCTAAACCTTAATTATTTAAAGACTGTCCCCTAGTGGAGAAATTGATACAGGACAACCTCACACTTCATTAGGTGGGAATTATTATTTTTTTCAATCACAACCCTGTACAGGCACAGCGGGCATCTTCCCTGTATTGCCCTGCTTTTTGGGTCTGAGGTATCCCATTAGTGCCCTTGTTTCCCACAGACAGGTGATGGCCATACAGAGCTGGCATTGTGTGTCTCATCAAAGAGAGAGTTGTTGAAGAAACTGTGCTGTTCTGGACTATCATACACATCAGTGCAGGTGTGCAGAGGGGGATGGTGGCAGGACCGCTCACATTTCAGCCATGCTTATTCTGCTACATGAACATATCTGTGTTATAGACAAATATAGTGTATATGTCATTCCACAGCTCAGTCTGTGGAGAACAAACTCAGTCAATGTATTATGTGAGACTAAGATTGTGAAAATTGCAACAGGCCTATGTGAACCGTAGACTCACTGGTTCAGGATTGACTCAGCACTGCTCTCTGCTGGACAACAACTTGCAATACAGACCGTTGGAACTTGTTTCCTCTGAGGATTGCATTTTTTCTATGAAACAAAATCTTGGTTAATACAGATATTAAATCCATTTAAATAGTACACATTCCAAATTCAACACTACAAATACTTAAAGTATTAAGAAAACAGACAAAATATTAGCATTTAACTAGTAACATTGCAACAATAAGTACATCTCAGTAATGAACAAAGTCGTTTTTTTCTGAGCTCATTTAATATCATTTATAATTATTTATATAATTTATTGCTTGATATAACAAACAACAAAAACAGATTTCCATCCACAGGAACAGGGATGCAGATTTGGTTTTGATGTTATCATCTTGTGAATTATGTACTTTTATATGAAAACCAACAGGACAGATATTTACAACAAAAAAGTGAAGGATACTAAAAGCAGTATGATAAATAAGCATACGGCATCCAACCTAGACCGATCTATCCATCTCTGCGTTTCCCCACTTTCATTTCTTTTATTTTTGAAGATCAAGCAATGGCAAAAAGTTGAATAATTCTGTGTCTTTGATCTACACACAAGTACGAGTTCATTTCCATTTTTAATTTTTTTTTTCTTCCTCTCTGTAAAAGTGCCAGCATCAAGATTTACCTTGGTGTGCAAATGTGCTGGAATAGGTTAAAAGAAAATCTCCCTGCTCTCTCAAAGCTGAAGTGCAGATGTTATGAAGTTAATTAAAAATTTAGCAATTTGTTTTTTCGACACCAATTTAGGTTGCATCAAATGGGAGAAAGGAGAAGGAATTTGATTTATTTATTTATTTATTTTGAGTGAGAGAGATGCATGAACATGTCACATGTTTGACTACGACTAGAAAATAATAGTCCAGATATCTGGAATATATATGATATTTTTATTTTTAACCTTCTGGTGGGTTCACACTCATACTCTTCCCTGTCAAAAGTGGCCTAACGCCTCAAATACAGTAAAATCAATGTAATACATTTTTGATCAATAATATTTTGATTTAATGTTTTGTATTTCGATGACATTTTATGGTACTAAGTAATATTTATTCTATGATCTATTTGTTTCCACAATTTTTACAATAGAATAAATTAATGAATCCACAATTCGTAATTTTGTGACTATTCTTTAGAACCATTTAACCTTTTTTTGTGTACACATAAGTGCCACAAATGTCACCATGTGTCATAATATTCAGATGAAGTATAAAAAAACTTCAAATGTTTTGGTCAAAAGTTTTATATTAATTATATTAATTATTAATATTATATTATATTATTATATTTATTATATTATATTACTCTGTCATCATGTAGTCACCCTCATGTAATATATTCTGAAGAATGTTTGAAGCATATATAACCTGCATATATATATGTCCACAGTGCACCTGAAAATAGGGTCAAAACCAACATCCAGAAAAAATACATTGTTTAAATATATTATTTTTTTCTTCCACAGAACAAAGAAAGTCCTTTTTTCATTTTTGAGGGATATGTCTAGTTATTTTGTCCTTATATGTCACTCTTATATATCACAATACATTCGTATCTGGGCCTATTTAGGGGCCTGTGCAGATGATCCTGCATCTCCACTTTCGTCAAAAACTTGAGTTGTCAAGACTCATTACTCACAAGCTGACATATCCAGAGGACACGCGCACTGAGCATATTCCACAAGCTTTTTAACAGCTATCCCGGTACAGTAAGCTGGCGCTTCATAAATAATTATCAATGTTTACTGATATTGCATCAGATTGTTGACACAGGCCGTGTGTTTCTCTCTGTTCGCACCTAAATAACGGTGCCGTGCAGAAAAGGTGTCAAGTCTCCAGGGAGGGTCTGCCAGTCCCCCCCACCACCGACTGCCTGATCATGCCCCTGACATGAGTGAGGTTTGTATCCTCGGCACAGGTGTTGCAGCAGCGTTGGCACAGAATTCCCATGCCCGTGCATACAGCCCAGTGTTAACCACTATCTGCTGGCTCTTCCCAGTGGACCTGTGCTTACATTGAGGGATATTACAAGCGGCAGGCGCTCTCCTCTGATCTGCATGAGCTCGGCACTCTCTCAGTCCTGGGTGAATAGTGCTTGACTTGTTCAATTTGTTTAGAAGCCTCATTCAGTGCTTTGAAGCCACGCATCTTAGCATAAATCATAACCTGTCTAGTTGCTCACAAGTGCTTTGAAATGCAGCATCTGCTTTGAGTCCCTGCTTTACAATTAGTTAGGCAACATCAATAGATTGACTAAATATCATCTTTCTTCATAATGAAGTGTTTGGGGTATAGCCTGAGGGTGTCTCATTCAGTTTTTATTTCGACTTACCTGGATTTAGTGGACAGTTTGAGTTTGTCATTCAGATACGCAGCAATCAAAGTGGGTTATACCGGATAACCTACTTAGAGTGTATAATGGTTGTGGGGCATTGAGCATGTTGTTTACTCTTTCATCACTCCATTCCTGTTATCTGTTTGTTCATTTGTTTTGCAAACTAGAGCCGTCTGTTCTGTTGTGGGGAAAGAGGAAGAAAAGAACTTAGAAGACAAGGAGAAAAACTGCCTCTGACGTGCCTGATTGTCGTCAGCCGGTGAAGTGAACTCGATAGACGTAACGTACAGTAGAGCCGAGACGCATTGAAAGGACTTTCTCACAAATGTGTAGCATCCCAGTGGTGACTCGGTAGTTTGTCATTTATATTTCAAACGCATCAAATTCATTTGATTAAATTAACCAGGGCTCAGGGCAAAAATGTCACTGGAAGCAACAGTTAAAATTTGGAGGGCAATTTTTTCGTTATCAATTATTTCAGAATATTCTCTATCTACAGTATCTATCTATCCAACATCTACCATCTATTCATCCATCCACCGATTTTACTGTCCTTTACATTTATTTTTTATGAAAACACTTATTTATTGACATTTTGTCTATTACTTTTCTATTGGATGTTTTAATTTAAATGTATTTACAGTTTTTCTCAGACACTTACATTTCTGGAAACATCCTTAAGATTTGCAAAGTACATTTATCAAAAACAATTTGTACAAACAGCACAACGCAATGAATTACCTGCAAAAGCCTGGAACTTGCTCAACTTGCTCACTGATCATATCAGCACCATCAAAATGGCAAGTCCTTGTGTCATTGTTCACAAACAAGATATTCAAAATGCTTAGTCATGTTGTCAATATAACAGTGTACACTATGGCTATAGATTTTGATGACGATGATTGAAAATACACAAGACTGCTCTTTATCTGTATATGGCATATTTCAGCAGTACAAATGCACACATTATGTGGGATATTGATTGCAAAAGACAGGATTAACAGTTACACATTTACTGTTGGTCTGTCAACAAATTACAGTACAATGACATTGTGATATAAAGAAAAAGGCAAGACTATATATATTCACATCAGTGTGTGTGTGTGTGTGTGTGTGTGTTTGGGGAGGGGGTGGTGTGTGGTTGTTTGTGTGTTGCATTATGTCTCTATAAAGTATATTTGCTGTATAATGTAAAATGCAAGTGGACTTCTGTAATATAGCATTACAGTATACAGTGTACATTGTTACAGTATAGGGAACATTGTCTGATTACATACCTGTTCTGTCTACAAACAGGACACTGTTGTTCTCCCAACATTCGGCTGTACCTTTCGACCCTCCTCGGCCATAAGATCATGACTGAGAATATGATCCACAATAGTGGCCCTTATTTCATCAGAAACATCTCTATCTTGCCCTCTTCTACTGTTTTGCCTCTGTACCCTTCCATGCTTCCTTACTTCTCTTCTTCTTCCTGGCTGTTTGTTTCTTTGTTGTTCTTTTTGTAACACTGTGTTGTGCTCTGTCTATACTTGCCAAATGAAGCTTCATGAGATGCACCTCTGAGAAGCTTCACATTTCCCTTCATTAGTGAAATTCAAAATTCACCTCCGCAATTCACCATTTCAGGACACATTTACAAAAAAAAAAGTCTAATAGAAATTTATAGAAAATACATGACGCATTATGACAACTAGGTTTAGTTTAACCATTTTGCATGTAATGACTTATGCAACTATATGCAACTAGATGTTTTGAGGGGTAAGACTATTCAAGAAGGAACCAGTATAATATATTTTGATCAACATGACATGGGAAACAGCAGACAACTGTACATAATCAATTGCATGAATATACCAAAGCATTTGAAATTTGTTCAAAACAGTGAGAAATTGCTTTTATGATGTGCACAAGTGACTAGATGATGTGGAAGTTGAACTATGTTTTGAGAATTTCAGTTGTGATGTGAGAAACTAGTTAATTCACTTGAATTATCTGACAGTAGAAAAAAACTATTGTACAGTAGATGGATGCCATTGTACAGTATTATGGTTAGAAGATCAAATTAAAGGTAAAAAAATAAATACAACTAATGGAAAAAAGGTTTACCTAATACAAATTAAATTCAGTCAGGGAATTTTTAAATTATTGGGGAAAATAAAATTTTAAAAATAATGGAATATAATGTAAACATTTTAAGGTTTTTTTAATGATATGCTTAGCACTAAAATATTCAATCCACCAGAAATGTTTTGTTATTGGGCGATCTATTAAAAATGCTTTTTAAAAATGACAGTTTATTGGAAATGAATTGGACAAAAAGTGTGGGAACCATGTATTGCATATAAAAATGCTCGTTCTTTCTTAAGTTAGCATTATAAATGTGTATCAGGAATGAATTTGCCATTGATCCATCACAGTAGGTTTGGTCTTATAATGTCTGCACACTCAATTATAAGCCATAGATCAAAGAAAAGTTGATCCACTGTTCTCCTCCATTATAATGTGCACCCCTTCAACCTGCAACATTAGAAATTCTTTTTGCATCGAGAAGAGAAGGGGGGGGAAAAGAAGAAGAAAAAACACTTAAGTTTCTCATTTTGCAAAGGCAGGTATTTGATCAGTAGTCATAAATTAAAGTTACGGGGGTGCAAATTACAGCATGAGGATTAGATAAAAGCAGATCTCTGTCAAAAGGTAGCATCTTCAAAGCTCCCCTGGTTAAGCAGCACACAACAGCACGCTGCCGATGCCTGGCATGGCTCGCTGCCGAATGACATCTCTCCGTGCATTACGGGGGCTGTGCTAACCGTGGGGGCCAAACAGCTGTTGATGGAGGTGTGCAAACAAAAATAAATCTACATCTGTGAGCAGAGAGCTGCTGCTTGTGTCAGGGGCTCTGCCACTGGCTCATCACTAATGCATTGGATGAGTAGGCCGCATATGGCCCGGGATACAGGGTGGAGGAAGGGCACAGAGGGGTCTCAGTAAGGAAACTTCACAAAAATTAAAGTTCTATTTACTCGCCCTCATGTCTTTCCAAAACCATATGTAGATATTTTTCCATATATTTTTTTAATTTACATAGATGTTTTTCATACAGTTACACTAAAGGGATAAAACAGGTCACATTAATTTCCATTGTATTTTCTGTCCATATACACACTTAGAAAAATGGTACCAAAGCTGTTATTGGAATGGTATACCCTTTAAAAGGTTCTTTGTATCATGAAGGTACTAATATGTACACTTTTGGTACCAATATGTACCTTTGAGGGGCTAATATGCTCTTTAGGCACAAAGGTGAAAGGGTACCGCCCTATAGTGGCAGCTTTTGTACCTTGTTTTTTTTTTTTTTTTTTTTTTGAGAATGTACAATGGGAAGTCAATGGGAACCGAATCTTACTAAAACCGAAATGTTTGGTTGCCAACTCAAAATATGCAATGTTTTTAGTGAACTGTCCATTTAATAGTGAAACGCTCCAATAAGGATTTGTGTGGTTGGTCCTGGTTAACCCGATGTTGTGGGGAAATAATGTCCCCACAAAGATGCACTATAAACCCAAATAAAGTTGGCAAAACTCAAAATATTTATGTTAAGAAATTCAAAGTTTAAGTAAGCACAACTATCATATTTTTATTTTCTACTCGTGCATTTGAATTGCTCTTAAATTGAAATATTTAAGTAAACACTTACAACTCTAAACACTTAAAATGATCATGTAATATAAACTTAAATATTTTTAGAAGTGGAAACGTGGCTAGCTTTAACTATCTAATTCAATAAATGCTAACTTGGTAAAAATGCTTAGCATTAGCAAAGCATAGCAATTGTTGAAACTCTTCTAAACTAACAAAACATTCAACACTAATAATCTCCAACTTCACATTAATCTTGCACAAAGTCTATAAACATAATATAACACTTAATTTTAGCATTTACTCTTTTTAGTGTAATGGCAAAGCATGCTGGGAAATAGAAATCCCAGCCCAGTTTCAGTTAAATTTAAGTTTGTCTAAATATAAAGAAATAAATTCATGAAACTCAAAACAATGAAACAATTCAGATTACTTAAAATGTGTCCGTTTTTTAACTCAAAAGAAAAAGAAAGTTCTGTACTCATAAAACTTAAGTTGATTGAACTCATTTGTTTAATTTAAGTTTACCCGACTCAAACCAATTAATTATTTTGAGCGTTAGGGTTTACGGTCTCAAATCTTTGTTCTTATGGGGACATTTTTTATTCCCCAAGAGGAAAACAGCTGCAGAAAATGCAGAAGGTTTTCTGTGAGGGTTGTGGTAAGGGTAGGGTTGGGTTGGGGATAGAATATACAGTTTGTACAATGGTTAAATTATTCCATTATGCTCACAGCATGCTGAATATGCTAAATTAAATCTGTTAGGACACTATTATGGTAATATAATGCATTTTAAGCACTTTTGGGCTTGCACATGCTGTAGAAGCACCTGCATCCTTTTAAAGAAACACATTCTTTACTGTTAAAATGTTGAAGTCATCACTCACCAGTCATGTCCCATCCTTGTGAATGTCATCACTGAAGCAGGCGTCATATCCATTTCAACAGCTTTTTTTGGAATGTAGGAACAATTGTGATCTACATAGCTCAAGCTCAAAACCACTCTAACCAAACATAATGTTTTGCACCTGGACTGTTAAGATTGGATTTGATTGCTGGTTAAATATGATAGTTTTCTTCTAATGAATTCAATATATTTCTCAGTCCCTGTGAAACATTTCTAACTAAATAAAAGTGATTTCTGATTTGACAGGAATATATTGCTAAGTTAGATAACGTTCTAGCAGTATTCTGTTGGTATATTAGTGATTTCCACAGAGTAAATCTTTCTGCCATGTAATCAAATGGAGGTACAGGACTCCTAATTAAAACATACTCTTCACATGTCTCACTGTAATTGTGAACTTCTAAGGAAATTGGCTGGGGTCCATGTGCTGCACAGTACCCACATTAACTCGACAATGTCAGGTGTTCTGACTATTTATTTTCTTTTGTTTTCAGTGTGTGTTTGCATGTTACGAGCCGTATTTGATTGATAATCCGCCTGTTCTTTCCTTTTGTTTTCAGCCGGGCTTGTATATTATTTATATTATGTTGCCTTAGACTGACAGCTATGTTGAGGAATTAGTCTTTAGTCTTTACGGGTTTTAAATAACATGATCCATAAATAAACAATGTCCCCCTTGCACTGTAAATTAGTAATCATTCATTTTAAATTTCAGATATGGTACATGCACACACCAACATCTGCTTTGTTTGAGTTTGGTGCATCATAAAAAGTGTCAGAGTAAATTAAAGAGTGTTAAAAGTACACTCTAAAAAAAAATGGTGCTATATAGCACTAAAAGTGGTTCTTTGGCTCGTAATCATATAGGGGAATCACTTTAAGTGTTGTATAGCACCAAATCTTGGTGCTTCAGTGGTTCTTCAGCGGTTCTTTGGAATAACTGAGGTGCTATAGCACCCCTACCATATACAGAACCTGTTAAGATATGGTGCTATATAGCACCAAAAGTGGTTCCCTTGTGATTATGAGCCAAGAACCTCTTTTGCCACACCATTTTTTTTAGAGTGTATAGTGAATCCACATTGGGGGGGTGGGGGAACGGGGGGATATTTAGTGACTATACGAAGACATTCTGAAATAGCCTACAAGTAAATTTTTCACACAAATGTGTTTTTTTAATTTAGACAAAAATATATAAAATGCAAGCTAGAAGCATTTTCAATTGTGATATATTTTAAAACGTATATTTCTGTGAATTTTCAGCATCATTACTCCAGTCTTCAGTGTCACATGATGGTCACATTGTCCTTCAGAAATTGTTCTAATATGCTGATTTGCTGCTCCAGAATCATTTCATCCTATTATTAATGTCGAATACAGTTGTGCTGCTAAATATATTTATCTGAGCAAATCTTTTGTAATACTGTAAATTACTTTACTATCAAGTTTGATCTATTTAATGCATCCTTCCTCAATAAAAGTATTAGTTTCTCTCTCTCTCTCAGAAAAACAAACAAAAAATTCTGACCCCAGACTTTTGAACGGTAGTGTATATCAAATAGTCTTCCAGTGAAAGTGCTTGAGGTTGAATGTCTGGTCTTCAAACAGGATGTCTTTTCAATATGTGAGAGTTCAAAGTGCTGAAGTAGTCTTCAAAGGTCGAAGACTGAGCAAATTTCTTTCAGATGGCTACTTTCAGAGTTTGTCACGTGACTTTGTGTGGGTCAAAGACCTGAATCGCTCCGGTTTCCCATCCATTGTTGCTCTGGGATTAAGCAGTCAGTGTGTATTTAAATGACAGACGAGGCAGATCGGTGCTGAGGAAGGGAGTTGTTCCTCGCTGTAAAGTCTTCACTCTCGTTTTATATACAGTTCCAGTACCCCCTCCATTTCACTCTTTCCTTTCGTCTTTCGTCTTAGGGAGTGCAGGCGCATGTCAAGCGATTGTTGAATTGAAATATTGATGTAGAATATCAAAGCATGGGGTATAGCTCCTGTGTTTCCTGAATAACCGAAAACTGCTTTGATCACAGGCTCCTGTGATCTGACTTCTGAAGTTGTTAAGAGTACTGAAAAACAAAATGCAAACAAACTTCAAGTGCCCCTAGTAATGATAAAAGTTTCTCTGACAAGTAGATTTTTGCCTCTTTTTTATGTTCACACACAAATGATGGAATTCTATCTCACATAAATGCAAATGGTCAAAAGATTTCATACACATGCATATACATTTTCTGACAATTTCTATCATGGTTTTGCAAAGTCTTATGCTAACCTCATACTGTACAATAAACTTCTAACTTCTTTTTAGCATTCTCAATCTTTCATTTGTAGTTTTAAACACGTTTAACCTACAATTTTAAAAGTAAAGACAAAGTTAAATTCAAAATTGTTTTGATCATTGAACTGTCAAGAAATTTCAAGTTAATCAGATTATCATATTCAGAACCCTTATTTAAGTTCCTTGACTACAATTATATGATATTTGAGATGCCTTCAAAAGAGATTCTGCCAGGAACCTCCAATGCCTCAATACAGGTTCATGTGTTTTTAAAACGCTTATTCGAGCCTTAAATGAGAGTTTATGATAACTGAATGAATAAATCCGTCAACATTCTAGTAAGCCAGACCCAAAGCTCAGCATCATAAGCATCCTGAACTATGCGACATTCCTTGACTCTGTCGTGGTTATTATGAACAGTGCCGTTCCTGATTGCATTGATTAGTGTTTTAGCTGGAAAGATGCAGGGGGCAGCAGGTTTTTACATGCACTCTGTCTCATCCATTATACCACATTTGTCAAGTTGGGGGTTTCGAGTCATTTAGTCCATGTGGGGCTGTAAACTGGCTTTTGGAGATGGCCAACAGTACAAAAGCTTGCGGCTGGCTGTTTGGAGTGCAGATGGTCAAGACAGCTGGGACAATTTAGTGATCTGAGACTCTTAAACTGCCCTCCAGACATGCTAAAAAACAGCTTGACAACATGCCTGCCATTGTTTTGGTCATTTTATGAGGATATTGATCTTTGAATGAATGGATTTTGCATTTGTGATGGAGAAAAGTAAGACTCTTGCTGTCTGGATCAATAATACATTTATATAAACTAAATTCAATCTATATGCTATACATAAGAATATATTCTCTATGATAAATTAGGATTCGAATTAATGTTAAATTAGTTTTGAATTGAAATTTAAAAAGGACAAAATTAACCATTATTTAGAATAAAAATATATATATATTATAAATGTTGTGATGAGGAAATAGCTATTAAGTAGTTATAAAACATTATATTTAAAATATGATTATATATATACACACACAGGGAAATATATAGAATATGTTGAATTTTAACAAATGGACAAAATGGGGTGCGGGATATGTATTTTATAATATCTTAAACAAAATTAATATTAATCTAATTAATCTAATATTTTCTCCCCATAACTTTTATTTTTCAATACATTTTTCAATATTTTGTTTTATAAATCATTATGTAACCTCAGATTAATTTTGTTTTGAATAAAAGTAATACATTAGCAAGGTATATTAAATCCCACAGCCCGTTTTGTCCTTATTTTATTCAATTCAAACCATATAAATGTAGGAGCTGAAATGAATGCCTGAAAGGTTGCAGTAAACCGAGTGTGTTCAGGAAATAGAGTGCAGCCACCTAACAGCAGCCGAAACCTCTGTTAAAGGCAGTTCTCCTGATTGCCTGCCATATACAGCTGCCTAATGAAGGCTGGGATCTGTGCTTGCTTTGGAAATGAGTTTTCCCTTGAAAACGGCGTAAGCCGTATCCAGGTCTATTTAAATGAGGTAACATGGGGAAGGTAAGCACAACCACTGGAGCATTGTTTGCACAGTTCAAAGTGAGGAGAGCATACTTTGCACTTCAAAGACACTCATCTGGGAGGCAGTGAGAGGAGTGGGGGTGGGTGGGGGTATGGAGGGGGGGGTTTAGGGGACAGGAAATAAGAATCTGGGTAATTAACAACTTCTGCTCTGTAATAAAGCAAGCAAAAGGAGACAGAAGCAGCCTCCCCTACGTAAAGCGACCAAATATTTGATATATTATAGCCTATCTCTGTCCTCTACCTGTTCCCCCCTTTTTTTGGACTGTTATTGTGTTTTATTAGTATTACACCCCTTAATTGCCCCCCTTACAGTCTAGGGATGTGCTGCTTATTATGTTATGTTTAATATTCAGTCTCTCTAATGTGATTTTTACACCGAGCAATACTTTTGCAGGTTAATTGTGGAGAAAGGATGTTGTTGGTTTGTTTGTTCATGTTATGTATGTATTAATTTGTTATTATTTTAATGAACTCAGTCTGTCTGATCTATCTATCTATCTATCTATCTATCTATCTATCTATCTATCTATCTATCTATCTATCTATCTATCTATCTATCTATCTATCTATCTATCTATCTATCTATCTATCTATCTATCATCTATCTACATTGTTAATTTCTCATTGAACAATATTAATGTTCTTCTTTCTTTCAGTGTGTGAATGAACACAATTACTCAGTCATTAATTGGCTAAGTAACATTTCCTAGTTTATTTTATAATAGGACATTCTTCGAGATACATTTTAAATGATGTAACTCATTTTGACCGATTACAAGATTAAGTTTAGCTCGTTTCCTACGTGTCAGCTGTGTGGTAGGCTATATTTGAGCAGACTAAAGCAATGCATCTGCTGGGACAAAGGTCGATTGTTATGCGACCAGAGGTGAGAGGCAACACAAAGCAGTGAGGATTTTCTATGTATTAAGATGTTAAATGGCTTTCCGACTTCAATGTAAATTCTCTTAGAAAAAGACTCAAAGTGTTAGATGAACTTTGGATGCTCTGCATTTAATCCCTTTAAATGTGATGACGCCCTTAACTTGAACCCGGAGTGTGAAAATGTCGTGCAGGGCTCTTTATTTATAATATCACTTAAGAGTGCGAACTACTGAGTGTGCATGCAGATTTATTTCACTTGTCTTGCTTGAAACTTTTACAAATTTCTGGTGTAGCTTTTATTAACGGGACAAGAATAATAGCCTAATTCGATCGTCCTCAAACATCATTTAGCGGCTTAATAGCCTACGCCATTTTCCCAGAATGATCAGGTGACAACTAACATCTGAACAGCTCATATCAAAAGACAGATTAACAGTTAGTGGTGCTGATAAGAACCAAATATCAAATAGCCTACAGTTGAACTAATCTGCATGAAATAGCTTACTTTCAAAAGTTTTAGTGTAACTTTAAACCCCTAAAAACTTACATTAGCATTATTTAATTAGCCTACGGTAGCCTATATCAATCCCCACTAAATTGTTAAAAATTCACATTTTCAAAATGTGTAGGATATCATATAATTAATTTCCATATTCCTTTGCATGCACATCAACTGTACTTTACAGCTCGCAAATATAAAATATGCCTTTTAACTGCTGCCTTAATTTTAAGAGGGGGGGTCTAGTTGTTTTTTTTAATCTACTTTTATATATTGATGGTAAATATCTGGTTGAAACTCTTAGAAAATATGTGAAAAGTTGAACAAATGGAAATGTGATTTTTTTTTTAGTGTCTTGATTGTAACAAGTGGCTTCGTTTCGTTCTTAATTTGTGACAAAAGAATGGGTGTTAAACTTGTTAAACTAAATAACAGCTACATGTAAACAAGCTTTTTCATTTAAGACTCTTCTCACCAACAACCGGTGAAGTAACGGAATTCTCACAGGTTAACGTTTGGCAAAATTAAATTAGAATAAAAAGAAGGTTATAATACACACCCCTCTTCCTAATCTCCCAAAGATTGCCCTCCCCAATATTCCCCCACCGCATCTCTCCTCCATTCACTGGCCCTCCTGATACATACTTAAGAGACCCCGTCGAGAGGATCTTTTCCCTATAAAGAGAAGATGCAATCCGACCGCCTTTGAAATGATCCTCAGGACTTATTGCGACAGGCCCTTCAGTCGCACTTCAAAAGGACGCGTCTTGGTTTGAAAGCCGCTGCTTTTTAAAAAGGGACCTAGAAAACCAGCCACAAGAGCGCGGAGTGGCCAACGACTCTTACAGCCAGTAAAGGACAGGAGTAGCAAGAGAGAATCGAGGGATTATTGATGTTAAATATATCTAAACAGGTGCACCGGTAACCTGGCTGTGTAACGGGGGTCAATCCGAGCAGGATCTTTGTGCGCCCTCGTACCCGCACACTCTGACTTTGGCTCAGTTACGCACCGCGCGGCGCGCTTTTACGCAGGTGTGGATATATTGAAGATCCCGTGTACACATGGCTGCGTTAACCTTATCCAGAGCGGACAATTTCCTGCACAATTTCTTACAGGTACTGCACTTTAATTTGTTTTATTGTGCATTTTTCGAGTACATAGAAATACTTTGGCACAATCACATCTCCAGCTTAGAATTTTTGTTTCTTGCATAACTTTTATTTGTGGTGCAATTCTTTCTTTCTTTCTTTCTTTCTTTCTTTCTTTCTTTCTTTCTTTCTTTCTTTCTTTCTTTCTTTCTTTCTTTCTTTCTTTCTTTCTTTCTTTCTTTCTTTCTTTCTTTCTTTCTTTCTTTCTTTCTTTCTTTTAAGTTTAATAAGTTAAATAAGTTTATTTGCTGCCTTATTTTCAGTTTTTTTTATCATTTTTATAATTATTTTTTAATTTATTTTAAATGTCATAATATTCCAAAATAACAATAAAAAATATAAAAATAAGGTAGCAATAAAACTTTTTTTTTTTTACTAAAAAAAATGTTTTTACAGTGATTATAATTCTATATACTTATAAATATATTCTGTATATGCAAGTGTGAAGGTTGATTTAGTTACAATTATTTGTTTTTTTCCCCTCTAGGATCGTACTCCCAGCTCCTCTCCAGAGAGTGGTCCTAACACCCTTTCTTTTTTGGCTACCACATGCAGTCAGGCTTGGCAGGAGGGGTCACAGCTCCCTTACGAGGGTCCCGTGGGCTCCGCTTCCAGCATGTTTCAGCTCTGGAGCAATGACGTGGCCCCTAACTCCAGCTTGAGCGCTCACCAGATGACCTTCACCATGCCCAAAATGCAGTTCCCCAGCCACATGCAGCCCACCCTGGGCTCGCACGCCCATCATCACCATCATCACCACCATCACCACCACGAGCTGCCCCTCACACCACCGGCCGAGCCCCCGTCTGCCTATTCGTTCGAGCTGTCTCCAGTAAAGATGCTCTCCTCCCAGGCTCAGGGGAACGCGCCATACTACGCCCAGCACAACGCTGTGGGTCAGAACTTTCCCAGCTTCCTTCAAAACGCTTCAGGAAGACCTCACCTGCCTGGTGGGCACGTTGAGGATGGCCAGCAGTGGTGGAGTCTCCCTCAGAGTAGCAGCGCACCCTCCAGTCACCACTTTTCTCTGGGACGGCAGCTGGTTTTGGGCCACCAGCCTCAAATTGCTGCACTTCTGCAGGGCACCTCAAAGGGTCTGTTGAGCTCAACTCGTCGCTGTCGCAGGTGCAAATGCCCCAACTGCCAGTCCACGGGAAACGGAGGTGCTGCTCTGGAGTTCGGGAAGAAAAGACTGCACATTTGTCACATTCCAGATTGTGGCAAGGTTTACAAAAAAACCTCTCACCTGAAGGCGCACCTGCGCTGGCACGCCGGCGAGCGTCCCTTCATCTGCAACTGGCTCTTCTGCGGGAAGAGCTTCACACGCTCGGATGAGCTGCAGAGGCATCTCCGCACGCACACCGGGGAGAAGCGTTTCGGCTGTCAGCAGTGTGGGAAAAGGTTTATGCGGAGCGATCATCTCTCCAAGCATGTGAAGACCCATCAGAGCAGGAAGAGCCGGTCCAGTCAGCCCACTCACAGTGGGACTGATGCACTGCTAAGCAACATAAAGAGAGAGTAAAGGATGCAAAATGCAAAAGAGCTCAATATAGTATCCGGAATGAGACCAGAGACCTTACAAGGACATTTGCCTCATCTAAAGGTTTATAACAGATCTTCCAAAAAGCAATAGGAGCATGGTCCTGTTTCCATTGTATTTTTTGTTTTTTGTTTTTGTTTTTTGAAACACTGGAGCGAACGCACACCATGCTGCACTGAAACCAACCTTTGAGACTTTAAAGAGACTTATGGTCACAGCAGAAGTTCTCTCATTGTGATATATCTAAAAAACACATTCCCATTCTCATGGCTCTGGATGCAAAGACTTCTTATGACCAAACTTTGCCCTTGCACATATATTTAAAGATTTTAATTCAAAAGCTACAGGAAATTCTTCTAACAGCACAATGACAAGTATTTGTTACTTGGTGAAACTGTCATTTGTTTACATTTTGTTGTTGCTATCTCTGGTACTGGTAGTAAAATTGATGCCTTATATTGAAATCATAAATTCTGGTTGCAAAATTTGCCAACACTATTCCCGGACAGATCACCTGAAGTTTGTTTTCTTGCAGAGAATGGCACCGCTATAAATATCACTGGAAATCTAAATCCCTATAGTTTCAAAACATGAACCAAATGTATATAATGTTTATACAGTGCACAGTTCTATGAAGACCAGCATGTGAAATATGAATAAACTTGAATAACTGTGCAAATCAAAATCTGGTGCTTTGTGTTTTGTTAATTCCTTCACAGCTACATTTCCGTTTAATACCTTGTCAAGCACACTTAGTGTGTTTTAACCGATGTGTGAAGTTCAGCAAATGGCTAGTGTTAAATCTAACACAGTGTGTCGGACCTCAGCGTTTTGCATTTATTCAAATGTTAATGTAATAGCATTCAGGATGCTAATTTAAGATGGCCATTGTTTCTAAGGTGTCGAGGAAGCACTTAAAGCAAAGACAAATGATTGGAGAGTCTTCAGACATTTTACAGTTGTCAGTAAATAGTCCTGGGAACAGTGGTCTGACCTTCTCCCATCAAGTTCACAGTCATGTTGTCTCGTAATTGCTAGTGTAAATAACAGACAACAGTTACGCTCCACTGGAGCTCACTATGAATGGACCCCCAGCCGTTTATATCCCACTGGCCGTGACAGAAGTCACTTTGATTTGGCACCTTTGTGATAGTGAATGCTTAAAACCCCTCTCCCCCATCTGTGTGTGCAAATGAACCCTTTACTGCTCAAGAATGCCCAGAATGTGACTTAAAACAGAGACAAATTAACCAGATGTCTGCATGTGTTGACTAGATTACCTAGCCAAGTCAGAGAAAGGATGATTTTTTTTTTGGTCACAAAAACAAAAAGGTTTTGAGTCGAAAAGTCAAAATGCACTAATGTTTGTTTTCTCTACCAGTGATTTTGTATGTTAGTTTTAAAAACCTGGATCAAAAAGAGTCTAAAAATGTAATCCTTGGATAATTTCTTGGATAAACTAATGTCCACAGTAAAACCACACTAATTGTTACGGTACACTAATAAAGGATCGATTATAGATAGATTCGAGCTTTTTATTACGGCAAGTTTTCATGTTTAATGCATGTTTTAAAAACACAATTTTATAAAAAAATTTATTTTGTTTTTATTTTTTATGTTATACTTGAAAATTTCCTGAATAATAGCCAGTCATAGATTGTTTAATGGCAGGTTTGATTGTGACAACTTACCCCAACATAGTGTTCAGTGAACTGTCTTTTTGTAGGGTTGTGTGTATACAGAAACTGACTTTCAGAAATAATCCTACTTTTAGAACGTGTGACAACAAGCCCCGGTCTCCTCAATATCAGAAATACACATCAACGTCATCACATTGTAAACTACAGTGAAAACAGCAGAGAAGGAAACACCGTGTGTTCTAAAACACCCTTGCGTTCCAAAAGGAACCAGTTTAATTTGATATAATACAATGGTTTTGCCACATAGACATATATCATGTCCAATTCTTTCTCTACATCATTTCCTTCATCATTTAGAGGTGTTCATCAAAATAGCATGCAACAATGTAAGATTCAAACCCACATTTGTGGAAAGGCAGTACAGGAAAGCTTTCAGTTTATACAGGGCTATGTCAAATTATTTGATTTCTGCTGATTTGAATAGCTATTACGTCAAGGCAAGAGAAGGTTGTTACAATCATTTAAGGATATTTAAGCGAATGCATCTGAAACATGCCAATAGTAAAGCTTTGGTGCAGAGTTTTGAATTTAAAGTTTTAAATTGATCTGTGGAAGAAGAAAAAACGAGACTGGTTGGTTGTGTATACAGCGCTAAAGTCCTCTGGCACCCTCTCTTGGAAAGAATGTGCAATAAGCTAAACAGAACGAAAGTGCTTTTTGATCATGCTTCAAACATCAAATACTAAACACATACCATCCCTTCTTTGGCGAGGCATCTAACATTTCATGACAAACTGTATGTTTCAGACTGGATTAACAATGTCAATCCTCTAACTAATGATTTGGTTTGTCATTAACAACTCTTTTTTTTAATTATTATTATAATAAAACAACAAAACACAATATCCAATACATTTGTTTTAAACTTTGGATGAATGATATCTTTAGCTTTTTCCTAGAACATATTTCCAAAAATCAAGCAAGTGTTTTAGATGGTTTGTAAATGAACTGAACTACATTTTAGGCTTGATATTTCATTCATTTTCTGTAAAGGGTACTGGCACCTGCTTTGGCACATAATGATATAACATTTTACCTTTGGCTTTCATTAAGTTAATAATAACAACAATAAAAATGATAATAATGTTATTATTATTATTATTATTATCATCTAATATAATTTGAAAACCTCATTTTGTAACGTGTGACCTGCAGAGTAATCCAGGCAGTGTGCATCAAATGAGGAGGGGGCGGCAGAAGCTAAATAGGGTCATCGAACCACAGATAAAATACTTTTATAGGCATCCTCTTCTGCCAAAATCTTTCAGTCCTTCCCTTGAGCGAGTCCTCCTGCTCAACAAAGCAGATACTCGTTGTGTGTGATCTCTCATGTCCACCTTGTCCAACAGAGTTGATTGACTTAAGAGAATTCAAACATCCAATCAGCGAAGAGAAAGTCAAGCGTCCGTGTCTCCATGCACAGATCATTCCGCTACATACAGTATATACAGATTAGCTGCATTTAGAGTTTGTTTCCCCTTAGCTCCTTCATAAGAGTTTACGCAGCCCACGAGAGCATTCAATATAGATGGGAGATAGAAAGACAGCTTCTGTAAAGAGGCACCGATAGTGCGAAACCTTTAAAATCCAGCATGAGCCCCCTGAGGACTCTCTTATGTTCATAATAATACAGTATGTTCTCTGCAAAACACATCTGATGGAAAATGTTCAGCATGTTTGCAAGGATGAAGCCATCAGAATTTAGCACACAAACATACACTCAAAAACATACATACATGCACACTTGCCCAAACGCATCATCACACCCTCAAATAAAGGTTTACTCTGGTTCCTGCTCCAGTGACCTCCCAATATAGGAATGGTTAATTCTCCTTTGAACAAAACAACTTTAGTAAAAAGACGACGACAACAACAACAAAAAAGAAATTATGTAAAACAATTAAAAAAGTCACTAGGTAATTCGCGTCACAAGTTTAGGAAGAATACCACAAGATAACAGACGTGAATAAAGTCCAGACTGTGGCATGCTCTGGTGCAAACATCAGTTTCAGGGTCATTTCCATTCACAGGTCGTCCTCGTCAAGCTGGGCCAAGTTACTGGAGCGCTGTAGAGTGGAGGAGGGACTAGGAACAGCCATGCGTCCCTCTCTCTGTGAAGCTCTGCGTCCACCCTCTCCTGAGCTCTGGGACACAATAGAAGGAAAAAAAAGCACTGTCAGGAAACACCCAGAGAACACAGATTACACATGCGTGAACATGTAACACGCATGATGACACCGTTTTCACAGTTTCTCGTTTTTGACGGTAAAGGTGTTGTTTTCAAAACCTTGCATTTTGAAACCCGTTTTCAAAAGCTTTCGTTTTCAGGCCCCAAAAACGTGTAAACATACCCTAAGATATAAAGTCATATTTATGAGAAATTAAGGGTACGTTTACACAACAACAATGTACTAAAAACAGATTTTTCCGCACCTATAGACTGAACACGTAATGCGCATGACGTTGCATGTTTTTTCTTCCCAAAAAACCCCACCAAATTTGCCTACACCAAACACTGAACACCTTAACCAATGAAATTAGCTGCAGGGTGGGATTTCTGGTCAAGTGGTTTGAGGGAAAAAAAAAATAATCACACCATGACGTCACCGTAGTTTACACTGTTGTAGTTTACCGCTATCAGAGATGATAACCGTATCGTTTTCAAAATTGGCGCTGTTGTGTAAATGAACGGCCAAAAATGTTCCTTTAGAAATAAAGTCACAATTGTAAGAAACTTGCAATTATGACAAAATCACAACAACAACAAATAAAGTTGCAATTGGGATATACTGTATAACGTCTCAGTTACCTTTTAACTTTATTAACTCTCACAGGCTTCCATAGGATTCAAATGTACCCCCTGACAATTCATGTAAAATCTTCATTCATGAATGTATAAAGGTTTGCGATGCGTGACAGCAAAGAAATTCTCGCCTATTCCCCAAGCAGAGATTAATGAGCTGTCATGAGCCTAGCTCATGTCTAAAAATGGCTGAAGAGTTAATTACCAGGAGCAGCCCAGGATTTTAAGAGTAGTATGCTTGTTTCACGGTTTATGGCATGACTAAAATCGACACGACTGACTATTGTAACGAGAGCTTCAGAAATGATATAATATTGTTCAACACTCCTGTCAGACCCAGAATCCTTGTTAGATAAGAGCGAAAGACAGATGTGTTATTGTCTGATGCCTTGCCTTTGGCTTCTGTGCAGAAACTCTGAAAGCTTTTCACACTTATTATAAACCTTAAAGATCTTAGTTATGTTCGGCATCCCTTGGTATTACCTGTCCTTGATTTGTTTCTCACCTTGAATATCAGAATAGAAATAATCAAAATCCTATTATAAGCTTATCCAGGTAAGAAACCCTTGTTTTTTTCCCCTTAACATAAAAAAATGAAATCATGGCAGTTGTTATTTTAGATTAGATATGGTAGATGGTTATAAAATTATCCTAGCACGACAAGTATAGTTTTAAGCACATAAACACGTGGGAGCTGAATTCAAAACAGCGCTCAGATCTAGCACCAGTATAATCCAACAGCATGCAAGAACAAACAAGCGTTGATGATAGGGATCTGGTACTTCCTTCTGTCTCCTTCCTGTTTGTGAAGTGATGTTGCTCACAGGCCTGAGTAAAGCAGATAAACAGCTATTTCAAACACAACTATTGTTGAGCTGTCATCAAAGCTCATTTTGGACTAGACGCGCTGCAGGCGGAGAGGGATGTTTTAATGGGCCGCTGTCTCAGAATAGGGAAAACCTCAGTAAAGTAGACACCCTAACCATAGGTTTGTGTGTAGCCTTATGCATTATCAAAGACGTTACAAGGTCAAATGAATAATACATATTTAAATTCTACCCTATTTCTATATCAATAATATAATATGCAAATTTTTTTTTTTACTCAAATCATTTTGCTTAAAATATAATGAACAAGTTGTATTAAATTACATGAATCCAGAGCTTTAGACAATGTACCTGTCCTGCAAATAAGGTCATGTTAGTATATTGTTATTGCATGTCCACAATATACCAGCAGAGGGAGCAGCATGGCCTCTTTTTTAAACCAAATCCAAGTGAGCCTGTTTTGGCGGGTACACACTGTACCTGTGAGCCTTGCGTGCTAGAGGAACACAGTCCGTTGGAGACCGCCTGGCAGTTTAGAGGTGCCTGGGAGAATGACGGCTCTTCAGAGAAGGCCAGCTGCACATGAGTCGGAGACACCATCTGGGAATTCAATCTGGAGTCCACCGGACAGCGCTGGACTTGTGTTGACTGTAAACGTTAGACAGAAACAGTGGTTACAAAATCTTCCAGGTTATTTATATCCATTTACCACATACGACTGTGACCTCTCAGATGATGACAGTGGGATTAGAACATTTAATTAAATTAACATTAAATAAATTAACATTAAATTAACATTTAGTTCAAACATATGATGAGGGGAAAGTTGAAGAAATGATCTCAAACAGAAAGAGGCCACTCTTGCTCAGCAAGACTGATTAGCGTAACACTCATATTTGTAGATAAATATTATTACAAATAACTATTATTATTTATAAGTTATTGTAGTAATATTTATATACAATTACAGTTGATATTAATATTTTCATTTCCATTTTAGTATCATTTTAAATTAAAATTATTAGTTAAAACAAATTTATTTCTAAAAGGTTTTAATGCATTTCAGATTTAGTTTTCTTTCAGTTAGTAATTTTTATACATTAACTTAAAACTATTTCAGTTATTTGTCATGGCTACATTTATTTTTTCATCTAATATATCTATTTTAATTTGATGTGAATACATGGATTCTCTTTCTGCTTGAGATGAGTGTGATAAAATCCCAATTTGCATACTTCTACTATGGTACTATGTCAAAGTCAAGAGAAAACCAGCAAAAACAGTGCAAGCATGCATACTAAAAATCCACTGAAAATAGTACACTCTCAGGTATACTGTGATTTGGGGTGCACCAATCCTAATCTTGTGCACCATTAAGGATTTCAATTGGAATTCAGCCTAATCTGTAAAAGTTGTAACCTGCAATTGTTACCCTGAATAGCAATTTTAACCTGATTTACCAATAACAGTGAGTTTGGTTGGTATATGTTAAAGTAGGTTGATTCAATGATGCTTTTTGTTGTTGTTGTTGTTGTTGTTGGTATTTTTGCCTTTATTCTGCCTTTATTGTGGTCTTCAGTTGGAGAGAGGACAGGAAGCGAAGTAAGAGAGACAGGGGGGCGAGATCAGGAAATAACCACTAGCCGGGACTCAAACTCGGGTCACTTTAAGCGCAACCACACTACATTTTGGAGCGCTGCCCACAAGGCTATCAGCTCCAACAGGTTACCAATTGTTCAATGTAAGTCTGAATGACAGCAGAGATGACCACACAAAAACTAGGTGAGCGGGGCTTAAGCAAACTCTTACCTCTGGCTGTGAGTGGTCATCAGTGGGGACCTGGCTGGGCAGGTAGAGAGAGGGCAATGATGTGTTACAGGCGCGCAGGCAGGGCAGTTTGTGACGGTCGATAGACGCTGAGGAGTGAGGCCTCAGACCAACCACTGCTGACAGAGGAGGCTTCATGCTACGACCCAAACTGCTGCTCTTGCTCTCCCTTCTCTGGTACTCAATGGGCGACTGCAGGGCTGAAACACACAAAATAAAACTGATAGAGTAGCCATATTTAATTTGACACAAACAAAAACAAGGCTTTGAGGATGTACAGTTAAAATGACTTGCTAGTTCATGTTCAGAACCAGATTTTTCTTTCTATTTTTCTCCACTGGAAGTTTGTGAAGTTGTATTTTTAATGGTTTCAACGTTTAATACTAAAGAACACTGTTTGACACATTGAACAGAATGTTCTATCCCTCATAGCTTTGTTTGTGTCATTTAAATATGAAAGGTACTTTGAGAGTAACTGTTGAGGAATTTAATAAAGTGTAAAATGAGCAGTTTAGATATCACTTATCCATGAATGGTCTGAACATCAGTCTAAAACTGCTTCTGAGGTTAGGTGCTGAGATGAAATCAGCAGGGTGTAGGGTGTTCACTTTGTGAGTCTCACCATTGAGGAAATTGCGTTGGTTCTCCAGTATTTGGCTCACGTCGCTGACCCAAGCCTTGCAGATTTCCAGCGACAAGGAGTGCAAGACAAATCGCACCATGCTACCATCAGCCCCCCGAGATGTCAGGGCAAAGCGATTAGGGTCACCATCTACACACGCCTCCACACCCAGACAACTTATCTGAAAGGAGAAGCCATGTTATCTCATGCAAACATAATGCGTAGACCTGGAAACCTTACATGATAATAACTTCCTCTAATGGGGTAACTCACCTTAATACTGTTTTTAAAAACATATCCAGGTAGAGAAAATCCTTTTTTCCTGTCTATTGGCTCACTGAAGATGACAAGCTGTTCAAATAGGAAGACCCGCCTCTCCTTAGCACGGGAAAGTAAGCTGCTGTCCTGTTCTGTGATTGTGAACGTGTCTTGCTGGAGAAGTTTTCCTTGTGCCGTGATCTTCCCCTGAAACACAGAAAATGTGGTTTTATGTGGCAAATATTTCAAATATGATGATCCCCTTTCTAAAACATAAACATAGCACTCTCTTGCAGACTCCAGTTTGCAAAGCCCTGCTTTAGGGGATCAGAGTCTCTTACAGTATTTTCACAGACCGACAGCTTTAAACCACAGCCTGAGTCTGGCGCCATACCTCAAAGCCTTGCAGCCGACCCACGTTCATCATGTCATTGCAGCGCTTCGGAACAAAACACATCACCTCCACTGCTTTCTGTTAGAGAGAGAGAGAGCGTGAGAGAGAGAGAGAGAGAGAGAGAGAGAGAGAGAGAGAGAGAGAGAGAGAGAGAGAGAGAGAGAGAGAGAGAGAGAGAGAGAGAGAGAGAGAGAGAGAGAGAGAGAGAGAGAGAGAGAGAGAGAGAGAGAGAGAGAGAGAGAGAGAGAGAGAGTGCAATGTGTGGAAACAGACCTCAAATATCAAATCAAAAAGAGAAAGTACAGTATTACTGATTTCTGGCTCAAACTGACACCAAAGAGAAGAAAAAACACATGCTGGCAGAGTCAAGGAATCACACATTGTTCCTTGGTGGGATTATGTGTTTCTTCTGGTCTTGAGAAAAAAAACTTGCATAATAATTACGGTGTCTAAGTGACTCATACCTCCAGCTCTTCAGTGTCCATCCCAGCCTTTGTGTAGTACTTGAGGAAATCCTGTCGCGAGACACACAGCGTGAGCTCTTGAATGCTATATTTTTAGTTTCAGTCTATTTGTACTAATGGCTTTATGTGTGTGGAAACTAATTAAATGCATTCTGTGAAGTAAGCTGACAAATACCTGAACTATGAGAAGAATTCTATGTGGGCGATTCTACTTTTACAACGCAGCTGACAACCTTTGAGATTTCAGGTAGATTTTACAGTATGACAGTTGGCAACATTTTACTATTATTCCTCCATAAAAAGGATGTTAATGTTTTGATTAATAACTCGGTGGTGTTACTGTGACAAGTTTAACACCAAAGGCATCAGCATACACAAATTTAAATTTATTCTAAAGCAGTAATTGCTAACCAGGGCAGAATATAAAAATATTCTACAGCTAAAATGTTTGGGGTCAGTAAGATTAAAAAAAAAAAAAAAAAATTCTGCAAGGACGCATTCAATTAATTAAAAGTATGAATAAAGACATCCTGAAAAAAATGTATCACTCTTTCCATGAAAACATTAAGCTGCACAACTGTTTTCAACATTAATACTATTTCTCAAGCACCAAATTAGCATATTAGAATGATTTCTGAAGTTTACTTTTATTTATGAATGTGGAATTGATTTGACATGGTTCAATAGAATAAGCCATGAGTGCACAAGATCGTGTGTGATGTGTGTTTGTGTGCGTCTGTGTTGCACTCGGTTTCACCTTCAGTAGCAGCTGGTACTTCATGATCCTCTGCACGGGTTTGATGAGCAGGTCATTCAGCTGCAGCCTGTGACCCAGCTGCTGTTTCAGTTCCTGCACACAAACACACACAAATATTCACCTGATTGACTGATTCCTTTATGCACAAAGAGAGAAAACCAATGTTCTGTATACTGTACGATAATATACCCATACTATTTTATTTATACTACAGAGTACAGCATAAAATGCATAGAACACCTAGACGAGCTACCCACAATGCAATGCACTCAACTGCAATGTTTAATATTTTTTCTTGCCACGTCATGTGATCTGTCTGCCAAGTTAAGACCAAACTTTTTTTGTTTGCGCTTTATAAAAAAAAAATAGATAGCTAGACAACATTTACTGAATTTAGCACACAACACTGAGGTTATGTGACAAAAATCTGTCAACTATTGTAGGAAACATGCATCATTTACATACAGTAGGTACAGTCGGTATAAAGTACATGCTGTGCAGTATGCATTAAGCATTGGTTTGCAGGTATTCCATTCCAAACATAACCAAACACTATCCTTGATCCATTATCCCCTAATGCCCTGCAGTCTCCATCTATAAAACCTAAAGTAACGCCAAATATCAAACCTCTAAATGTTTTGGCACAGTGCTGAGAAGAAACCATTAAGTGTCACACTTTTCGATCAAGCCTTTCCCTGTTTTGTCTGTTCCAAGAATTGATGGGTCAGTCAGGGCCTTCATGTTCACTGAGCAATTATTACACACACAGTGCAAATGGAAAGAGAGTCTGCCTTGAGATATTTACACCGATGTACCTGTATAGCCAAAACAGTCCCTCACGCTTAACCTGTGTCTTTGAGGACTCCACTAGAGCGTGTGTGCATGTGTTTGTGTGCTTGCTCTTTACATGCACTTACCTCAAAGTAGGTCTCAATGTATTCTGACACGATGTGCTCAGACTTAGGTTTGTTCTGGCAATACACCACATACATGTGAAGCCGTCTTTCCTGCAGTTTGTGCAAACAGAGAGGACAGGGTAAATTAGCTAAGTGGTTATACAATGGACCCAAAAAGTATATGAACACTTAAGCCATAGTAAAAATGTTTGAATGTTGGGAGCATGAAATTGTCCAAAATGTCTTGGTATGCTGAAACATTAAGAGTTCCTCTCACTGGAAGTAAGGGAACAAGCCCAACCCCTGAAAAAAAAACCACACACACACACACACACACACACCATAATCCCCCCTCCACCAAACTTTACACTTGGTGCAATGCAGTCAGGCAAGTACCGTTCTTCTGGCAACCACCAAACCCAGACTAGTCTATCGGATTTCCAGACAGAGAAGCGCAACTGGTCATGCCAGAGAATACGTCTCCACTGCTTTAGAGTCCAGTGGCGGCATGCTTTAGAGTCCACTGCATACAATGCTTTACATTGCACTTGGGGGTGTAAGGCGTGGATGCAGCTGCTCTGCAATGGAAACTCATTCCATGAAGCTCTCTACACACTGTTCTTGAGCTAATCTGAAGGCCACACGAAGTTTGGAGGTCTGTAGCTATTGACTCAGCAGAAAGTGAATCTGTGAATTGTGCGCCTCAGCATGTGCTTACCCCACTATGGGATTTTATGTGGCCTACCACTTTGTGGCTGAGTTGCTGTTGTTCCCAATTGCTTCCACTTTGTTATAATAATAAAAGTGGAATATTTAGTAATGAGGAAATTTCACGAATGGACTTATCACAGTACCACACTTGAATTCACTGAGCTCCTGAGAGAGACCCATTCTTTCACAAATGTTTGTAGAAAGCAGTCTGCATGCCTAGGTGCTTGATTTGATACACCTGTGGCCATGGAAGTGATTGCAACACCTGAATTCAATGATTTGGAGGGGTGTCCCAATACTTTTGGCAATTTAGTGTATTTATTAAAGGTTGGTAAATTGGAAACATTGCTGGTAGCTTATCGAGTCAAATTTTTATTTACCTGGTCCCATTCATAAATGCAGAGACATGAGGCAGCAGTGGGCATGTATCATGACAGAGGTGATTCAATGGAAACTTTTAAGCTGCTGAAAGTATTTAAATAAGTTTGAAACAGACTCTATCTGCAGTATAAGAGCAGTGTGATGTGATGGCATAGTGAGAGATTACAAAACACTGCTGTAGGAGAGTGAGCAGAAGGCCATGTATAATTCAGTCCAATTATCCTCAATGTAATCAGAGCCCCATTCTCTCTCTCACTGCATTTAGGTAGTAGGACATTACAATTGGACACTACCTCTCACACACCCCCACACACGCAAATACAAATAAACACACTAAATACGCACAGACTGAGTTGCCTGGAGACAGACCGATTGGATAGATGTCAAAGCATGAATGGTTCTGACAACAGATTGTAAGAGCTTCACATGGACCTTGTGACTTAAGTCCGCACTAAATTAATTTATGTCGTTTTACAGTAAAAATAACAATGAACAATATTTTTAAAGTATTCATTAAGTTTGTTATTTTCTAAACTGATATAGTTTTAAAACATAAAAATAAATGTAATTAACTTAAATAAAAGTATTATAAAATTTAGAAAATAAAATTTAAAACTACACTCAAAACAAAAACTTGTCTAAACATAAGATTTATGTATTTTAATTGCATATACATTTTCCATGCATTTAGATTACATAATTTTAACATAAACAAATTAATACATTTAATGTGATTCTTATACACTCACCTAAAGGATTATTAGGAACACCATACTAATACTGTGTTTGACCCCCTTTCGCCTTCAGAACTGCCTTAATTCTACGTGGCATTGATTCAACAAGGTGCTGAAAGCATTCTTTAGAAATGTTGGCCCATATTGATAGGATAGCATCTTGCAGTTGATGGAGATTTGTGGGATGCACATCCAGGGCATGAAGCTCCCGTTCCACCACATCCCAAAGATGCTCTATTGGGTTGAGATCTGGTGACTGGGGGGCATTTTAGTACAGTGAACTCATTGTCATGTTCAAGAAACCAATTTGAAATGATTCGAGCTTTGTGACATGGTGCATTATCCTGCTGGAAGTAGCCATCAGAGGATGGGTACATGGTGGTCATAAAGGGATGGACATGGTCAGAAACAATGCTCAGGTAGGCCGTGGCATTTAAACGATGCCCAGTTGGCACTAAGGGGCCTAAAGTGTGCCAAGAAAACATCCCCCACACCATTACACCATTACACCACCACCACCAGCCTGCACAGTGGTAACAAGGCATGATGGATCCATGTTCTCATTCTGTTTACGCCAAATTCTGACTCTACCATCTGAATGTCTCAACAGAAATCGAGACTCATCAGACCAGGCAACATTTTTCCAGTCTTCAACTGTCCAATTTTGGTGAGCTTGTGCAAATTGTAGCCTCTTTTTCCTATTTGTATGGAGATGAGTGGTACCCAGTGGGTTTTTCTGCTGTTGGCTTTCTTCCTGTGGCTTCACAAATGCTTTGCTGCATACCTCGGTTGTAACGAGTGGTTATTTCAGTCAAAGTTGCTCTTCTATCAGCTTGAATCAGTCGGCCCATTCTTCTCTGACCTCTAGCATCAACAAGGCATTTTCGCCCACAGGACTGCCGCATACTGGATGTTTTTCCCTTTTCACACCATTCTTTGTAAACCCTAGAAATGGTTGTGCGTGAAAATCCCAGTAATTGAGCAGATTGTGAAATACTCAGACCGGCCCGTCTGGCACCAACAACCATGCCACACTCACAATTGCTTAAATCACCTTTCTTTCCCATTCTGACATTCAGTTTGGAGTTCAGGAGATTGTCTTGACCAGGACCACACCCCTAAATGCATTGAAGCAACTGCCATGTGATTGGTTGATTAGATAATTGCATTAATGAGAAATTGAACAGGTGTTCCTAATAATCCTTTAGGTGTGTGTATGTAAGTCATACATAAATGTAACAGGTAAAATGTATGTAAAAGTGCACAGAAAATCGCCCATATTAAATTAACACTTTGTAGTGTTCATGTGTGTGCTCACTATGGTACAATTGAAGCAGTGTTAAAATTAATGAGATAATTGAGTGATGATTGAGCATTAATGATGACCACCTGATAATAATGAGCAGAATCACTGAAGGAAAGAGAAACACAAGAACTACAACTGACTTCAGCCACAGCCTTATGCATAGTCCAGAGTGCACGATTTTCAAACTCATCGGATCACTGTTCTTTTCACACTGCATAACTATCTGGGCCAGCATTCAGTCACTGCTGTGTTCACACTGCACGATGGATCGGCGACAGGAGGTTTCACACTGCATGACGTACAAGAGGAATAATCGCAGACAGCTCTGTACCGTTCGCAAATTATGTTTCACAACAAAGCACAAGCGAGATGTGAGAAGGAAACAACGCGAGATCACACATGCGTCAGACTGGAGTTCTCGTGCGAGACTGGAATTGTTATTAAAAATATAGACTGCTGGGCAGAAACTTCCAAATTGTCTGTGCGCTAATTTGCAGCAAAAGGGAGAAAAATAAAAAAGATTATGGTGGAGGAAATGGTTGGGGAGCAAGGATTGTGTTCTGCAAAGAGAGGTAAATAAATAATATTGCAATGTGCTGCTGTTGCGGCTGATCAAGCAAATGTTTGTGCTTTGTTTGTTTGATATAACTGTACTATCTATTATCTATTAAAATACTAATATGATGGTCTATAACTCCTCCGCGAACTTCTCTCATTGGCTGTCGGTCATCGCCGATGTATTTTTCAGTCAGAACACATTTCACACAGCAGGAGTTTGAATCGCAGACAGGTCCAGATATTTAGCATGCCAAATATCCCACGGGCGTCTGCGAGTCATCTGCGATTCTCCCCAATCACGTTTTTGAGCATTCATACTGCGTCATTGTCACTCGCGTGCACGAGCACCGATTTGCCTATGATTTTGGGCATTTGTCAACGATTTCGCAAAACCTGTCGGCGAGTCAAAATCGGGGCTACAATGGAGCAGTCTGAACTATAGGCATTAGATGAAATCAACTAAAGGTAAAAGAAGACATTAAATCTGAAGATCTCAGCAGATGAGGATTAAACAACTCCACAAACAGCATTACCAGCTTCACGCATTACTAACCAGACTGACTTTATTTCTGTCATTTCTGTTTATAGTTTTGTTTGAAGTCACCATGCTGGAGATCAGTGTCTGCTTTAGTTGGGCTCTTGACCCTTAACTTTTTAACTTTAGTTTTTCTTTGGCTCCTTTAACTGTGTGTTTATAAAGCACATTTTGTTATGGCAAGGGAAACCAAGATAATATCTTATCTGGTGATGTTGACTGTTTATATATTGTTAATGACATCATCTTGTGGTTAAATCCCTGATCTCATTTAGAGTCTAATCCTCTGGTTATAGTGGTACTGAGTTTTGTTTTATTCATAATAGTTGCCATGTGATGCTACAGCACGAGTTACAGCACTGTTGTGGTAATCGAATAATATGCAGGATTTAAATCTATGGCATTGCTTAGATACACACAGACACGAAGAATCAATGTATGAATCTCAACCATGGTGACAATCAATTAAAAGCTTCATGTTGCAGTGCATGTTGGGGACCACCAATCAAACCCCCATGTGTCCCAGCATGCAATGCGGCATGAATAAATTATGCATCTGAATTGTGACAAATTTTCTTTGATACTTACTAATTGCTTTTACTTTTCATGTTTTCATTGTGACATTTTAGTTGCTTGTTTTATGTTCAAAGTTGAACTGTTTATCTGAATTTTTTTTGATTGTCACCATTGTAGAGATTCATACGTTGATTCATGATGTATGTGTGTGTCTAAGTAATGCCGTAGATTAAAAACTTTTGTGCACTTTTTTTTATTATCTGGATATTATTCAATTAACACAACCGTCCTGTATCTTGTCCTGTAGAATCACATGGCAATTACTATGAATTCAACACAATTAATAACACATTACCTCTATAACCAGCGAATTAGCCTCTGAATGAGAGCAGTGATTCAGGCCACTACAAATAGCCAACATTGCCTGATAATATTTTCTCTTGGATTCCCTTGAAATATCAAATGTGCTTTATAAACACACAGTTAAAGGAGCCAGAGAAAAACTAAAGTTAAAAAATTAAGGGTCAAGAGCCCAACTAAAGCAGACAGTGATCTCCAGCATGGTGACTTCCAATGGAACAGAAATGGAACAGAAATGACAGAAATAAAGTCAGTCTGGTAAGTAATGCGTGAAGCTGATAATGCTGTTTAATCCTCATCTACTGATATCTTCAGAGATTTAATGTCTTCTTTTATCTTCAGTTGATTTCATCTAAGGCTGTGGCTGAAGTCAGTTGTAGTTCTTGTGTTTCTCTTTCCTTCAGTGATTCTGCTCATTATCATCAGGTGTTCATCATCAATTCTCAATCATCACTCAATTATCTCATTAACTTTAACACTGCTTCAATGGTACTTTAAACCAGTAGTGAGCACACATCTACACTAGGAAGTGTTAATTTAACATGGGCGTTTTTCTGTGCACTTTTACATAAATCTTACCTGTTTCATTCACATATAACTGGTATATAGGAATCACATTCAATTTATCAATACAAATACATAAATCTTACTGGTTACATTTATGTATGACTTACATATATGAATCATATAGTTTATTCATTTGTTTATGTTAAGATTATGTAATCCAAATGCATGGAAAATTTATATGCAATTAAAATACATAAATCTTATGTTTAGACATGATTTTTTTTGAGTATATACTCAAAAAAATATTTTGGTCTAAATATAAGTTTTATGTATTTGAATTACATTACAATTTTCCATCCATTTGCACTACATAGTTTTAACATAAACAAACAAATAAACTTAATGTGATTCATATTTGTCAGTCAAATGTAAATGAAATAGGTACGTTTTATGTAATGGTACACAGAAAAATGCCCATGATAAATTAACACAGCCTAGTGCACACTACTGAGATAAAGTACCATTGAAGCAGTGTTCAAGTTAATGAGATAATTGAGTGATGATTGAGAATTAATTATGAACACCTGATGATAATGAGCAGAATCACAGACGGAAAGAGAAACACAAGAACTACAACTGACTTCAGCCACAGCCTTAGATGAAATCAACTGAAGATAAAAGAAGACATTAAATCTGAAGATCTTGGCAGAAGAGGATTAAACAACTCCACAAACAGCATTACCAGCTTCACACATTATTAACCAGACTGACTTTATTTCTGTAATTTTCTGTTTATAGTTTTGTTTGAAGTCACCATGCTGGAGATCAGTGTCTGCTTTAGTTGGGCTCTTAACTCTTTAACTTTTTCCTCTAGCTCCTTTAACTGTGTGTTTATAAAGCACATTTGTTATGACAGGGGAATCCAAGAGAATATCTGGTGATGTTGGCTCTTTATATATTGTTGATGACATTGTGTGGCCAAATCACTGATCTCATTCGGAGTCTAATACTCTGGTTATTGTGGTACTGTGTTAATAGTTTTGTTTTATTCATAATAGTTGCCATGTGATTCTACAGCATGAGTTACAGCACCGTTGTGGTATTCGAATAATATGCAGGATTTAAATCTATGGCATTGCTTAGATATACACAGACATCAAGAATCAATGTATGAATCTCAACAATGGTGACAATCAATTAAAATCTTCAAGCTTCAGTGCATGTTGGGTACCACCAATCAACCCCCCCCCCCCCCCCCCATGTGTCCCAGCATGCATTGCGGCATGAATAAATTATGCATCTGAATTGACAAATTTTCTTTGATACTTACTAATTGCTTTTACTTTTGCTGTTTTTGTTGTGACATTTTAGTTGCTTGTTTTATGTTCAAAGTTGATCTGTTTATCTTAATTTTTTTTGATTGTCACCATTGTAGAGATTCAAACGCTGATTCATGATGTCTGTGTGTGTCTAAGTAATGCCATAGATTAAAACCTTTTGTGCTCTTTTTTTCTGGATATTATTCAATTAACACAACCGTCCTGTATCTTGTGCTGCATAATCCCATGACTAATACTATGAATACAACACAATTAATAACACATTACCTCTATAACCAGCAAATTGTCCTCTAAATTAGAGCAGTGATTCAGGCCTAAACAAATAGCCAACATCACCTGATAATATTTTCTCTTGGATTCCCTTGAAATAACAAATGTGCTTTATAAACACCCAGTTAAAGGAGCCAGAGAAAAACTAAAGCTAAACAAATTAAGGGTCAAGAGCCCAACTAAAGCAGACACTCATCTCCAGTATGGTGACTTCCATACTATGAAACTATTATTTTCATTAAAACAGAAATTACAGAAATAAAGTCAGTCTGGTTAGTAATGCGTGAAGCTCATAATGCTGTTTGTGAAGTTGTTTAATCCTCATCTACTGATATCTTCAGAGATTTAATGTCTTCTTTTATCTTCAGTTGATTTCATCTAAGGCAGTGGCTGAAGTCAGTTGTAGTTCTGGTGTTTCTCTTTCCGTCAGTGATTCTGCTCATTATCATCAGGTGTTCATAATTAATTCTCAATCATCACTCAATTATCTCATTAACTTGAACACTGCTTCAATGGTACTTTATCTCAGTAGTGTGCACTAGGCTGTGTTAATTTATCATGGGCATTTTTCTGTGTACCATTACATAAAACGTACCTATTTCATTTACGTTTGACTGACAAATATGAATCACATTAAGTTTATTTGTTTGTTTATGTTAAAACTATGTAGTCCAAATGGATGGAAAATTGTAATGTAATTCAAATACATAAAACTTATATTTAGACCAAAATATTTTTTTGAGTGTATAAAGTATTGTGAATGAACACAAATTAACAGACAATAGTATATTTGTAAAATATTTATTAATTTAGCATTTAAATAAAAATTAATCTACTATAATATTGTTCTAAAACATTTTGTTAATTTTTAGTTCAAATGTTACCATCTTGTTTTAAGTATAAACCCCACTAATTTGTTAATTTATGCTAAAACATCTATTTGCCAGTAATTAACAAAAGAAAATATTCAAATCTTATACAAAGTAGTTTGTAATATATACTACAATATATATTATATTTTAAATTAATATATTAATATCCGTGTAATATGTTTAGTTACATTTTACTGGAAAACAGCCAACAATACTGATTCAGAAAATGACTTTGGGAGTGGAGTGACATGTCCTTATAAGACTAAGACCAACTGAAGGATTTTGCAACCCATCGTCTTAATTTATCTGCATTACGCATCATTGACTGGAAGTTGGGAAGTCATGACATAACTTCAGTGTCTCACAACTTTGTAATGTACTGTATGAGTTAAAAGAGGGAGTGAGAGCAGAGGAAGATGAAATTTGAGAGAGAAAGAGAGAGAGAGAGAGAGAGAGGGGGGGGGGGGGGGGGGGTCTTATTTGTGAAAGGAAAAAAGAAAGAGTGGGGACGGACAAAAAGTGAGCCTGGCCCTTACTCACCCTCCATTACTGTTTCTCATTACCAGCCGATTTCCCACTACGCTTTTTTCATAGTTTGATGTAACCTTTAGATTTGTGTTATAAGTTTCTTTATTCCCCTCAAGCCTTTTTAAGTTACCCAAAGGGCTTAGACTCATTAAATGGTAGAAAGGGCAAATGCTGGCAGACACCAGTTTGAAAAGTAACTCAGTGCTTTTCATTTAAGCAAAACGCTTTGATTCACCACCAAAACTTATATCACAGCATGTGGAAGCTTTAAACAAATTACTGCTACTGCGAAGTACTTCCACAATTGTAAATCTGCGAGTTTCAGTCTTTCACATGTACGCCCTGTGGGCGCCAGGAATTGAGTTGTTTCTTCTTGGCGAGTTATTTATGTGTGTATTTATGTCCATAGTGTAGGACAGCACTCCAGAAATAGACTCGGTGTGTAAAGCAATGTTATCAAAGGACATAGCTGTGCTTCTTTGTTTTTTTCTGCCTCTTTTTCTCTTGTGGTGGTGAGCCAATGGACACGCAAGCAAATACACAATCTTAAATGGGCTGTATCAGTAACAGGGGGACATAAATAGAGTTGGATGATGGGAGGATAAATGGGGTGTTAAAATGGCTGTGTGTGTTAAAAACCTTTGTGTTTTCTCAGCTCTGTTTACTCAAAGTGTGAGAGGAAGTTCTGCGGCACAGACAGGCAAAGGAAAGCAAGAATAATAGAGACTTACATGTTTGATAAAAAGTTGAGCCAGTCGTTCAGGCTCGGCCACACATTTCTCCAGCTCACCCAGGAAATAACTGAGATCAGAACAGAGGAGAGATCAGACATACAGCTGGACCATATGGAATCTGCATGCATGCACTGAGTTCCAAAGATTTTTCCCATAAAAATCAGTTTTGAAAACGCAAAAAAAAAGGACATTTGAGACAGTTAAGTAATATATACTAAAAAATCTTGTCAGATTCATGACATGCAAACACATAAACACAGATAAACCCACTCTTTATGCCAGTCGTAGATCTGATGAATATTCCCAAACACTATTTTGTCTTTTCCCTTCATGTCTTCTGGAACTCCTTTAGCATTCATAGAGGCCATGTAGCCCTGCGAAAGACAGAACATGATGAACTTCCACAGCTCACATGACCCATAAAAACACTTTTATTATTAAATCTGTGATAAAATATCACCCTCATAAAATTTTTTTAGATAATCATATTCCAAATATTTTCAATCCAGGCACCATTATTTTGATTTATACTGTGATCAGTATTACAGCTGAGAGTAATTCAGGTCAGCTGATGCATCAAATCTGATTCTGCGAAGATTAAATGCTCTGAAATGCATTCAAATCATTCTAAGATTACAGGAAATTGATAGCGTTCCATAACAGAGTTGATCAAATCCACAAGTGATTTGTTAATAGATATTTTTGCACCCACCCCACCCCCCAAAGAAACTCACCTCCACAATAAGTCCTAGATCAGCTACATACAGCTTTTCTGTCTCTATCAATTCTTTCAGAACATACCTGCAGAATAGAAGAAGTCAGCTTTCATTCAATACATTAGCAATATCTGACAGCTCAAAACATATCCTGAGTAATATAGGGTGTAAAATTAGAAGAGTTCCGACTTGCACAGCATATTAATAATCAAGGAGCTATAAGTGGACCTGTTTTATGAAGTGCCTGTTTTAGCGAAATGGGTGAATATCCCAGCTAGAAAATCGATTTTATGGTAATTCTAGTTGGTCATTAACTGGACAAGATTGTCTTTAGCTGGTTTAAGATGATCTTTAGTTGGTCTACCAGCCACTTTGTTCCAAAAAACAATTTGACCTGTTTTTATGGCCAGCAGGTAGCTGGTTAAGAACGTCATTAGTTGGTCTAAGCTGGTCATTAGCTGGTTTTAGATTATATTTAGCGGGTCTTTAGCTGATTAAGATGGTCATTAGCTGGTCCAAGTTGGTCATTAGTTAATTTAAGAAAGTCATTACCTGGACTTACAATTTTCTTTAGCTGGTTTAAAATTATTTTTAGCTGGTTTACTGTTACAAAAACAGTTTGACTCGTTAAGGCCAGCTGATAGCTGGTTTCTAGCTGGTTAAGATGGGCAAAAAGCTACCATGTTAAAAATAAATAAATAAAGGTTTGACCACCATAAGCATTTAAGACAAGTTGGTAGTTGGTTTCTAGCTGGTCTAAGATGGCAATAGTAAGTCCAATTTTGTCATTAGTTGATCTAAGATTAAGTTAGATGGTACAAGTTGGTCATGATCCTCCAGCTACCATGATCTAAAAACCAGTCTGACCACTTTAAGCTGTTATGACCAGCCTGCCAGTCTACCAGCTTGAAGCAGTTAATAAACCACCAACTGGTTTAAACTTGATTTCTCATCAGGGATGACATACTGGTGTGCTGATGAACATCTGATGTCTGCTCTGTTAAATTTTGCAATTTAAATCCCAAAGTAATACAGCATTAAAAAGATCTACATTAAGCATTTCTGTTACATAAGTCGTCTAAAATAAGAATTTCTTAGGTTACATAAATCAAGTTGCAAATGAAGGAGATTTCACACACACATGCTTTTTTCTAAGGCACTCTTCCGATCCTCTTCGCTGTCTATGGTGGCTGATGATTGGCTGGAGTTGTCATCCATCAGCACAGAGCCATTGTCGTCAGCCTGTAGAGTGGTGCACTGGGTGATCTGCAGACACAGAGGGGATAACTGTGAATAAGAGACGAGACGTAATGCTGAAATGTTATTCACTTCGGGGATGGCTGCAGGGACAGAGAGGAATAATACAGAGGAGAGAGAGCGGGGTGGGAAGATACAAGCTGTTGTAATAGCTCCGGTTGCCTAGGTGACAGGAAAGGAGCATGCTTGGTCTGCTGGTGACAGTGACTGAATGATAACAGGAATTCAGCGCTTACCAATAACCATGACACCACAGAGACAGCTCTACCCTGAATCTCAATGCCATTGACCCCATGAAGTCACCACATTCTCATAGAAACTCAAGTCAAATTGTTTTGGTTGAAATTGACCATTGTTTTAGCGGAGGATAGATGTGCAGACAGCCCTGCAAGTCTTTCAATGATTTGAGACGGAAAGAGGAAGTCTGAAGACGTCCTGCCTTTGTTAATGTGTTTGTTAACCACATCAGAGGTAAAACTAGGACATAAACTATGCTATAAATCCTCACACTTTGACACGTCCTATTTTTTAAGTCATGCTTAAGGATTTCCCAAAACAATTTCAAAAGTAACTTGTTCCACACCATTTGTGCTACCCACATGATTGATACCTCAAATTCTGCAACTTGTTGTGAAGACATGTTTATTACAATTGACTTAGAATGAGATCGCATTGTGCAACCGCATAGGTTTGTGCTAAAAATCACACTCACGTGTTTTTATAGGTAGTTGATTTTTCTATTCCAGAACCTTACAGCTAACCTTTGTGCATTTTCAGATTGTCATTAAAGGGATAGTTCACACAAAAATGAACAGTCATCATTTACTCACCTTTATGTCATTCTAAACATATATGTATTTCTTTCTTCTGCAGCAACAAACGAAAATATCTTGAAGAATGTTGGTAACCAAATAGTTTTAGTGACCATTGACTTCCATTGTGTGGACCAAAAAAAAGAAATTTCTCAACATATCTCAACAAAAGAATGTCATATAGGTATGGAACAATGTTGTTATTAAAGGGCACATATTATTCTCCTTTTTACAAGATGTATTATAAGTCTCAGGTGTCCCCAGAGTGTGTCTGTGAAGTTTCAGATCAAAATTCCTAAAAGATCATTTAATATCCCATTTTGAAAAATTCGGGGTTTAAGAAAAATGAGCTGTTTTGTGTGTCTCCTTTAAATGCAAATGAGCTGCTGCCCCCGCCCCAGAGGGCAGAGCCTTCACAGCTTGTGAACATGTGAATGAAAACTGAAGCATGATACATCTGTTTGGTTTTGATGATCATCTCTATTGCAGACACGTGACATTGCAGTTCAACATCATCACAAAATATTATCATCTGCATGTGTTTTAAAGGCATATCACTCTCAACTTGAGCACACACGATGTGCCAAATGATGGCCAATCGGATCAAAGAAGGCAGGGCTTAACGTTCACTGAAGACGGGTGTGAATTCCAAAGTGACACTTTTCATTTTTACAGTGAAGGAGTGCATGCCCAAGATATACGTAGCTAAACATTTAATATTTGTCAACTGTTTTACAATGGATATGTTTAATGACCCACAGTCACATACAGTGACGCAATTTACTCAACTTTTTAAGTGAATGTGTGCATATTTTTAAATAAAATATTATTTGCAAAGAGTTTAAATTGATTACTTCACAAATATATAGGCTATAATTAACTTATTTTACCATTCTTATCTCTTTATTCCCTTAAATCCCTTTTAATCCGCTAACGTAATTTCTTTAAATAAAAATACCACACCAAACTTCTTTATCTTCATTCACAGGACCCCAGTTTCTCACTCTCTTTCTGCGTGTATTGTGAGAAAACACAATAAACACCTTCCACTATAACGTCATGCATCCTCCTCAAAACAAGGATTCCTATGCACAGACCTTGTGCTAGATAGAACATCTCCATCCATCTATTCTGATATCGCTTTTTTCAGTTTGTTTATTAGAGCTTTACAAAGGACTTCCTTTGCTTATGAGGTTGTTATTGTGCTGTGTGTGAGAGAAATCTATTCACAAACAATGTGGATTACAATTAACGGAAGTTCCTTGCATCATTTGATAATTTACTCATTCTCATGTCGTTCCAAATACCTGTGATTTTCTGTCTTACGTATACAACATAAAAAAAACATATATTTTGAATAATATGCTCTGGTTGCTCTTTTACATTCAATTGCAATGAAAAAGTACTGAAGATTTCGAATAGGATGTAAAACCATTTATGCACTAAATTCCAAGACTTCTAAAGCCATACAATTGGTTTTTTTTTGGATAGAGAGAGAGAGACTGAAATACAAGCCATAACTCACTGAAAAGTAACTGATTTGAAATACTTTTATAATGAACTTCATATTCATGATGAATATTATATTTATGTACACAACCATTCAAGACGCTGGGGACTGTAAGATTTTAAAAATGTTTCTTAAAGGAGTCTCTTATGCTTCATTTATTTGATTACATATGCAGTAAAAAAAACCTGTAACATTGTGAAAATTATTACAATTTAAAATATCTGTTCCCTTTCAAGGGAACTCGAACTGCGTCACCGCTTTGGGAACGCCTCTGCGTGATTGCGTCGTGAAGCACGTATGTCATCAGTCCAATAGAGAGACGGAACGTCATAGGCGGGTGACGTCATAGACCCGGAAGCTACAAAGCACACCGGCAAACACACGCCGTTAGCTTCTGTTGCCTTCAACAAGCGCTCTGTGTTTCTGTCCAAAGTGTCTTTGTGTTGTGTCTGAGTTCAGACTGTTTTGTTTTGTTTGCACTCTCACCATTAAGCACACTGATAAGAGAAAAATGACGAGCGAACAGCATTTCAGACAGTGTGTTCCTCCCTGCTCTCGCTACATCAAGAGCGGGGATACACACTTGATGTGCGTTGTTTGTTTGGGTGAGCAGCACGCGCAGTAGGCACTCGAGGGTGCCGGCTGCGAGCATTGTGAGGCGCTGCCTCTTCGCGTGCTGCGATCCCACCGGGCGCTCTTCGAGGAGGGCGTCCCGGCTAGCGCTCCCCACGGCACGGGTCCCGCTGCTGCTGAGGCTCAGCGGCGACTCATGTCGTGGGGTTCGCAAAAGGATCTGACGGAGGGGATGGAGACGGGCCCCGCCCTATCTCTTCCTTCACCCGCCAGATCCAGCGCTGCCTCTCTGGGTTCGGGAGCCCGCTCTGCGGCTTCCCCTGCCCGGGGAGCGGCCGCGATGCTGCAGCTATCTTCCTCCGAGGAGGTTGATGTCTGTAGCATCGATGCAGGGGGTGGAGACTCGTCACTTCAGTCCCCTGCAAGTAAGGAGCTCATGGAGGTGCTGAGCAGAGCGGTGGGCAAGCCACGAGATCGGAGTCGATACTATTAATGAACTTCGATCGACTGCCGATCTCGCTCTCCGTGCCACCAAGGAGACGGCCCGATGCGTCGGCCGTTCTATGGCAGCCCTGGTGGCCACGGAGAGGCATTTATGGCTGAATCTTACGGATATCAAGGAAAGGGACAAGAGCTTTTTTGCTTGGCGCTCAAGCAGTTCCTTCCCCGTAAGCCCCAGGTCTCGTCTGCTGCTGGGCGGGAACAGCAGACGCCGAGTACGAGCTCCTCACACAGGGCGCAGCAGAGAGTGAGTGTCGCCACTCGTACACCCCCGCAGAAAGGGTCATCGGGTGCGCGGCGCTCACAGGCGCAGCCTTCTAACCCCAGGGCTGATCTGAGGACAGTCATTGTGGCGAGGAAGGCAGCGTCAAAGAAGTCCTGACGCCTCTGGGCCCAGGACAGTGAGGGTGATCCCCTCCGCGCGCATGGTGCTTACCGCTGTACACGGTACCCGTGAGTCCGCGGTACCCTCACGGGGTCAGTCCGCCAACCCCACCTGAGTGCGCGGCACCCTCTTCGGAGAGAAATTATGCCGTCAAGTCAGTCGTTCCCTGCGGGTTCGCCGCTTCAGGGCGCTGCACTCGCGGTGCAGAGTACATCAGAGACCAGCCTCTCCACTGTGGTGGACCCGGTGCAGGCTCTGGTGATGACTCAGGAAGTACAGACTCTGCTGCAAAAGGGGGCTATAGAGAGTTTGCCCCGGGTATGGCTAAGGCCTTTCTCTCTCCGAGGCCCGGGTATATTCCTAAGGTCCTCACTAATCCTATGAGACCTATTGTGCTCCAGGCCTTCTGTCCTCCCCCCTTTACGACGTCAGACCAGGAAAAGTTAAATCTGCTTTGTCCCGTTCGCGCTTTAGACGCCTATGTCCACAGAGCTGCCCTGTGGAGGAAAACTGATCAGTTATTTGTTTGCTACGGACCTCCATCCCGTGGGGGTCCGGTGTCAAAGCAGAGGATGAGCAAGTGGGTAGTCGAGGCTATCTCACTGGCTTATGTGGCGGCCGGACAGCCCTCTCCTTTGGCTGTTCGGTCCCACTCCACTAGGAGTATGGCTGCTTCTCAAGCTCTCTTGGCAGGGGCCTCCCTGCAGGAAGTGTGTGATGCGGCGGGGTGGTCCTCGTTATGAACTAGATGTTTCTGCTACTCCAGGGTCTCGGGTGCTCGCCTCGTAGCTGTTACAGGCGGGCATCCAGACTCGCATGGGGACGTGGGTATTCTCGTTCCCAAAGCGGTGACGCAGCTCGAGTTCCCTTGAAAGGGAACGTATCGGTTACGACTGTAACCTTAGTTCCCTAAATAGGGAACGAGACGCTGCGTCACCCGGCCATACTCCTTGCATGCCCGCAAGTGCCTTGTTTCAGGCCTTCTTCAGAAGCTAACGGCGTGTGTTTGCCGGTGTGCTTTATAGCTTCCGGGTCTATGACGTCACCCGCCTATGACGTTCCGTCTCTCTATTGGACTGATGACATACGTGCTTCACGACGCAATCACGCAGAGGCGTTCCCAAAGAGGTGACGCAGCATCTCGTTACCTATTCAGGGAACTAAGGTTACAGTCGTAACTGAGACGTTTTCTATTTGAATATATTTTAAAATATAATTTATTTTTGTAACAAGTCTTCAGTGTCACATGATCCTTCAGAAATCATTCTAATATTCTGATTTGGTGGTCAAGGAACATTAATTTTATCAATTTATCAACGGTATATTTGAAATAGAATTTTTTGTAATAATGTAAAAGGCAACTTACTGCCTCTTTTGTTCAATTTAATATGTCCCTGCTGAATAAAAGAACAAAATAAAATAAATCCAGACCTTAAAAATAATGGGGATATTGTGTTGTATTGGTCCATACAATTTGTTGATGTGTGTGTGCCGTCAAGCCTTTTGGAGTATTATATTACTCTGTTGTGTTATTTTCTGCTGTGGGGTGGTGTTTGTGTGTTTTAGAGCAGTGCGATCACTCCTGCCTGGCTAGCAGGACTACTCTGATCATTTCCAGATGTTTTTTGGCACAGTTTGCAGGAGAACCCCCACTCTTGCACTTTCCCATTTTATACCCTCACCCAGAAGCCAGTAGTCTTTACTCGGACCTTTAATAAAAACTGAGATCATATTGGTTGTTATTTTTCTACAGGAAATTGTTAAAGTTAGCTTGAGCAGAGGGAGGTAATCCAACCTTCTTTTTATGTAGGGTACACACGGACTCACGTTACGGTTATATCATCAGTGATTCCTCGCTCAAACTGCTGTGTCAGACCTACATTTGTGTGGTGAATAAAACAAATCAGCCAGTTTGATAAACATATGCGGCGTTCCTCCGTCCAGGAGACAGGCCGGATCCGAGGAGAGCTTACATATTCATTCAGGAATTTTCCATTAGCCAACAAATAATAAACTCACACTGGATCCCCACAGCAAATGTTTCTGTGTCAGGTACAAAGCGGGCTGTCAGCTGAGCTGAATCAGAGACAGAAATGAACATGATATAAAGGAAAACCTCAGCCTCTCCATGGAGAGAGACAGGAAGTAAGAGAGTAATGCATGACATTGGAGAGCAACACCAATACCGAACCCCAATACACACAGCAGAATGTTTGTCTTATTTTCCAGTAGAAAATAGATAAATATCTATATAAGAAAAGAAAAAACTCAGCTCCTTAAGTTCCCCCAAAAATGAAAATGCTGTCATTAATTACTCACCCTCATGTCATTCCAAACCCGAAATACATTTGCTTATCAAATGAAAATCTTTTTAAAGGGGTCCTTGATTATGATTTCACTTTTTTCACTTTAGTTAGCATGTTGCTGTTTGAGCATAAACAACGTCTGCAAAGTTATGACGCTCAAAGTTCAATGCAAAAGGAGATATTTTCCTTTGCAGAAATCGATTTTTTTTTCGGACTACAACAAACGGCTGGTAGTGACTACAACAAGCTTCTTCCAGCTGTTGTGACATCACAAACCCTAAAATTGATATAAACCCTGCCCCCGGGAACCCTCAACAAATGGGGTGAGGCCATGTTGGGCTGCTTTAGAGAAGAGGAAGAGTTGTAGTGGAGCACATTTAGGAGTCTGCTCAAGCTGTCACATTCATCTTTTCACATTTATTACAATACAGTACATAACACAAATGCAATAGCATGTCATAAAAGCAAGATGACAACATATGTTATAACATAATTTTACTAAACTATACCTGTTCTGTCTTCATTCAGCATATATTCTCTGGCTCTGAAGGCATTTTACAAGATTTCCCACATGAGTGATTTATAGATTATCATGACAGAATATGCTAATTGAACACAAAACACAATTCTAAATGAAACACAAAAACTGTGCGTTTTTGCTCACCCTCAAAAAGTGACAATTTTAACATATAAAAAAAAAATATCAGCTGGGTATTTTGAGCTAAAACTTCACATACACACTCTGGGAACATCAGAGACTTCTTTTAGATCTTGTAAAAAGGGGCATAATAGGACCCCTTTAATGAAATCTGAGAGATTTCTTCATTAACTACCACTTTCGAGCCCCAGACAGGTAATAAAGACATCATTAAAGTAATCCATGTGACTCCAGTGGTTTAACCCCAATTTATGAAGCAACACAAGTGCTTTGTTTGCGAAAAAAACAACAACATAATTTGTAGGGCTGCGCAATATATCGAAATTATCGAAATATCGCAAATGTACATATCGCAATATGCATATTGCAAGGGTACGCAATATCTGAATGATTTGAATAGGCTACTAGGTTGACGCATATAGCAGAGAATAGACTGGTCTGAATGACCCCGCTGGTGCAGTTCCTGGGAGCCTGGCTTCTGCTTCCGGGACTGTCCCGCTGGGTTGCGAAGACAGTCAGGCACGGCTATGCGATTCAGTTCAAGCAGGCTCCTCCCCGCTTCCGGAGAGTCCGCTGCACTATGGTCGGGGGCCAATGCCCCTGTCATGCGTGCAGAGATTGCCACCCTACTGGCGAAGGGTGCAATCGAGCCTGTCCCTCCAGCCGAGATGAAGTCCGGCTTCTACAGCCCCTACTTCATTATACCCAAGAAGACCGGTGGGTTACGGCCAATCCTGGACCTGCGCGTCCTGAACCGATACCTTCACAGGCTTCCGTTCCGGATGTTGACAGCGAAGCGCCTTTTCGAATGCATTCGTCCAGCCGATTGGTTTGCAGCGATCGACCTGAAGGACGTCTACTTCCATGTCTCCATCCTTCCTCGACACAGACCATTCCTACGGTTTGCTTTCGAGGGGGGGCATATCAGGACGTGGTCCTCCCATTCGGGCTAGCTCTGTCCCCTCGCGTCTTCACGAAGATTGTCGAGGCAGCCCTGGGCTCACCCCGTGGTCGAACCTCAGCTTTCTACGGGCAGGTGTGCCCTTAGAATGAGTTTCCAGGCATGTTGTTGTATCAACAGATGCCTCTGCCACAGGCTGGGGTGCCATGTGCAATGGACATGCTGCCGCGGGCTCCTGGACAGGACCCCAGCGTCACCTGCATGTCAATTGCCTCGCGTTTCTGGCAGTACGGTTCACCCTGCACCGCTTCTGAGCATTGCTGAAGGGTCAACACGTACTAGTCCGGTCAGACAACACAGCCACAGTAGCGTACATCAACCACCAGGGCAGTCTACGCTCCCACCGTATGTCTCAACTCGCCCGCCATCTCGTTCTATGGAGTCAGAAGCACCTGAGGTCTCTTCGTGCTGTCCATATCCTGGGAGAACTGAACCGTGCAGCCGACGAGCTCTCACGGTCTCAGCCACTTCCTGGAGAATGTAGACTCCACTTGGGGTTAGGGCCCACTCCACCCGGAGTGTGGCCTCCTCTTGGGCTCTAACACATGGCGCCTCGCTAACAGACATCTGCAGAGCTGCAGGCTGGGCGATACCTAACACATTAGCCAGATTCTACAATCTCAGAGTGGAGCCTGTGGCCAACTATGTTCTCGCCTCTACTAGTGGCCGGTAATGGACTAGGCTCAGGTGTCTTCGCTTGCTCGCCATTCCACTCCACAGACTGGATACGTGCAATATATTTCCTCAGATGAGCTTCCCGAAAGCCCTGAGTTCCTCCAGCACTGTCGACACCGACACCAGTAAGTCTGCACTTTCGAGCCCAGACCCTCGTGTCCGGCCAGGTGCCCCATCTGCATGGTTCCCCTCCGGCGACCCCCACATGTGTATTTCCACCGTAAGCCTCCTTAGTGAGCAGGTGTCTTTCCCTTGGCAAGTCCCTGCCACCCCTGGGGATAAAATGTGACCCCTTAGCGGGTCATATGTGTACTCTCTAAGTCCTCCCTACGGGTAGGCATTTTGGCATATCTCCACTGGAATATGCTTCCCAGTGTACCTTGGTATTCCTGTGATAAGTGGGAGTCCTTCGTCCGTACGACAGGGTACTCACACTTACGCAGGGCACTGGAAGACAGCCGAGTGGCTTCACTGTATTGGGACCCCCATTCGTTAGTCACTAACGTTACGTCGTAGTGACTGAACGAAAGGGAACGTCTCAGTTACATATGTAACCCTCGTTCCCTGAGGAGGGAACGGAGAAGTAACGTCCCTTTGCCACATCCTCTGTGCTGCTGGAACGGCCGGGAGTTCAGTCTTGGCTCCGCAGCAGGTAACATAATGCGATGTTGCCAGCGTACTTCCTTATATACCCACGATGTGGGGCGGAGTTACGCATGCAAATTCCACAGGCCCATGGCATTGGCACTGCCATTGGGCGCTGTTAGACTCCTCTAAGGTAATTGGCTTCTAAGCAAAACCCCCATTTGTTAGTCACTAACGTTACGTCTCGTTCCCTCCTCAGGGAACGAGGGTTACATACGTAACCGAGACGTTTTAGGTGCTTTGCATCATGCCTAAACGCCCCATAGCTGTTCTAAATTCACTGTAAACTACGACTTCTTGGGACTCATTACTTTAATAGAACCCAACATAAGAACAGAAAAAGAAGTGTGTTTGATCGATTGTGTGTTTTCACTTTTAAAGGTTCAACCTGTAGAGAGCCTGGCAACAAATGACCCATCAGTCAAATGACCATCTGGCCTCTCTCACATTCAGCGTGGATACTAACACATCAAACCCCTGTGCAAACTGACAAAAAGCCCCTAATACAATCTTACGACCTCCTTTCTTGTTTTCACTTTCCATTATTCATTCTTACTACATGCCCACATACTTTTGTTGGGGGGTCTAAAGTCTGATGTTCAAAGGTTTTATTTGAGACACATACAGCAAGTAAACAAGATCCTTGATCACATCTACAGTGATCCCAAAAATAGCATCTATACTTAGGCACCTGAATCAAATTCTTTAAAGAATCAAACTTAAAGCACAAGCACATGATTAAAACAAATTATCACGTTTTTTAAAAGTATTCCAAATGATTACAATAGTCCGATTCTGGCAATCTGGCTTACCTGTGTAGGTCCTAGTGTAGTGGATCCCTGTGGAGAGTCTGACTGGAAGCTGTAGGACTGCAGGGTACCTGGATCGCAGTCGCCGAGAGCAGGCATGCCATCTCTCCAGTCCTGCACAAACAAACACACATGCAATACTGCTTAAAAACAACCAGGAACCACATCCTTCATGGTCTTGCACAAACATCAATACTCAGGTCAAAATAAAGCTGACCCATAATTCCTCTCTCTGTGTGACTATGATATGCGGGTGTGTTACAGGGTCCTAGTTATTAAAGGTCACATTGAATAGTTCTTTCGGACAGAGGCCGAAACCACAGGGCTCTAGTGAGCAATTGGCTGTATGGTGTGGTGCAATTCACACAGCATTATGAAAAACAGAGACAACTGCACCATATTGTGACGTATAACGTAGTGAAATGGCATATGAAGAATAAGGAAAAAAATGTATGGCGGGAATTGATAGGATCGTTTGATCATTGTGGTTTGCTATTGTTGTGATCTCATGTGAGTGACAGGTTGTGTTGTTCTCGCAAGACAGAGGGGAAGTTATTTTGATTATGAGGGCACATGAATTTAAAAAAAAGAATGTGCACTGATAAATCATTTATAATAAACACTGCAACATTCCATAAAAAAAAGAATGGCCAATTCTGATTTCATGGTGACTTTAAACATGGCTTGATACTGATTATGAAAAATATTGAGTGAAAACATCCCACATCACATAATTTTCCTCACCAGCTCTTTGTCTATAACTGGCAAGATGGTGAACAGCTCCTCTGTTGTTTGCGGGCTGCCCAGGTCTTGGCTGCTCCTGGTGGGTGGAGGCGGAGGGTTTCCCTCCAGTTTGCGGACCTGCCGCTCTCCCTTGGCCGTTCCAGTCGCCCCGGCACTTAGCTTACGCACCGGATTGGTCAGCCACTTCTTCAGGGTGCTGACAGAGCGACGGGAGCCAGGGGAGTTTGGGGCAGAACTACCCGAAGCCTGGGGCGGCAGAGAGGCCACCGAGGTTGAGATACTGCCCTCACTGCCAGCGGCTGAGTATGAGTCTGTACAGAAAGAGAGAGTGAAGAAAGAGAGGGAAGAGGAATTAAGTTGGGAATAACCATCTGAGAGGACGACAGCAAGGGAAAACAAAATAAATCTGCCTTATATATAAACACACTCTACATAAACACACTATAACACTAAATATGGCTCATAGCTGAGCCGTTGTGAAGAATTTTTCCCATCTCAGATTTCATGCCTGTGACTAGTTTCTTCAACTATGGCCACTTTTGACCCTGTGGACTGGTAAGATTATTTAATAATCTTTAATAATCCTCTTATGCTCACCGAGCCTGCATTTATTTGATCAAAAATGTAAAAACAGTAATATTGTGAAATATTATCACAGTTTTCTATTGTAATATATTTTAGAATGTAATTTATTCCTGCGATGGCAAAGCTGAATTTTCAGCATCATTACTCCAGTCTTCAGTGTCACATGATCCTTCAGAAATCATTCTAATATGCTGATTTGGTGCTTGAGAAATATTTCTTATTGCTATCCATGTTAAAAACAGTTGTGCTGATTAATATTTTTGTAAAAACTGTGATATAATTTTTTTTTACAAAAAAATATATACATATTTGTATCTAATTTTTACAATTCACAAATGTATAAATACACAGGACCACAGAGAAATTCTTTTTCATGAACATTTTCACTATATTGTCATCTCTACCACATCAAATGATACTGTTTTTCATATCATTCTGGTGGAAATGACAGTGGTGGAAAAAACAAATGATGGACTTGCAACTTGCCCTTTGTCTTGTTAAGGCTAATTTCATAGCTAGTTTTAAATACACACAATTAGGGATGAATTCAGTCTTCTGTATTCAACTCGTGAAAAAGGCGTAACTGACATGACATAGGACTGCAAGTTGAACACGGAAGGCTGTCTGGAAGAAGCTAGATATTTTACTTTGTAAAGTTTTAAATATGAATATTTTTCTTACAAAAACCCATCGATTCGCTTCAGAAGGCCTTTATTAACCACCCGGAGCCGTGTGAAGTACGTTTATGATGGATAGATGGATCAGAAATTCATCAGAAAGAAGAAAATCGTATACACCTATTGGATGGCTTGAGGGTGAGTAAATTATGGGGTAATTTTTATTTTAATGCAAACTTATCCTTTAAGCATACGTTAAAAAATGTACACAGCTTGATGAGAAATGAGACAAATATATTCTGTTCTCAAGAAATAATCACATTAAATTACTTTCTTCACATACAGTTTTTACATATTTAATCTCAAATATGCCACTGTTGTAAATTGTCCCAAACCATGAAAAACTGGTATTTTGTAATGGATTATTTCAATTAGATATTGCATTGACACTACAGTTCTTAGTTCAGAGTAAAAAAATCATGTGCATCACATCACATTATAGATTCCATACACCCAAAATAAACCAATCACATGTAGTCTAGGCCAATATACATTGATAATGAAACACTTGACTTTACTCCAAGATCTTTCTGTTTAAGTGCGAGTGAATCTTTAGGAAGAGTAAAGATACGCTAACAGAGTGATGAGTTTATTGAGATGCTTTTGGAATGTAATATCCCAATTACCACTAACCCTCTCATTTTGAATAATACATATTCATCAACACTTGTATAAGGGTAAGAACAAATGTGCATATGCGCCTGTTGTAAGTACAGAAATTTAGTGCAAGAACCTTTAAGTACGTTGTCATTGCTGAATGCATTTATGTTAGTATATGACTGGCGCAGACAGGCCTCGTGCCACACATCCCAGTTAGTGTTAATCACATGAGGACTCATTAAACTGGCAGACTTTGAGAAGCTACATTGGTTAGCCAAGCTGTCGTGTGACCCTGGAGAGCTAAATATAGACCCCGCCCCAAAGTTGAGCCTCAGGCTGAGACTGCGGTGCTGGTGTCATAGGGACCCTGGGAAAAGAACAGAGGGGGGATGTGCACAGGAAGCGCACTTTAATCCTCGTCCACAGGAAGGTCACCAACTTTTTTTGTTCTCTCTCCACGTTGTGCCTCACGTCCCCCACTACTCTCTTCCTGACCCAGAACAGTAGCTGTCTGAGGTTATCAGCAGCAGAAAGGACAGGCTTCACATGTTTCAGTCTCTTTCCAGTCTAATCTAGCCCCTGTTTGACCCCCCTGATTCAGCCGAACACTGCTTGACAGGATGGCACACACACAGAGACACACACTGTGTTGTGCCCAATATGTCAGGCTATGTCAGTACCTGCTACACAGCATTGATAAACCGGTATTTTTCTATACGTAATTATGAAATTAAGCTTTATTTTCCCTTAATTATGACATACTGAAAACTCAGTAAGCAGCTTTAATTTTCATTTTTTCTAGAAATGTGACTTGCATTGGTTTTGTTCGGGGTCAGTATGATTTCAGCAAAAACAGCAAAAAATATAATAAAACAAATCAAACGAAACAACTATCTAAAAAAAAAACTTATTTTGAGACTTTATTGTGCATCCAAAGAATTGTGTGTTTATTGTGCATTGCAAGTCAAGCCAATATTTTTTTTTTTTTACAATTTGAGTCAAAATAACTGCAATAAAACAGTTTACTTGTGAAACTTTTTTGTAAGCGCTTCAAAAGGTTTTGTTTGTGTGTGTGTGTGTGTGTGTGTGTGTGTGTGTGTGTGTGTGTGTGTGTGTGTGTGTGTGTGTGTGTGTGTGTGTGTGTGTGTGTGTGCGTGCGTGCGTGCGTGCGTGCGTGTGTGTGTGTCCAATTAAAAGGTTTAAGCGCTATGGATGGGGTCAACAGGTCATGATGGATGTTGGAAAACAAATTTGAGAGCAGAAAGGTTCACAATAAAGGTTCAACATAATTTCCTAATAGATTGTTGCATTAGAATGGGCATTATTTGTCTGAGGCACACAAGGAATAATTAACATAATGTAACATCAGCTGTTAATATGACCTGGGGGTCTCTCAGACTCAAACAGAATACGAGGGTTAATGTAGGGGTCCAACTAATTTATTAAGCTAATGTTTTGTGTAGCAGAACTGACCTAGAATTTTTGCAGATGCACAGAGAAACAACCCCTGTCGAGAACTAATCCACAAACTTTCCACTTTTATCGTGGAATAATCAGTGAAATAATGGCACTGACCTCAACCCAAATGGAATTCGGTAGAATCTAAAGTGGAGGGATTATAACTCTTATTGCTGGCTAAACAGCAGGGCAAAGCTGCTTTCCTGATACTGTGCTGTTGTGCGCTCGGAGGGGGGCAGCTCTCTGTGTGAACAACATGCCAGACTTTTCCTCCTGTCTCCCCACACGGGGCACAAAAGACAGGAATGGTTTCATTCCACACTCAGTATGGATCCGACGGATTAAGAAAGAGTGGAAGTTATGAAAAAGCAAAACCTAATTCATTACCCTGTTTTGTTTTTTGAGCAGGGAACTGAATGTTATCAGGAACTAAAGGCTGTTGGGAACTGGCAGCCGCTGCTTACCGTATCCTCCACAAATCAGCGGTGACACCCACATGAAACAATACGTTATCCATCACTATATCCCACATGCAAATTGAAAATCGTGTAACGTGATGAAATGCAACAAAGTAGAGCTGCACAATCAATCATTAAAAGATCGCAATCTCGATTCAAACACCCACATGATTTTATTCCTAAAATGACAACAATTTGCCTGTGTCTATTAAACCTTTGACAAAATCACACTGAAAGTGTAAGTTTGAAATTGACATGTGAAGGTCAATGGTAAGTATGGTAAGTATGAAATTTGTCCTCTGCAGTTAACCCATCCAAGTTAGTGAACACATAGTAGTGAATTGTGAACACACACACACACACACACCTTTGGGTTACCAGTCTGACTCTCTAATAGACTCAACAAAAAAGAAATTGTTGAATTAGAATGGGCATTATTTGTCTGGGGCACACCAGGAATAATTAACATTAATTAATATAAATAACAATATATAATGTAACATCAGCTGTTAATATGGCCTAACCATTAGGCCTCGACTGCCCCACTGGAACATTCAAATCTGTGTTGTTGGTGTTGCTGTTGTTGACTTAGTATCCCCATGCGGAAATTTTGTTTCATGGAAGTTTCATGCATTCACACACAAAAAACGTGTTTATCCATCCAACTCTTTAGTTTTCCGGAATATTTGCATTGTTTTTTATGGCAATTACTTTGCGTTGGTAGGCATAAGCCAAAAACAGCAACAACAACAACCACAACATAGAGAGCTTTGCAACATAGATGTTGTCTTATTTACAACATGGAAATGTGTAGCAGCGGCAATGAACTGCGTCTTCTGAGGCAGCGACAGAAACATAGGAGGCTGGTATGAGCAGTTTTATTCTGCATTACCGTCTCAGCCGGTTTCAAAACATTTCTCCGTTATATTGTCATTTTCTGCTCAACCGGCACTTTGCAACAATACAACATTGTTTCTGCAGTGTCTTTCAGCATGTTTCCTATAACAACGTCTGACGTTCACATTTTATGTGGCGTGAGAAAGTCAGACTGATATGGATTTCCAGAAATGCGAATTTGAATAGGATTTCAAAACAAATATGAACGTAGCTCAAAACGGATTTGTTAAAATCGTATTTCATGTAATTTTTAGCAGTTCACACATGCTAAATCTGATCGATTTGCACAAAAATCGGATTCGGACTGAACGTAGCCTTGGCACTACAAATAAAAATTGAATCGATTATATTGTTATGCCACTAGGCGGTGACAAGTAGGGTTGGGAGGTTTGCGTAACAACACGGTCTCACTCCTATTCGTCACATATTGACGCTTGGTCAGTTCCCTTCTGCGTCACTTTTTAACGCACAGGGTACCCCATTAACGTCGTTTTCCAATGCGCAGTACTCCATTGATTTCAATGAGAAACCTTTGCCGTCATAGACGCGTTGGGCATGGTTATCATCATGTTGAAACTATATATTGGGTTATGATTTTGCCAGTATGACATGGAGTGTGATTCTCAACTTAATCAGCCAGCATAATTTTATTTACATTTATTTTCTTTTTTTATTTATGCTATTCAAACACGTTTTGAACACATGTCTCGTGACCAATTGCGTCATTACGTCAGCTTTGACTGTAAAATGCCCTTGGCTCTCGTGTGTCTCGTGACCTATCATGTCATGATAAAAAGTCGATTAAAACATTAAGATCAATTCTGTTCTCCACATAAAGATATTGCATGACTTCAGAAGACTTGGAATGCAACATGAGTTAATACTTTTATACTGTTTTTGGTCAGTTTTTGCAATAAATACCTGTGACTGTACATGTATTTGCCTGTTACGTGTTTTATATTGTTGAGAAGTGGGTAGGTTTAGGGTAGGAGTGGGGTTAGTTGCTCCAAAATATAAGAGTTTCCTATAAATATTCATAAAATCATGTCTACTTTTAAAAATGCAAAAAATTAAATGTGCCTAGATCCGACGCATTTGGCAAACAACTGAAATCAAATGTAGTACCCTGTGCATTGGAAAACGACCCTGTGCGTTAAAAAGTGAGGCCAAGGGGTCCTGGTCCTGACCAAACGTCAAGATGTGACGAATAGGAGTGAGACCGTGTTGTGCATGACGAAACCATCCAATTGCTATTCAAAACTAGCCCAATCGAATTCTGGTCGGGGACGGTTGGGTTCCCTGATAAATAACGTAAAAGCGGGGGGGTGTTGGAGTTAGAGTCACTTCGACCTGTGGACTAAAAAAAGCAACCTGCAGCAACAGTGTAAAAGAACCCAAATCCGCGGGAAAACCACGAACGTGGCAACACTGGAAACAAGTGACTGTTAAAGGGTTAGTTCACCCAAAATTGAAAATTCTGTCAGTAATTACTCACCCTCATGTTGTTCCAACCATGTAAGACCTTCGTTCATCTTCGGAACATAATTTAGTATATTTTTGATGAAATCTGAGAGCTGTCTCACTCCTCCATAGGCTTTCAGAGGGACTGAAACTTGATGGCCCAGAATAGTAAGTAAAAACGTCATTTAAGGAGTCCAAATGACTACAGTGGCTCTGTATTAAGTCTATCATGCGACGAAAATACTTTTTGAGCGGAAAAACAACAAAAATAACGACTTTATCCCAAAAATACGAAAAGTATTTTCGTCGCATGATAGACTTAATACAGAGCCACTGTAGTCATTTGGACTCCTTAAATGACGTTTTTACTTACTATTCTGGGCCATCAAGTTTCATTCCCTCTGAAAGCCTATGGAGGAGTGAGACAGCTCTCAGATTTCATCAAAAATATACTAAATTATGTTCCGAAGATGAACGAAGGTCTTACATGGTTGGAACAACATGAGGGTGAGTAATTACTGACTTTATTTTCAATTTTGGGTGAACTAACCCTTTAAATATTTTTCCGTTATTGAGAATTCAAGAGATTTGTTCAAAAACGAATAATACACTAATGAAACAAGTGAAGTATCTATGAATCATTCATTCCAACGTGATTTTTTTAAAATATATAATTCATTCAAATGAACCCATTTTACCATTTTAACTGCAGCAATTCTGCGGCAATTCCTTTTTTGTCAGAACCCTCTAGTAAGTTACATGTTATTTTGTTTAGTTGTCTGTTCCGAAACGTGATCTCTGTTTGAAAAATCTGAAATTTTAAATCTATTTGATATATCCAGAATCGTGCAGCGCTACAACAAAGCACACAAATGTTTTTTTGAAAAACTGTAACACACACCTTGTGCAGCAAGACCAAAATTGCAGGAAGAGATGCTTTTGATTGCTGGTAAACAGAGGGGCTGAATTGATTCGAAAGCTGTAAAGCTATGCTTAAGTGCTGGTGGTGTACGGAGAGAGATCCTCTTAATATGGCACTGACTGAGTGCTCAACACATTAGAAAGGATTTTCTGAACTCTTAATAGCTATCTGCAGTGAAGGAGAAACTAGAGAGAACACATAATAATATGTTTTTATGCAATATCCTTTAAACCTGTATCTGTATCTGTATTCTGTAATTAAACAATTCACCCTGTAAGATTTTTTCCGGAATACACAGTACATTTTTCATAAGAAAAATGACAAATTAAGTCTCTCAGTTGTTTCTCCAATATAGCAATTATATTAAATGGAGAGCATTTCAAGATCCAAGTAATCTCTTTCCACTAGAGTCAGAGATGCCAGCAATTTCACAAACTGTTTTCAGAGTTGGCAAGATGCCAAAGTCTGCAGAGAAAATGTCTAATTAATTTCTTCCTAAACCAAATTATCCTATTCCTAGGTATGCTATTGACATTAAAGTTCTTTCTACACAACTGTCCCAGTTATTTTTGTTCATCTGAGACAATTTGATACTTATATAAATTAGAGCTGTGTTGTTATAGTTAAATAAAACTAAAACTATTAAAATAGTTTTTGGTAAAATAATGAAAAATTTAAATATATACATTTCATTTAGCTGCCAGTTAATTAAGTTGAAGTACTAAAATGACAAATTATATTTAGAAAAGTTTAAAAAATAATAAAATAAAATACAATATACAATAATAAAATGTCAAACTTACTAAACAACTATTACTATACTATTACTAACTGTCACAATTCACCAGTATGAGTGCCCGTGATCACCACCAGAGGGCACTCCAACCCGGACTGTCATTTCATCAAAAACTACATTACCCATAATCCTTTGCCCGGACTCATTATCACTCATTGTTTGCACCTGTGTCTCATCACCTCATTACCCCATATAAACCATGTTCACTCTGTCATTCACTGCGAAGTCTTGTTTGTTGTAAACTGCATTTCTGAGCGTTTCCCTGGTTTCATGTCTCTGGTTTTGGATTTCTTGCCTGTTCTGTGGATTACCCGTTTGCCTGTCTCTCTTGCCTTTGTTTGCCTTATTGGACTGATTACATGTTATGACCTCTTGCCTGTTTGATGACTACGAGTGTGGATTACCCTTTAATAAAGCTGCATTTGGATCTTCTACCTTCTATCTCAGAGCAGTATGTTACACTAACTATTACATTATATATATATATATATATATATATATATATATATATATATATATATATATATATATATATATATATATATATATATATATATATATATATATATATATAGTGAGGAAAATAAGTATTTGAACACCCAGCTATTTTGCAAGTTCTCCCACTTGGAAATCATGGAGGGGTCTGAAATTGTCATCGTAGGTGCATGTCCACTGTGAGAGACATAATCTAAATAAATAAATTAAAAAAAAAACAGAAATCACAATATGATTTTTTAAACTATTTATTTGTATGATACAGCTGCAAATAAGTATTTGAACACCTGTCTATCAGTTAGAATTCTGACCCTCAAAGACCTGTTAGTCTTAGTCTCCACTCCATTTATTATCCTAAATTAGATGCACCTGTTTGAGGTCGTTAGCTGCATAAAGACACCTGTCCACCCCATACAATCAGTAAGAATCCAACTACTAACATGGCCAAGACCAAAGAGCTGTCCAAAGACACTAGAGACAAAATTGTACACCTCCACAAGACTGGAAAGGGCTACGGGGAAATTGCCAAGCAGCTTGGTGAAAAAAGGTCCACTGTTGGAGCAATCATTAGAAAATGGAAGAAGCTAAACATGACTGTCAATCTCCCTCGGACTGGGGCTCCATGCAAGATCTCACCTCGTGGGGTCTCAATGATCCTAAGAAAGGTGAGAAATCAGCCCAGAACTACACGGGAGGAGCTGGTCAATGACCTAAAAAGAGCTGGGACCACCGTTTCCAAGGTTACTGTTGGTAATACACTAAGACTTCATGGTTTGAAATCATGCATGGCACAGAAGGTCCCCCTGCTTAAACCAGCACATGTCAAGGCCCGTCTTAAGTTTGCCAATGACCATTTGGATGATCCAGAGGAGTCATGGGAGAAAGTCATGTGGTCAGATGAGACCAAAATAGAACTTTTTGGTCATAATTCCACTAAACGTGTTTGCAGGAAGAAGAATGATGAGTACCATCCCAAGAACACCATCCCTACTGTGAAGCATGGGGGTGGTAGAATCATGCTTTGGGGGTGTATTTCTGCACATGGGACAGGCCGACTGCACTATTAAGGAGAGGATGACCGGGGCCATGTATTGCGAGATTTTGGGGAACAACCTCCTTCCTTCAGTTAGAGCATTGAAGATGCTGGGTCTTCCAACATGACAATGACCCAAAGCACACAGCCAGGATAACCAAGGAGTGGCTCTGTAAGAAGCATATCAAGGTTCTGGTGTCGCCTAGCCAGTCTCCAGACCTAAACCCAATAGAGAATCTTTGGAGGGAGCTCAAACTCTGTGTTTCTCAGCGATAGGCCAGAAACCTGACTGATCTAGAGAAGATCTGTGTGGAGGAGTGGGCCAAAATCCCTCCTGCAGTGTGTGCAAACCTGGTGAAAAACTACAGGAAACGTTTGACCTCTGTAATTGCAAACAAGGCTACTGTACCAAATATTAACATTGATTTTCTCAGGTGTTCAAATACTTATTTGCAGCTGTATCAAACAAATAAATTGTTAAAAAATCATACATTGTGATTTCTGGATTTTGTTTTTTAGATTATGTCTCTCACAGTGGACATGCACCTACGATGACAATTTCAGACCCCTCCATGATTTCCAAGTGGGAGAACTTGCAAAATTTAGGCCCTGTTTACGCCTGGTATTAGGATGTGTTTTTGTCCATCGGATCACATGTAGATGAGGGAGACACATTCTCGTTTACATCTGGTATTTTAATCCATCTCTTTTGTCCACTTTTAATCACTTCTGTCCTGATTTCTGCGAGGGGAGGGTAAATGTATGGGTTTTTTCAGATCTTTCGATGTAATGGACAACACAAGCTCACACAATTGAGCATATGAACATATGATCGCACCCAGAGACAACGGGAAAAAATACGAAGAGCATCAGCTTTCGTTTCTGCTCTGATAGCCGCAAGAGCATGCTGAACGTGCTGAGTGCGTGTTAGAAATCAGGAATGAGAGAATATTGTGCTTGGTACGTTTTTTTGTCTTCAAACCAAACTTGGGTCTCCAGCCGACAAAGTTTAAATCCCATCTGGCTATAGCGTGCTTCCCATAATGTTTTTGCAGTATGTCAGTAGGCGGAGAGTAGGCAGTCTTTTGTGGCTGTTCGAATCATTCGACCACATGAGTGTTTACACTATGAAAGCAATCTGGTCAAATGTGTCTTCGACTACCTCTGGAAGTGGTTGAAAGTGGACAAGCTCAAAACATGTAGGCCCCGTTTACAATTGTATTTAGCCTCGTCCACTTGTGATCCGAACGACCAAAACACATCTTAATACTAGGTGTAAACTACGGAGCCCCACACATGACGTGAAAAAAAAAAAAAAAAAAAATCGTGTACACAATTTACTAATTCGTTCCCTCGAGTTATAAATCATGTGCACTATTTACTATTTAGTTCCGTCGATTTGCTAAATCGTGCGGACGATTTACTACTTCGTTCCCTCGAATTGTTAAACCGTCCACACGATTTACTAATTTGTTCCCTCGATTTATAAATTGTGCGCACAATTTAGCAAATCAAGCGAACAAATTAGTACATCGATTTAGCCTACTAGTTTATTCCTGCATGTCCTGCGGGGCTGCGTAGTAAACAGTGCCTTAGACATGACTGAGAAATCCAGTTCCCCTTCGAGGGAACTCGCACTGCGTCGTCGAGTGACAACACTCCGGGAACGCCCACAGCGTTACGCATCTGAAGCATGAATGAAATCAAGCCAATCTGATTGGTGTCGCGTCGTGACGTAGTAGATGACGGCATACCCGGAAGATACAAAAAGGAAGCTGATGCAAACACACACTAGCTTTTTTGCTCTTCAGCGAAGCGCTCTGTTTTGTCAGTCTTATTTGATGTTGTTTGTCTACCAACGTTGTTCACAAGCAGGGCTCGCGAACCCCGTGGCTGGTCCCGTGTCTGTCGAAAAAAAAAAAAAAGACAGCACGGTTGATCAATCATGGGACTCGCAGATGGGCTGTCAGGGGAACTTGAGAGGGTGTTGAGGCATCTTCTCCTTCCCTGTTTGACAGTTCCATTGTTCTCCTTCCCCGTGTGGAAGCCCGCGCTGCGGCTTCTTCCCCCGGGGTGGAGGACCCGATGCGTGAGCTGTCTGATTCTGAGGAATTAGACGTGCTCCGTATCGAGGCTCGCCATTTCCTATGCTAGATTCAATCTCGCGTTGCCAAAAAAAAAAAAAAAAAGGCAGTGCGTAGGTTCGAGTCTGCTAGTGAAGTGATACAACGTGATACGGTGAAATGTGATACTGTTGGGTGCGAGGCATGCGGTCAGCACCTGAGGGTGCTGGCTGTTTTCATTGAGAAATATCTCGACGCGTACTGCCGTGCGCTTTTCGGGTGTTTCAGCCTCGCGCCTGTTTGGCTTTTTTTCCCGAGGGATGAAAGCCAATTGTATTATAAGGGCTCGAGCCACGTTGCTGAGGCAACATGTGGTTTACGAGTCCGTATAAATACAATAAAGCAGTATCGTCTGGTGTTATTTCCGACCATGTTTCACTGTATTGTGGATACTGTTGGGTGCGAGGCATGCGGTCAGCGCCTGAGGGTGCTGGCTGTTTTCATTGAGAAATATCTCGACGCGTACTACCGTGCGCTTTTCGGGTGTTTCAGCCTCGCGCCTGTTTGACTTTTTTTCCGAGGAATGAAAGCCAATTGTATTATAACGGCTCGAGCCACGTTGCTGAGGCAACGTATGGTTACGAGCCATATAAATACAATAAAACAGTATCGTCTGATGATTTGGGCTGTATTTAATTCTGAGGAATTAAATAATATAGGATCTGACTTTGAGGAGTTAGATATTCAGCCTATCATTCAGACCATATTATGGCTGCATTTAATTAATATTATCTAACGTGAGGAGTTAGATGTATTTTTTATTCAGCCTGTTATTCAGACTAGGTTGCACGGGTTGGGTGATTATGATGACATTTAATTCTGAGGAATTGAGTGTATGTTATCTGACTTTGATAAGTTAGATACTTTAATCGGTCTGTCACCCAAGCGTGTTTGACTTGTCTGGATATTCATCTAAGAGGGAGCCCTCCTGAAGTTGATGTCGTTCTCGCCGCCTGGTGGCCTGCGGGACACATCAGTTTCAGGCGGTTGCTAGGCGCAGTGTCCGCCCTAGTATTGCGGCCCTGTCGAGCTGCTCCCTTAGATGAGGCCCCTGCTGGCCAGCCCCCTCTCCCGGGTAGGAGCGACCGAGGTCGTTTTCCCCCAGGAGCTCTCGGGAAATCAGTGCTGTGTTCCCGCCGTCAAAGACGCTTCGGGCCTCACTGATTTCCCGCGCACACACGCTGCCTTCGTCGCCTCCAAAGGGACTTGCGACTGGGCAGCGAACGTGTGCGCCCACCGAAAATCGTTCTCGACCGCTCCCTGCCGGTTAGCCGCTTCAGGGGGGTCGGGAACGAGTTTCGGTTGACACCCGAGGCCAGCCTCGAGAGGCTGGTTCCCTTAGTAGATTATCTTGGCGCATGGTAATGCCTTCCGAGTGTATCTACATGGGTCCTGCAGACTGTAGAGCTGGGTTACAGGCTGCAGTTCGGTTCTCCTCCCCCGAGTTTCAACGGGGTGGTCCGGACTGTGGTCGGCCCAGAGCAGGTTCGGGTTATGGAACAAGAAGTACAAGCCCTGTTAGCCAAGGAAGCCATAGAGCGGGTTCCTTTGGCGGACAGGGACTCCGGGTTCTACAGCCGGTACTTCATAGTTCCAAAGAAGGATGGTGGGTTGCGTCCGATTATAGATCTCAGGCTCTTGAATCGGTCTCTGAGGAGATTCAGGTTCAAGATGCTCATAATTCCAGCCATCGTGAGTCAGATCCAGTCCGAGGACTGGTTCGTCACGATAGATCTAAAGGACGCATACTTCCATATTTCCATCCTTCCATGTCACAGGAAGTTCCTGAGGTTCGCTTTCGGGGGCGAAGCGTACCAATATCGGGTTCTTCCCTTCGGCCTGGCACTCTCCCCTCGCGGTGGCGGTTTGGCATCGAGATGTCGTTCTGGCCCACATCAGATGCTTGGGACTGAGACTCAACACGAAGAAGAGCGTGTTGACGCCCTCCCAGCGGACTACGTTCCTGGGGGTTGTATGGGACTCCACGTCGATGCGGGCACAAATGTCCCCCGCACGCGTGGAGTCCATACTGGCGATGGTCTCCTGAGTGAAGCCGGGCCGCAGCCTCACTGTGAAGCAGTTTCAGAGACTGCTGGGGCTCAGGGCAGCAGCGTCCAAGGTGATACCTTTTGACCTGCTGCACATGAGACCCCTACAGTGGTGGCTTAGGGCCAGGGGGTTTTCCCCGAGGGGAAATCCGTTTCATATGATCAGGGTAACGCGCAAATGCCTTCGTTCCCTCGTCATATGGCGGAAACCTTGGTTCCTGTCCCAAGGACCAGTGCTGGGAGCATCATGTTGCCGGAGAGCCGCTTCAACAGATGCTTCCCTCACTGGTTGGGGCGCGGTCATGGAAGGCCGTTTTGCGAGAGGTCTGTGGGAGACCCGGCATTTCTTCAGGGCACATCAACTGCCTGGAGATGCTGGCGGTCTACAAAGCTCTGAGGAGCTTTTACCCGGACCTCCGCGGCCACCATGTCCTGATACGCTCAGACAACACTTCGGTTGTCGCGTATCTCAATCACCAGGGGGGTTTGAGGTCGCGCCCTCTATGCAGACTGGCGCATCAAATCCTCCTGTGGTCCCAGGGGAAGTTATCGTCCCTCAGGGCGATGTACATTCCCGGAGACCAAAATCAGGGAGCAGACATCCTGTCGAGGCAGGGGCTGAGGCCCGGGGAGAGGCGACTCCACCCAGAGGTGGTGGAGGCCAGGTGCGAGAGATTTGGCCCAGTGGAAGTGGACCTGTTCGCGTCTCGAGAGACGTCCCACTGTCCACTGTGGTTCTCTCTCAAGCATCCAGCTCCGTTAGGGCTGGACGCCATGATGCAGACGTGGCCGAGGCTGCGTCTGTACGCATTCCCCCGATCGCTCTGCTCCCGAGAGTTCTGGAGCGGGTCCGCCGGGAGGGCATCAGCCTGCTCTTAGTAGCACCCCGGTGGCCCACTCGAGTATGGTTCTCGGACATCATAGCTCGGCTAGACGACTCTCCGTGGCAGGTTCCTCTGAGGAGGGATCTGCTCTCTCAGGCAGGGGGCACAATATTTCACCCCCGGCCAGAGTTTTGGAGCCTCTGGGCCTGGCCCCTGAGGGGGCTCGGTACCTAGAGGCGGGCCTGTCAGCAGAAGTGGTCGAGAACTTACTCAGCTCCAGGGCTCCTTTTACCAGGAGACTGTACAGCCTCAAGTGGAATGTATTTTCCACTTGATGTAGAGAGCGTGAGGTGGATCCAGTTAACTGCCCAGTGGCTTCAGTGCTGGAGTTCCTCCAAGATCGCTTCTCCGCTGGTCTTACCCCGTCCACCCTGAAGGTGTACGTGGCTGCCCTTGGGGCTTTCCACGCACCTCTAGGTGATGGACCCTTGGGGAAGCACCACCTGGTTGTACAGTTCCTCCGTGGGGCTCGGAGGGTGAGGCCTGCGGCTCGCTCCAGAGTCCCAACCTGGGACCTGGCGGTGGTTCTGGAAGGGCTGGCTGAGGCCCCCTTCGAGCCACTGGAGCTGGCTGAGCCTGAGAACCTGACCCTGAAGGTGGCCTTTCTACTCGCCATTACCTCTCTGAGGAGAGTGGGAGATCTCCAGGCCTTGGCGGTCACGCCAACTTGCCTGGAGTTTGCCCCCGGCTGAGTAAGGGCCATCCTTCACCCTAGACCGGGTTACATTCCCAAGGTTCCATCTCAGGGAGCCCGGTCTCCGGTTCTTCAGGCTTTCCATCCCCCTCCCCACCTGACGGCGGAAGAGGGGAGACTTCATCTGCTCTGCCCGGTCAGAGCCCTGAGTATTTATCTAGAGAAGTCTTCCCATTGGAGAAGGTCAGACCAGTTGTTGGTGTGCTTTGGCTCACCCAAGAAGGGGCTGCCTGCGTCAACTCAGACGATCAGTAACTGGATCGTCCAGGCTATAGCCACGGCTTATAGGGTGCGCAATTTGCCTTCACCCATGGCCGTGAGGGCCCATTCCACCAGGAGCTTGGCTTCCTCAGTGGCCCTCAGCAGGCCCTCCTTTCTGCGTCTCGCTTCAAGAGGTATGCGAGGCGGCCGGGTGGGCCACCCCGCACACCTTCATAAGATTCTACAGTCTGCACCTCCCGGTGACGCCTGGTGCTCGAGTTCTTGCGTCCTAAGTGTGCCTGGGTACCCAGCTTCACACTGGGACGTGGGGTGATTTGGTGTGGCTTAGTGGGTATTAACGTTCCCAGAGTGTTGTCACTCGACGACGCAGTGCGAGTTCCCTCGAAGGGGAACGTCTCGGGTTATGACTATAACCCTTGTTCCCCGAGAAGGGAACGAGACACTGCGTCTCGTCGCCACACCTATCACGGCTAGAGCGCTTGCTTCATCGCAAAAGAGCTAGTGTGTGTTTGCATCAGCTTCCTTTTTGTATCTTCCGGGTATGCCGTCATCTACTACGTCACGACGCGACACCAATCAGATTGGCTTGATTTCATTCATGCTTCAGATGCGTAACGCTGTGGGCGTTCCCGGAGTGTTGTCACTGGACGACGCAGTGTCTCGTTCCCTTCTCGGGGAACAAGGGTTATAGTCATAACCCGAGACGATCTCCTGATCCTGAAAAATAAAGTCGTTTCTGGGTTACTAAACTGAGTATTTATTTTAATACTGGCCATAAATTATAAAATGGTAATCAGGAGACGGACATTTATAATGAATGGCCATTGATATTACAACCTTAATTGTTATGAAATCTAATTTAAATGAGGCGTGGGATCACATTTACATTTAAATGCTAATCAAACAGAAGCCCAAGCCCAAGCCATAACTATTAACTGCTTAAATAATCCATCCGATTTACTGAATAGAAAGTAGACACAGTGTGAATTTTGTAACCTATTAATATGGGCAGAGAAACAGGCCTAATGGGTTTTTGGATTTCCCAGACCTCAGGGCTACTGAACGGCCTTTTAGTACACAAAAAGTACCTGCTGTTTTGTGCATACGGCAGAGAGCCACTGGCCCCTGAAACTCCAGTCTCCATCGTCGGAAACCTCTCCAGCAAAATGAGTGCCTACACAACACATTAGCTGTGCGAGACGGAAACGAGAGAGCGCAGTGAAAACAACCCTGCACGAAACAACCCAGACTGAATGGTTATCTAAGGTTGGCTCAAGAAAACATAGAATTCCACGCAGCCCCCCGCTGGCAGGCCAGACCATCATTTCTGGAGAGCATGTGTTTCAGCTCAGAGCGGCCGGTGGGCTGTTTCATCGGCACTCAGCAACAAAGTCAACATGAAAGCGCGAGTGGGGGGTGAATGTAAGGGGATCTGAGATAGAGAGATGAATGGACAGAGGAGAGCAGGGGCTCAAAATAGGAGGGAAGGGAAAAGGTCTTGAACAAACAAAAGCTTAAGGCACAGTGGATACAGGAAGAGACTGAGAAAGAAAAACTAACATGTCGTATCGCTTGAAAACAAGCTGTAAACAAGACAGCAAAAATAATTCTATGCAACTTCGTGCCATTGTTGCAGGGATCTGTATGTTATGGAAAGGACTTGCTGTTTGCAATGAGTGCATGTGTCTGACTCCAGGCCTGCCACACTCAGTCCAACAAACCAGAGTTGAACACCACTGAACAGAGAACGTCTTTTAAAGGTCCCATGGCATGGCATTTTTCTATTATTTTATAATGTTTCCTGAGGTGTACTTATATTGTTAGTATGACTTTTACATCATAAAATGTCATAATTTAGAAATAAAAGGCATTTTTTCAATACTGCTGTTTGCCCTGTGGCTGAATGCCCTGCTTCAAGAGGCGTGTCTGCTGTGAGACTTCAGTAAAAACGCCCACTGTTGTGATTGGCTGACATCTTTGTATTTTAAATGAGCGGAGGGGGCGTGGTTTAACTTGGTCTACGAGGCACGAGCAGGCACGAGCTGCTGCCAGAGAGACGGATGGACCAGAGTTCACTTCACATCAGTTCTCAGCATGTCTGAACTGTTGTAGTTACAGCATATACTTCAAGTTATTAGTCTATTTCTAGTCGGAGGGACTGTCACTCATGTCAGAAAGTTAGTAACTTTAGTAAATTATGGATCAGCGCTGACTGGAGACGCGAACCGTTTAGAACGATTCAGTCCGATTTGGTGAACTGATTCGGTTCACTAAAAAGAACAGGTTCAAAAGAAAGATCGTTCGCGAACCGGACATCACTAACGTACCAGAGACGGAGCTCAGCGATCGCTAACAAAGTTATTTATAGTACCTACTGAGTTATGAGAGCGCTGTCAGTCAGCGCGAGTTTGTGTTTGTATCTGAGAGTTCTGAATAAACACGAGTCCCAGTCACACCGAGTCCGTCTTCATCATTATTACCAACTTTGTAACACATGCAAAGTACCATTACAGCTGTCGAGATGAACGAGTTAAAAGTAAGTGTTGATAATAGCATTATTTTTAAAATAAAATAAAAGCGTCAGTGACGCGCGTTGAGTACACAGCGCAAACAAAGACACAACAGCAGTAATCGAATGTAATCCAGTTTATTGTGGGGCTAGGCTGGCTAGCCCGAATATGCTCACACTTACCCCCCTTCTGCTTAATCTCGCCGCGTTTGGTGCCTCCGCTGTGGGCCAGATGCAGTACTGGGGGTCGGGGATGTTGAAGGCCAACGGCCAGTGCAGCCCGAGCTTCGGCGTGTGTGAGGCCGATGTTGAGCAGAAACTCATGACTGTATGCACATTTTAGAACCGGTAGACGCGACGAGGACGTACAAAAACACTGACTCACAAGATAGAAAACACGAAAACACCGTTCTGTCTGGAGAGAGAGAAGCCGCATTGTGTGCACGAATAATAAATAATTAGCTACACATCAGAAATTACTGATCACAGATCAGAAGGAACTGAAAAAAGACTTCTGTTTTCATTTGTACATCCAAACACTGAGAAACTGCCTGCATTCACTCGTTCACAAGGAATGATCTCTCGAGCGTTTGCATGGGCGTGCCAGATTCTCTGGGCGGAGGAAAGGGAGGTAACCGTTCCTGCTTGGACGTCAAAACAGGAGACTTCAGGATTGGCTCGTCTGGCCTGTCATTTTCTCAAAGGCAGAGAGAGACAGCCAGAACTCGGGTTTACACCGATCAACATTTCTATCCACTTGGGGACAATATTCAGGCTAGGGGAACTCATATTAATGTTGAAAAACCTCATAAAATGAAAATTTCATGCCATGGGACCTTTAAATGTAATTTCTGAATGAGAGCGAAAACAGAATACAGAATTGTAAATCGGAAATGAACAAATTAGAATTGGGTTTTTAAAAAAAGTGGTAGTTTTCAGTTACAGTATGAATTACTCATAAAAATGTTATTTAAAGGAACACGGCTACTTTTTGGGACTTATTCACCATATCCCCCAGAGTTAGATAAGTCCATGCATACCATTCTCATCTCCGTGCGTGCCATAACTCTGTCTGACACACTCACTGCTAGCCTAGCTTAGCACAAAGACTGGAGGTAAACGGCTCCATCTAGCTTACTGCTCAATAAGTGACAAAATAACGGCAACATTTTCCTATTTCTAAATCAAGACAACCCAGCATTTCACCAGCAGAATTAACCTCATCCGGCACTGCAAAGGCCTTCTAGATTTGTTTCTGACTGGGTTAAGTGTGTCTCTCTCCATCACTCTGACATTGGTTGACAGGGAGAGGAGGGGATGTAAAATTGAAATGAAAAACCGTTCTCCTGTCAGTCTGAAGAGTGTGTATGAACTCATTCCTGTAAGGGTGTGTCTGAGAGCCAGGAGATTACAAAGAGGCATTTTGATAATGCTGCCACTGCACTGTTCAGCGAAATAGATAATTAAAAGCTGAATTAAGAAAAATATTAAGCCTGAGCTCCACTTGTCCCCAGTGATCAGCTAATGCTGTGCTGTGCTTTTCTTCCAGGTCTGCCATCTCTCTCTCTCTCTCCACAATCCTTTTCAGTTTTCAAAAACTCTATTCCTTCTTCTTTCTCACTCTCGTTTGAGCCCCGTCTTTATAATAAGTCTGGTGCAACAGAAGGGATTGTTCCCTTTTCTGAGCTTCACAATCTCTATGCTCTGGGATAATGCAGATTCTAAGTCACTTTCTAAAAACTTCTCAGACTCTATTATCTGAGGAAAATCTGGGATTCCAAATTCAACTTCAAAATAGTTTTTAGTTTCATTAAAGCAAAACAGAAACAGAAATAATATATTTTGAATATATTTAATATTTTAATTTTGACAATTAAAACTTTTATTATTCAAAATTATGTTTCATTGAATTAAAATCTGTATTAAAATCATGGCCCAATCATGGCCAAAACTAGCCCAATCGCGTTCCAGGAGTAAAAAACACATTCCAGGGGGTAAAAATCATGGTCTTTGGCACGCACACTAAAAAACAGCAAAACATAAAAAATATATTTTGAAATTTATATTAAGTTTTCATTTTGACAATAAAAACTTTGATATTCAAAACTATGCTTAAATGAATTAAATTCTCTATTAATTTAGTAATATGAATAGTGGACTCTACATGGGCAATATAATATAATATAATATATAACATAATATTATATTCAATTTCTATTAAAAAAACTGCCCAAAACTAGCCCAATCGCGTTCCAGGAGTAAAATCGCATTCCGGGGGTAAAAATCATGGTCATTGGTCACTTCAACCCACACACTGTAAAAGTAGCCCATTTCCATGAGAAAACCGCGGTATTGGCAACACCGAAGATATTAAAATTTAGTTTTAGAGAGTGTATCCTGAGTTTTAATTGAAAGCATAAACCTTACTAAATTAGTGAAGTTTGTGTTTATAACAAGTGAGAATGTGAGTGGTAATATGAATTATCTTTATTTCTGAAAAGATACAACGTCATTTTGTTCAATATATTTGTCTTGCAAAACACATATTCAAGCTCAAGAAATGAAAGAATCTCATTAGCCATAAAAGTATGTCACAGCTTGAAATCATGTAGAAATGTTTGTGATAATGTGCATGTGAAGACCAATGTGTTTTGGTGTACAGTGTCCACCTTTCCAGGAATTTGGGCTCCATTTCCACTTATTGATTGGCCGTGATAGTGTGCTGAGGCAGCAGCGCTGCAGGAGGGAGTGTGTTGGCTCTAATGGGCGGCAATTTTCAGAGAGGCTCAGGCCTCTGGAGACCTGCATATCTTTAGTCAGCTTTTGTTTGGCACAGCCAGTCACTGCGTTTGATTGAGTCACTGCATCTGCACCTGATGCTTTCTTCATATAGGAGGGGGAAAGACATAGATCCAAATACATAAATTTTGTTTACAATCCAAGGTGGATATGGACTGTAATATAAACACTGACTGCAATTTGTAGATAACAAGATGCCATCTGAAAGTTTGGAGGCTAGAACGGAACTTCAAAAGGAAAAGGCTTTGGAAAATGTGAAGATGTTATGTACTGTAGTGAGGATTATTTGGGGAAAAAACTACTTTAGCTAAATTTATGTGTCATGAACAATTTGGTTTTCCATCAACTTCCTCTTTGCAGCTATCAAATATATCTATAATCCAATTTCTGGAGATTGCACCTAACCCAGGCTTTCTCATTTCTACCCACACAGAAGAAGCAAGTTTGCTCCTGTATGAATGATGTATCCTCCCCTAACCTCCAGTAAATATACACCTACAACAGTAGTTCTCAAACAGGGGACCGGGACCCACTAGGGGGCCTCAGCAAACTTGCAGGGGGGCCTTATGATGACTTAAAGGGATAGTTCACCCAAAAATGTAAATTCTGTCATCATTTACACCGGGACGATTATCACGCACACTTATCGCCAGCGTTTTTCGAGATGTTTTTCGACGCGTCTTTGTGTTCTTACCCAAGCGATTTTCACTGGTGATGCGCCGAGTAAACGTGCAAATTCACTCTCTGACAGTAGATAGAGCTTATTGAAAAACAGAAATACCCCGGAACACAAGGTGGCCCTGCACAACTTTACACTTCTGATACTTGCTTGTCACACAGAAGAAGAAGAGAGCCTCTTATCAAGATTTTTGTAGTTGCGGTGGCGTTTGTCAAGTTCTTTGTGTTCAGACACCAAAGAGACCAGCAGCTCTATACATTCATCTTGCCACGTTGCCTTATCTTCTTCTTATTCTACTTACTTCCTCTTCGTCATCTTCTTCTTCTTAGGTGTGCTCGGCAAGACCATTTTGTGCTTGAGTGCCACCAAGTCGTGTTTCACTGTAACTTCAGCAGCTCCAGGCACGTGAACAAAAGCATCAATCTCATTGTTCAGACAGTTTTTAACACGACCGATTATCGCATGTGCTTAATTTCTGCTAGCACAAAAGAAGATATTTATTATTTAATTCAAGCAGGTTTGGAACAACTTGAAGTCTTGTGCACACGGGATGATTATTGCGTGCGCTTTTCACTGACGTTTAACGCCTTGTGACTAAACAAAGGGCGCTGCTTTAAATGAATAGCGGACTCTAAAGGGAAAGTGTTTTAAAGGGATAGGTCACACAAAAATTTTAACTTGTCAATTTATTTGCCCTATTTTCATACGGCTTTCTTTTAACTCTTTCCCTGCCAGCGTTTTTTTTTTTTTTTTTTTTTGTCAGAAAGCATTTTTAATCATTTTCACAAAATGTTCATTTATTTTGTTGTTTGAAAATCTGAGCACGCAATACTGTATATCAAAAGAAAGGCTTAAGAGTCTAGCTTAATGCATTATTTTTTATCAACACTTGAATGTGGGTAAGTTTCATAAAAAAAAAGCAAAATTTTAAGCAAAAAGCTGAGCAAAAGACTACACCTGGATCAGATTCAGAATGATGATCAAAGCATAGATGGAGTAGATAGAGTCCATCAACACCCCCAAAACTTGCACAGTCCTTCAGTATTTCAGTAACATTAAGTAGTTTTGATTTATATGCTGTTTAATGTTGATGATCATGTTATTTTGTCCTGTCAGGATAGTACATAGTACCTACAGATAGTACATGTTAGGATGTCCTGTCACTTTATCCACTACAGTAAAAGACCTAGGTGTTATACTAGACCGCAACCTGACATTCGAAAATCATATTTCATGTTACAAGAACGGCATTTTTCCACCTTAGAAACATTGCTAAGCTACGTAACATGCTATCTATTCCTGATGCAGAAAAGTTAGTTCATGCATTCATGACCTCGAGATTAGATTACTGTAATGCTTTATTAGCTGGTTGTCCTGCATCCTCAATAAACAAACTACAGTTAGTCCAAAACGCAGCTGCTAGAGTTCTTACTAGGTCAAGAAAATATGATCATATAACACCAATTTTATCATCTCTACACTGGTTACCTATTAAGTTCCGTATCAATTACAAAGTATTGCTACTGACCTATAAAGCCCTAAATGGTTTAGCTCCAGTGTATCTAACGGATCTTCTATCGCCCTACAACCTATCGCGCTCTTTAAGGTCATTAAACTCTAGGCTTCTGGTCATTCCTAGGATATCCAAGTCCACTAAAGGAGGGAGGGCTTTTTCACATTTGGCTCCTAAACTCTGGAATAGTCTTCCTGATATTGTCCGAGTTTCAGACTCGCTGTCCCAGTTTAAAACTAGATTAAAGACACATCTCTTTAGCCAAGCATTCACATTATAATTACCTTTTATACTACAGTTAAATGGGAACAACAGCATTAATATAATATTCTGAACAGCAGTTACGCTAATTATTTCCCATCTGCTTTTCTGTTATTATCTCGGGACACTAGTCCCGAGGTAAATAGTTCGTCAGCTCCAGTTTGTATCCAGCCTCTCATGAAGACTTCGGATGCCCCAACACCTGTGATGAGACGACTCCACGCCTGTGAAGAGACGACTAAACGCCGGCGTTGTTATGGCCTAAATTAATACACGACTGATTCACTTTTTCGAACATTATTCTTTAACATTGTCTTTCTAACATTTTTTATACTGTTCATCTATGAAATGCACTTTCTGTAAAGCTGCTTTGAAACAATGTGTATTGTGAAAAGCGCTATACAAATTTGAATTGAATTGAATTGAATTTTACATATGCATGCTTACATATGTTATCACTTGTTTCTGCATCTTCTTCACATGTCTTTTGATCAGGAGATTCATTACAGAAGATGTGTAATAATGCCCCCTTATAACAGTGAAAACATGGAAAACTGAAAATTTCCGTCAATGGCGGGGGAAGAGTTAAAGGGATTAATTTCTCTGAAGATTACTTTAGCTATTTTTGTCACTTGGGTCGAAAATAACACTGAGTCCGACTGAATTTCATTGTACAGACGTTTTTCAGAAAATCCTCTGCAAAAGAAGGAAAGTCATACATGTTTGGAAAGACATGAGGCTAAGTACATTTTCATTTTTGAGTGAACTATCCATCTAATGTGTCAAGACTGCTTGTGTGGTGTAATTGCAGTGTCCTCTCACTCAACAATTAAAGCATCATTCAACCGTGAATGAGAGTGGAATGCGAGTGGAGCCACAAATGCAGAATCATTTACAGTGTCTATTTTTCTCTGTTGTCCTGAAGTATGTAGTTCCTGTTCTTTGTCTCGCTCTCAATCTAGACCACTTGTTCTCAACCCAGGCCTGGCCTATAGATTGTATTTCACCTACGCAGAGGAAATGGAACGGTTCGAGCGTCAGACAGGTCCATGTGTGTAGTGGCACTGAAGGTCGGCCTATCCTGAGCAGACACGTAACACGCCATTACGGATCGGACCGTACTTTACTGCACTGCACCATTAACATCATTTGCTCTGAGCTCGTGGCCACACACTCCATCTCCCGCCCTCGATCAAAGTGTTGGTTTCCAGGCTGGCTGTGATTACAGCCATTTCCTGGCTTAGTTTTTCCTTGCAATGCAGCAAGACTTTTAAATGTAGCCTGATGTTTATGGTCACAGCCTTATTTGGGGTTTTAAACCTTTTTTCCCTTTTATGTGCTTTAGCTAAAAAGACAATTCTAAACGTATACAAGTTTTTTCACTAATGCTTTCGAACTTCAAAAAGAACATGATGAAAGTATCATAAAAGTATCATAAAAATAGATTTCTGTGAGAAACAGACTCACTGAAAAGATTCTCACATTCATGAAAGTAGTAGTCTGATTCATGAAGGATTCAGTCTGAATGATTAGCTCACGAATAAAACTGATTTGATTAATTTCACTGACTGAATGATTAACAGTAGGGATGTACCGAAATGAAAATTCTGGGCCGAAAGCGATTCTGGATGTACTTGGCTAAAAACCGAAACCGAAAATTACATTCTTAATAATTATTAATTTCTTATTTTTAAATATTTTTTTCAGTATAATTGTATTAATATTAGACTTTTTAATTAATTTCAATAAGTTTATTGTATCTAAATTTAAAAAATACAAGCCAATTAAATAAAATACCACTTTTATTTAAAGCTACAGTCTGTAACTTTTTGCGCTCTAGCGGTTAATAAACAGAACTGCATGCGTCTTGCGGAAGAACATGGCAGCTGGAGCTACTTCTCTCTGTTTATGTCTATGTTTGTGCTCCTCTGCAGCGGTTCACCAGACCGGTCTGAAATAGTCCCAATATAAACACTTATTATAAGTGTACCATAATGATTCAGGGTAAGACAAAAACACGGTTTGGAAAATGGATCAATGTTGTCCATTCTAATTATATATTTTTTGTAAATCTTGAACACAAAAAAGTTACGAAAAGCAGCTTTAAAGAAACAAACCAAAATTGGGAAATATATTAAAATATTAAATATCAATATATTATTCTTCATTCAGTTCTTTCCAACAGAATCAGATTTAACAGATTAATATTTTGACCAATAATACAAATAACTGCCGCAAGCAACGCCAATGAGGCAACGCAATGGAACCCACAATTCAGTTAGGCAACGCATGACATCACGCCAAGAGGACACACACACACAACAAACGGAGCCGTTCGCAAAGTTACAAAAAATTCTGCGTGAGAGCCAAACCTGAGTGCTGAATGCTGAGGCGCGAGGCGGGGTGGCATTTATTTTCTGCCGATCATTTCCACCAAAATTTCGGTGCACCCCTAGTACAATGGGTGGCAACATTATCAGTAAACAACGACTTTAATTTCAGTTGGTTTCTCACCAAAAATTAATGCACAGTTTGAATTACTAATACAGCACATGAGTCAAATTGAGCAATTTTATGATACTCTTAGGCCCCGATCAGACAGTACACATTTTTCAGGTTTGAAAACGCGAGGCGCACAGCACTACTTTTTTTGGTTGACGTTTATTAATTTAGAAAATAGCAGTGCGCTGCATTTTTTTTTTTTGTGTCTAGGCAACCCCCGAATCAGCTGTGCTGTCTAATTAAGGTAACGGTCACCACTACGGAAGGCCCGCCTCTCCATTCATTCAATTGGACAACGGAGAAAAAAACGCAATGACGTCGGGTGCTTTTCTGGTCAAAGTTGATTTTATTTTTTCAACTTCATGCGCTCAGAGCGCTCCTTCAAAAATGCGAGGCACAGCAGGCGGTTAAAACGCGAGACGCCCGGGGCGCATAAGCAGCACGCATAACGCTCTCTGCCAACAGAAATCTATTCAAAAAAGGCGTCTCTCGCTGCAAAAACGCGTTCTGTCTGCTCTTTTAGAGGCTTGAAAGCTCCAGTACCCATTCACTGTAATTGCAAGGGAACAAACACCAATATATTCTTCCAAATATTATATTATTGTATTCTGGAAGAAAGTCAAATAGTTTTTGAAGATTATATGGGTGAGTAAACGATGACAGCATTTTTAGCTATGGGTGAACTGTCCCTTTAATCGCTCGTTTTCATGTATGTTTGTTTAATTGATGAGAACTGGCACTTGGCTGTTTCATCCGTTGCTCTTCCACCCTCCCTGTCTTTCCCCTTTGCATTTTCACTGCCACATGCTTTTTTGCTCTCCTCCGCTCCCCCATCCTGCAGCACTGCACAGTCGTTGTCGGCCTCTTCAACCACCAATGCCCTGCACTGCCCCCAACCTGCCCAATCACAGAGAACATTTTCCCCTATAAGTAGATCAGAGCTGTACATTTACCCTGATTCCTGATTACCCTACCTACCCTGATTCCAAATCTATCAAAACTAAAGACATGCTGCATCCTACAACACCGTTTTAGTGCAAAAAGTCAATGTTCTAAGAATAAAATCATAACATTATGACATTAAAGTAGTAATATTTTAAGAATAAAGTCAAAATTATGAGCAAAAAGTATGAAAAAAGCACTGTTCCATATTGTGATAATCACTCCTTTTCTCATAATGCAAAATACTTCTAATTTATTCACACAATATAATGCTTTTCATTTTATAATTTTATGACTTCTTGATATCTTGTAAATTTGAATGTGGCTTTAAAATGCTGCTGTAGCTTCCTGATCCATCATCAGTCCTCCACAAGTATGAAGAACAAATTTGTGGTTATGGCATAAGCAAAGAGAAGCAACCCTCAATGAGTGACCAATATGAATACTGCGAAGCCACAGGCCATAAATGAAGAACCACGTACACATAAATAATCCTTTGTGTTCCCTGGATTTGTTGATCTTTTGTTCCTGAGTACGGAAAAGGATTTGCCACATTTTAAGAAGCTGCCAATGCAACACTACACACTATAACACGCAGAAAAACACTAAAGTTTCCGGATATTATGGAAGTACAAGTATGCGCGTATAGCAAACTCAAGCGCACACACACACACACACACACACACACACAGTCAGGCTGACAAAGTATAATTACTGCCTCACTTGCACACGTATGCCGCAAAACATCCAGTCTGAACACCGATAAGTGCACTTCAGTCCTCTCAACAGAGTCATGACAGTAGACCTTCACGTCCTCCGCCACAGCATCAGAGACACCCTCCCATTTCGGCATATCAGATGCTTTCTCAGGAGACAGGCTGAATGAGAAAAGTTGAACCGTCACACAGCTAACTATTTTAAGCATGCGCACATGCTGAGGTCACAGGACCTGCCCTAAATGCCACTCCATAATCTGATGAAATGACCGGATTTGGTGCGTTTTGATGACTATAAAAAGCGAAACTGGGCATAAAAAATGCTAAATGCATGAGCGATAGCAGTCTCACGCTCCAGAGCGCCTGGGTAAGAGGCTTACCACTCTATTAATGCTGTCTGTATGATGGTGTAGAAATTGAGTGGCATGGCATAAGCACCACAGTTATGAACTACTGGTCTGTGTAAGAAACCACAGCATTCCTGCCTGGCTGCTCCCAAAAGTCTTCCTACCACAACCCCAGCCTCTCTCCCTCGTCCTCTTGCCATGTTCCACCACAGGCGCAAAACCGCTGCGCAAGACCAAGACTGTGGCTATCTGCTTTCCTGGCTCAGGCCCTGCTGACACTACAAGTGAGGGGTAAAAGAGATGTAAATTACACCCCAGACTAGAGACCTGAGTCAACCCCGACATCACCCCTCACTGCTGACGCACTCATCCAGATGGGCCCTGCTGTTATAAAGTGGAAGAGAGGAGGGGGTCACTAACGGAGTGAATGATGAGCTTGGCGGTTCCTGATGACTCAGATTTATCTTTTCGCTGTCAGCTTTAGAAAGCACCACAGAATCCTGGATGTGAATGTCAATAATACAAGATAGGGATGTGTGAATGAGCCAGAGCATGTGCAGAGTCACTCGACAGAGGATCAGTAACTTTATTAGGATCTGTAACATAAGACCTTGATTAAATCAAATTGTAAGAACGATATTTGACCCTTGCTGATGTAAACTATGTGAGCGAATCAAATCAAACACGTAGAAAGCATTGAGTACTGAAAATATCTGCCATGACTAAACCAAACAACATTTAACTTTGAAAAAAAGGAATAGTTCACCCAAAAATGAAAATCATTTCATGGTCAAAATGTTTGTGTTAAGGGGAACACTTTTAAAAACAATGATATGGCAAAAATTGACAAATTGCCCCGGTCGAAGCTCATCCACAGGCACAAACAGAAACTGACAAAAAAAGAGACCCAGTCTCAACAAAAATGATATGCTTTTCAAAGAATGATGTCAAGGAGGACATTCAGGAACATCTTGTATCACAAACACCAACAAAACCTGCCGCCAATCGACCAACTAATCAATCAATTAATCTAATGTTTACACACGATCAACCTAGTGAAACTTTTGCATGTTATTACTGTATTTTTTGAATAAGTAAGTAGATAGAATCTAAATCTATGGATTATATGCATCTATACACATTCTAAAGAAGAGTTCTGTTGTGTTTATCAGAGTCCATTATGAAGATCCATACACTGTAATAGTGAGCAATCTGCATGTTTTTCCAATCGCCGCCCTGGGCAACAAAAACATCCCGATCACGTGGGCACACATGCTGAGAAAACCAAAAGCACCTGTTCCCATACGGGATAATTAAGTAAGAGAATAACAGAAGAACTGCCATCCCAATAAGATGAGCACACTCTCCATACATTCCATCTGTACCTCATATTCCATCACAAAACATAGCAATTATGCATGTGACAATGTGTGTGTAGGTGGACCTCCCTGTGTGTAAGCTTTTATCTGCCTACAGCAGCCTTTGGTTCATGTGGCAGGATTTTTGGGCAGATGCCACTGATTGGACGGCTCATGGAGATTGTTCCAGAAGAGAAGCCCTGCAGTACGAGGGTGTCCACGTGGCACAGCCTGTGTGTGCACAGATCTCCAAAATTATGATCATTAGAAGCGAAAAACATCTCCCTGAAGATGCCTGCTCATCCACCTCCCTGTTACTGTACCCACACATTACCACAGCAGAGCATCATGCATTGCAGAGTGCACAGAAAATCGTTTTTTTACCGTCTAAATTACACGCCATACCCACAGACATCCCACAGTCCATTCGATACAATCGATAACTTGATGCAACAACATCTAAACATCCTTAAAGTTACATTTACTTGAGAAACAAAAGAGCAATATATATATACAGACGAATGGATAGTGGGATGCTCACTATTTCCAGTCTAATGAATTTGTATTTTTCCTTGATTCTCAGTTATGTTGAGGCACTTTAATGGGTGTCACCATCTGCGTGGGAAGATCTCTGCTTTGTGTAATACTTAAAAATGACTATGCAGTAACTCATAGGTACATCACAGTTAACATGACTGATTGCACACTGTATACAGTATGAGCAGACCAATAATAGTTGTTATGCCTCCAGCGCAAATTTTCATTCCTTCCCATGTCTCGCTGTTTCTTCTAAGTCACATTGCCATGGCAACTAAACCCCAAGGGAAGAGAGTTAGGGACAACCACACAAAAGAAAAACTGTCAAAGAGACACATTATGGGCATCGACTGACATATGCATGCACACACACGTCTGAAAGTTCACTTTACACAGTGAGCTTGTTATCACTCACATCAAAGTCACACTCAAGCCAATCACTGTCATGTTCGGTGCAAGAGATTGACTGACTGTGAAAATGCAGAGCACCATCAAATGAGTGTAGGGCTGGTGTAAGCAGAGCCTGCATTTGTTTACAGGTGGCAATTTTTCTTTCTTTTTTTTTTGTTTGTTCATAATTTCTCTCAGTATTAAAGTCATCAATTATTAATATATATCAGCGTATCATGGTATTACCATCTGCTTTCAGATCACAGGGACACAGTACTCTCCAGGACATTTTGTAAGTACTTCTTTCTTTCTCTCACAAGAAATACTATGGAATTTAACACATTTTGGGGCATGAACCTGGAGATAAAACCATGTCTTTTAGACATGTGCCATGGAATTACCATCTGATAACCTTCTGGGTTCCTTACAAAAAAGGTAGTGATGTACCCTGGTAAAGTAAAATAAAATCTAATGGTAATACCTTGGTACTTTGATATAAATGGTACTGAAATTCATGTAGGTGTGTAGCCTAAAAGCCAGGGTACTTCCAAGCCAAACCATAGTACCATGGGACATTATCAAAACACTATAATAGTACCATGGCAAGTGTTGCTTTTGTCTGTCAGTCAGAAAGGAAAAAACGAAAGAAAGAATCTATCCACGATAGATAGATAGATAGATAGATAGATAGATAGATAGATAGATAGATAGATAGATAGATAGATAGATAGATAGATAGATAGATAGATAGATAGATAGATAGATAGATAGATAGATAGATAGATAGATAGATAGATAGATAGATAGATAGATAGATAGATAGATAGATAGATAGATAGATAGATAGATAGATAGATAGATAGATAGATAGATAGATAGATAGATAGATAGATAGATAGATAGATAGATAGATAGATAGATAGATAGATAGATAGATAGATAGATAGATAGATAGATAGATAGATAGATAGATAGATAGATAGATAGATAGATAGATAGATAGATAGATAGATAGATAGATAGATAGATAGATAGATAGATAGATAGATAGAATGTATACCATGGTCCAATATGGTATAGTAAAACCATAATACATTGAAATTTACCATGGTACTAGTGTTGATGGCTTTATGAAATTCACATAACATGGTATTTATGCTGTATTCCTAGGTGCTTCAAAGAATACCTTGGTAATATGCTACTTTTTTAAGCATGCTAATTTCATAATTTTCTGTTTATGGATATGCATATACAGTAGATATAGCCATCTATCATTAGATTTATGACAGGTGGCTATATCTACTGCATATGCATATCCATAAACAGAAAATTATAAAATTAGCATGCTTTTTGGACATGTACCATGATATTACCAAGGTATTCTTTTTCCTTACTTTTTCCCTTTCTTTCACAAAATACCATGGTATTAAACATTTTTTGGACATGGTACCGTTTAAATACACAGTTTTTAAACACATACCATGATTTTTTGAAGCACCAAGGTATACAATATAAATACTATGATATCTGAATGTCAAAGTCATCAATCATCAGTACCATGGTATATATATCAAAGTACAACCATTGGATCATGGTAGCTCTAACCTGTAAGCGTTCTTTCTCCCTGTGTTTCTTTTTCTAATTAAACCAGCATTGGGCCTCATATGGCACTTAGATCAGCAGTTTAAGCTGAAAACCACAGGAGCGACTTAACTACCAAAGCTTGCCGCTAAAGCAGCACACTTTCTGTTCTAAGATGGAAGTACATAATGTTCGCTTAAAAAGCACTGTCCATTATATGCATTTCATTTCCCCCAAAGGTCAGAAGTAACTGCATACAGACATGCATTTCTTAGTCGCTGGCTTGTTGCATAAGAGGATAACACGCTGGATTTCATAAATAAGCTATTATTCTCATGCTCGCTCTGAGCCTTAGCAAGGAGCATCTGTCCTTTTTTGTATTCTGTGTACACGGAGTCAAGCTGCTGTTGGTCCAAGAGGTTAAAGAACTGTTTCTACTCCACCACAATTTGTTTATTCACTACAAGAAAATATGTCTACCAATGCTGTCTGTGGAGAACCCTCAAGGGAAACAACTTCAAGAGACTGCCAGCAGTGACAGAAAGACCTTTGTGTTGAAAAACAATTCAATAATGCGCCACTAAAATACACATCAACGGTAAATGAAAACACTCCTCTTTCCATAAAAAAACCACCAGAAGCGTGTTGCTCATTCTGGCATTTGTAATGTTGTGAATCACAGCATACTTCAGAGCAGAGATTATGTTCAAATGTGGAATTCAGAAGAATGATGTCCTCCCTCTTTCTTTTTTTCTAAACAAGGCATGGAATGCACTCCTGCGTCTAATAACTTCCCCTCATTCTCCTCATCTTTACGCTGATGCAAACAGCAAACACAATGCTGCTCGAGCACCTTGGTGCAGAAAACAAGGCGGGATATGTCTGTGGGGGTTCCGAGAGGTCAAGGTTTAGCTGGTGGGTGTCGTAACTACACCGTCCGATTAGACAAATAACATTTACAGCTTCAAAAGATCTGCGGTAACAGGAGCAAAGATGGCAGATTTCAAATCATACACTTCCGAGGACGCCAACTGAGCAGCGGCCTTTAAGATGAATGGGAATGGATTTTCTCCACATAGTATAGACCTTCTTGGGAAGTTCAGGGTCAGAGATGGAAAGCAAGAGAGCAGAACGCTCAGAAAAAACAAAGGTGAATATAGTAGAGGAGGTTATTGAATCCAGTTGTGTTCAAAAGTTTAATTTAGCCTGGTTCAGAGGGAGAGAGACAAAGAGAGAGAATCAGAATGTGAGATTTGCCCCTGGAATGATCTTAACGCTCCACTTGACATTCACATTCCTCACAGGCATATCATACAACTTTCTGCCCAATATTCAGCTGAGGCTATTTCTTCATTCTGCTGGAGGAGCTGCATGTGTGTCTGAGAGACTGAGTAAGAGATGGAAAGAGTGAGGGATGGAAGGAAAATATATCAGGGAGATTTACAGTGATAGAGAGGGAGAGGAAAGGAGGGAAGGAAAGAAAGACATAGAGAGAAAGAAGGGGGGTGGGGTGCAGTGTTAAAAATATACTACTACTTAGCGAAGAGCAGTCTCAAGTACCTCAGCTTGCTTTCGTTTTTTTGCTATTTTTGCAGCTTTTTCCATAATGCATGGAGGAATGAGACCTTATAAGTGTATGACCAAAAAAGATGCCTGCCAAGTCAAAAAAGAACATCATCTATAAACTTCAGGGGTCTAGTGGGATTTGAACATTCATCCATCCATCATAAATCATATGGTTGGACGGACGGACAGACAGATAGATAGTTTCGTGCTAAAGAGCTCATCCCATTTGGGCTTTAGTACCACTGCACCCTTGATATTGGCACTTAAACCTGGGTTGTTCAAGCATACAGGCCTTGCATAAAAAAATGTCTGCTAAATAGCAGCTAATAACCAGTCCAATCAAACAACCTCTTGAACAGCCACTTATCAGTGTTCATGTACAATGGGAGCAGATCAGTCTTTTTTTGTATGAGATAATTATTATTATTATTGCTGTAGTTTGAAACCCTCTCCCTCTCTTGGTTGAGTAGCTGCCAAGCATTGTGAGTGCCAGCTCATTACGAGGCTGAGTCAAGATTGTTCAAAGACACTGGTCTCAGGTGGGTTTGTCGTGGCCTGGATGTGCGTGCTCCACAAATCCAGCAGGAACCTGGGGATACTGAGACCAAGACAAAGAAAAGGAGTGAAGGGGCAACTCACCTTGAAATGAAGCTCACCAGCTCAAGTTGAAATTTACCGTACATCGGAAGCTGATGCTTCTGGATCTCCAAATGGTTGTATTAAGTGCACACAACAAGACCAAAGCGTGTTTCCCTAAAGACTCCCACTTTCTGGTTTTCGGCCATGTGTATGCTCACCTCATACAACTATTCACAGACAAATTGCATAAAATATAATCAACTTGCTCCAGGATTGTAGTTCAAATCTAAAAATCCCAAAAATGTCTCTCATGATTGCATTCCCAAACACCAGGCATCTGAACGTAAGATAACATGTCAGCGTTTATTGTGTTTTGTCTGTGCGCTCTGAGACGCAAGTCGTTTATGATGTAGGATAAAAGAGCCAGTGGCTTCCCCGATTTTCCATTTTTATTACAGATATTTTGCACCAATTTCCCAGAAAGTGGCGATTTTGTTCTCTTGAACACATGGGATGCTTATTCGCAAATGTTTTATGTTGCGACATTCCAATTTTGCGTTAAATTCACAACTTTGGATGGAAACATAGCTAGCATCGAATTTGCTCTCTCGTTTTCATTTACTTCTTTAAGTGGACAATCTTTGTGGAGTAACACATGCAGGGAATAATGAATTATAGTACAGGGGGAGATTTCAGATACCGCCAATATGTCAACAATCAGTAAGAAAGGAAGAGCTTTTGCAATGGTTTACATGGAGCAAGAAAAAAAAAAGTACTGTATGTGTACATGAGAGCGAGAGACAAACAATTGGTGTTGTGACCAGTTCTCCACCCCTAATTGTCCTTTATCATGTCTTTCAGGCATCACCCCAGTCTGCTTTCGAAATTGACTAGGGGTGAAAAAGAAAGGAAACCAGCAGGTGAAAATGAAGCCATGGGGAGGCAGAAAGCATGGAGCCATTGGTTTCAATATACGCCATGGCCAAAGAAAATAAAGGCTTGGAAAGGAGAACATTCTCTTGGCAGAGCAATGGCGCTAAGGTCCTTCTTACTCGATTCGCTCCCTTGTTTCCTGCCACTGGAGTCTCACACATGTTATGACTGCCTGTACTCTGGGAAAGCATATATACAAGCAAGATTACCTGTATGTTTGCGACATACCACTGAAGGTGTAGGGGGCTTTGCAGTGGTAGAAAGGCAATATAGCAGCATATGTTGTGACTTACTGCAGAGTGGTACTGTCTCCCTCTTAATCACTACCATGACAAGAAGCACATGCTCATACCCGGGCTTCATTAAATCGTGGTTCTTCACCAGCCTTCTAAAGCAGATGGGTTATAAGGGTTTACAAACCTCTGAAGATCATGTAGTTTTGTAAAGTAAAGCTGTTTTTGGGACGGCCATTTTGTTTTCATGATATAGCCTACTGCAGGTTGCATTTTCAGGATCATGCTGAGGATAAGGCTAGAGCTTCAAATATCTCACAAATATCGCAACAGACTTCCAGGGACAGAAGGGAGATAAAGTAATAATTTATCAATTAACAATTGAACATTAAAGAGAGCAGAAACTTTTCAAAATGTTTGCAATATTTGCAATGTTAAAGAGTCATGACACCCATCTTAATAAGACGGACCACTGTCTAAAGCAAACAGAACCACTGACGTGGTCTACACTGAATACAGTATACAGATGCCCACTGATACAGTATACAGATGCCCAACGTGATTAAGCGGACAACATGGCAAATGGAAGAGTAAAATAACTTTTGCTTTGGCGCACCATAATTACACAGCTCTTTTCGACTCAGAAGGACCCAAGCATCAGGAACAAGTGGATGGTTTATTTTTAATAGCATCCCAGATCGTGTCAGAAGATTATATGTTTGTTCGGAGCATTTGACATTTTTTCTGAATGAGGTGTAATAGAGAGTTTGCAAATAAACTTTTGTTGAAAGATGGAGCAGCCAACTGTATTGGATCTAACAGTAGCTACCTAGCAAACCTTAAGTAAAGAATTTCATTAGGCTTTGTCTGTAAATTATGATTTTATACAAATAATGTTTTTAAAACACTTACTATAGTAGTGAGGGGGGCACTGATACTTTTTTGCAATGACATTGACCAATCCTAACAGTAGCGATTTACTGACAAGCCTTAAGGTTGATTTTTGTGAAAATCTGAAAATCCAAAAACAATTGGACAGAATTATAATAACAATTATAGGTTAACCCCAAGGAACGTATTAAATTAAGCAAATTTGTTCACTTTACTATTTCAGTGCAAAAACAAAAAGTCTTGTTCACTGACTAATCCACTTTAACCAGGAAATATCTGTGCAGGACTTGCAATTTCTAGTGACTAAAATAAGTCAGACAGTGCATGTTAATAAACAACGTAACCATGCTAATCAGTGGGCACAATTCCTGTATCTTTTGCATGGGACATCAGAAATGGTTTTTATCCTGTATGGCATGTTCTTCTCAATGAACACAGCTGCACAAATCTACAACAAGCTCCTTTGTCCAGCTCATTTTAGGCAAAGATATGTTTTTTCCTGAGGTAAAAACTCAGCTTACTGATTCTGTCAGAGCCAAGTGAGTTTCAAAAAAGATAACACAAAGCCTTAGCCCGGCTCAGAAACAATTCTTGAGTTATGTCTCTTCAGACTGTTTGCGTCCATCCTTTACTTCCACCCTCTCTATTTTTCTATCCTTTTTGCACTTATTTTTCTTAGTCTTTCTAGCTGTAAGTTCAGTATGATGCTAATAGCAATCACAAATATGCTGTCTCCGCTGTAAGCTCTGCTGATGCTTGATTTTATAAAAATCAATGCATGGTGCCATTACGTCCAAGATTTCTGTTCTAAGTTTTATTGATTCTCTAAGTGAGTCTATGAATGATACATACGCACAGATGTAGACACCCTATTTAGCAACCCAGTGTTTTCATTCAAATATCAGTGGGGAACTGTTTCCAGCTACATAGCCATGGTCACCTTAATAGGTCTGAGCAGATGATTGTCATGTGTCTCGAAACTTGGAACTCATTAGGAAGTAGAGAAGAGATGTCATATGGTTGTTTCCTGCTGTGCTTGTAAATAATAGCCATCTACAGCTGCAGTGTGGAAAAGAAACAGCTTTCACTGCTGTGCAATTGCCAGAATGATGGTTCGGCTAAAAAAGCAATGTGATTGCATTCTGCTGGTCATTGGAAAGGTGGCTACACCACTAGGGTTGAGTTTTTGTAATACTGATGCATATAAATATGAAAAAATAAGGGTAACGATTTAGATTACAGCCCGGAAAGTACTGCGTAAATAAAGCAAATTTAGAGCGTAACTTCGGTAATTGTAGTGTAACTATAAGTACGTGTAGGTAAAAGGGTATTTTTTAATTAAGGGGTAATTATCCATGTAGTTACAGGTAAGTGGTGCTTGTTATTCCATGTAGTTACAGGGTAAGTATAAATCTGCGGGCTGTAAATTAAAATGGTGTACTTTCCGGGCTATAATCTAAAGCGTTACCAAAAAAAGTAACATTTATGCACGAAGAATGATAAATTGTACTTTGAATCAAGACATATATAGAGACCAGAATGTTTTTAACACTGACAATAATTTAAACAAAAAAAAATCTTAAGCACCAAATCAGCATATCAGAATAGTATCATGTGACACTAAAGATTGAATTAATATCTGCTGAAATCGCAGTTTTTAACATATTTTAAAAATGTTAATAATATTTCACAATATTACTGTATTTTTGATTAAATAAATACAGTCATGGTGAACATAAGAGATTTCTTTCAAAGATATTCAACAAACAAAAAAAATCTTACTGACCAAATCATATGATATCAGATGAGAAGATGCTCTATAACCTATATTTCTAAATGAAATCTATGGCTCTGACAAAAAAAGTACAATGGTAATCATTCAGTACCATGGTATATATCAAAAACCTATGTAACTACCATACAAGACCACAGGTGCGTTCCATTCGACCGTTAGTGGACTGCAAAGTGGACTTCACAGGGTATTCCACCATCTTAAGTGAGATTCCAAGCCGAAGGGAGCCGAACATGTTCAGTACGAAGGGCACTGTGAACGGCGTAGGGAAGAAGGGAACATTGATACATCACTTCACAGGAAGTGGAGAGTGTAAACCACCCAACTGTCATTGCGCGTCGCATCGCCAGTCTGAACTAAAGATGGAGCAGAGCCGTTGGAAGAGTTTTTAAACAGCTCTGAGATGGAGTTTATGCATTTGAATATTCCTTATTATTTTACAAAACTAGAGTATGAATGGTTATGGCAATGACTGTTGCATTCACTTATTCTATTTTATTAATATGTAAACAAATTAAAAGTGTCGAGAAGCAGTTGAGGCCTGTCATTTTTACTTTATTTACGTATGTTACCTCGTTTACTATGCTGCGTGTGGGAAAGAAAGCGCACAAGATGAGACCGCTACAATTATTAAGACCATTGGATTAAGAACGCATTAATCCATTGTTACCCAAATCAAAATGTATTTTCGTATTGAGCTGTTCATATTCTAAATCATATTGGTTTTCATATTCAGCATCAAATCTGTTTACAGTCAATTAAATATACAAGTATGCAAACTAATAAAACGAATAGATTAAAAGTACAATGTTTTGATTATATTGTTAGATGCATACTGTGTGTTTTGTAAATGTATATTTCTATTATATGGTTTTACATTTTGAAAGTAAAGTTATTGCCAGCGAAGTCCACTTCAGCTGATATACCGTGCTCAGGGAGTAGGGAGCAGTGAACACTGCATAGGGACCCTATGAAAGTACCATAGTATCACTTTTTAAGGGAGAGTGGCAAAGTCAAATCACTACATGTTTTGGAAGTTGGTTCCTGGAAGTGCGAGTTCTGGACTTTTCCATCCATTACACCTTCACAGACAGGAAAAACCTTTGGAGAACTACTGATATGTGAAGATGATTATCACTGCACACTCTAGATTGTTTTTCCTATAAACATCAAAACAAAAAGGGTGTATGCAAGTGTTTGCATTGCACTCTGGGTATGAGATATGTCGGCGTGTTCCAGACACAGAGAGACATCTATAGGGTCACGAAAGGGATGTGCGTGACACAGTGAACCAGGCCTATAGCTCTTTCCGCACATGCAATCATGTCTGCCCCTTTAACCGTGCAGAAAACAGCACGTCAACACCCCTCCTGCTCCGTGAGCATTCAGGTTGTGTACTTTATTCCCAGGGTTGAATAAACATTTAGCCCTCATCCGAGTGTGATTAAACGCTCTTACATAAACCAGCCATTTATACTCCCTTCTATCATAGAGAATAGAGCTTAGGTGTCAGAAAGAGGCATATAATCTTCAAGGCAGGAGAGTCAGGCTTGGAAAGTGAAAGAGAGGGAGATGGTGGGAGGAAGTCACATATGGGTTTAAGCGTCTCCATCTGCCTATAGTTTTCTCCTAATGTGATTTATATTTAAGGAGGAGAGCCTGATGCTAATGCCCGACATTAAAATAATATTTGCTGACTTAGAGCAGCACTTGAAATCCACTACACATAACCACAGGATACCATCACTTCGAGATGGTCATCATTGCTAATGAAAGGAAGTACACTGCCATTTTCCACTTAAGAGGTGTTTTATTTACCCTCTATATGCATTCTATAAGGTGCACTCAGTCATTTTTGTTTGGCCAATACAGCAGTTTCCTAGTATCATGCAAAAGCAACAAATTTCTACATTGTAGAAATGCACTGTTCACAGTCAGCCATGATTAACTTATTCTGTGAGCGATAATAATGTGGTTTCTGAGATCAAATTAATAGTATTAACCTGGTCAAGTGATCTAAACATACTCTTTGTAAAATAAAACTTATTAGGCATGCACGGTTTGACACAGCTTCAGAATAGTGTTGTCAACAGTAGAATTACTGCAGCGTTGAACATTGTAGCCAATCACAACAAGTTTGTTGAGAGTGTGAACGCAATGATCAGAGACGTTTAAGTTAGTCCGAATCCACTCAATAGTTTGTTCAGCGTGAGCTTTGCATGCTCGCAAATAATTAAATTGTAACAAACAAACAAAGAACACAATGCAAATAAGAGATTTATTGAGCAGTATAGACATTTTAGACAAGTTTTATTTTTTAAGCTGCTAAACAGCAAAGTTTCGACTGCCATATTAAAATGCAGGACTGAATCTGAAATTGCAATGTTTGTAATCTCATATTTTACTTAATTTGATCAATATTTGAAGACTACAATAACAAAGGCGTAGATTGATGACGTACTGAATGAGTGCGGAATCATGGAACTTGTCGTCATACCGATAGATCTAAAAATGTTTATGGGGAAATAATGTTTATGGATGAGTGATTCTATGGCAATAAAAGCAGAAACCGAGGGTAACACAGATATGACGCAATTGACAGGCGACTCCCTCACATGTCCCGGTTCCTCGATTTACATATAGTTGGAAACATTTGGGATATTGTAAGGACTCAGCTGAACAAAATATATAACACTGGCCTGGTGGTTTTTGGATATTTTACTGCAAAAAAATCCCACCTTTAATAGGGAACTGTGAAATTATACTGGTATTGGTAACGATTACTGAAATTTTGGTATTGTATCAACATTTCAGTATGATGTCATAGGTTAACTTAGATGATCCTAAGTGAAGGTAGAAAGCACATATTCTGGCTCAGAGGAAGAATATCCATTACATAAGCACTGGAGATTAAACTAGAGGCATCTGAACTATGCCAGAGCCCCACAGAGTCGAAACAATGATAAAAGAGCACGCAAAGAAAGCTTTAAAGCAGTGTATTTTACATAAATTATACAATTTTAGACTTAAAACAGATGGAATATAACAAGAAGCAATTGTGTAGATGTAATCGCAAGGCATTTTGCTCTGGAGCTACCATTAACATGCAACCTTGATGGAATAGTTTACCCAAAATTTTATTTTGCTCATTCCATGTCATTCCAAACCTGTATGACTTACTTTTTTTCTGTGTAGGCTAACACAAGAGAAGATATTTTGAAGAATGTTCCAAAACTTTGTTGTCTATGCAATGAAGGTAAATGGCAACTTTCATTGTATAAACAAAAAAGAAAGGTTTTTGGAATGACATGAGGGTAAGTAAATCATGACATAATTGTAATTTTATTGATAAACTATCAAAATAGAAACCTCAATGACTGTCTGAAAATCCTGAGAGATGAACCAAAAAAGATAGGAAAAAGAGACATGGGCTTTACTTGGTCAAAGTCTCAGTGTTAAATAGGGGAAGGAATGTTTCTGTGCAGCCCAGTTCCATCCACGTGCTCCTCCAACCCCCCCCCCCCCCCCCCCCCCCAACACATGGCACCCTGTCCTACACGCAAACACGCTGCATTTAATGCATGGACATAAACATGCACACACGCCTTTCTTGCCACTCGGTTGTGCACACCTTTGAGAGGGGGAGTGAGATGAAAAGTGTCAGTGGAAGCCGTAACCAGGAGAAGTGACAGGCATCTGTTGCTCCAGCTGAGCGCGAGCAGAAGAAAAAAAAGAGGCACAGACGAATCCCCCCGACACACATGCAATGCAATACATTCACACTCAGAGAGTAGAGATAAGAAAAAGGTGGGTGAGCATCTGCCAATGCAGATTTGGAAGGCAAGACACATTGGAAGAGGATTGTAGACCAAATACAACAAAGCACACACAAACAATAAGTTGCAAACTCAAAGGGTAGTAGTAGTTTTCTTATCTTTCATCTCTTTGTAATCAAGTCAACTGTGACAAAGTTAAAGTCACTGACCTCTGACACGGGCATAACAGCAGCCACACTTTGCCAGGACTTTCCGAAACAAGTGGTGGCAGGCGCAGCCCCGATGGTGGTGGCCCCCCTTCATGGTCTACCCCAGTCACTGACCACAAGATTAGCAGGCATGGGCATGGCACATCACACACGTTCACGCCGGGGATATCCCTGTAGTGGTAATTCCAAAGAGGTGTGGAGGAAAACCTCAAAACAAATCCCAAGAGGAGCAAAAGTTTGGCTAGTCTGCTAGGGAATCATACACTGTCCAGATATCCAGCCTCAGGTTGTTACTGCACAAGCGAGAAGACAAGTCAACAGCAGGCAAAAGCACAGCTCAGTCTCCCTGTTTTTCCTCCCTCCTGCTCTCACGGTCTGCTCAGATGACAGACTGTAAGACTGCCAGAGAGAGAGCGAGAGAGAGAGAGAGAGAGGAGGGGGGTGAGGGGGCGGAGTTAGCAGCTTGACTTGCTGGCTATTCCAGGATACAGCTCCCACTCCCCCTTTTATCCCCTTCATCATGCGTTTACTCTTCTCATAATTTTCTCTCTGCTCTCCAGTCTATTCAACCATCTGTCTTGGACTTTTTTAGCACATAACAATTTTAGATGATTTCAGATGGCTGGTCCAAATTCAAGCCCCTCATGAGTCAGATCCAAGATAAAGAAGGTGGAAAATAAAAAACGGCTTGTGAGCTTAATTGCATGTAGTAATTATTTCAGGAGTACCCGGATAATCTCTACAACTAACTCCCCTCAGAGGAGTGTTCACAGAAATGCTGGGACAAGGTATGGGTGTGTCGTGTTTACTGTACACAGGGTTTATGGAATACGAGGGTGAAGGGACGAAGGTAGCTGTCTTTTGATTAGTTCTGAAAGTTGTACAGGCCTATAGGAAGAAACAAGAGTTTGCGGTGTTGAATCCAGAATATCACATTTCAACTATGTTTGCATGTTTTGATCACATGCTTGTGTTCATAATTCACATAGGCTGGAAGCAAGATGGCGAGTGTGTGTTTGTCACCTCTGATTGGACATTCTGTTGCAGCATTGGTGATTTACAATGACATTTCATCACAAGAAATGTGGGATTGTTATTGAGGTAAAGCTGACATAAGGGCTTATCCCTCCAGACATAAACAGCAGTAAAGGCTGGTCTTACTTGTTTTTTTGTTATATATTATATTATACATGTCACTATAATTTTACAGATAATAATTAGCTATGATAATTAGCTTTGTTAGAATATATTTTTTCCCCTCAAACTTTCACACGCTGTTAGATTTTAACGACTAAAAAAAAAATTGTTGAATGACAAATATGTTAAGTATGTCAAGTCAAGTCACCTTTATTTCTTTTTACAATGCCAATTGTTTCAAAGCAGCTTCACAGTGTTAAACAGGAAAATAATGCAACAGAATTTGATTCGGCTGTACAGCCGCTCTGGAGAAACAGTGATGTCATCCAGCTCAGTTCAATTATTATATAGTGTCAATGTGGGCAGATCAGTAATACAGTTGAATATTTAGAATATTTGAATGTCAAGTGAATAAGCAGTTATTAAAGAAATAGTTATAACAGAAAATTATCCCATAACTTACTCACCCTCAAGCCATCCTAGGTTTAAAATACATTTTTCTTTCACCTGAACACAATCATAGTTATATTAAATAATATCCTGGCTCTTCCCAGCTTTGTAGTGGCATTGAATAGTTTTTAGAGTTTTTGAAGCTCCAAGAAGCGCATCCATCCATAATAAAACTCCAGTAAGTTAATAAATTACTTCTGAAGTGAAGCGATGGGTTTTTATAAGAAAAATATCCATATTTAAAACTATAATCACTGGCTTCCGGCAATGGCCGTTAGGTATGTTCACAAGAGAGTCAAGTTACCGCAAAAGGGTGACCTCTGACTCGACGTATTACATAGGACATAGCTCCTCTTCTCTTATATCAATATCCTCAGACATTTTTTCATAAAATTTCTCATTCTAGATTTCTAGTTCTAATTCGTGACCAGCTTTTGTTTTGCTCTATCCTCTGTGATTCCAAGTTCATCAATTCACACCTAATCTTATGCTAGTTTTACGTCATACATCGGGTCAGAGGTCACCCTTTTACCGGAACTCTGTGTTCGGCTGAAAGAAGAAAGTCATATACACCTAGGATCACTTTAGGGTGCGTAAATTATGGGATAATTTTCATTTTTGGGTGAACTATTTCTGTTGATGCTGTGAACTGTTTCTGTTGAAGTTGATGCTGTACTACTTGTCTAATTAATAGCCATGTTTACATCCAAATTTATGTGAAAAAAACAAAAACAAAATCAGAATGTTGAAAGTGCAACTGCCAAAAAAAAACGAATAGATAGATTTTACACAAGATTAAACAACAATGCTAATAAATCTGCAAAACTGGATAAAACCTGGCTACCATTGATCTCATATTCATGTATAAAAGAAAAACCTTAACCCAGGATTTACAGATGTGCCATGCAAATCTCCAAACCTGACTACCCAGGATTAATGACCAAAACAAGGTAAAAGTAAGAATGATATAACATATGGAACTAGATAACCCAGGGTTAAGAATGACCCTGGGTCAAAGGGATAGCCTATTAAGCAGACAAAAGAAAGCTGCAAGAAATGTGTAAGTGGTGACAAATGTTATATTTCGGTAAACTATCCCTTTAACAGTTTCAAGTGTGAAAAACTCTATAAAGAGACAAGGCTCATGTAAGAAAAGTGTGTCGGAATGTGATGCTAATGGTAAAGAGCAGCAGGAAATGGAGTGCAGGCCTCTTCTCTAGTACATGAGCAGCTGGGGATTTTGCTGAGTTTGTGTGTGTGTTGATGGAATTAGTCTCTCTCTAGAGCCCAATTACCCGGTGTCTATTGCGGAAAAGCAGAGAGGCTCCACATAAGTATGATATAGCCAATGAGAATGGAGAATTCACTGAAGTATCCAACAAACAATTCCCCAATCAGGCCCTGTTTAAAAGATAAAAAACATCAGGACTGAGACTACCACATGCTGAATATATGCAATGCATTAAAGTCAAACAACTGATCTTGTATATAAAATAATGATGAATTGAAGCCGTCTTTACGGGTACTTCTAAATGCCTAAAAATTGTGTGTGAAATATATCATATACAAATCTAGAGAGTAAGTGCATTTGCATGCAATTTAGTCAGACTGAAATTAAATATCAGACTACCAGATAATGTAATGGCTTCGTTTAGTATTATACATGTTAATCAGACTATAATTGGCCTCGGCGTTGTGCGCATGCTCTGAAAGAGAGATGACATGGCATTTTGAATCCTTCAAATATTTGTTTACGCATTGTGTCATACTTGGCCAGAGAGATGGAAAATGTAGCTTGATTATGCAAAAACCTGCTGTGGCTCTATTATAACCATGCATATAAACATACTGCTAGTTGGCCTATCACTGTCACTCATGTCACCTCAAATCGGCAACTCTCACTGAAAACAAATGGCGCTACTTTGTCACTGCAAATTGCTGCCATCCCCTTAACACCTCCACCAGGTTGCAGTGTTGTAAACAGCAACCCATCTGCAGTGTCTGCTTGTGATGTGATTGGCAGAGGATTTTACTCGCAAGAACAAAGGAGAGCTGCATTTTCTCTCTTATAATCTATAATCCAACTACACACAGACAAACAGAACAAACAGTATTTTGATTTGGTTAAAAAGATGACGAATTAAATTGAAACTGAAAAGGCAATTTTAAAGCACACCGTCAGATTCAAAGACTAACGTTGCACATCAAACAAACAGCGCTGTCCTGTTTCTGTTCTTCATTTCAAGTGTACACTGCTTGCTACAGCAAAAGAAAGGGAGTTGCATGGCTATGACAACAATTAGCTCTTATGGTGATGTTTGTATATCTCTCTAACCTCTCTTTAATCTCGCATTCCATCTTTCCTTAACCAGTTTGCTTTTTTTCTCTTTGCGATACTTAATGAAATTAGCCATGACAGCAGTGCAAATTTTCACAAGTTGTTCTGAGCACTTGTTGTGTTTGCTTTTCCAGTCAAGGTACAGTATGTTGTTTCTTTAAAGACAAGCAAGCAAATAATTTCAGAGGCCGATACCTCCCTCAAAACCAACATATGTCTGCCAAAACTGGTTAACGGAAGAATGTAACATGAACATCCATGTGATCTTATGATAAATAACAAGCCTCACATGCGTGCTGTATGGAGTGCATTAACATTTCTGATCAGTAGAGGGAGTGTATACAAAGTGCCTGGGCATTGTGCAAGTCTTTACCACTCTCATGAATCTTCTACTCTAATTTGATCACACTCAAACTTCTGGGAAATATTAAGGTAAGGTGCCTAGTCTTTTATTGAAAAGTACATGTATTGTCCCATTAAATGTCATATAATTTCTGACTAAATAATGCATTTCTGTTAAAATCACAACCATGTTCAGAATCAGAATGGCAGTTTTCTATGCTGAACAAGTTAGTCTACTAAACAATTTTCAGAAATAAATAATATCTGGACTTTGAATATTGTAATACATCAGAACCAAAGAAGAAATGTGAGGTGGATAGCACATTTAAACCCATATACCCACTTCTCTGTCTCTTACCATTCCTCTGTTCTTCCCTCACCCTTTCCTGTTTATTTACTCATTCTCCCCACTTCATTGCCTCCATTTATGTGTCTACCCAGGCACGCACATATTCAACACACATAAACTCATCCAATAAAAATTATGAATTAATAATTATAATTAATAATATATATATATATATATATATATATATATATATATAAAAAAATATATATATATATAAATAAATGTGCTACATTTTCAAACTAGTTTTCCCATCATTCATTAATCAGCCAAACAGATTTGCCCCAAACATACACTATATAGCAGAATATATTGTGTTGGGATGCTCATGTCTGTGTGCATAAATACATAAGACATAAAAACTGAATGGACAAATAGCTTTATGTAAATTTGGCTCTGTTTTCCCACTCCCCTCTGACTTGTTTTTACACATACTGATGATAATGATGGATTCTGGCAGTGCTCACTGCATGCTAATTACACAAACAATAATTCAAGCTTTGACTAACAGCTTTGACAGTGACAAGAACAATGAAAATACTAGTAGGAGTGAGTTCAAGGTCAGCAAGCTTAAATTTACCTTGATGTGTGTATGGAAATGAAGTAAACATACTTAATTCACTTCCCTCTCCCCGCTTCTCCAACCCATTCTAAATCATACTATGCAATGCCTTCGCCATACTGTGTTTTTATTGGGATGTTTAGACCTCTTCAATTCTCATTCTTCCTCTTTCTCTTTCTAAAAGCAGGAGCTCCAATTAAGGCCTGCATGAATAGGCAGCAGTGTGTGAGAACAGAGAGACAGCTGGCAGAAAGCCGGCTGGCTCCAGTGAGCTGGTGTTGTATGCTCTGCACTTTGTTTGCTGGTCTGTCCCAACCCAGGCCAAGAGATTGGCCAGGACAAAAATGTATACATACACACACACTTGAACATGCGTTGACCTTGGACCTCAGAGAACACAGTGGACCAACACCAGCAGATGACATGGCACCCCAAACCATCACTGACTGTGGAAACTTTACACTGGACCTCAAGCAACGTGGATTGTGTGCCTCTCCTCTCTTCCTCCAGACTCTGAGACCCTGATTTCCAAAGGAAATGCTAAATTTACTTTCAATAGAGAACATAAATTTGGACAATTTTTTTTCCTTTTTGCCTTTAGCACAGATGAGATGCTTCTGACGCTGTCTGTTGTTCAAGAGTGGCTTGACACAAGGAATGCGACAGCTGAAACCCATGTCTTGCATACGTCTGTGTGTTGTGGTTCTTGAAGCAACAGTCCACTCTTTGTGAATCTCCCCCATATTTTTGAATGGGTTTTGTTTCACAATCCTCTCCAGGGTGTGGTTATCCCTATTGCTTGTACACTTTTTCCTACCACATCTTTACTTTCCCTTTGCCTCTCTATTAATGTGCTTGGACATCTGAGCTCTGAACAGCCAGCCTTTTTTGCAATGAACTTTTGTGTCTTGCCCTCCTTGTGCAAGGTGTCAATTGTCGTCTTTTGGACAACTGTCAAGTCAGCAGTCTTCCCCATGATTGTGTAGCCTACAGAACTAGACTGAGAGACCATTAAAGGCCTTTGCTGGTGTTTTGAGTTAATTAGCTGATTAGAGTGTGGCACCAGGTGTCTTCAATATTGAACCTTTTCACAAAAAAATTGGGATTTTCCTTAGTTGTCTGTTACAATCATCAAAATTAAAAGAAATAAACATTTGAAAAATATCTGTGTGTAAAGTCTGTGTGTAATGAATTCATATAATATACAATTTTCACTTTTTGAATGGAATTAGTAAAATAAATCAACTTTTTGATGATATTCTAATTATATGACCAGCACCTGTATACACAATTTAGTTTGAATTAAATTTGAAATGAGGTTGTCGATAAGATACAGAATTTTACATTGCAAATTATAATTTAAGGATTTTTAATTAAAGTGTAATAATATTAATAAAATAATTAATTCATATTATATTTCATATTAAATTCAGCCCAGTTTTCAGTATTAATTGCCCATAAAATATTACCCCGAGGTATTTTCAGAAACATATGATAACAATAAATGTTTGAAATGTCACCTACAGAAATTTGGGGTCAGTTGGAGTAATTTATAAGATTTCTATTTTAAATTAATTATGTCCTTTTGAACTTTCTATTCATCAAAATTCTGAAAAAAGAAAATGTCCACAAAAATATTAAGCAGCAGAAAATTCAGCTTTGCTGTCAGAGGAATCACATTGGTTGCACTTTATTTTACAGTACATGCACTTTCAATGTACAGTGTACTTACCCACAAAAGTAATGAGTAATGTAATGTAACTACATAGGTTAAGGTTAGGTATAGGGTTAGTACCAAGTTATTATGCAGTGTCATTATTACTACAATAAGTAAGTAAATGCAAAACGGGTCTTTCAAAAACATTCAAAAAAATCTTACCAACCCATAGACACACAATACACAAAAGCACATTTAAATACATTAAATACATGTAATTCATAGACATACATAGATGCATATAAGCACATGCATGAAATATGACTGCATGAAAAAACGTATCAAGCGATGCCTCCCACAATCCCTCTCACCAGAACTCCCCATTCTTTGCATACTGTAATTAAACAGATGCACCTCAGCTGAGTAATCTTCCTAGATCCTATAAATCCAGTCGCTAAGATGTCCCGAAGAGGATTTTCAGGATTTTTAAAGATTAGTGTTGAGATATTTAAACATGCAGGTTTACCTAAGGTAAACACAATCCTTCTTACCATCTAGACATGCAATAAAGTTCATTCAACCAAAAATTAAGGCAGAGATTATGTAAAGCATATCTGTTTTAAATTATACTATATACAGACACTAAACGTCTGCTTCCATTTCCATATAAAGTCTCCTCTTACATCTTATTCTGATGTCTAGAGCAGCATGGATTTCCTCTGTCCTTTATCTCATCCTGGGATTTCTGTTCATAAAACATCACAGTGTGGAAATGCCATCTGTGGACCAGTTTTGTTCCCCGATATATAATGAAGCAGATCATTAAGTCTGATCTCTGCAGATGCAGAATGCTGTCTCTGTCTGCATGAATGTCTGAACACTGTAGCCCAAAAGACAATGACTCAACATTGTCAGGCTAGCCTTTTCTCATCTTACGATCAAAGACTACATCCCCAGAGCACTGCTCTTCATGAGAACTTGGCCAAGGCATTTGGAGGAAAGTGTAGCAACCTCTGCTCTGATTAATGACCAACATGGCAACAGTTAACAGCAAAGAGCCCAAACAAAACAGACCAACGTCCACCACATGACCCATCCAATTCCTAAGCTCCAACCTAAACCACAGACCTTATAATAATGGGACGCATCTCACCCAACAGTCACCATATATCAGCATCCAGTGGATAAACACAACACAGAGAAATATACAAACAGCCCTACAGCTTTCGACATGGCTGACACAAGCTCAGACTGTTCTAGGAGCTGATTGAAAGGATAATGTCTGATGGTTGTTGGGTGTGAATGTTTGGCTTCCGGCCTAGAGCCCCAGTGCAGAGGCCAGCAGTTTATCACTGTGTCACCCGCTTTGGATCATTAACTCAAGAGGATGTCTTTGCTCCTTTGGCTTTTGGCTTGCTCAGTTGGGGACACTAAATATTTAACTATATTACTTTCTGTTAAATTCTGTTGCATTATTTTCCTGTTACCACTGTAAAGCTGCTTTCAAACAATCTGCATTGTAAAAAGCGCTATATAAATAATGGTGACTTGAATTAACAACAATTAACCTAATTTAGATTTAGATTTAAAGGGATAGTTCACCCAAAAATGAAAATTAGCCCATAATTTACTCACCCTCAAATCATCCTAGGTGTATATGACATTCTTCTTTCAGACGAATTAAAATCGGAGTTATATTACAAAAGTCCAGGCTAATCCAAGCATTAGAGTTGGATTCATAGTTGCTCTGTTTTTGAAGTCCATAAAAAGTGCATCTGCCCATCAAATAACATGTTCCACACGGCTCTGGGGTGTTAATAAAGGCCTTCTGAAGCGAATCGATGCGTTTGTGTAAGAAAAATATTCATATTTAAAACTTTATCAAGTAAACTTTCGGCCGTATAGGTATCCAATGGTATTCCTGAATCTGAACTGAGGTAGCAAAAGGATGCAGAATTTCAACTCAAATGTGAATGTAAGGAAGTAGAATTAAAATTAATTGAAATTCATGTAAATCATTTTTATCTAGAAAAGCTAAGTTTGTCAAGACACACACAGAATGATGGCTTGACAAAGTAACATTTCAAAAAATATTTAAAATTCATAGGCCTCAGAACCAGAAGAATAGAATTGATAGACAGAAGAATGACAGATACAATTATTAATAGACAGTAGGATAAATCTATAACCAGAAATTGTATGTATATATGTATATAAGCTTTTTTTATTATTATTATTTTTTTCTCTCCAAAAGTTTCTGGTCGGTAAAGATTTTTAAATGTTTTTTAAAAGACATCTCTTATGCTCACCAAGGCTGCATCAAAAATACAGTAAAAACAATGCTATTGTGAAACATTACTACAATTTAAAACTCTTTTCAATTTGAATACATTCTAAAATAATCAATTCCATGCACCTTTGCTGAATAGAAGTATTCATTTCTTTCAGGAAAAAAACAAACTGACCCCAAGCTTTTGAAAAGTAGTGTAAATAAAACTCTAGACAGAATGATAGAATGTTAGAATGACAGATTGACAAAATAATTATAGACAGAACAAAAGAATGATAGATAGACAAACAATAGAATAACAGACAGAACAGTGGATAGAATGTTATTAGACAGAATGATAGAATGAGAGATAAAACAAAAAATAAATAAAAGACAGAACGAAAAACTTTTTTAAACCAGGGTGGAAGAACACATCATTTCCCAGAATCTCTGATGAATTGCATTTCAGTACATTTCTAATTCTATCATTTCCATTCAGCTATATATATGGAATTTTACCTCACAAATTAAAAGGAAGCCAATTCTAAAATTATGGAAGGTTGGATTACACAACACATAGTAGCAGCAATAACGGTCAATGTTTATGTTCTAATAAAGTCTTGACATACATTAAACATATGCAATAAAACATTCAGACATGAAAACACACACCCTGAGAAACCCTGAGGCAACCAGCACCAATTTTCCCTATAGTGTGGCATGTGCAGCTCCAAGTCTGTGGTAACAGAGGACCTTTTAAGGTCGGGACTCGCTTAGCCTATGGGTCTCTTGGGAATTCTGACTCCACATTCCCCTAGCTGTGTGTTTTTGTTTTTTAGCCTAAGGAATATGTGGAAAGGAGGCCTTTATAATGCGCCAACTTATGAATGGATGAACATTTCTTGCAGATCAAACCATATTTAGAGTTTTTTTGAGATACACTACCACATAATGCTTTCTGTCAAATATCAGCACCCCCCAAAAAAATCTTATTTGCACAGCAGGCATCTTCTACTGTAGTGATGATTGCATGATTACTCTGACTGTAAGAGAACAATACATTACAGAGCAACACATGACAGAGACAAGCAGCTTTGCTGCAACTGAATAATGAATGAAGAATTATGAATTAAATAATTATGAACAAAAAAATACAGCAGTAGACTGAGCCTTGCACACACATGAACGACTAAATGTAGGTTCAAAATGAACAATACAAAAATGATAAACAAAAAAATTTTCCTAGTGCCCTAAAATATTAAAAGATTAAATATTTCACCACATAAAACATTTAAAGCAATATATATCTCATATCTGATTATGTCACTCTCACTATCTACGGTCATATTCCTAGGAAACTGTATCAAAAACGGCAGCACTTGCTGCTTCCTGTTGTTTTTAAGCATTTAACCAGACAAAAGATAGGAGGTGAAGGGCATACGTGTTGTTTTGAACGTTTGCGCAGTCATCCTGTTACGAAAGAGCTACTTGATGTGCTTCGAGGGTTTGTCCACCTAAAATAATTACTCCTAGGGTGGACAGTGAAGCTTGGGGATTTGGGGAAGACATAATGGCTTCTAAAAAAAAGGTGAATGTGTGCACGCTACACATCTGCATGTGATTTAGTGAATGTTGGCACAGTCTCGTGATTCCACTGAAGCCACTAAACGGCATCTTGTTTCTAATCTTTAACAGATGGGTGATCTCCAGTGCCTCTAGCTCCTCTAGTAATGCAGCGGCCTCTTTAGCCATAGACAAAGCAAGAATGGAAATTCCACTCTGAGCCCTTCAGATCTTATTGATGGGGAACTGAAAAGTATTAGCTCGAAAAGACATGGATTTTGCAAAACGGCTAAAGCTTATTTGGTTAAAAAGGCCGTTAGCAAAGCAACAGTTCTCCCAAGAATAAAAACTGTGTCATTGTTAACTCACCTTCATGTTCATCGTCAAATCTATATTTTTTTGTGAAACACAAAAGGGGAACATTTGAATAATATTCTCCAAGCAATTTTCAAAGGAAATAGCTTTCAAGCTTCAGATAGGACGCAAAGGCAATATCTTAAAAGTGTTTCTCAGGTGCTATATTCTGAAACCATTCAAAGGTTTTGAGTGAGAAATGGCTCAAATCTTGAATCTCTCAGTGGTGTGTTCCTGAAAGAAGCCTAATTTGTGAACAAATCATTATTGTGTGTCAAATCTCTGAATAATTAATTGATTCAGTTGGACTTGGACTGCACTGATTTGCATCAAAAGCAGATCGCAGAGACCAAACGTTTCCACAATCTACTTACATTTCGATGATCGAGTCGCATCGGTGAACAGTTCACTGGAGGGCAAGACTGTCAGTGAATAGTGTGTATTTCTCATTAAAATACTAATTTAGCACATGGAATCATGGACTGCTTTTGGTGCTTATGACATTGACTTTATGGTTCTTTTGCATCCTTTATTGAATCATGAAAGCTTTATTCCTCATTTACTGTAATTGCAAATGCTACAATCTCTTCAGAACTTCTCTTGTGCTTCATAAAAGAGAGTCATCCAGCTTTGAAATGACATGATGGTCAGTAAATAAAACACAAAAGAGTTTTCATTTTTGAGTGAACTATCCATTTGTGGAGTAATCATTTGGATCACCGCTTGGGGATGAAAAACAAATATGTAACCCAAAATCACAGCATAAAAGTAAACAAAATAAGTAAACTTATATAAGGAAGCAACCCTGATTAAATGGCTACAATGCTACTGGTGCTTGGTATGGCTTAAACTAATATTTAGAAGCAACAGTCTGACACTGCAATTCTAAGTAGACTCTTTTGCGACAAACATCCTAGGGCTCCTTGCTTTCCTATACACCACGTCCTGAACCGTTAGTGATTTGGCTACATCATGACACATACCTCAGGATTCAGTACCCATCCCACTACAAAGCTCGTTCTGTTCTGATGGGCTCCATTTAATCAATTTAACTCAAGCTAATAATCAAAAAAAAATTCCAGACACAGGGCAAAGACAGGCGAGTGCCTCCTATCTGGAAACTGTTCAGGGCAACTTTTCATCCAGTTTTCGTCATGGAAGATTAGCAAAGATTGTTTCCACACTACAACTTGATAAGGAAAGTTTGATTATCAGTTTAGGCAGTGCAGTTACAGGGTGTGGTTTATTAACCACCTGTTTAGACCTGTGACAAAGCCGATCTGATAAGAGCTCAACTACCTCCACTATCAAGCTTATCTACACCCAACGGAGTCACTCACTACTAGCAACCAAAACACAACATTAGCCATATTTACCCCTTCAGACTTACATCGTTGGACTGCAGTTAAAATAATAACATACAAAAATGGCATTTTCCTTTTGTAATTACATCAAGCCATCAACAAACACTGGAGAAATTGTGATACGGCCGAATTGATGTTCACTAAGAGTAAGAACGTGACCGTGATATCCAACACAGAACGTCAATAAACAAGAAATTAATGATGAGTAACTTACATTTAAGACATAATATTGTCAGTGAATGTGTCTAGTTTTTCTGCAGCACCAGTAGTATTTACAACAAAAAAAAACAAGCAGGATCAACTGTTGCATGTTTCAAAGCAACACGCATTTATTTCCTGAATGTAGCGGTGTGTTTAAACAAGAACAAATTGGTTGAGTAATCAGTTGTTTCAGTCCTAAATTAGTCACTTTATTTAAACGAATCGATTCAGTGAGTCACTTATACATAGTCACTTGTCGCCACCTACTGGCGTAACCTGGAATTCTGTTGTTGTAGTTTGGTCAAAACATTTTTAATAGATCTGAAGTAATGTGTGTGATATATTAAATGCATGGCTTACTTACACAAAGGTGAAGCAGTGGGGTATTGCAGAAAGCAAGGTTAACTTACCGCCACATACATTGAGCTCTCGGTTGATTAACCCAAACCGTGCTTACTCGAGGTATGCTGGTTCTAAAAACGCGTCCGGGAGTAAGTTAAGACAACTGTATTTTCCCAGTTAACACACAAGACATTCTCAACAGAGCAACTAATCGATGATTCACCATGGAAACAGACGCTAAGAAAAGGCGTGCCATTCTACTTCCTCTTCTTCTTTTGTTTAATGGCGATTTACATAACCTATTAGTGCACATCGCCACCTATTTGGTGGTTGTGCAATCATTTTTTCAATCTTTTTGTTTAATAAATAATCTTTATTCACTGAAAATTAGGATTACATTGTTTGTTGGATGCTAATTAATTGAATGCAGATCCATGTGTGAGATGACAATAAAATAAATAATAAATATATTTGAATTTAATTAACATTTAAACAGTACATTGTTAAAATAGTGCTTTAGAATTCATTTATAATATTGTTCTTGATTTCCCAGGGAAAGCAAGAACTGACAAAAATGTAAAATGTGTATCTTGAATGCAATGTAAGTCGCTTTGGATAAAAGCGTCTGCCAAATGCATAAATGTAAAATGTAAATGTAAATATTGTATATTATACAACTGTATATAACACATTTAGTTTTATTAATTATATAACACATCTGAATACCTCTTAAGAAAACTAACTCTGGAACATAACATGTTCCGGAGCAGGTTCAGAGAGTTTGTTGCTATGGCTACTTACATACCCTGAAAGTTACCTCCGTTTTTGGAACCGAAAGTTGAGATTATCCGCTTACTTACTCTTAAACATACCCAGGTATGTCACATAACCTGCTTTCTGGAATTTCTATATTCTGTTTTCTATAGTTGACCTGTCTTCCATTGGTCAAACAAACAGGTAGTTCAGCCCTAAACTCATGCCATTGGTTCAGCCACTGTTATTAATGTCCTGCTGGATGGAATGGTCAAACTAACAGTGCAATGTTTTGATAGCGCCACAGTGTTTACACTTTTCAGGGAAATCGAACTGCGGCTTTAAATCTTAGGTGAAGTTATTATCACCCCATGCTGAAACCATTATAATTCCATGTAAGCACCCAAAACATGATGATAGTGTTAACTACATTTGTAAATATTTGGTGAACACTAAACACTGTAGGCCAGAATGTTTGTTTGTATTGTGGGTTGAGTCCAGCAGAAAGACGCCATTTTCTTATGGTTTCAGACCATAATAAGGATATCACTCTGTCATTAAGTATATTGCGCACATCAAAACATCTCCTGATATCACATGTGGCAGGAGAGAGGCGTAGTTAAAACAGAAATGATAGCAGCTTTAAACAGGAACATGGCCTTACATCAACATCAACACTGGCATGTACTCCCTTGTTACTGAAGAAGGCCAAGTCAGTTTTAAGAATCCCAGCTTTTTTTTTTTCAAATGTGCCTTGGCTGCATATCCCTCACGTTGGAGTTGTTCACTATCAACTCTTGTTGTGTATGTTTAACCTGCTAATACATTTGACCAAATATGGTTGTTGTCTTACTTGCTCTATCTCTTCTTCTGATTCTTTCCATTCTGTCTCGGGACATATCATCCCAGTTCATTCCCTCTGTGTCCCAAGGGGGTTGTTGTCCTGTCTTCTGTTCCTGTTCCACACTCAGGTGGCCAATACTCTCCGAATTCTAAGACCAAAGACACAAATTATATGTAAAATGTGTATTTCCTGTAGCTCAAGCAGTAGAGCATGGCGCTAGCAACGCCAAGGTCATGGGTTCGATTCCCAGGGAAAGCAAGAACTGACAAAATGTTAAATGTGTACCTTGAATGCAATGTAAGTCGCTTTGGATAAAAGCGTCTGCCAAATGCGTAAATGTATGTAAAATGTATTTTTGTTAGAACAACAACAAAAAAGAAGTATTTATATATCATTTACATTTTCTTTTCTTTTTTTACTTTTGCTCATATGTTTTAATTTACATTTTTAAAGATTTAATTATTAGCTTTTCATCAAAACTCTTCCAATACCTAAGGAAACCCTGACGTAATATAATATTTAATGCACTTCATTTTGTTGATAACGAAAAATTATATATATTTTTCTTTGGTACAATTGGTACAAGATTATACTTTTCAAATCAATGTTATAAACAAGTTGTCCAAAGTAATCTAAATGTGTAATTGTAATAGATTACATTACTAACAAACAATAATTTTTATTGTAATTTCTATTAAGTAATAGACTACAATTTGTAATACCGGCATATATATATATAGACTTCACATAGTCATATAACGGTAACCACATTTTTGCTCTTTATTTCCTTTTTTAGTCATCATAAATTGGGTATGTCCTCATTGCTGTTCTGTTTACCTTATAGGTTGACCCATTACAAATACAACTGCCAATAAATATTAAAGGGTTATTTCACCAAAAAATTAAAATTCGGTCATGAATTACTCACCCTCATGTCATTCCAAATCCATAAGACATTCTTTCATCTATCTTAAGAATGCAAATGAAGATCTTTTTAATGAAATCTGAGACCTTTCTGTCCATCCATTGACAGCCTACGCAACTACCACTTTCAAGTCCCAGAAAGGTAGTAAAGACTAATAGCAATTCATGTGACTACAGTGGTTTAACCTCAATTTATGAAGCGAATGCTTTGTTTTGCACACAAGAAAAACCCTAATTCACCACTTTATTTACAAAATATTAATCTTCAACAGCGTTTGCAACAATACCTGGGGGGTATTCCAGAAAGCAAGGTTAACTTGAGGTTGATTATCCCAAACCTACTCGAGGTATGCTGGTTCCAAAAACACGTTCGGGAGTAATGCTGCATTCACGTGCTATCGGAATTATCGTAAATACGAGTTTCCTAGGTAAAAATTGTACTTGACGCCCTCTGATGTCTTGTTTACCGCTGGGAAGTTCGGAAATCATTTTGATACCCCAATTCCCGAGATGGGCATGTCATGAGCTTTAAACATGGTGGCGGGGAGAACTAGACTGCTGTGGCAGGTGTGGTTTTATTGTTTTTTTTCCAAAACAGCTAGGTCATCTTGTCTTGACATTAATGTAGTACATATTTACATGTAAGATTAATCATATGAAGCGTTTGGTACACAGCGAAAATTATGGAAGCCCTTTTCTGCCACTAAGTAAAAAAAAATAAAAACAGTAATTGCAACTTTTTATCTCAGAATTCTGACTTTTTTCTCACAATTGTGAGTTATAAAGTCAGAATTCTGAGATATAAAGTCGCAATTGCGAGTTATAAAGGCAGAATTCTGAGATATAAAGTCACAATTGCGTGATATAAAGTCAGAATTCTGATATAGAAGTGGGCGGCAGTGGCTCAGTGGTTCATGTAGGTTGTCTACAAACCGGAAGGTTGGTGGTTCGATCCCCAGTTCCACCTGACCAAGTGTCGAGGTGACCATGAGCAAGACACCTAACCCCAGCTGCTCCCGACGGGCTGGATGGCGCCTTGCATGGCTGACACCGCCGTTGGTGTGTGAATGGGTGAATGTGAGGCAATGTGTAAAGCGCTTTGGATGGCCATTGGTCTGTTAAAAGCGCTATATAAATGCAGTCCATTTACCATATATAAACTCGCAATATGTATAAATATCGCATATGTTCAATGAACGTTGCCACCTCACATCCTTTCTGTCTTAAAATCCCATCAAGAGCGCGTTTGCTCAGAGATATTAATGCCATTCAGATACCGTACAATCATTCCATCATTAGCAGCTAATGATGCAGCTAAAATACTCATTAATGTGTTCACAACTCATCATGTGTCGGGTCACGGCAGATCAATGACTTTATAACTCGCAATTGCGACTTTATATCTCAGAATTCTGACTATATAACTCGCAATTGCGACTTTACATCTAGGAATTCTGACTTTATAACTCGCAATTGCGATTTTATATCTCAGAATTCTGACTTTATATCACGCAATTGCGAGTTTATATCTCAGAATTCTGACTTTATATGGCGCTGTTCTGGGATCATAGATTTCATTAATAACGCATCAGAATATGCTGTAATGTAGGATTTCGAGAATTAATAGAGTAGGCTAAGGCATGGAGCTTAAATACAAAGAGGTAGCCTACTCTGGTTGAATTTGTCACGTGCGCCATTTATTAAAACATATAAGATAATTTTTCTTTTACTGTTTAATGAAAACTGCTCCATCTCAACCATTCTGTTGCAACTGTTCGGCAGCAGAACTCACTGTACAGAACTCGCCTACATCAATTAATGTATTATTTTAAATATTATCAAAACCGAGCACATGGAGGTCAATATAATTCATTCTCAAGCGAAATCTTGCATTACAGCATATTCTGATGCATTATTAATGAAATATGTTTTTAATGAAATATGTTATTAATGATACGTTATTAATGAAATATGATCCCAGAACAGCGCCACCCTCAGGTGACTGTATGTAGCGACAGCTAGATCATAGCCTATTGGACGTTTCATTACTGAACACACTCGGACATCGTGAATTACAGCACATTCTGAGGGATCATATTTCTATAATAACACATCAGAATATGTTCAATGGACGTTGCCACGTTCTGACTTTATAACTCGCAATTGCGAGTTTATATCTCAGAATTCTGACTTTATATCACACAATTGTGAGAAAAAAAGTCAGAATTCTGAGATAAAAAGTCGCAATTACTCTTTTTATTTTTTAATTTAGTGGCGGAAACAGGCTTCTATAGTAAATAGCCTGCATTTGACTGAAATTACAGAATCAGCAGAAAGCGGACTATCTGGAATGTTTATAGTATGGTTGTCGGTGCATGGGAGACTATACATATGATGTTGGTTTTAATAAGATTTTCCCAATAAATAGGCAAGAATAACCTGGTGTCCACCATGATTCCTGTTCACTCCGACAACAAAGACTGCCACGGGGCAGTCGTGGCCTAATGGTTAGAGAGTCGGACTTGTAACCAGAAGGTTGCGGGTTCGAGTCTCAGGTCCGGCAGGAATTGTCGGTGGGGGGAGTGAATAACTAGTGCCCTCCTCCACCCTCAATACCACGACTGAGGTGAGACCGCGTGTGTGCACTTGGATGGGTTAAATGCAGAGCACTAATTCCAAGTATGGGTCACCATACTTGGCCACACGTCACTTCACTTCACTTGAATGCAACAAGCTCGTAATCACGACTTCTAAAGTGGGAATTAGGAAATTTCCGATAGCACGTGAAGGCAGCATGGCTTATGTTCCCAGTTAGCACACAAGAAAAAGCTATAAAATAAAAAGCCAAAATATTTGAAGTGATTTAACATTTACCTTGTTATAATAGTGCTCTAGAATTAATATTAGGGCTGGGCAAATTAACGTGTTAACGCGGGCCATTCATTTTTTCAGTTTAACGCATCAAAAATATTTAGCAAATAACGCAGCGTCCGTTTTTATATCCATTTTTGCCTAGCGTTACATGATCATGCTCCCATTCATGTAAATGCTTCCAAGCGCGACAAGACCATAGACAAGACACAAGAGAACGCGCTGTATGTCAATGTCCTGTCTGTGTGGCTGCGTCTCATGTCAGCTAATCGAGGGACACTCTGACTGACACACACACACACACACACACACACACACACACACACACACACACACTCGACGCACAGACAGACTCGCGTCAGTTTTCTGCTCACATCGAGTTCTCTTTTGCTCATGAACAAATAATAACAACAACACAGAGAATTTTGAGTATTCTCATATTAGGAGTCTTAAATTAGTTAAATAACGTCTTAAATTAACTTAAAGAGTTGTGAGGAAATGAGATGCGCGGGACAGCGTGTGAGATCCGCATCATGTTCGTCAGCGGCCCTTCTTAAAGTGACAGGAGCACTGATGATGCCTGTCATTAATGTTCATCAAAGAACAATGGGAACAGAGAAAATTGTAGTTTAATGATGATTAATCTATATTTCATTTATTATTTATGCAGTTAAGAAAGGTGTTTGATAACTGTTACATTTATGTCTAACAGGGAAGGCCATGGATAAATATAACATTATTATTTTGGGTTTATGTAAAGATTGTTTTAAGTTCGCTTAAATTTTTTAAAGCCTAATAAATGTTGAAATTGGGAGCTTTCAGTTATACTGTAATGTAACGTCATTAATGTTTCAGAGACATTAGTATCAGTGATACTGGCCTTCATTCATAAAAAGATGCCATTACAACACATATTTAAAATATGCTGTCTTTAAATTGTTTATACATTAACTAGGAGAGTAACTGAAATTATTACAATATCAAAATATTAAAAACGTAAAATATTAAAAACTTGCGATTAATCGCGATTAATTACAGAACATTTTTTGATTAATTCTTTTTTTTTTTTTATATCAATTCCCAGCACTAATTCATATATAATATTGGAGCAGGTTATCCGGAGCAAAAAAACAAAAATCGAGGTTAAAGAACTGGAGTCACATGGATTACATTTACACTACTCTAACTTTTACACTTCATTTGTGTCCCAAAGATGAACAAAAGTCTTACGGGTATGGAATGACATGAGGGTGAGTAAATGATGATAGAATTTTCATTCTTGGGAAATCTAACCCTTTAAAATTTTACAGAGAAATGTTTTAGAGATTCAAAGGTTGACTGTAACTGCAAGATGTAACAATATTTTAGGGTTTATGATATTGAAAGGTTAAATTTTGTATCACATTTACTTTTATGTTCTTAGCAGATGGTTTTCTACCAACCAGTCTTAACATTCCTCAAGCTATTTTTTTTTTTCTCCTCAGACTTTATTTTGGCAAGGGCAGTGGAACTGAAAACACAAAAGAGTGGTATTTTAAACCCTCTTATTTGAACTGCTTATATATATATATTATATATATATATATATATATATATATATATATATATATATATATATATATATATATATATATATATGTATGTGTGTGTGTGTGTGTGTGTGTGTGTGTGTGTGTGTGTGTATAAAATGAGTAAATTTTAAATAAAAGGGTAATATTATATCCAACAAGAAAAGACAAAACATTATTTTGCCTGTCAGTCATTCCCTTGTTTGTTGTCTTACAGTTTGAGTGACAGGTTCATCAGTGGTTTTGAAAAAAAGGTTATATGATTAAGGGGGGAAAAAAAGCAAACTTTTTTGAATGCCATAAAGAACAGTAAACAGCCATTTAAGCCTACAGCTTGACAGCTGTTTTAAGAAGACTGCATGCACGTGTTTGTTTATGAGGAAATGTCTTAATCAGTGCTAGTTTCCTGCGCCTGCAAGTGCTCTGAATTCACCCAGGAGTGTCTTTCGTGTCACTGCAAACCGGTCACTGTGTTCTTTATGTGTAGTTTCCCCCAGAAATGTTTCTCTGTCATTCTTTGATTGACTTCATTGTTTATCCCTCCCATCTTTGTGTTCTTCATTTGATAGATGTCATTATGACATAATTTTAAACATGGATGTTCATAAACAAAGGGTAATTTAATCTTTATATAAATTGTTTTTTTCTGAAGCTTTACACATACAGAGAAAGGACACGCTTCACATTTAAATTTTAATTGTTCAATTTGTCATTTCTTATCCTCAAATACACATTCTTGAGCATGTTTGCAAATAGTTTTCAGTCAGATTAGATAACTGACAATAAGCTTATCCTTATGTCTATCAAACATTTCTGTTTGTTTATTTTTCTGACTTTTTTGCCTGATTTACTGCCTGTTAATCTTTATATAATCCCTGAAAAATAACAGCAACTGACTCTTTCTGCTTATGATTATGGTTATAATTATGATTATGACCACGCTAAATTACAGTAAATTTAAAATACATGTGGATTGTAAACATCATTTTTAGTTATATGCGAATGCATATTAAAACATGCTTTGCTTGAAACTTAAAAGTCTCAGAGCACAAAATACACAATTATTACAGATATCAGTTTGTGCAATTTGTATAATTGTGCAATGGTCACGTGTTGCATAAATATTGTGTACAAAGTGAACAACTTAGTACAAAGGTGAAAGGCCAAACAAATCACTCACCCACTTCTGATTGGGCATCGCCAGAGATGTCAGCATATCCGCCATAGCGCCCAAAATCTGATCGGTTCGTCCCTGGTTCTTTGGAAGAGCCTTCATATTCCAGCAGCTTCTGTCAATGTGACTCTCCTTGTCGATATTCCCTCCCTCCTTCAAAATCCCTCTCTTTCTTATGGTTTTTTTGTGCCAGTGCCTTGATTTGCAGCCCAGCTCCAATTTTGTATGATCCTCTGGAACGCTCTTGCACATAAATAATAAATTGTGGAGGATGGTCTGTTTTTGTCTTGTTTAAAGTGGACTTTAGCTGACTAAAGAGTGCTGTTGTCCAGACTAAAGCGTCTTCACTGGCTCCTGTCCTTCACACAGGTGGGAAGGTCTTGCTGTGGATCTTAGTCAGGCCTCTCTTTCCCTCCCCCTAAAACCGGGGTTGTTCCTGAGATAAGGCTAACCACACCACAGAAAAACAGTAAAGATTGCTTTCTGTTCTTTCTCCTTTCCTTTCCTTTGACAAAAGTAGCTTGTTTTTGCAAGCTCCTTGGCTTTTGGGACCTTTTGTGAACAGAACATCTAACCACTCATGAGTCAGCCTTTTCTGGCTTGTCATTGGCTGCATTGTCTTCCACCCCCTTTGGCCGACTCCTCTCCACCCTCTACATCAATTTCATCTTCTGTTGTGCCTCCCTTGCACAACACCACATTGTTTCTTAGAACAAGTTTCTGTTCTGTCCATCTCCTACTTCGTCCTCCTCCATTTCTTCTTATTTTTCTTTCACCGTCATTCACTCTTGTTGTTTCCTATCCAGTCTGACTGGATGACACATGCTTTTGGCATGGTGCAAGCATAAAAAGCAACAAATAACCCAAATAAGGTAGCTGTGCTGGGCTCAGGGCACCGACACAGAAGCTGTCAGATACAATTCATAATGGCTGCCTACTTTTAAACTTATAACAAAGACTTGAGAAGAAGGCGGCTATGGAGTCTTCCAGAAGTCTCTGAACATATTCATTTAATTTATGTTAATTAACAGCATTTCTTAACTTTGTTTTTGTCCTACATACAGTATGTACCCTTGGTGTAATCATACACTACCATTTTTATTTGTTGAAAGAAATTAATTTATTCAGCAATGATGCATTAAATTGATCAATTGTCACGGTTCATGAATTCACTATCTCACTCTCGTACGTTTGTGTGCGGGTGTGTGTGTGTGTGTGTGTGTGAGTTGTACACTGGTGAGCCGAATTACTGTAGACCTTTTTGGACTAAATGTTCAATGTTTTTTCGGTTTCTGACTATTCCATTGAGTTCCGCACCCTCGCCGCTGAGTGCCACTGGAACGAGGAGGCACAGCGGGACATGTTCCTGCATGGGCTGGCTGATTGCATCCAGAGAGAGATCTACACACTGGACCTTCCCGAGAGACTCGATGGACTTATCGAGCTGGCCTTGAGGGTGGACAGTCACCTCAGTCGACTGGAGCAGTCGTCCAGGAGAATGTTTCAGGCCGCGAATGTCGAATGCCCGCAGGCCATCAGATGGGGTGCGGTCAGTCCCATTTCCGATCCGGAGCCCATGCAGGTGGGTCGTGCTCGGCTTTCCCGGGAGGAGAGAGAGAGACGGAGATCCCGTGGTCTTTGCCTCTACTGCGGCGGAGCGGGACATTACCTGTATAGATGCCCGGTAAAAGACCAAGCCCGGCGGTAAACCAGAGGCTACTGTCGGGCGGGATCTCCGTGGAGAAGACCTCATCCTCTACTCTCCTTCCGGTAAGACTGCTGTGGGCAGCCGGGTCACACGTCTGCCAGGCACTGTTGGATTCAGGGGCAGAAGGTAATTTTATGGACTTCTCATTGGCACACACTCTGGGTATACCCATCACTGCACTTCAGGACACTATCAAGGTCAGCGCACTCAATGGACAAGAACTTCCCGGTATCACATTCACCACAAAACCGTTGACACGCATCACATCTGGCAACCACACGGAACTTATCTCATTTCTGCTCTTGGACTCACCCCTGGCCCCCGTTGTCCTCGGTCATCCTTGGCTGGTCCAGCACAGCCCCAGGATTGACTGGGGACATAATTCAGTTTCAGCCTGGAGCAATAAGTGTTATGAGTCTTGTCTGGTGTCTGCCTGTTCGTCTGTGTCTCGTCCTGTTTTTCAGAGCGAGGTGGTGAATTTGTCTAACGTGCCCCCCGAGTACCGGGACCTGAAGGAGGTGTTCAGTAAGTCCTGCGCTGCTTCTCTTCCTCCGCATCGTCCCTATGACTGTGCTATAGATTTACTCCCAGGTAAGTCTCCGCCTAAGGGCAAGCTTTGCTCTCTTTCTGTTCCGGAGAGGGAGGCCATGGAGAAATATATTTCTGATTCTCTAGCCTCCGGATTCATCCGCCCTTCCTCTTCTCCAGCGGGGGCGGGGTTCTTTTTTGTGGGAAAGAAGGATGGTTCTCTGCGACCTTGCATTGATTACCGAGGGCTGAATAACATCACTGTAAAGAATACTTATCCTTTGCCGCTGATGTCTTCAGCTTTTGAGAGGTTGCAGGGAGCATCTGTTTTCACAAAACTGGATATACGTAACGCTTATCATTTGATTCGCATCAGGAAGGGGGATGAATGGAAAACCGCTTTTAATACCCCCAGGGGGCACTTTGAATATTTGGGGATGCCGTTCGGGCTATCCAACTCCCCAGCGGTTTTTCAAGCACTCGTCAATGATGTGTTGAGAGACATGGTCGATCAGTTGATATATGTTTACCTGGATGACATATTGATTTTTTTATTCATCTCTCCAGGAACACATTCAACACGTCAGACGAGTGCTTCAGAGGTTGCTAGAGAATGGGCTTTTTGTCAAGGCGGAGAAATGGAGGCGTATGGACCCCTACAAGGTTAAAGCTGTGGTAGAGTGGCCAAGCCCAGATTCCCGTAAGGCCCTGCAGAGGTTTCTGGGGTTCGCCAACTTCTATCGGCGTTTCATTCGCAACTTCAGCCAACTAGCCGCACCTCTGACTGCCTTGACCTCTCCCAGAACTACGTTCAGGTGGTCCGATACAGCGGAGGCTGTATTCACCAAACTGAAAAGCCACTTTGTTTCGGCTCCTATCCTCGTCGCCCCTGATTCATCACATCAGTTTGTAGTGGAGGTCGATGCTTCAGAGGTGGGGGTAGGTGCAGTTCTATCGCAACGCTCTCTCTCAGATGACAAGATGCACCCTTGCGCGTTTTTGTCCCAACATTTATCTCCTGCCGAATGTAATTATGACATTGGTAATAGGGAGTTGCTGGCCGTCAAGTTAGCGTTGGAGGAGTGGCGTCATTGGTTAGAAGGGTCGGGGGTACCTTTTATCATTTGGACCGATCATAAGAACTTGGAGTAACCGCTAAAAGACTCAATTCCAGGCAGGCTCGGTGGGCACTTTTTTTCAGACGTTTTGACTTTTTACTCTCGTACCGCCCCGGGTCCAAAAACATCAAACCCGATTCTTTATCTCGCATTTTTGATCCATCCGAACGCCCGATTACTCCCGAGTGTCTTTTGCCTGGAGACTAGTGGTCTCCACACTCACATGGGAAGTCAAATTGAAGGTCAGATCGGCCTTAGAAGGGGTACCGCCTCCGCCCGGCGGTCCACCAAGTCGATTGTTTGTGCCGGAGGAGTTACGGTCCGAAGTTATTCGGTGGGGTCACTGCTCCAACATTGCTTGTCATCCTTCACTTTTAACTCCGGTAATGTGGAGGAGCATAAACAAGCAAGTTATGCCCTCCGGAAAACCATCAGAGCAGCAAAACGGCAGTACAGGGACAAGATTGAGGGACAGTTCAACACCACCGACTCCAGAAGCATGTGGAGGGGAATTAACACCATCACGGACTATAAAGGGAACACAAACTCCACCGTGAACACCGCTGCCTCTCTCCCGGACGAGCTCAACACCTTCTATGCTCGCTTTGAGGGAACTAACACCGCCCTCGCGGAGAGAGAGCTCGCGGCTGAAGATACAGAGGTTAGTGCACTCTCCGTATCTTTAGCGGATGTAACCCGATCCTTCAGGCGGGTGAACGTCCGTAAAGCTGCGGGTCCAGACGGCATTCCCGGCCGCGTGATCAGAGCGTGCGCGAACCAACTGGCTGGAGTTTTCACGGACATTTTTAACCTGTCCCTCTCCCTATCTGTGGTCCCCACATGCTTTAAAACGTCCACTATTGTTCCTGTACCTAAGCAATCAAAAACCACCTGCTTAAATGACTGGCGTCCTGTTGCTCTGACCCCCATCATCAGTAAATGCTTTGAGAGACTAGTCAGAAACCACATCTGCTCTGTTCTCCCCCCCCTCACTGGACCCACTGCAGTTTGCATACCGCACAAACCGCTCCACTGATGATGCCATTTCATCCACCATACACACTGCTCTCTCCCACCTGGAAAAGAGGAACACGTATGTGAGAATGCTGTTTGTGGACTACAGCTCAGCATTCAACACCATTGTGCCCTCCATACTTGACATTAAACTCCGGGCTCTAGGCTTAAACAGCCTGTTATGCAGCTGGATCCTGGACTTCCTGTCAAACAGACGCCAGGTGGTCAGAATGGGCAGTAACATCTCCTCATCACTGACTCTCAACACTGGAGCCCCTCAGGGTTGTGTTCTCAGCCCACTCCTGTACTCCCTGTACACACATGACTGTGTGGCAACCCACAGCTCCAACACCATCATCAAGTTTGCTGACGATACGACGGTGGTAGGTCTCATCACTGACAATGATGAAACTGCCTACAGAGAGGAGGTGCACACTCTGACACGGTGGTGTCAGGAGCATAACCTCTCCCTCAACGTCAGCAAGACCAAGGAGCTGGTGGTCGACTTCAGGAGGAATGAGAGAGAACACCGCCCCATCACCATCGATGGAGCACCGGTGGAGAGAGTCAGCAGCTTCAAGTTCCTCGGTGTCCACATCACAGAGGAACTCTCATGGTCCGTCCACTCTGAGGCCGTTGTGAAGAAGGCTCATCAGCGCCTTTTCTTCCTGCGACGGCTGAGGAGGTTTGGAATGAACCGCCACATCCTCACACGCTTCTACACCTGCACCATCGAGAGCCTGCTGACTGGCTGCATCACCACCTGGTACGGCAACAGTACCGCCCGCAGCCGCAAGGCCCTGCAAAGGGTAGTGCGCACGGCCAGCTGCATCATCGGAGGTGAGCTTCCCTCCCTCCAGGACATTTACGCCAGGCGGTGTGTGAAGAGAGCTCAGAGGATCATCAGAGACTCTAGCCACCCGAACCATGGGCTGCTCTCACTGCTCCCATCAGGCAGACGGTACCGCAGCATCAGAACACGCACCAGCCGACTCCAGAACAGCTTCTTCCCACAAGCAATTAGACTACTTAACTCCTGATCCATCAGGATCATAACACACACTGGACAGAATATCACTCCGCACAACCCACTGTAGATACACACACACATTATATACACATTTATGTATCATTTATTATTTATCATTTATCATATAGCACCTATTGTACATAATTGGATCTCTACTGTGAATAATAATGTATACTGTACATTGTATATTATTATTATTATAGCTTAATGTATACTGTTTAATGTATGTTTAGTGTAAATTGTTTAAAGTATATGTATATTGTAAGTATGTGTATATTGGTTAAAGCTGTGAGAACTACACTCACATTGTGTAAATTATTTATTGTTTATTGTAGAGTTTACTGTGCTGTGAGTAATTGTGTGCGCATCAGATGTGTAATCTGATGCTGCTTTAAATGTTGTACATGTCATGTCGTGACTGCTATGTTGCTCCAAGAATTGCACCAAGAATTTCACCTGCTGTTGCACTTGTGCATATAGCTGTGTGACAATAAAGTGATTTGATTTGATTTGATTTGATTTGAGGAGTAAATCGGACTAGCGGTTTGATAAAGCAACGATTCTGGTGGCCATTAATGGCTCGTGACGTCCGCAGTTTTGTCTTGGCATGTTCGGTTTGTGCTATTGGTAAGACGTCTAACCGATCTCCTGATGGGTTACTCCATCTGTTGCCGGTGCCTTCGAGACCTTGGTCCCACATCGCGCTAGATTTTGTCACCGCCCTCCCGCCCTCTAATGGCATGACGGTTGTTTTAACCGTAGTGGACCGGTTCTCGAAGGTTACATGGCCTCCCGATGGACGTGGTTTCGGACAGGGGTTCCCAGTTTGTGTCCAAATTTTGGCGAGAATTATGTAAATTACTAGGGGCAACAGTTAGTTTGTCTTCGGGCTATCATCCCCAGAGCAATGGTCAGACCGAACGTGCCAACCAGAATTTGGAGAGAGTGTTACGATGTTTGGTATCCAAGAATCCTTCTTCCTGGAGCCAACAGCTTTCTATGGTTGAGTATGCTCATAATTCACTACCAGTGTCTTCTACGGGCCTCTCTCCATTCCAGTGTAGTATAGGGTACCAGCCACCTATTTTTCAGAGTCTGGATTCCGAAGTCGCGGTCCCCTCCGCCCACGCCTTAGTCCAGAGGTGTCACCGCACATGGACCAGAGCCCGTGAGACTCTGCTCCAGGTGGGGGCGCGCACCAAGGCTAAAGCCGATCGCCACCGGTCTAAGCCTCCCGTATACGTCGTGGGTCAAAAAGTGTGGCTTTCTACCAAGAATATTCCGCTCCGTTCCGTATCTAATAAGCTTGCTCCCAAATTTATTGGCCCATTCACTGTCACCAAGATCATTAGTCCGGTGACAGTCCGCCTCAAACTTCCTCTGGCGTACAGGAGAATTCACCCCGCCTTTCATGTATCCAAATTAAAGCCTGTTTTTCATTCTCACCTTAATCCGCCTGTCCCGGTTCCCCCACCGCCGCATCTCGTAGATGGGGAACCAACGTATTCGGTTAATCGTATTCTGGACTCGAGACGGAGGGGACGCGGATTCCAGTACCTGGTGGACTGGGAGGGTTACGGTCCGGAGGAGAGAAGTTGGGTTCCTGCTAGGGACATTCTGGATCACTCCCTTATTGACGATTACAAGCAACAGGTAAGTTCTTCTGGGAGCGCTAGGAGGCGCTCCTAGGGGGAGGGGTACTGTCACGGTTCATGAATTCACTATCTCACTCTCATATGTTTCACGTGTTTACGTGTTTGGATGTGTGTGTGTGTGTGTGTGTGATTGGGTGTGCTGACGATTGGGTACACCTGCAGCTGTTATCAGCTCTCCAGCTGCGATTGATCAGCACACCCTATTTATTGTCTCTCTGTTTGTCATGTCATTTGTCAGAGCGTTGTTGGATGTTCCCGTTCGTGTTCCTGCCTGCCCTCCTGTTCTTCTCCCCGCTGTTCTCCGTGTTCCATGATCTTCGTGTTTCACTAGTTCCTGTCACCGCTCACCTCCACCATCATCATCACGCTTCACGGAAGGTCTGGGCTGTCCTCAGAGTCCCTGTGCTGCCAAGTGTCGGATCCCTGGATGATCATCGCTGTGTCAAGACTCAACTTCAACAAACCAAAAAAAATACTTTTACTTGCAATTGAATCCGACTCTGTCATACGTTTCCTAACGTCACATCAATGAAGACTTAAATTGTTACCAAAAAGTTTTAAATATTTAAAATATATGCTATTATTTTGAACTTTCTGTAAATCAAAGAATCCAAAAACTAAATTGTTTGTCATGGTTTCCACAAACAATTTAAGCAGCTCACTGTTGCTGAATTTTAAGCAAAACTGTTTTTAACATTAATAATAATTAGAAAATGTTTCTTGAGCAGCAAATCAGCATATTATACTGATTTTGTCACGGTTCATGGATTCACCGTCTCGCCCTCACGTGATGCGTGCTGTGTGTGTGTGAGTATGGGTGTGTGTGTGTGCGTTGCTTGTTAGCGGCTGATTACGAATCAGCATCAGCTGTTCCTCATGTACCATCCTATTTAATGTCTGTGTGAGCATGTCCTGTTTGTCAGATCGTTTCAGGCTCGCCTGTATCTTCTTTCGAGCGCAGCTCATTCTCTGTGTTCCGTGGGTTGATGGTTCGTTCCCTGTTCCTGCGAGTGACTTCCCTGGATCATCTGTTGCCCATTGCGTCCCTGCGTTATCAAGCCTGTCTCCTGTCCTTCCTCTGGGATTCTACAGCCTGTTTATCGACACTGAGTTCCTGCCCGATCTGAACCTTTCTGCCATTCAGGAATTATTCAAGAATGCTCTGTCTTCACTTATTGATCTTTTCAATAAACTTGTTGTTCACTCGCTTTTGGATCTTTTCGCATCTTTCTAGTACGACACCTGACAGAACGATCTGACCAAGGATGGATCCAGCGAGTCAGACAGGGTTGCAGAATTTTCTGTCCAACAGCAGTCAGCGGATGGATCATCAGGACGAACAGATGAACGCTACTGCTCGGGCTATACAGGCTTTTGTAACGCAGGTGTCCTAGCTTTCTACCAGAGTACAAGAACTGTCATCACCCACTGCGCCACCCCCACCGCCTGTTCCCCCGATCCCACCCAACGTCATGAGTCACGAGCCGTGGATTCCCACGCCTGAGAGATACGCTGGTGAGCCAGATCAGTGCAGAACGTTTTTGACAAAGTGTTCTGTGTTTTTTTTCTCTTCAGCCACTCACATTTGCATCAGAGAAATCAAAGGTGGCGTTGATACTGATATTACTGTCTGGGCGTGCTGCTCTGTGGGGAACAGCGGTGTGGGAGAACCAACATCCCTGCTGTTCATTGTTCCTTACACTCTCGCAAGAGATGAGACGGGTCTTCAACCGTGCGATAGTGGGACGGGAGGCTGCCCATAGACTCACTGATTTGTGTCAAGACAACAGATCCGTTTCTGACTTTGCGATTGAATTTTGGACTTTGGCTGCAGAGTGTAAGTGGAACGAGGAGGCGCAGTGGGACATGTTCCTACATGGGCTGGCTGACCGCATGCTACAGGAGATATACACTCAGGAATTACCTACACGTCTCAACAGACTTATAGAGCTGGCTCTGCGCGTGGATGTACGCTTGCAACAACGAGAGAGACACTCACATTCAACGTTCGTTTCTGAGTTTCCTGAGCCTTCTAGGATCCATGGGGGTAACGCGGTCAGCCACCCGGTCGATCACGAGCCTATGCAGGTGGGTAGGGCTTGGCTTTCCCGGGAGGAGAGAGAACGCCGGAGAACAAGAAGGCTCTGTCTGTACTGTGGCAATGCTGGACATTTTCTGGTCGAATGTTCGGTAAAAGATTCAGCCCGACAGTAGGCAGGAGGTTACGGTCGGGCAGACTTGCCTTTGAGAAATCCTCATCTAACACTCTCCTCCCGGGAAGACTGCAATGGACAACCAAGTCTCACAGATGTCAGGCATTGGTGAATTCGGGAGCGGAGGGCAACCTCATGGACTATTTGCTGGCTAAACACCTCCAGACCCCATATCGGTCCATGCACTCAACGGACACGAACTCCTGGCCATCACACACTCCACTGGTGCACTCACCCTCATCACGTCTGGTAATCACACAGAGAAACGGTAATTTCTAATTTCTCAGTCCCCTCTGGTTCCTATCGTCCTGGGTCATCCATGGCTGGTGCAGCATCGACCCAGGATTGATTGGGGCCAGAGTTCCGTTTCTGAGTGGAGCAGTCAGTGCCATGCCTCTTGTCTCGTGTCTACTTGTTCATCTGTGTCTTGTTCTGTGTTGCAGAAGTCGTCGGTGAATCTGTCAAACGTGCCAGAGGACTACCTCGACCTGAAGGAAGTGTTCAGTAAGTCCAGGGATGCCTCTCTTCCTCCTCATCGTCCCTATAACTGTGCTATCGAGTTAGTGCCAGGTATGTCTCCGCCTAAGGGCAAGTTATATTCGCTTTCAGTTCCAGGAAGAAATATATGGAGAAATATATTTCTGATTCTCTTGCAGCTGGGATCATTCGCCCCTCCTCGTCTCCCGCCGGTGCAGGATTCTTTTTCGTGGGGAAGAAGGACGGCTCTCTGCGAACGTGTATTGACTATCGAGAGCTGAACAACATTACGGTGAAGAATACTTATCCTTTGCCGTTGATGTCTTCAGCCTTTGAGCGGTTGCAGGGAGCATCTCTCTTCACGAAACTAGATCTGTGCAATGCTTATCATTTGGTCCATATAAGGGAGGGGGGCACTTTGAATATCTGGTCATGACTTTTGGCTTGTCCAACTCCCCTGCCGTTTTTTAAGCACTCGTCAATGACTTGTTGAGAGATATGGTTGATCAGTTCATATATGTCTATCTGGATGACATTTTTATATTTTCTTCTTCTCTCCAGGAACATGTTCAGCATGTCAAGCGAGTGCTCCAAAGGCTGCTAGAGAATGGGGTTTTTATCAAGGCAGAGAAATACGTTTTTCATGCAAAGTCTGTTCCGTTCTTAGGGTACATAGTTTCGTCCAAGAGAGTACGCATGGATCCTGACAAGGTTAAGGCTGTAGTAGATTTGGCCAATCACAGATTCCCGTAAGGCCCTACAGAGGTTTCTGGGATTCGCAAATTTTTATCGGCATTTCATTCGCAATTTCAGCCAACTAGCCTCTCCTCTGACTGCTTTGACCTCCACCAGAACGACGTTCATGGGGTCTAATGCTGCTGAAATTGCGTTTACCAACCTCAAGAGGCGCTTTGTTTCAGCTCCCAGTCTCATCGCCCCTGATACACAGAACTGATCACGTCAATTCGTGGTGGAGGTTGATGCGTTGGAGGTGGGGGTAGGTGCGATAAGATGCATCCATGCGTGTTTTTTTCTCATTGATTATCATCTCGTAATTATGATATTGGTAACCGAGAATTGTTGGCAGTCAAGTTAGCATTGGAGGAATGGCGCCACTGATTAGAGGGATCGGGGGTACCCTTTATCGTCTGGTCTGATCATAAGAACCTAGAATACATCAGATCCGCCAAACGACTTAAGTCCAGGCAGGCTCGGTGGGCACTTTTTTTCGGTTGCTTTGATTTTTCACTTTCGTACCATCCGGGTTCTAAGAACATCAAATGCGACGCGTTGTCTCACATTTTTGATCATTCCAAACACCCCTCTACTCTCGAATGCATTTTACCTGAGAAACACTTTGTTTCTTCACTCACATGGGAGGTTGAATCGAAGGTCCGCATTGCCTTAGAAGGGTTAACACCTCCGCCCGGGTGTTTTGGCTAGCTCGGTTTGTGTCCATGCTAAGACTTCCAATCAGCCCTCTCATGGGCTCCTTCAACCACTGTCTGTCCCTTCGAGACCTTGGTCCCACACTGCATTAGATTTGGTTACAGCCCTCCCTCCCTCCCAGGGCTATTCGGTCATTTTGACCATAGTGGACCGGTTCTCGAAGGCGGCACATTTTATCCCCTTGCCCAAATTACCTTCTGCCAAGTAGACAGCGGTTACTGTCGTAGACCATGTTTTTCGCTTTCATGGCCTCCTGACAGATGTGGTTTCCGATAGGGGACCCCAATTTATTTCCAGATTTTGGAGAGAATTCTTTCGTTTACTGGGGGCGAGTGTCAGTCTTTCTTCTGGTTTTCATCCCCCGAGTAACGGGCAAGCGGAGCGAGCCAACCAGGACTTAAGAGAGAGGGTTGCGATGTTTGGGGTCTCAGAATCCTTCCTCCTGGAGCTAGCAACTCTCATGGGTAGAGTACGCTCATAACTCGTTACCAGTATCGTCCACGGGCCTTTCTCTGTTTGAGTGTAGTTTAGGGTACCAAGTTCCAACCACCTATTTTTCCTAGTCTGGAGTCCTCTGCTCACACCTTCGTCCAGAGGTGTTGTCACACATGGAGAAGAACCATGAGACTCTTCTCCAGGTGGGAGCACGCACCAAGGCTCAGGCCGATCGCCACCGGCTGAAGCCTCCCGTATATGTCGTTGGTCAAAAGGTGTGGCTTTCTTCCAGAAATATTCCTCTTTGCTCCGTTTGTAATAAGCTAGCACCCACATTTACTGGCCCGTTTCCTGTCACTAAAATCATTAGTCCAGTGACAGTCCGCCTCAAACTTCCTCCTGCGTACATGAGAATTCATCCTGTTTCTTACTGTCTCCAAAGTAAAAAAGTACCCATGTTTCATTCTCATATTAATCCGCCTGATAGGACCTCCCCCTAAAAAAGCAAGTAAACAAATACAATTTCATGACTTAAATGAAAACAAAATAAAATGACCACAAATTAATTTTAGATACACAGTACAGTATACATTTTAACCATTAGAAAAGACAAACGTCACTAGAATAGTAATAATACTAGACTGTCCACGGAACTTTAACACCTTTAAACATATTTATATGATAAATTAACTTTGGCAGCCCTAAAATACCTACTAAAATGTTATACCGAAACATATTGGGAAACTAAACTGAAATTTGACACTAAACAAACTTGTTTTAATAAAGCAGTAGCATATTTCTGCTAGAAAGCTTGCATGCTTGCTAATCACTGATCTAATTGACCCACCATAAACTGACAAAAAGCCTTTTTGTTTACTTGTCTAGAACCTACGCAAGTTCAATGCTTATTTTAGCCTCCATATTTTCCAGGTTAAATGAATGACCATGCCATGATATGCATACTTGGGTGGCCCACAATATATATGTGTGCTTTTCTGAGCAGAGCAGAGTAGACATACACATTCCTGAGTCTACTGCTCATTCCCTCTTCACCTGGCCTGGAGTCAAGACACACGTTTATACAATTACAAATGTTAGTCTATTCTCTCTCTCTCTCTCTCTCTCTCTCTCTCTCTCTCTCTCTCTGCAGCCCAAACCACACACAAATTTGGGTCGGATTTTCCTCTAGACGGATTCTTCTGCAATGGTGTATGTTCGTGGACAGCGAGAGTGAAAGAAGAGAAGGACGGCGGAAAGCGGAATGTGATCCGGCTGAGCCCCTCCGAACTGAAGCCAAGCCGTGTAAAGATGGGCTGTGGAAACACTGCCAAGACTCTAATAATAACTCTGCACATGGCTGTCTTTAGCACTGCTTTTGTGACTAAACTTAGAGCTCAACAGCCCGTCGTTCTGCAAACATACCTCATACACACACACACACACACACACACACACACACACACACAAATCATATGGTATGAATAAAGAGAGCTAGAATGACAAATTCTGACTAGATTTTGCTGGTCTATCTGGTACAAAGATATCAGATCTTTAAAAAACAATTCTTAGAACATATAATTAAGGAAATGCAGTACTTTTAACATAATGACAGTACTCTATAATTATGATAATTGCACATCATTAGAATTACCGTAGGATATGTGTGTGCATGTAAACAGTTTTTTTTACTGTGACTGATACTACACTGACTTCTTGCACAGTAGGGCTATATGTTCAAAAATGACGAGTCACACATCTCCATGTATATGATGACTTCATGCTATTTTTCATGATGGCAAGCTGAATTTTCAGCATCATTCATTAGTATTCATTGTCACATGATCTTTCAGAAATCATTTTAATATGCTGATTTGTTTTTTAATTAAAATCTGTTACACATAAAAGAAAAAGTGCACTTTAATTAAGCATGTCAAAAATAAGCAGATTAATTGTGCTGAGGTATATTTTGTGATGGTACACGGGAGTGAAAACACTGCATAACAACACCCAATAGTAACATATGCAGTAGTGGTGCAGTTTGCTGTCCTCTCCTGGCACAATGAGGAATAGACACTCAGAGTAAAACAGTAAACACCGCAATATATAATTTGTGTGGGATTTAAATTACCAGACACATTTTAACCAACACATATCAGTGTTCTTTTCTAATAAATCTCTCACTCCCCTTGTGGAGAGAGTCTGTGCAAAAGCACCCCACTTGAATGATCTCAAAGGACAGCTGAGCTTCCTCTTTCTCAGTCTCATTTCCTGAGTCTTTGCACTGTAATAACTCTTGTGCTTCAGGTCAACAGTCTGAGAAAATAACTGTGGCCGCACATCACCTCTCCTCCTGCTCTTCGAATCCAACTCATACAGCCAACATGACCTGATCCAAACTACCACAACAAGGTTTGGCTTTGCTTTGCACTGAACAAACACTTCACACATAGATTTTATATTGGGTTAATATCACACTAGGGTTATGTGAATTTATAAAGGCTAACATTATTTTCCAAGTGAGATTTTGCAAGTGCAAAGAATTGAGGTTAAGATCTGTGTTTTTTTGTGTGTGTCTGATTTTAGCCTCCCTCTTTATCTCTGAATTAGTTTCTGACAACAGAAGACATATGAAATTATTGTTTGACAATCAGTTGAAACTTAATTGTTCCCATCTGGAATACACCATTCCAGTCACTCATGTTTGTTTTGTTCAGATATTTCATTCCATGGCCCTGATGAAATGGGCCAAAATGTATTTTGTGGCTAACCAACAAATGTGTCAGCTCATTTTGCTGTATAAACTTAATCAAATTTGAAATACTTGAACAGAATCTGCTGTGGTTGTTCACAATGATGTCATGCATAAGTGCCCTTTGTTTGAGAGTTTCTGATTTAGGAATATGATGAGCTTTCAGAGAAGTGAACACAAAGCCCTTTGGGCCTCATTCACGAACCATTACTTTTTGCGTATTTATGTGTCAGGAAAGGTTCTCAGACGAAACCCTTGTTGGATTCATGGTGGATTTTTCAGATGGTTCTAAATTTCTTCATAATAATTACCATTTCTGTGCAAAAGATTTGTAAGCAGATTTTAAGCTCAAATATGTATGTGATTGAGATCCATTGTTTTGATTGAGTCATAATTTTAAGTTCCTCAAAACATGCTCTAATAGAAAGGGAATTACAATTGTGCATTCAAGTTAAGTCAGGAAAATCGTATTTACGAGCTGAAGGCGCAAGAACATCACCACAAAGTCGTAAGAGTGGGAAACTGCTTTTTTACAATAAATCTATCAAGTTGCATGTGCAAAATACCATAGTATTGAACAATTAGACAATAGGCCTATAACGAACCTATCATTTAAAGGCACAATGTGTACGATTTTTGGATTAAATTTTAGAACAATGTTATATATTTTGTTTACTTGTGTACTTACATTATCCCAAATGTTTCCAAGAATGTTTAAATCCAGAGAAATAAGCAATTTTTAACCAGGATGTGCGTCACCTATTAATGACATCATACCTGCGTTACCCTAAAAAAAAAAAATAATAATTTGTAGAAACCATGGAAACACCAAAGATGGTTCCCAAAAGAACAGTTTTGGAAAAGGTTCTTTAAAGAACCATTTTTTTAAAAACCATTTTATAGTCTAAAGAACCTTTCTACGCTATAAAAAACCTTTTGCACAATGGAAGGGTTCTTTGGATATTTACGGTTCTTAATGGAACCATCCACCCCGCCAAAGAACCTTTATTTTTAAGAGTGTATGATATGTCTTGATGTAGACATAATAGAAGAGGCTGTTTCAAAAACTGACCACTGAGATGAACCTGTCTTGCAAAGTGCACAGTGCCTGAAAACATAACATCTCTGGACTTCTGTGGCCTGTTGCACAAAGCTGGTTTCAGTTGCTGCAGGTAGGCTATGTTCGAGATTAGTTTGAGCAAACTCTGGTTTTTCAGGCTCAAGAAGGTGGATTGGTTTTTAGCAGTGTTCATCACCATAGCTCTGGAGCAGGTTTTATTCTGGGTTAGAGATCGCAAACCCAAACTGGACCAATCAGCTGCAAGTAAAGATGCAATAAAGCCACACCCCCTGTATCTCTATTAAAAGCAGTTTATTTAATACACGACACAAATTAATACACGACTGATTAACTTTTTCGAACATTATTCTTTAACATTGTCTTTCTAACATTTTTACTGTTCATCTATGAAATGCACTTTCTGTAAAGCTGCTTTGAAACAATGTGTATTGTGAAAAGCGCTATACAAATAAATTTGAATTGAATTGAATTGAATTTATAGCCTGAAAAAACTTTAGAGACAAAATTGTTAATCTTTTGGTGGTATTTATTTATTACATTTATATTATATGAATTATAATTACTTTTAATTCATATAATATATTCATATAATTATTATATTCATTGACAATGTAGCCAAATATTAATATAAATATAATACATGCATTCATAATTCTTTTAAACAATGTGTATTCATCTGAGCTCTATGTGAATCTATAATTATTAGGCATATTTCGTTGACTGACATCATGCATTGATATCAGGGATGTGCACAGGGGGGTTGCTCAGGTTGCCCGGGCAACTGCCCATATGCCCTTCTCGACTCACGTTGCCCTTCCGAGGTGGAAAATAAAAAAAATCGTACAATGGATGCAGAATTTCATGTAGGCCTAGATTAAAAAAATTAAAAATAAATTAAAAATAAAATAAAAATCGCAAAGCCTCACTCATCCTCTTCCGTATTCGGGCACCCGTCCGAGAGTGAAAGTCTGTAGGGGGGAAGGGCAAACTCTGTTTACGTGGCTTCAGCGCTGCACGCGACTGGCACCTTAGCTGAGCCTGCATGAGCGGCACTAGAAGGAGATTGTCGCAGTTGTCGGGTGAGACGACTTAACTTTGTCGGAAAGGTATAACAAATGGACGATCATCATCATCAAGTTTTATGAAATGAATTAAAATCTTCATAAATCCAGGATGAGTTTGCCACGTTTAGCCTAAATTATCAGACAGATAGCTTGCAGACAAGCAGCCTAGGCTAGGGGAGAGCAGGGACGAAAGTACCATTTTTCAGAAAATCGTAATTTTAAAAGATAATGTTTTAGACTGAGATATATTTTTGACCCCATTAGTTGGGACGAAAGTAACACAACAATACAAGCTAGATTTTTTGTGTTACTCTTGTTTTTATTAAACATACCTGACTATGACCTTGTTAATATGTAACTGCAAACATATTTTGTCCTTTATCTTTGCAAAAAAAAAAAATTAAATTACATTTTCATTTTAAATGGTAAAGTTCATCAAATGTTTCAAATGTAATATGACAGTACAAACTTGAATTGTTTAGAATATTTTTTTATTTGCAATGTCAATCTATTTGATAAGTTTTTTCTTCAACAGTATGAACAATATGAAAATTAAATTAAATTACATTTGCATAATATGCATTATATATATATATAATATTGGGACAAAAGTAACAAACGTTACTTTCGTCTCGACAGGAAGTCCTGACATTTAAACATGATTTACTTTTATACTGAAAAACTCTGAAAAGACAAACCTTCGGGATGTGTAACAGCACTAAATAACCCGTAGATTGATCATTACTGTGACACATGAAACACGAAACACAACTTGTAATTAGAAAAAAAAGTACTGCTTCATTAATTTACTTGCCGTACTTGAAAACTGCATTTCGGACCTAACCGCGGGAAACGATGGTGTTGTTTGTTAGGGGATTGCCCTTTTTTAGGTCAGAGCAACTGCCCCTCAAAATTCCTGTGCACGTCCCTGATTGATATAGTCAGATAGCCCATTCTTTCAGCTGCAGCAGCAGCAGTGTTTATTCCTGCTTTGTAAAAGCATTTAATTTCATGATCATTTTCAAAACTATCTCTCAATCTTCAGAAGAGAAGTGAATTGCACCAGATTATTTGGTTATTTATGCATTTCTTTTATACAGTATGGTGATGCTTGACTGCATGATTATGATAGACTTTACAAAGCTCTGCAGTGGAGATTTTGTCATCCTGAGGTGATGTTGCTTCTTGAAAAGAAATGACACAAGGGAAGACGGTAGCCTACCTGCGGCTCGTCGGTTACTTTTATGTTTTATGGCATGTCGGTCAATGGCTTTCTCTTGACTACTAACGTCCACTTCACAGCGACACAGTGTGCATTTTGTTATAGATTTGTGCACTTTTGTCCATTCTGGATTAAATGAGGTCTGAGCGTCTGACGTTTAGGCATGTTAACGTTATGATATGTTAACAACACAGTCTTATTGTTTAAATCTTGTTTTAATTTTATTTTATTATTTACCGCAAATACCATGCTTTTACCATGCCTTATATCAATCTACTGCAGTGTGCAACAAGTGTCTCATAGTTGCCGCAGAGCGAACACACAGAGTAGCATTATAACATAACATTCAACCAACTCAAATGTATCTAATATCAGTCCCTCCAGAAAAACGCAATTATGCAATCGCATGATTTAATGCATAATCAGCCAAAGTCCACATATTTATGCGGACTTTTCAAATATGCCGCACTTTCGCCGCGTAAATTGCCCATTTCCGCGTGCAAAATATGCAGGGCTAGCATGATTTTATAATTCCCTGCATTTTCGTTGCAAAAAAGTCTATATATATATATATATATAAGCAGTATATAAGCAGAAAGTTGAAAAATGTTTGTTTACTTCACACAAGAGCCGCCATTTCCCCATATTGCCATGGGAACGTTTTGAAGTGGCGTAATTACCCAACGTGAACGTCATCGAAAAGCTGCAAACCCCGTGGTGAAACCATCGATATCGGTGAAACCAAGATGAAGAATGCAAATTCCCATTTGCCAACAAAAATAACAGCAAAAGACCGTGCAAAGCAGTTTCCCGGTGTGCTGACCGATTTCAAAAAACAGCATCTTGAAGCTTCGAAGCTTTATGAATCAGTGAGTTGATTCAGCGGTTTGGATCGCCAAAGTCACGTATTTCAGCAGTTTGATCCGAATCATGAATCGACTCGCTGATTCATAACGCTTCAAAGCTTCATGATGCTGTGTTTTGAAATCAGTCATCACTATACAAGTCGTTATTTAGGTTTTAGCACAAAAACTATTCTGGTCGCTTCATAAAGTTATTGTAGAACCTGCACTGTAGTGAGATGGACTTTGTAACGATGTCTTTAGTACCTTTTATGGGTCTTGAGAGTGTACTGTGCATTGTGCCAATGGAGGCCTTTCTGAGCCATCGGATTTACACTAAAATATCTTCATTTGTGTTCTTAAGATGAACAGAGGTCTTACGGGTGTCCAACGACATGAGGGTCAGTCATTAATGACAGATTTTTCATTTTTGGGTGAAATAACCCTTCACTTTGTACATTGGAAGCACTCAAATGTCTGTTTTGTAAAGCTACCTCTGTAAAACAGGAAGTTATGTATTCATTTTTTCAGAAGTTGTAGCATATTCCTTTTGTAAAGCTACAGAACTTGTTTGACTCAATGTTTTGTAAATTTGAGCCGTGTGTTTATTAAGGTCTTCAATAAAACAAGATGAGAACTTAAAATATTCCCAGCCTTTTCTGTGATGTAGTGCTTTTTTTCTCTTTTTTCATCAAACCGCAGTTTTTGCAAGTTCCCGCAATTTTATTGCATAATATTGCATAAATATCCCGCATTTTCCATCGCATTTTTTAAGAAAACGTGCCGCATAATCAAGGATTTTTGCCCGCAACAATCACACAAAAAAGCCGCATTTTTCTGGAAGGACTGTAATATGATAAAACAGGGCTGCGTTACCACACATACACATGACCGAAAGAAGTGTAAACGGTCGCCTGCAGCATAATAAAGCTCTGCGAAATCAAGGCGTCATCAAGCGTAAAATACGAACTTCCTAGCAGGACTTCAATGCACCATTAATTACAGATGTCATCACATTCATGAAAATGATTAGCCTAGATTTTCATTTAATTAGTTACAGATTCGTGAGGCCTAAAATAATAGGTGTCTTAGCTGGTCGGCCAAGAAACAATTATGGTATTGAAACAGATTAATCACAGTTGGTAAGATTACTTTTGGTTTCAGTCCCTCTGATTTTTCACGTGACTGCTGCCAGATGAGTGGCCTGGCTGTAAGATGTGTGGCACAAGGTGTTACCTGGGCTTGTGTAATATGCTTAAGCATGTTTTAATTGGCTAAACTCGCCCATATTCTGATCCATAGCTATTTCAGGGCATGTAAGACATGGGTGTTTTGAAGGCACAAGCAGGCACAGAACAATCCAATTCAACTAGAAAATCAGTTAGTGGCAGTGATTTTTAATAACTGCAACAAAGTTTTTAATACACTTCATGCAATTCCTAGCACACACGTGATCTGTAAGGTTTACTGTTATATGATTTTATAAGTGTATCATTCTTTTAATTAGTTAATTGGAAAAAGTTTACTCTCAGTAGAAAAGGGCCTTTTTTGAGTCAAAAAGCACAGAAACATGCCAGCTCCGACCACAGAAATGAAGCAGTGACAATCTCACTGGCAGCTGCCATTTCTGAATGTTAATCCACAAATCTCCTGTAATCAGGATGAGTGGACATGCCTGTCTTAACAGAGCACCTGTGTCAAGATTTAGTGGGATTCCTCAGTGATCGGAGGCCTAAGTGTCCAAGCAGACTCGGAGGACTGGGAGGAGGGGAAAGGCAGGGACACGGCTCTGTTCGGCGAGATCACACAGTGTACAGTAAGAATCCATACTGGGAGGACTACACAGACACAACAGGAGCAATGATCTGATCACCCAGCGAGACGTGGACAACATTTAACCTCCTTCTGAGCACTTTTAATGGTGAGATACAATGGATGTGTTTATTGATTTGGTGCATATAGATTCTGGAAAGGTTGGGGAAACAAACAGAATTGCTGAAAGGGCACATAAAGTGGTACAACCGAAAAGAACAACTGACAAGTATAGAATCAAGTTTCTAGCGTTTTATGTTTGTGTGCTTTTGCTTCAAATTATGCTAAAACATGTTGTATATATATATATATATATATATATATATATATATATATATATATATATATATATATATATATATATATATATATATATATATATATATATATATATGCAGTTAACATGACATTTAATAATATTGTCTTTGTACAAATATATAATTTATGTATATGGTTCAAATGTATTTTATTATAAATATGTGGCTAAATATCAGCTCCCCCTTAGTGCCCTTGTCATTTTCTCCTTTTAAATTTCCAAATCGATTCTGCTCACAGGTGATCAGAGGATAGTGTGTGCCCTCCCACTTTATGGCAATTTGATGATTTTTGTAAAATGACTTCTTTTTTTGCTTTTCAAACTCTGAGTGGTTTCAGTTTAATATGTTGCAGGCTCATTTATTGAAAATTAATAATATTGATGATAATAAGTAATATAAAAATGTTGGGCTTGTTTTTGAAGCTGCAGTTGCTTGTTTGCCTTGTGAGAGTTGGCAACACTCAAAGAGTGTCCATTAAACAAATATGTGCATGAAGCTTGCCTGGTATTGTCCAGTATTGTGTTTGGGCTGACAGTGGGACAGTGTTTGAAACACAATGGTCTGAAGAGTTAAACCAGCATGTGGACAGTGTTGTGGTTCTCATAGGACAGACTGTTTATGTGGCACTAACAGGGAATGTTTTCCCATCCTCACTACCCCCTTCTGTCTCTCCCTCTCTCACACACACACACACACACTCACACACACACTGGGCATGTCAGTCTCCACTGGCCGCTGTGCTGCAGTAACAATGGCTAAATATAGCTGGGAAAGCACCGTGAGAGCTAATTTTTCAAGCTTTAAAGCTTTTCATGCATGGGCAAACTTTAGCATCAATATAAAATAAAAAACTAATGCTGCATATAGCTTCACTTTCTATAGAAAAGGGTGAGAAAAGTAGACAGAAAATGCCTTTACCAGAGACTTAGATGAGTAAACTGAGATTACGTGCTCAATGGCTCGCTCAGGTTTGAAAGTGGAAATGGTCTTAACTATTACGACTTTCGTAATAGTTAACTTCGTAAGATATACAATTGCAAACCTGTTTTATTTTCTTACTTTAAACATAAACCTTATTTATTTTTGTTAAAGGTATGTAACATTGACCCTCTATCGGTTAAAAAAACATGCATTTGTGTAAGACCATTGTTTTGGTTGTGCTTCAGCTCTGCGTGCTGTACGGATGAACATGACCCTTCACCATAGATAATGCTTAACAATCAACTCCATTAGAGAGCCAACATATGGCAATTTATCTGATTAATAAAATGCCTTACTCACCTGTTGAGTAATACAAACGACATCTCCGCAACGCATTTCAAATACTTTTTTGGCCAGACGTTTTTTAAACGGGTATTTCACCGGTGGCTCGTGATTTGGCGTGCATGTCAACCTTTCTCACTCGATGTGACAGCAGGTTAGGTTATCACTCCGCACTCCCACACCAAACAGGCTTCAAAGTAGCCGGAGAAACTTTTCTCAATTACGGACAAGACACGTGGGCGAGCGACCTATGTACGCAATTTCCCGCGAAAACCACACCATCTGGTCTAAAATATAAACACTTATAATAGGCTTTACAATAGTGAATCAAAGTATTGAAATAAGAAATAAGGATTGATGATGTATTAATAGGGGTGTGACGGTACACATATTGAACCGTTTCGGTACAGGGCTTTCGGTACGGTGCACGCGTGGACCGAACGGTTATGAATGTAATCTTTAACAGTTAACAGTCGGCTTGTTGTAAGCGCGGAACACACTTCAATCCGAGTTCCCACACGAACATATTAAGTATTCAGTCCATTTTATCACGAAATTCAAACGATAAATGCCGTTTTAACATGTGACGTGACTGATAGACGCGTATCAGTTCAACTTAAAGCGGCAGCGCGCGAGTCAATGCGATAATCTCTTCCTAAAGAATAAACATACATTTATATATCTTAAGGTATGTTGAGGATACATTACAACTTACTGAAATGTATCATATGTCGTGTAATCGCTCCATCTGTGTTTCAACTGCGGAAAGACAATAAAACAGCTTGTAAACAATGTCATGCAGAATCACGTTTACCTCAGAAATCATTCAGTGTCCACAGCTGTTAGCTCACTAGAGAAATCAACAAAACAATTTCACTGAATACATGCACTATATTAGCCGTTATATTCATTATACTAGCCTATATATATTCATTATATACTACTTAGCCTGTTAGTGATGTCTTGTTTATTTAATGTATGTTTAAATAAACCTGTCATGAAAATTACAGCCACTAAATGATTATATTTCAACAACGAATAAAAATAATTAGATTTAGAAGTTAATGCAAAAACTGCCTTATGTGAAGCTTATGAGTGTTGATTGTTATATCTAAAAATAAATAGCAACTGAATTTAGGCTAATAAATTGGGCTCTGTTGTTAATCTTTAATAGCTATATGTAAGTAAGGGCTCCCTATATAGTTTACAGCATTATCTTTAAGAAACTTAGTTATAATTTAAACCACTGTTGAATAAAAATTAATAAAAAGCAATTTTGTAAAACTGCTGTACCGAATTCATACCGAACCGGGACTTCAAAACCGAGGTACGTACCGAACCGTCAGTTTTGTGTAGGGTAATTCCACGCAAAAATGCCACATCCATAACGCCAACTAAATACCATGGCATTGTGTTGGTGTTATGGATGTGACAGTTTTCCGCGGAATTGCCCTGTACCGTTACACCCCTATGTATTAACTATTCAATTTTGTTCATTCTGAACAGGAAAAGTTAGATCATGTACATTTAAATTTATGCTTAAAAGCGGCAAGAAGAATAATAAACTTAATTCAAGATATAGGCTATTCTCTAATGGAAGGATACATTATCACAATGTGACAAATATACTCATTTTTATAATGTTTTCTCCCACAACTAAATAGGAAATGTTTACATTTTAAGTCATTTTAAGATAGCAGGCTAACAAACAGAAACAGTTTTTACTATGCAAAGTAAGTCTTGTCATAAGAGGGGAAAAAATCTCATATGTAGCCTATGTCAGCGTGTTTTGTTGTACAATCAAAGTGGGGTTTCATTTTCACCTTTATCTATATCTTTGCATCAGATTCCAGGGAGGGAGCAGCGTGGACGCAGATGATGATGAAGTGCCTGCTGAGCGTGTGAGTCCTGGCTCGTGCTGGCCAGATGGCTAAGGTTAAAGTCACAGTGCAGGAGGATCCAAATCTGGGCTCGGGTCCAGATGAGGATGCCTCTGAGTTGTCAGTTTCTGAGAATGATTCAGATTCTGGGAGTGTGCTATCAGATGACTCCGTGCTCCCTAACTATGAGCGGGAAGATGCCAGTGGAGGCCCTGCCAACACCTTGTACCAAGCCTGTGCCAAGAACAATGCAGCAGCCCTCCGCAGAGTTCTGGAGAGGGGTGCTACAAGAGACGGAGTCATGGAACTGGACATAAACGGCAGGGTAAGGAATGAGATAACCTCATTACTCATAAAACATCATCCGCATTACAGAAATTTGGCAGAAGAGATGGTTTACATCTTTTTATATGCTGACCAATCCTTTTCTTGCTCTCTGATAGAACGGTCTGATGTTGGCCGTCTCAAAAGGCTTTGTGGATATTGTGTATGGACTCTACCAGTGCCCATTTCTGGATATCAATCATCAGGATAATGATGGCAACACTGCACTCATGATTGCTGCACAGGCTGGTAGGATCTTTAAATGATGTTTTATAAATAAATTTCGGAAGGAACATGTTCAAATTGCCGATCCAATCAGAATGAGATGAGGCCTATAGCCTATATATACACATAGCCGACTCACCTATGTTCCTCAACAGTTTCCTGCATCCCACCACCTCACACTTGCTTGGTTAACTATCCTAATCAGAAGATACAGGGGGAGTACTCTGGGTTCGGTCCAAAATTCCGAGCTCAAAGCCCTCCCCTCGGACAGCACGCCAAATACGCATACATTTTATCTGATTGTTTGTAAGTGTGAACTAGTGAATATCACATTAAATAGAAAAAATATGAGGCACGAACCTGGCTAACATTCTGGTAAGGTTCTCTCAAAGTTATAAACAAACATTCTTCCAGTAACGTTAACAGAACATTCTTTCAAAGTTAGCTGGTATTTAATAATGTTCTCAAAACGTTGTTTGCAAAATGATCAAATGGGTTGTTCTCTTCGCATAGTAAAAAAAAAACTACAACACATTTTTTTATGTTAGAGACCATACAAAAATAAAGATTTTATCACTTAATGGCAAACCAATTTATAACATATTTTTGTTAGCCGGGGAAGGACCTAATTCATAATTCTACACTGTAAAAAATAATTTTGAAGTTAAATAAAACAAAGATTATTGGAGTACATTTTACATGAAAATACTATTTCACTACTTCAAATCTGAACATTTCATTCAATGTGTTACTTGCCGATCTTTTGTAGCCTAATTATTTGTGAAATGTACTAGCAATATCTAAATGTTTCTACACTAAACGTATTTAACTAAATCCATATTGCAGGTTTCGTAATAATCCTCACCTACATCCTAAATTACTTCTCTGAGGTGGACATGGAGCTCCGGGACAACCGAGGTTTCACCGCACTCCTCAAGGCAGTCATGCAGGGCAGCGATGACTGTGTGGCCTCACTGCTCATGGCTGGTACGTTCTTTTAGGATAATTAGTTTACAGACTGACCAGTTCAGAAAGGTTGAGTTCCTATCAGCTTTCTTTAGGCAGTTTGGATGACATGAATTGGTCCATAATATTGGAAACCATGGGATGCTGTTTCTGTTTCATCCCAGAACATCCCTATAGAAGAGCAAAATCTATAAAAAAAAAAAATAGGTGTAGAATAGCATGAACTCAAGGATACTTGCATACTGTTGTCATATTTGTAATGGTTAAAACACAGTGCACCACATACATAACCAGGGCTGTTTGAAGGTATTTGGGGGCCCCAAGCAAAATGGACATGGAGGCCCCCCCAATACCACCACCCCCCACCCGCACGCACGCAAAGCCTACAGGAACCACAGCATAGCCATACAGTTGAAGTTCACCCACACTTTATATAAATTAAAAAGGTTTACAGTGAAAATACTGTTGTTCCATATACTGTGCATAAATTAAATAAAAATGTTTACAGTGCAAATACTGCTGTTGCATATAATGTGCATAAAATGTGAACATTTTCAACACTTGAACGTTTGCAAAAAACACCACTAAACATTAAAAAATGTTTGTAAACCTTTAAGAAACCATTTTTAAAACATCTATAAACATTACATAGATAGACAGACCAGATATTCCTAACACTTAGTTAAGGGTTAGTTGGTTTGTAAACTGTCTATAAACATTATCTGTATGGTTATTATAAAGTTACAACAGATGACTATAATACCTTGTTAAATAGTTAATAAACAGTATCAGTAAAACGTGGGTTGTCCTGATACTGTACTTCAAAATGTAACTGTAAAAATTGCCACACAGAATAAAGTAACTGTTCAAGATCCATTGGTAAATTATAAAAAATGTCATATTTGCATAAACTGTCACTACCGTAAATCCCGACACTAGCACATTAAGATAAGCTATGAAAAAAATCATGTTCCTCTGCCTCTTTCTGGTTAAATAATGTTTATAATAATAGTTAATATAGAATGCTATATGAACTATTCCAGGTTATTTATGCATAGCATAAATAATAGTTAGTATAGCATATGCTATGCCACTTTCATCAAAACCTATTACAAAGTCAAGTTAAGTCAACTTTATTTATATAGCGCTTTTAACAATGCCGATTGTTTCAAAGCAGCTTCACAGTGTTTAACAGGAAAATAATGCAACAGAATTTTATTCAGCCGTTCTGGAGAAAAAACGGTGATGTCATTAGTTCATACAAAGCTATAGCAATGTCATTAAATACGATAAACAATGATTCTGGAACTGATTTGCGTCTTCCTTATCCCGTTAAAAAACATATTACAGTATGCAACCATATTCCGTCCGTTCGGGGGGAAAAAGTTGCACTAACTGTTCGTTACAAGCAGCATTTGCCATCAGGCAGGTAACTTTAGCTAACATAAACATATTTTTGCTAGCCTACCCGATGCAAAATTACACCATTTTTGTACAAGACAAGTAGAGCTATTTTATCCAGTGTAATTTATCACTTACCACTATCTTGTTTTTTCTTATCCTCCTCTTCCTTTCTCTTTTTTCTTTTCTGGCTTCTGAAGCATAATTCCGCTTCATGGTGACTGCCGAGGAGGTTTTGTATTTTGCCGACAGAAGAGATCGCGTGGTTGGCTGGCTGCTGTCAGCGACTACTGAGAGAGGCCCCCTTTGAGGGGGATCCCGATAACAGTGTCATTGCACTTTACTGCATTGACTATCAAAGGGGCGCTCACACAGTTTGTCGTTGCATTTTATTCTTAACCTGTCGCTTGGTTTGCCTGCCTTGTCGCGACGGGCCTGTATAACACATCAAACTAGTGTTACGACATCTTCACACTCAGTATATGCTATATTTTATATACAGTTGTATATACTATATTATTTCATAAGAGAATGACAGATTTACACGTCAAAATATTGCGTTACGGTACTAGGCTGCAAGTTACAAAAGTCTGAAACCAAAAATTTCTTTATTTGCATTAAAATAATATTTTCACCATAAAAAGATGAAACATTTCTTAGTATCCCAGATCATTTTAACATGCCTTTTTTTTACTTTTTGTATAACCAGGATGCTATAACATGTTGTCAAATTACAAATCAAAATACATAGGCATATATATCTACTGTTGTTAGACATGTAGGCCTACCTACAGAAAATTATGCAGTAACGTGATGTAGATAAAACAACTTTTGAAGCACCGTGATTTGGTGACACATGGCGTAAGCGTGAGCAGGTTTAAAAGACAAACCTGAGGACATTTTCTTTTCTGATCCCTTGGATTATTAGCCCTGATGGCGAACAACGGATTAGCCATGTGTGCACTTAACAGTGATTATTTAGACGAGTTACAATCCAGTACAGTGCACGTAATCAATTGTCAAAATGTCAGTGTTTTTCAGCTATCGAAATGCAAACAATTGAACAATCTTTACGATAAGAAATGTTATTGTGTTTGACAGCTGGACAAGTTGGACAAGCTAATAATACATTAAATTATCCTGTGTTTAATTATTATACATCATTTAATCCAAGTACCCCAATTTGCAAGATAAACCGCGTTTCCACCGCAGGAACTTTCCCCAGGAACTAGGAACTTTGGGGTGGTACTCGGTGTGTTTTAACCGCAGGAACCAGGGTCTAAATGAAGTTCGGGGTAAATATTTCCCCCTCCGAACGGCCCTATAAGATCTCTTACTCAAAAATCTTGTAGATGCTTGATCAGAGATATGTAAAAGTTAACGAAGACTTTTCTTTCACATTTCATCTGATTGGTTCAGATAATTAAAATATTTTTTCTTTAAAAAAAGAAAGAAAGAAAAACTGGAAATGCTAAGTTAACCAAGACAAGATATTGATGTTATACCCAAAGTGGCCACTCGGTGGGGTAACATCAACTGCTTATATTTTTCTAGTCAACAACCAATACATTTACACATGTATGCATTTCTTATCAGAGCAACACTATAGCCACAGATTAAACTCAACAAACTCAGCTCAACTTGTACTACCTTCAAACATTAAGACACTTAGACTAAACTTTCTTAGAGTTTTTTTTAAACCAAAATGACCATGATCACTTACTAAGATGTCTTTCAGACTAACTTTTTTGAAATTTACAACATAATAACACTGTAATCTGCTAAATTTACAGCAAGTCTGCTGATAAAACATGCTATGAAATGTTAAACATATGCTATATAGTTTTATCAATTGTTCATTTGCATGTAAATTAGCAGAACACATAATCACAAAAAAAACTAAATATACAGGTCCTTCTCAATAAATTAGCATATTGTGATAAAGTTCATTATTTTCCATAATGTAATGATAAAAATTAAACTTTCATATATTTTAGATTCATTGCACACCAACTGAAATATTTCAGGTCTTTTATTGTTTTAATACTGATGATTTTGGCATACAGCTCATGAAAACCCAAAATTCCTATCTCAATAAATTAGCATATTTTATCCGACCAATAAAAGAAAAGTGTTTTTAATACAAAAAAAGTCAACCTTCAAATAATTATGTTCAGTTATGCACTCAATACTTGGTCGGGAATCCTTTTGCAGAAATGACTGCTTCAATGCGGCGTGGCATGGAGGCAATCAGCCTGTGGCACTGCTGAGGTGTTATGGAGGCCCAGGATGCTTCGATAGCGGCCTTAAGCTCATCCAGAGTGTTGGGTCTTGCGTCTCTCAACTTTCTCTTCACAATATACCACAGATACCCCTTTTCCACCAAAGCAGTGCTAGAGCTAGTTCGGAGCCAGAGCCTAGTTTCAAATCGGTTCTTTGTGTTTCCACACCCAAAGCCCCAGCTCCGAGCCAGGAAAAGTGGTTCTTAAGTAGCACCAAAACATTGCTGGGCTAGAACAGGGCTAGAAGTAAGAACCGATTACGTCAGGCGCTGGGGGCGGGGCCAACAAGACCAACACAGACTTGAGATCCGCCATTGTTGAAATAGCAGCTAAAGGAGCTAACAGCTGCTGCTCGTTTGTAATCTCCGTCTATACAAATTACGGCGAACTGCACGAATGCGTTGGATTCGCTGTGTTTTCGTTGTGTTTTGATGCCGATGTAGGATCGTAAAGCCATGTGAATCAATAGTAACGCAATGTTTGCATTGTTGATGGAAGGCTTGTTCGCAGCGGTGCTGTGGAGAGACCGATCGCCGTATGATAACGAGTCCAGCGAGAGCACACGACTCCTTATGCTTTTGATTCACTCATGCGTTTTTTAAAATATTATACGTGGATCGGTCTACACAGCGCCGATGCATCTCGAACAAGCCTGGTGTGTGTGTGTGTGTGTTTCCCGCTAGCGTTGCTGAGAAAGATGAGACGTATACAGTGACGTAAGACCTGGCTCTGTTGTGGCTCTCTAGCCTGTGGAAAAGCAAACGGTTCTTAGCAGGCTCCTCATTTGAACCAACTATGAACTGGGACTAGCTCTGGCTCCGATCTAGCTCTAGCACTGCCTTGGTGGAAAAGGGGTAAGATTCTCTATGGGGTTCAGGTCAGGAGAGTTGGCAGGCCAATTGAGCACAGTAATACCATGGTCAGTAAAGCATTTACCAGTGGTTTTGGCACTGTGAGCAGGTGCCAGGTCGTGCTGAACAATGAAATCATCTCCATAAAGCTTTTCAGCAGATGGAAGCATGAAGTGCTCCAAAATCTCCTGATAGCTAGCTGCATTGACCCTGCCCTTGATAAAACACAGTGGACCAACACCAGCAGCTGACATGGCACCCCAGACCATCACTGACTGTGGGTACTTGACACTGGACTTCAGGCATTTTGGCATTTCCTTCTCCCCAGTCTTCCTCCAGACTCTGACACCTTGATTTCCGAATGACATGCAAAATTTGCTTTCATCCGCAAAAAAGTACTTTGGCCCACTGAGCAACAGTCCAGTGCTGCTTCTCTGTTGTCCAGGTCAGGCGCTTCTGCCGCTGTTTCTGGGTCAAAAGTGGCTTGACCTGGGGAATGCGGCACCTGTAGCCCATTTCCTTCACACGCCTGTGCACGGTGGCTCTGGATGTTTCTACTCCAGACTCACTCCACTGCTTCCACAGGTCCCCCAAGGTCTGGAATCGGTCCTTCTCCACAATCTTCCTCAGGGTCCGGTCACCTCTTCTCGTTGTGCAGCGTTTTTTGCCACACTTTTTCCTTCCCACAGACTTCCCACTGAGGTGCCTTGATACAGCACTCTGGGAACAGCCTATTCGTTCAGAAATTTCTTTCTGTGTCTTACCCTCTTGCTTGAGGGTGTCAATGTTGGCCTTCTGGACAGCAGTCAGGTCGGCAGTGTTACCCATGATTGCGGTTTTGAGTAATGAACCAGGCTGGGAGTTTTTAAAAGCCTCAGGAATCTTTTGCAGGTGTAATTTTGATTCAGATGATTAGGTTAATAGCTCGTTTAGAGAACCTTTTCATGATATGCTAATTTATTGAGACAGGAATTTTGGGTTTTCATGAGCTGTATGCCAAAATCATCAGTATTAAAACAATAAAAGACCTGAAATATTTCAATTGGTGTGCAATGAATCTAAAATATATGAAAGTTAAATTTTTATCATTACATTATGGAAAATAATGAACTTTATCACAATATGCTAATTTATTGAGAAGGACCTGTATATGGGGGGTGGGGGGGGGTTGTTATGCTTTTGGATATTTGGCTAAAAGAATGCCTTTCAGTGTCTAAGCAATGATGAAAATTTGTAATATCATCATGGTTTACATCTCCTTTATGTCTCTCTTTTGCTAGGGGCCGACATAAATGTTGTGGACGCCACAAAGGGGAAGGATATACGAGAATGGGCTCTGAAGACAGGTCGCTTTGACACACTAAACAGGCTTAGACGACTGAACAGCAGACCTCAGGCTGAACAGTTCTGTGAAAAATATGTCATAGAGTGGCCAGACCTGAAGGAGCTGGTGGCCAAGGCCACAGCCACAAAAAGCACAGGACAGAAGGTCGCACATCGCCTGAAGTCCACGTTCACCTTTAGTTTCCCACATGACCCCCAGGACAACGGCATCATGGACCACATGGTACGTATGACCACAAGCATCCACAGTCCCTTGGTGGTCACCGGGTGCCGTCCATTGTGTCCCTTGAGCCCGCCGGAGATCGGCAAGAGACGCCTGGCCGTGCCGGAACTGATGCAGATGCACCCTGGTGAAAAGCTTGAGGAACACGCGATACGGCACAGCAACGGCTCCCTCTCTGTCGCGTCTACCTCTGCCTCTTCTGTCTCGCTGGGCTCATGCTGTTCCAACTCGGAGCGGAGAGGCAGCGTGCTCTCGATGGCCTCCAATGGCGTCCGCAAGTTTGTCCCGCGCAGCATGGCCCGACGCAATAGCGTGTTCCCTGCCGGCTGCGTCCCCCAAATCAAAGTGACCAAGTCTGGAGAGCCAACACCCAAAAAGGAGAAGAAGAAGAAGCGAATCAAAGGTTATTTAGAGCCACCGATATGGAAGTACAAGGAAGCTAAAGAGGAGAAGAAAAAAGAGAAGAAAAAAGCAGAACAAGAGAAAGCAGATAAAGAAGCCAAGAAAAAAGTAAAAAAATGAGTAAACTGCCAACAGATTGCCACAATGCCATCATTCTAGAGCTTTCATATCTGCTCCTTAGAGGTAAAAGGGAAATGGATCATGTTTCTATGGACGGATATTATTATTTTAAATGAATGTATGGCAAGACAATGCAGTCTAAAGACATTTGAATCATCCATATAACCTCAATATGATTAATACCTCTCAAACAACAAGTAGGCCTATATTTACATCAATTTTTACGATTTTAACCTCTGCTTTTCATTTCTTATGTAGCCTATTCAGGTCTTCTTTTCTAAGCCCATTCTACTCGATGAGTTTGCTATGGCATCATTATTTATTTTAATAGATGATTTTACAAAATACTTTATCAAAAGTTTGGGGTCGGAAAGATGTAATGTTTTAGAAAGACATCTTTTGTTCACCAAGGTTGCATGTATTTGATCCAATATGCAGTGAAATAATATTACAATTTAAAATAACTGTTTTCTATGTTAATATATTTTAAAATGTAATTTATTCCCATCATTACTCATCATTACTCCAGTCTTCAATGTCATATGATCCTTCAGAAATTATTCTAATATTTTAATTTGGCGTTCAAGAAACATTTCTTATTATCAATGTTAAAAACTGTTGTGCCGCTTAATATTTTTGCGGAAACCATTTTTTAAAGAATATTTATTTGAAATAGAAATATTTTGTTACATTATAAATGTCTTTAATGTCACTTTTGATCAATTGAATGCATCCTCGCTGAATATACACTCACCTAAAGGATTATTAGGAACACCAGTTCAATTTCTCATTAATGCAATTATCTAATAAACCAATCACATGGCAGTTGCTTCAATGTATTTAGGGGTGTGGTCCTGGTCAAGATAATCTCCTGAACTCCAAACTGAATGTCAGAATGGGAAAGAAAGGTGATTTAAGCAATTTTGAGCGTGGCATGGTTGTTGGTGCCAGACGGGCCGGTCTGAGTATTTCACAATCTGCTCAGTTACTGGGATTTTCACGCACAACCATTTCTAGGGTTTACAAAGAATGGTGTGAAAAGGGAAAAACATCCAGTATGCGGCAGTCCTGTGGGCAAAAATGCCTTGTTGATGCTAGATGTCAGAGGAGAATGGGCAGACTGATTCAAGCTGATAGAAGAGCAACTTTGACTGAAATAACCACTCGTTACAACCGAGGTATGCAGCAAAGCATTTGTGAAGCCACAACACGCACAACCTTGAGGCAGATGGGCCACAACAGCAGAAGACCCCACCGGGTTCCACTCATCCACTTATCATCCACTTATCCACCACAAATAGGAAAAAGAGGCTACAATTTGCACGAGCTCACCAAAATTGGACAGTTGAAGACTGGAAAAATGTTGCCTGGTCTGATGAGTCTGGATTTCTGTTGAGACATTCAGATGGTAGAGTCAGAATTTGGTGTAAACAGAATGAGAACATGGATCCATCATGCCTTGTTAACACTGTGCAGGCTGGTGGTGGTGGTGTAATGGTGTGGGGGATGTTTTCTTGGCACACTTTAGGCCCCAATTGGGCATCGTTTAAATGCCATGGCCTACCTGAGCATTGTTTCTGACCATGTCCATCCCTTTATGACCACCATGTACCCATCCTCTGATGGCTACTTCCAGCAGGATAATGTCACAAAATGTCACAAAGCTCGAATCATTTCAAATTGGTTTCTTGAACATGACAATGAGTTCACTATACTAAAATGGCCCCCACAGTCACCAGATCTCAACCCAATAGAGCATCTTTGGGATGTGGTGGAACGGGAGCTTCGTGACCTGGATGTGCATCCCACAAATCTCCATCAACTGCAAGATGCTATCCTATCAATATGGGCCAACATTTCTAAAGAATGCTTTCAGCACCTTGTTGAATCAATGCCACGTAGAGTTAAGGCAGTTCTGAAGGCGAAAGGGGGTCAAACACAGTATTAGTATGGTGTTCCTAATAATCCTTTAGGTGAGTATTAATTTCGTTCCAAAAAAAATCTTACCACAAACTTTTGAACGGGAGAGTATTTGTCGCTTTACTGTTATTTTCCTTTGTCTGTATTGCACTCCAGTATTCTACAGGTGACTTTAAATGGGTGGTAAAACACATTCTTTCGAAGGCTTGATTGTGTTTGTGGGGGGCACTGTAACGTGTTCATGCTTCGTTTTTAAAAAATTGCATTATTTTTCATATATTTTATCTTTATTCTACACTACTCTGTCCCTCCTTGTAAAAACGGTCTGATGGTTTCCGGGTTGTATGAATCCATCTTTCAGAACAAGCCGTTGTGCGAATCCTGCATTGAACTCGCGAAGATCGTGGAAGCTTTCCTCCGTGAAATGTGCTGTGGGAGCCGCGCGCGCCCGTCTCACACTGGCAGTGTTTGTCTCGCGCAGCTGAACCTCATGTATTGCAAATACAGACGAATATTGTCCATTATGTCACATTTTCCGGTCTTCTCCTCCGACTCCTGTCTGTCTCGTGCTTTGATTTATGATGGGCAGCATATATCTGCTGGAAATGCGACCGTGTTCCCCTCTGTCTCATACATGCATGCATATAACGTTGTATGTTAAACGCACTGCAACGCACCCCCGTCCCTAGGAAGGCTCAACAAAGTGGACCTGCAATCCGGATGAAAATAACAGCGTTTCATCGGCAACAACACTCCAGCCTACTAACTAGCCTACCACAACAACGCTTCCCTGCGGCGATACAAAATGGCCTCGCCCCCCTTATTTCATATTCTCGGAGGAGGGGTTTATGTAAATATTAGGGCTGGTGATGTCAGCAACCCTGGAGGAATGTCTAGTAGTCCCTACTGGCCGTTTGCTGTAGTCCTTAGAAATTGATTTCTTTAAAAGCAAATATCTCCCTTTGCTTTAAACTTTGAACGTTGTAACTTTGCAGATGTTGTTTATGCTCAAACAGCAACATTACACACTAGCTAAAGTCACAAAAGTGAAATCGTGGTTTACCACCCCTTTAAAAGTCACAGCATAGCAGTTCGACTATGTTTACTTTGACAGCACTTTAATAGTTTAAGTCTTTTATCATACTGGCAAAAGGACACAATATTTATCATTCCTCTTTGCCTCTATGCAATTGTTTGAAATTAATTTTTATAGATTTGTTTATTACTTTATCCTTTTGTGTCTCAGGAAAAGCACTTATTGTGTACTTTATAAAACCAGGCACTAAACTGACACCATGAAAAGCAAAATCTATGCAACACCCTGCATCTATTTATTATTGTTATTATTGGTCTGTGCATGCTGATCCTTCATACTGCAAGATGGAATTTGTACTGTACATTGCACCAGACAATATTAGTTTGTTTGTTTTGACTGACTATATGTTGTGATATAAATTGAAAACACGTTATTTTATGAAACAAAAAAGTCTAATTCAATAAAGTCTAAACACACTGGAGGTTTTAAACCAATCACTGAGCTTAAGGCAAGGCTATAATTGGAGCAGTAAGGTCAAAACACAAAGGAGGACAAGTGGACTTGGAAATTAATCCACTCATTGTGCCATCCTTACGTAACTGATGAGATCTTTGCCTTGGCGTGAAGTGAGGTAAAAACATGTAACCCAAAATAACAGTCTGGGCGAAATATTTTAAGAACATATTTTGAGACATTTACTTTTTTATACTTGGTATCATGTCCTGCGGTTCCTTTTATGATTCGCTGAAGCTAATTTGTTCTGTAATGTGTTCAAAGTGAAAATATATCAGTGACATGAGGGCCTAATGAACCTTATTTGTGGTATATGCTCTATTTAATTTAATGTGAATAAAGCTGTGAGGGATATACATGTTTAACATTTTTCAAACAGAAGATTTCAGACCTGTAGGTTTTTAATAATTCCTGTAATTGTTGAGATATTTTAACAAACATTTAACTCTCTGGTCCTCTTCGTTTAGGTGTCACACTTGGCTCTTTCAAAAGTGACCAAAGCCTTGAAATGTATATAACTTTCTTTTTTTCAGGAAAACCAATGTAATATATTTTTGTTCAATAATATTTCTTGATTATTATTTCGAATTTTGAGGGGATTTTACAATACTGTGCAATTTTCATACAATTTTATTAGCTATTTTTCCCCTTTGAAAATAATACACCATTTTTCAGATTTTTAAAAAAAAAAGTATTATTATTCAATTAAAGCAGTATTCCATGTTAAATGACAAGACATTTTTGAAGGTAGATTAGTGGGAGTAAAAAAAGATATGCTTATGTAATGCCATGGTGTAACTACTAGATTCCTATATATAGTTCTATATAAACTAGCTTATCTGTAGTGGGGTTTTTTTAGACATTTTTATTAAATAGTGGGTTTGGATTTATATTTATATTTTCTCAAAGACTACTTTTTGTCAATGTTTAGATTTATTTTAATGTTGATTAAATGCCTATTTAAAGTGTCAGTTTCTGTCCTGGAGGACATTTACACATAACATAAAAATCCAGCGTATAGCGTTAGTTCTGGAAGGGCACGTTAGTCAAGCTCGCCACATCAGCTGACTGTCAGCTGATCACGTCTACCTATAGGAATACGATGCCTTTCACAGCATGCATATAAGCTCCTTCAGTAAAATCAGCAGCTATCGCGTTCTTTGGAGCTAATTACCCTTCTCCATCCCCAGCTCCTCCACTCATCAGTCAGGATTTGGCATTCTGATTCCCCCTGAATCAGACTAAATCCTGAATTAGGGTGTACATTTTAATATTGACATTAATGCTATCTGCAATACATCGTTGCTTCTGTTCTGTTTACCCTAAAGGGGGTTTATTACTGCTCTCCCAGCTCTTATCCATGCTAGGCTGCATGGATGCGCAGGGAGTTCTTGCCCAGAACAGAACCATACCGCCAATCTAAACTATATGCTAATTGTCTGTCACTTTGACGATAGTGATCCTGACAGAAATGCAATAAAAATCTAACAAAAATACACAGGTATGCTTTATCACAGCTTAATCGATCTGGGTCTGATCTGATTTCAAACTCTTATTTGAGTCTTTTGGCTCAATGTTACAGCCACACACAGTTTATTTGTGTGTGTGTATAATAGTGTGTGTGTGTGTGTGTGTGTGTGTGTGTGTGTGTGTGTGTGTGTGTGTGTGTGTGTGTGTGTGTGTGTGTGTGTGTGTGTGTGTGTGTGTGTGTGTGTGTGTGTGTGTGTGTGTGTGTGTGTGTGTGTGTGTGTGTGTGTGTGTGTCTGTTTTGTACTCTTGTGCAACCTCTTCCTTGCTGTTCATTTTTGTAATGCATTGTGGCTGAATTATTAATTTTATTTCACACATTTGCAAAAACTTGCTCTGTTATAGTTGTGCCAGTGCATTTTTTTCTGCACAGAGGCTGATTTGTAGTATATGTAGTTCTACCACAAAAAGATTCGCTGAGTTTTCATATTTCCCATTCATTACTGTCTGTAATTTTTGACCGCGAACGTACATTTTTTATTAATAGAAAATCAATGTTTAGCTAAGTGGTAAAAAAAAAATTCCTCTGATCGAAATTGCTCATCAATCATGGGGAAACGTGTGGGAAACATGGGGAAACATTGTGCTAGTGTCTGTTTCCGTTAATAGAAGTCTTGGAAAAGACAGGCCTCAAAAATCACACATATCATGGGAACAGGAAAAAATAAATACATGAATACTCTTCAAATAACAGCCATACTTCTCTCCTCAGATCTGAGGAGTGCCAGCTGTGTCTAAAGACACCAGCCAAGAAAGCAGATTGAAAAAGTCTCCAAAGGAAAAAACTGCATGAACATTTTCTCTTGTCTTATACAACTGATGCAGTCTAAGTTAATATTATTCTTGGAACATATTTCTTGATTATGTTGTAATGAATGAGAGATGGGATATTTGTTTCCATCATATCAGCAAGAGCTGTCATCTACCGCTAACTGAGATTCTTCTCTGTCTCATTGGAGCATATGGGAGGCTTCAAGCTTTAGTGGGAGATGTCGCCGTAACCTCAGGCCTCCCTTGCATTCAGCAGTGTCCCATCAAATAAACCAACTGTCCATCTGTGACCAATCTCCTTAAAAACAATTCATGGCCCCAGGATCACCAGTTTTGCTGAAGCTTTTATATGTTTATCATTTTCAGATTATGGTCTATGTGAATTTATTACTTACATTTTCATGTATACATATTCTCTTTTGGAACTCACTTTTGACATGTTATGCTGCAATTTTGTCATTTTGACAAGAACTGAAGAAGCATGTGACTAAAGACTGAAGGCTTTGCCATCACAGGCATAAATCACATTTTAACATATATTAAAATAGAACAGTTATTTGAAATGACAATAATATTTCACAATATTACTGTGTTTTTGACCAAATAAATGCAGCCTTGGTCAGAATAAGAGGAACTTCTTTCAAAAACAAAACAAAATTGAATGGAAGGGTAAATTACTGTTGCAGTCAAATATTACAAAATGCAGCATAATAAATGGCAAAAGGACAAAACAAGGAAAAGAAAGGGCAGTTCATTAGCCTATTCACGGCTTTGAACCTACAACCTTTTGGTTATCAGACCAACACCACCCAAAAAACACTGCATGACCATATTGGCAACTTTAATGACAAACAAACATTTTATTTTAAATCAATCTACCTATTTTAAAATACAATACGTTGTTAATTTCCAAGTGAAAAGCACAATTCATTGGAGAGTACTTTTAAGATGTGACTTGTTCAAAAGGCACATGAATCCTCTATGAAGTTCTATTCATAAGCAACCGGCTATGAGGGAAAAAAACAGACGTGGAAAAAATGAAAGGTCTTGCAGCAACAGGAAAACAGCTATGAGAGCGCATTCCTAGTGAACCCCGGCTTAGACAATGAGGGGTGGGACAAAACTGTATATTTAAAAATCTGTAATCTAATTCCTAAATCAGGAACATTGCTCAAAGTTTGCTTTACACTTATCGAGATGGAGTCGTCAGGAGTCGATCTGGGAATGTTTATTTCCAAGCGGAAGAAGACCGTTCCTTCTCCGAGAAGCAGTTTCTTGTTTTCAGTTTATCAGCTCGAGATTTGACTGGAGATATATGCCACGGCTCGATATGTTCTGCGTTACTGCGAGATATGCGATATTTCGCTTGAGGAAATAGGACCGTTCGGATTGTGAGTGAATGAAAACTGAACTCTAAAGAGTTTAACTTTAGAGTTCACTCCGAGAATGTCAGGATGTGGCAAAAGTTAAGGATCCAGCACATCTGGATATGACTTGCGCCGCTGAGTTCACTCTATTCGCCGTTACGAGACAAAAGTTTTATGTTTTAAAGAAATGAGGGACGTCACGTGTTTCATAAACATATAACGTTTGATAAGTTTAATTCGTGAGTGAGCGCAAGACGAAAATCAGGTAAATCTCCCATTATGTTTTTAATCTCTTTCTCTCTCTCTGAAATTGCTCCTATGGTGAATGTGGCGTAATGCATGGATATCTATTTAATGAATATGAATAGGCTATTATTTAGAGAGTAGGCTAATGTTGATAAATGTTGATTTTGAAGGAAAGGGTCGTGATAAATGCTTGGTCATAGCTTTTCCATTGGGAAGGAGCTGAACTAGGATTTTTGGGGGGACATTTTACTCTTTTCTCAATCCTCTTTTTGTGGAAATGTCTTTTCGTGGAATGTGGCCTTCACAGGTGAGGTGATATAGCAGCCTACAGTCAAACCAAAAATGTATTCAGACACATTATCACTGTATATTAGCTATAGTTTTATCGAATGGTAATAAAATATGACAAGAACAGAGTTAAACTGTGTCAAAACAAATTCATCTTGATAATGTCAGATAACTTTGATAGAAAGGTTTGTAATGGATTACAATCGACCAATCAGCTGTCAGCTGATTAAATTTCAAGTACACCGTTAGATAATAGCAGTTTAGGTCAACCAATTACCAAGCAATGCTTCATTTTGTTCAGTCTGTGGTGTAAAAGGTCGCCAAAGTGTGAATTTTAGTCCCAAATCTTTATCAATTTTACTGGTAGTCCACTGAATAAATAATGTTTGGGTATATATATATATATACATACATACATGATATGATGCAATATCTGAGGCCGTGGATGATGCTTTCATACTAGATTATGTCAACAAATATTTGGCCGCATTATATATCAGACGGTCTAATGTTAGAATTGACCAAATACCAATATACTGTTTAGGCATCTTTTCACAATATTTTTTTACAAGAATCCATGTTGCGGTCAACAACACGAACATATTCTACATGAAACCCACATCTTGTTTGCATGAACCATGAGGTCAGTTAATTTATCTCTGTAACTGTGAAATGCTGGCACTTTACAAGTACATTGAGGCGTACCAGTTCTTTTTAACTGCAGTCATAACAGGCAAGTTCCTACAGCTGCAAGATGGAGCCAGAGATATGCTGCTGAATGCTGAATTTCCCCTTTACTAATTCTTAATTTCTGTCTTCATGATAACAATATGGGCTATTACTGGCAGATGACATGAAATACGTCTAGGAAGTTGGCATGCCCTGAAGATTAACATGCTACAATCTGTCTAAAACAATTTTTTTTATTATTTTTAATTATTCAGAATAATTTTTTATAAAAATTACATTTTCTATAAAATGTGAAGGCAAAAGGTCAGTAGTGAGTTACAGGGTAGTTGTAAGTCACTTTAGTAATAAATAACATAAATAAATGTAAATACAAATGTTAAAACAAAGCTGTGAGCAGAAAAGGGGTTTATTCTTTCAAACGATCAGTCCTGAGAAAAGTGGAAGGAGACTAAGAAAGTTCACTGTTAGTTCCCATGGGTCTTTTGACTGGTCTCAGAGAGAATGCTGACAAGCAGGTCATCGAAACAGGAATCGCATTTCATCATGTTCACTTAAGGCTTTGATTCAAGAAGGCCACTATCTGATTTGAGAAACATCCTGGCAGCTTGAAAATAAAGATCAGAATGCCCAGAGAAAAGAGCATTTCCAAAAGGGTGGGGTTGTTTTCTGTCTTAAATGTGGCCCAGAGGGCCCTGCAATTACCCATTTTCTGTGCACTGTGTGTACGTGACAAAGTCGTTTACACTGACCCACCTGCGCTTACATTGGTGGGATTAAATGGAGAATTTAAAAGATTCCACAGACAAAGTGACTCCTGTTGGAATCTCGCTGCATGTGTTTCTACATCAGGCAATAGCCATCGTCATTTCCAGTTACCCAGTATGTTCGTGTATTATATCTCCATAAGTATTATATCTCTATAATGCAGATCATTTATATCAAATGTAACGCAGATAACAACAACTATCACAGATTATATACACTCTAATCCTGAATAAATTAAAGTAAGAAATGGCACATTTTTATTTTGTAATCATACATTTTAATTGCTCTGAACTTATTTGAGTAAACTAATTCATACATTTAACTTAAAAAATATCATGTAATCTCACATTTTTAGTAGTGGAAACTTGACTAGCTTTAAAATCAATAAATGCCACCTTGCTAATTGGTTACACAATGCTTTGGTAGCATTAGCATAGCACTTGCTGAATGAGGACAGCAATATAATACATTTAACATATATCTGTTCTCAAACTAAGGTAAACTAGCTAAACTCTTCTAAACTAGCATAACAAAACATTAAACACTACTAAATCTCCAATTTAACGTTAATCTGGCAACAAAAAATAAATAAATATAACACTTAATTTTGGCATTTACGGTCCCTTTTGAGTGTCATGGCAAAGCATGCTGGGAAAAAGAAATCCCAGGCCATTTTCGATTAAATTTAAGTTAGTCTAAATTAAAAGAAACAAGTTCATAGTTATATTTCCTCATATATATTTTGGCCATTTTTTATTTATTTTAAATCTAATTATATTTATAGTCTCCAAAATATATTTGAAAAGATATACATTTTGCATTGATCCAAAATGTATTTTGAGGTTAGAAATGTATTTTCTTGCCTTTTGAAACACATTTTGTAATGAAATTAAATACAAAATTGAATACGAAACATTGTCTTTTCAGTTGTTAAAATAAACAAATCCTTACATTTACTCACTGTTGTCTCTGTATTGCTGAATAAGGACAGCAACAATATAATACATTTAATATATATCTGTTCTCAAACTAAGGTCATGCTCCACTCATCACCATCATGGTAACCCAACATAACAGGAACTCTTCGAAACTAGCGTAACAAAACATTAAACACTACTAAATCTCCAATTTAACGTTAATCTAGCAAAATAATAATATAACACTTAATTTTGTCTTTTTCGGTTAAAGTTAAGTTAGTCTAAATGAAAAGAAACAAGTTCATAAAACTCAAAACAATGAAACAATTCAGATTACTTATAATGTGTCAGTTTTGAGAACTCAAAAGAAAAAGAAAGTTCTAAATTCTCATAAAAAATAATTTGTTGGAACTAATTTGTTTAATTTGAGTTGGCTCTACTCAAACCAATTGAGAATTTGGAGCGTTAGGGTTTACAGTGTAGATTAAACATTCAGGATAGAGAAATAGAAATTCTCATACGGTCAAATCGCCCAAGGGAAATGTATATGAATGAAGGAAAAACTCTGGCTCTAATTACTGATCCGTTTCAAAACATCATGCTCACTCTGTTTTTCCACGACACCACATAAGTATATAGCATGCCTACTTTAATTACAGTGTTGAGGCACCACGGAAATAGTTTAAGTTTAAGACACTTCAAAATGTTCACCTATTGTTGAAAGCAGCCTGGAGAACAGGCCAACAGTCAGCATGCAGATTTTCCATCATCTTCATATAATACGTTTTCACCCAGCCATTTTGCGTGCGTGACCAGTCGACTTCCAGACCTTGAGGAACAAGCAATCCGGAGTATCTGGACGGCTAGCCGGGTGCGGCCTCTGAATGGCAGGAAGTATAGCCATCAATATTTACTCTGCGCATGCAGCAGCCAGAGTGTCTGCAAGGACCAGCGGCACAGAGGAGAGCGAGGCCTCTACTAAAATCCTCTCCCACCCACTCTCACTATAATTGCAACACAGACAGACTGACTGGACCCTCTCCATCTGTCGTTCTTTAACTCGTGACTTCCTTTGGTGTGGACGGGTTATTGAGCTTTTTCCATTTAAGAGATTCCAACACTACATGTCATCGTATGATTAGTGCCATTATATGATTCCAGCGTGGAGCGGTGCCATGTAAATGCCAGATCAGTTGAAGATGATGCAAGGGAGCATGGGATATGTAGATTTAAATGAAAGGAGCCTTTTCTGTGTCAAAGTGCTCCCTCCCAAGGCTCGCTCTCATCCTGTATCCTGTATTCCCTCTTTCTTAGACATGAAGGGTTCTGAGATGCTAGCAGCACTGTTTGTTTTGGTGTATTCAGGGAGCTACGCAACTCTCGCAGGTGAGGTTACATAATTGCGGTAATAAAAGTGTTTATGTCTGAGTGTTGTAAAACCAACAGTGTGATGTAGATTGTTGCTTTACTGAGTAGACAATAAGCCAGAGGAAGTATGTATATTCCTGTTCTGTTGTGAAATCTTTTCGCACATTTGAAAACAAACACCCCAAATCTTTTTTCAGATAATGTATTGGCGACCTCTTCCCCAAAGAAAGGTGAGTTGGCCATCATATCAACTGAAATACTGTAATATTAGTCACATTACATTTTTACTTACGCTTTCTTGTCCATAGATGATATAGAGTGCACATGTGAGAACATGCCCTGTGAAGACAAATCCTGCTGGGGCCGTATTTGCTTCTACACTTTCAACCATGGGTGGGAAGTCAGGGGCTGTTTTTCCACCATCCACCAGTGCCATGTGCCTGTTGTACCGGAAGTGCATTCTAAGTGCTGCTTCACACCCTTCTGCAATGCAAACCTCACTGTGCCTGAAAAAACAAGTAAGTCATTTAAAAAAAAAACTTTTTAGCTCAGAAAACAGTTACTCATTTTAGAGTTGGTAATACAGAGATTCATTACTAAAAATCAAAGAGTCGTCTACCTCAGTAGGAGTTTACTCTCTGCTGCCTCCTAGTGTTGGGGACACTACATTTTTCAACTAAATATCCAAATAAATCTAATTGTTAAACTAAATTAACCATATCAACTAAATTACTGATCTAATTACTGTTCTAATGAGCTGATGTTTTCTCCAGAACGGCTATACGGCTGAATCAAATTATGTTGCATTATTTTCCTGTTTAACACTGAAGCTGCTTTGAAACAATCTGCATTGTTAAAAGTGCTATATAAATAAAGTTGACTTGACTTGTTAAATTGGTGTTTCACAGGTGTTTAAACTTATGTTGCTGTAGCTCAAATAGAAACTGAAAAAATTCCCAAATTGCAAAAATATATTTTCAGATATATTTTAAATACGTTTCAAAATATACAAACATAGCCAAAAAAATATATATTATAATTGACAAAAATATATTATTATGATTTTTAGTTATATTTCATCATATATATTTTAAATCTAATTCTATCTATAGTCTCCAAAATATATTTGAAAAAATATACATTTTGCATTGACCCAAAATGTATTTTGAGGTTAGAAATGTATTTTCTTGCCTTTTGAAACTCATTTTGTAATGAAATTAAATGCAAAATTGAATACGAAACGTTGTCTTTTCAGCTGTTAAAATAAACAAATCATTACAGTTACTCACTGTTGTCTCTGTTTCCAGTGGAAAAGCCCACCAGAGTCATTCTATTAGTGGGAGTGCCATTGTTGGTGCTGTTGGTGATGTCCGTGGCAGCCTGGAGGCTCAGGTTGTGGCTGCGTGCAAGGCGACAGCACCACCCACTGGTGGAACACAGCAACTCTATGCTCAAAGTCCCCAGTGGAGGGGACCCCACATACGGGGTAAAACGCTACAGCTGGGTGACATTCACAGCTTTTTGGCTAATCTCATTATCCTCAATTCATTACACACAGACACAGACAAGTCTTATTTGTAATGTGCGAGTCACTGAAAAAGAACTGAAAACTTCAGTCTCTTGAGCAACTTTTGAGCAAAATGTTCCTGGGTTGTGATTCACATAATTTGACAGTAAGTATATTTAATTCTCCTTTTAAGGATATCTTTGATGAGTTTTGTACGTCCGGCAGTGGGACCGGCCTGCCTTATCTGGTGCAAAGGACCATGGCCCGGCAGATCTCTCTGGTTCAGTGTGTTGGTGAGTGAAACTTTCATATCTCATTACACAATGCTGCATAGGTGGAGGGTGAAACAACTGCAGGATGAAGCTTTGAAGTCTAGGAGGTGGAGATGTGTTCTGCTCCATAGCTTTCTTCTTTTAAAGAGATTTTCTTTCTATTACTATTATACATTTATACAGTGGCATGAAAAAGTATGTGAACCGCATGTAGAATCTGTGAAAATGGGAATCATTTTAACTAAATAAGAGGGATCATATAAAATGCATGTTATTTTTTATTTAGTACTGTCCTGAATAAGATATTTTACATAGAAAATGTTTACATAATCCACAAGACAAAAAAATTGCTGTATTTATTCAAATAACCCTGATAAAAAGTTTCTGAACCATTGATTCTCAGTGCTGTGTGTCGTTCCCTGGATGATCCACGGCAGTTTTTTTGTGTTTTGTGATGGTTGTTCATGAGTCCCTTGTTTGTCCTGAGCAGTTAAACTGCCTAAAGTTCTTTAGAAAAATCCTCCAGGTCCTGCAAATTCTTCAGTTTTCCAGCCTCTTTTTCATATTTGAACAATCTCCAGCAGTGACTGTATGATTTTAAGATCCATCTTTTCACACTGAGGACAATTGAGGGACTCAAACACAACTACTAAAAAAAGGTTCAAACATTCACTGATGCTCCAGAAGGCAACACAACGCATTAAGAGCCGGGGAGTGAAAGCCTATTGAATTTGAAAATCAAGGTAAATTGTACTTAATTTGTCTCCCGGGAAACATGCAAGTATCTTCTGTTGCTTCTGAAGGGCAGATTATTAAATTATATTAATAATATTAATAAGAAAAATGTGGACATCTTCATCCTGTTCAAAAGTTTTCACTCCCCGGCTCTTAAAGGGTTAGTTCACCCAAAATTGAAAATAAAGTCAGTAATTACTCACCCTCATGTTGTTCCAACCATGTAAGACCTTCGTTCATCTTCGGAACATAATTTAGTATATTTTTGATGAAATCTGAGAGCTGTCTCACTCCTCCATAGGCTTTCAGAGGGAATGAAACTTGATGGCCCAGAATAGTAAGTAAAAACGTCATTTAAGGAGTCCAAATGACTACAGTGGCTCTGTATTAAGTCTATCATGCGACGAAAATACTTTTTGAGCGGAAAAACAACAAAAATAACGACTTTATCCCACTATTATTGTTGTTCAATTTGAGCCTGAGATTACGGCGTTCTTCTTCTACTACTACTAATCTCAGTTCTCGCGCATGCGTAGTGGCACTCCCGCGAACTCTCGTCAGAGGCTCAAATAAGGATAAAGGATAAAGTCGTTATTTTTGTTGTTTTTCCGCTCAAAAAGTATTTTCGTCACATGATAGACTTAATACAGAGCCACTGTAGTCATTTGGACTCCTTAAATGACGTTTTTACTTACTATTCTGGGCCATCAAGTTTCATTCCCTCTGAAATCCTATGGAGGAGTGAGACAGCTCTCAGATTTCATCAAAAATATACTAAATTATGTTCCGAAGATGAACGAAGGTCTTACATGGTTGGAACAACATGAGGGTGAGTAATTACTGACAGAATTTTCAATTTTGGGTGAACTAACCCTTTAATGTTGCCTTCTGGAGCATCAGTGAATGTTTGAACCTTTTTTGTTAGTAGTTGTGTTTGAGTCCCTCAATTGTCCTCAGTGTGAAAAGATGGATCTTAAAATCATACAGTCACTGCTGGAGATTGTTCAAATATGAAAAAGAGGCTGGAAAACTGAAGAATGTGCAGGACCTGGAGGATTTTTCTGAAGAACATTGGGCAGTTTAACTGCTCAGGACAAACAAGGGACTCATGAACAACCGTCACAAAAAAAACTGCCGTGGATCATCCAGGGAACGACACACAGCACTGAGAATCAATGGTTCAGAAACTTTTTATCAGGGTTATTTTAATAAATTCAACTATTTGTTTGTCTTGTGGACTATATGTAAACACTTTTTTATGTAAAATATCTTATTCAGGACAGTACTAAATAAAAAATAACATGCATTTTATATGATCCCTCTTATTTAGTTAAAATTATTCACATTTTCACAGATTCTGCAAGCGGTTCACATACTTTTTCATGCCACTGTATACATAATATAGCCTACTATTATACATTTATACATATTGTACAACATCGTGTTCGATAAATGTAGCCTATTCTAAACTTGTTTTTAAATGTTACCATAATTAAATAATAAACATAATTTAGCTATTAGCTATTAAATAATAATGATAATGATAAGATGATAATAATAATAAATATTATTATTTATTATTATTAAATATAATTATATACATGTAATATTTATACTTTTTTATTGTAAAGAGGTTTCTTTCTTTTACTACATACTGTACAACATATTGATTTAAATGTACTCTTAATTTGTTTTTAATATTACCATAATTCAGTAAATATATTTGAACCCATTACACTTATTTTAAAATGTAATATTTGAATTATAACGCACCAATGCTAAATTTTCTAGATATCTTAATCATTTGTTAATAACATGTATTCATTACTTCAATGAGCTCATTGTTTCTGCCTTAAATGAATACATTGTTATGTAACTGCGTGATTTGTATATGTACATATCTGAAATACATAACTTGAATACAGTCACCTCTGATCACTCTAAATTATAATGTAGACACATGCATTTTCTGTAAAGCTGCTTTGAAACAATATGTATTGTGAAAATCGCTCTACAAATAAATGTGAATTGAATTGAACTATTATTATTATTATTAATAAAAAAATATTATTTAAATATGTGTAATAAGTATACACATATATATTAGGATCTAATAATAATAATAATAATAATAATACTATTAATGATAAATAAATTAAATTAAACAAGTGTAATCTTTGGATGAAAAAATATATATGTTATATATATTATAATTAAATTTGTTTTAACATTTGAAAGTGCACTGATCATGGCTATACCTTACTATAATAATATCATTTCCCTCTGAATGTTTCTGGCAGGTAAAGGGCGTTACGGAGAGGTATGGAGAGGCACCTGGATGGAAGAGAGTGTGGCTGTCAAGATTTTCTCCTCTCGTGATGAACAGTCCTGGTTTAGAGAGACTGAAATCTACAACACGGTCCAACTAAGGCATGAAAACATCTTGGGTAGGTTCCCACACTGCATTTTTCATTGCTTGTGTGGGAAGGGATCGTTCTGAGAGTACTGCTGCAGCCATAATATGTTCTGACTTACCCAAACATCACGTATCAAATGAAGAAATAACACAACTGTTGATTTAAAATGTAATAATTCTCTCTTATGCATGTTCTCGGTCCATCAGGCTTCATAGCATCAGACATGACGTCTAAAAACTCCAGCACTCAGCTGTGGCTGATCACGCACTTTCATGAGTTGGGCTCCCTCTATGACTTCCTGCAGGAGGGCACATTAGACCCGGAGGGCTGTCTGCGCATGTGCCTGTCCATCGCCAGCGGCCTTGTGCACCTCCACACGGAGATTCTCAGTACGCAGGGAAAACCAGCCATCGCACATCGAGACCTGAAGAGCCGCAACATTCTGGTGAAGAGAAATGGGCAGTGCTGCATTGCAGACCTAGGTGAGAAAGTAGAACAGAAATTGCTGAGTCTAGGAAACTTTGGCACATGTATCATTCCATGACCAATTATTTTGGTTATATCTTATCAAACATCTCTCAGGCTTGGCTGTCATTCACTCTCAGTCTAATGACTATCTGGATGTGGGCAACAACCCGAGAGTGGGCACCAAGCGTTATATGGCACCAGAGGTTTTGGACGAGAGTATTCGTGTTGATATGTTTGAGTCCTACAAACAAACTGACATCTGGGCCTTGGGTCTCGTCATGTGGGAGATAACTCGCCGGACTACTGTAAATGGTAAGATGGAATAGTTTTTATTTTATTTCATGGCACTATGCTATTCTGTGCTCTTGTGACTTGGAATTCATTTTAATTCGATTTCAAATTGTCACATTAAGTATTGACACCAAAACCTTTGATATGCTGGGACTTTATCAAAGAAATATGTTCACAGAAAGAATTAATTAGTTAACGTTTCATTGCACATTACAACTTTCAATGAAAAGTTCTGTGACTACAAGATCTCAATGTTCTAACACATTTTCTATTACTAAGCAATGATTTTCAACATGCTGATAGATGTGATAGACATTTTCATATTTATTATATTAATAATATATTTATTTTTTCTCACAAGTTTTTTCGTCTTACTTCCTTCGCTCCTTCAGTTTTTTTTCTCAATGTCTACGTCTGTCTCTATCCACCCACGATTAGTGGCCCAATAATTATAAACAATCTTATCTACTGTCAACACTCCTGCTCATGTAGTCCAGATGCGCTTGTTCTCTCTCGCTTACACACACACAAACACACACACACACACACACACACACACACACACACACACACTTACTTTTTAAGAAGCACAGACAACCCTTTATATATAATTTATATGTGGTATTACATTATGGGGCTCAGAATAGCTGTAAAACATTAGTCAAATGTTTCTAGAAGAGGATACACACACTCTATATACACTTCTTCAGTTCAAAAGTGGGTTTGATAAGGGGGCGGTAAAATTATTTTATCTTAAATCTGTCATTTTTTTTAAAGAAGTCTCTTATGCTGCCTTTATTTGTTTCCAAAATGTTGTTTTCTATTATTTGCTTTCTAAAATGTGATTTATTCTTGTGATGGCACCAGACTTCAGTGTCACATGATTCTTTAGAAATCATTATAATATGCTGATTTCTCAAGAAACATTTCTTCTTATTATCAATGTTTAAACAGTTAGTTTCAGTGGTGCTTAACATTTTTGCGCTTTTTTTCAGGATTCTTTGATGAATAATAAGTTCAAAAGAACATTATTTATTTTAAATTAGAAATCTTTTGCAACATTATAATCTTTACTGTCACTTATATACACACCGATGAGCCAAAACATTATGACCACCTGACTAATATTCTGTTGGTCTTCCACGTGCTGCCAAAACAGCGCTGACCTGCTGAGGTCTGGACTCTATAAGCCCCCTGAAGTTGCCCTGTGGTATCTGGCACCATGAAGTTAGCAGCATATCCTTCAAGTCTTGTAGGTTTTGAGGTGAAGCACATTGTAAACAATTTAACGCACCAAAAAACTGCCCAATGAGATGCGTTTTCAGCTGAGACCTAAAAACCTAGAGATCATTCTAAGTTGAGATTTCATCTGTTTATCAAAGCTAAGGGACGAGTCACTTATGACTCCAAGATTCCTCACACTGTCTTCCACAGTTATTACTAAGGGGCTATCTTGTCTTTAAATTTTGGTGGACCAAATATTAAAAAAAAAAAAAATTTAGAAGGCCATACTTTGACCTCATTTAAACAGACCAACTTTAAAGACTAACTTTCAGCTGTAAATATATCTGTGTCATCAGCATACATATGATAAGAAATATCATAGAGGCGGCAGATGGATCCTAAAGGGCACATATACAGTGAAAACAACGTAGGACACAAAATAGAGCCTTGAGGGAGACCATATTTTAAGGGGACCACAGAGGATGAAGTATTTGCCAAACTAACAGAGAATGTTCTATCCTGTAGATATGAGTGAAACCATTTTAGAGCTGTCCCACGAATGCCAACCTCACACTCCAAACAATCAAAGAGAATCAATTGATCAACAGTGTCGAATGCAGCACTGAGATCCAACATGATTAAAACAACTCCCAGCCCAGAATCAGCCGCTATTAATAAATCTCTGTACTGTGACCGACTCTGAATTTATCCAGGATATCATTCTATCAGTCTATGAGATAGAACAACCTTCTCTAAAAATGTGGATATAAGTGGTAGTTTAGAAATTGGTTGAAAATTATTAAACTCTGCAAAATTAAGGCCACTTCTTGTTTAAGACTTCTTGTTAAAGTGGAGCAATCCCAACAATTAAAGAACTATTAACACAATAGATAGTATACTAGGGCCTATAGTAGCAAACAAATCTTTTAAAAATCGAGGAGAAATAGGATCCAATAGAGTAGCCTAGATGGCATTTAATGCTAAATCTGCTAAGACTGGAAGAGAGACTAGATCAATGCAGTCAAACTTACAAGAATTTGGTGTGGGAGCTGCTCGAACTATATGAGAAGGCACAATATCTTCTCTAATCAGTTCAATCTTTCTTACAAAAAAGATTTAAAAACCCTCACAGGTATTTGAAGTAGAATCTGTGGGAGGTGCTACAGTCTGGTTTAGCACAGTGTTTATTGTGCTAAACGAAACCTTTGGGCATGTGAGCAATTCTACTTATTAAATCTGAAAAATGTTTAGGTTTTGCAGCTTTAACTACATGCTGGTATCTACTGAAAATATCCTTTAGCATTTCATTAGAAGTGTGCAGTTTTTCTCTCTTCCATCTGTGTTCAGCTTCCCTACAAACCTGTTTAAGAGCATGCAGTTCATTGTTATACCATGGCTGAGACTGAAGTTTAGGCAGTGGAGCAACATCGTTCATAATATCCAGTATTGAGAACAGCAGTCAGCTCCTGTGTCTATAGAGGGCCCAGAAGCCTCAATAATAGAAGAAACTGGGCTTGCAGCATATGCTTCAACAAAACACTTTGCTGTGACCTCATTTACAGGTCAAAAATAATCATCAGCAGGTCGGCTTTTAGATATAAAAGCAGGCAGATCAAGATCACAAACTGACTGTGTTGAGTTAAAAGAGTCAACAAGGTCAGAGAACTGCTTTACCAATGGTTTAGACGGGCAGCATACATTAATGTTAAAGTCCATGATTATTAAAGACTATCGGTGTGGTCGGCAGGGCCGTGCACAGGCGTTTTGAGGGGCAGTGGCCCAAACCAAAAAAAGGGGCACTATAACGGGGTTGAGTATCACCTTAATATATAGAATGAATAACAAACCTTTTACAATCATATTGTAAATACATCTGTTAGGCTTTAGTGCTAATTCAATTGATGTTGTTAATTATGCTTCTAAAAAGTTGATTCTGTGCTAATTTGATGATCTCATATTTAATGCTACTTAAAATGTTGTAGATCACTAAAGGTATTGAATATATTTTGAGACAAAGGTCTTGTTAATGATTTTCCGTTGTGTTCAAGGCAACTAAAGCAACAGTTTTTCAATAACAGAAGAATATGTAAAGTATGGTATTTGGGGTAAAAAGGCACCATATTTAACATGATAATAAACAGTGTCTTAATTAAACATCTGTTGACATGACATGGTGAGATTCAGATGGGAAATATCATATATCAAGATGGGTGTCCACCTTAGAGATCACCATATGTATAATGAAACCATTAGATTTAAAAATATGATAATAATCATTTGCACAAATATTTGTATTTGTTAGTATGGTAAAACTTTATTAAATTATTATTGAATCTCAGTCAATGCTTTCAGAATCTTTACTTTTAAAAAACATCTGTATTTTTTAAATGTATTTGTATATTAACATATTTTAATATTTATGAACAATAATGAATTCTTTTATTTATCAAAATAAGTATAGTACATAATACAAACTTTGCTAAAGAGATTTTTTTTAACAAGTATTAACTTAGACATTATTAAAAAGTATATTTTCTTAGGGTGTGCCTTTAGCCCCAGCATTGTACCCTATGATACAACTCATTTAGAAGTATGTTGCCTTTTTAAATTGTGTATCCTATTAACATATTCTTAATAAAATATAATAAATATGATGCATGTTATATATACTAGTATTAACTCAGACAATTGATTATAATGGGAAATATACTTTATAGGAGTTAAAGTGTGACAAACTGTCTACTAAATATTATATATGATGATTTACCCGCTGACTTGCTGGAGAATCCATTGAATCCATATTTGCAAAGTTAATTGGGCTTTAGCCTCCATTTTTGAGTCCATTGGCCTTTTTTGTGATGTCATTGTTTTTTGTCTACAAAGTGTGCTGATAACAGCACATTTGGTGTTGTTTATATTAGATCAGAACAGGTAGAGCCTACAGTAATTAATTATCTTCCAAGAACGTAAATATTTTGCACAAGTTGTCAGCACTAATAGAATACCAGGAGCAAAACATTCCCGACAGAAATATAAAAACAAGCTACCAAAGTACTAATTTCACGGATAAACCACTGTCTGTAATGTGGATTGTAGTTTGTAATTTACCTGTTAATGGGACGACAACATTACGGAACTGTCGTCTCCACAGAGAGCGGGCACAGATTCTGCGGAGCGAGTGGGAAAACACGGAGCGGATTTCTGGCGGAACAGAACGCTCTTATGGCAATACTCTGGGGGTGAGGGAGGGAAGGGGGGCAAGAGGAGCACCTCAGCTGATGAGGGCAGGGGGCAGTGGCTCTGGCCACCGGGCCACCCCCCTGTGCACAGCCCTGGTGGTCGGAACAATAAAAGAAAGAAAATCGGATAAATCCTGAATAAAGTCCTTATCATATTTGGGAGGGCAGTAAATAAGTGCACAACGAACAGCGTAGGTCAGTTCCAGTTTAACCTGTAATTCAAAACTTGAGTATTTCTCCACTGATAGTAGGCTACATTTAAAAAGGTCCTTAAAGAGTGTGGCCACAGGTCTCAGAAACAGAAAATCCAAATTTGACAATACAATAAAATCATGAAGTATAAACATTTTATTTCCCACTGACCTCATATTCAGATCAGAAGTGCAGCTTTAACTGTGATAAGGTCCAAGGACTGTGATTGTGCCAATGCTGAATACTTCAGATCCTTTAAGTAATGATTATCCGTCCGTCCACTCCGTCTGTGCGATTTTAACAGACACCGAAAGACTGCCGCAGGCTGATCAGGATACACTGGTGAGAACCACGCCTCTAGAAACTAATAGCAGTTTCCCCCGGTCCACGGATGGTCCAGCACATCCCACAGATGCTAAATTGGATTGAGATCTGGGGAATTTTGTAAGCCACGGCAACACCTTGTACTCTTCATCATGTTTCTCAAACCATTCCTGAACAATGTGTGCAGTGTGTTATCCACTGTTAACCACAAGAGGCCGCTTCCACCAGGGAACACCATTGTCATGAAGGGGTGTACCTGGTCTGCAACAATGTTTACGTAGGTGGCACCACATTTTTGTGTCCACATGAATAGCAGACTTCCAGTGACAGTGTTTCCCAGCAGAACATTGCACCAGCTTGACTTCACTGCTCCAAAGTCCACTTCCAATGCTCGCGTGTCCATTGTAGGTGCGTTTGACGGTGGACAGGGGTCATCACAGGCACTCTGTTTGGTCTGCAGCTATACACAGCCCCATACACAGCAGAATTCGATGCACTGTGTTGTGACACATTCCTTCCATAACCATCATTAAAATTTTGTGCAACTTGTGCCACAGTAGATCTTTTGTTGGCTCGGACTATTTTATACTATACATTGTATATTATTATTACTATTATAGCGTAATGTATATTGTTTAGTGTATGTTTAGTGTATATTGTTTAAAGTATATGTATATTGTAAGTATGTGTATATTGTTTAAAGCTGTGAGAACTAAACTCACATTGTGTAAATTATTTATTGTTTATTGTAGAGTTTACTGTGCTGTGAGTAATTGTGTGCGCATCAGATGTGTAATCTGTTGTTGCTTAAATGTTGTACATGTCATGTCATGACTGCTATGTTGCTCGGAACTGCACCTAAGAATTTCACCTGCTGTTGCACTTGTGCATATGTAGAGTGACAAATAAAGTGATTTGATTTTGATTTGATTTGACTAGACGGGATAGCTGCCGTTGCCCTATGTGCATCAATAAGCCGGTTTTTAGTTTGTCCCTCCTCGGACTACTGTTGGTAACTTTTCAGCACTGCTGACCAGGAGCAACACACAAGCCTTGTAGTTTCAGAGATATTCTGAACCAGTCGCCTTGCCGTAACAATTTGGCCCTTGTCAAAGTTGCTCAGATCTTTATTCCTGTCCATTTCTCCAACACATTGATTACGAGAACTGATTGTTTGCTTACCATCTACTCAAGACCAGACCTTAATATGTGGCCTTGTTAGGAGATGATCGACAGTATTCACATCACCTAATGTTTTGGCTCATCAATATATAACTATAAAAATGAAAAATAGAAGCTTTTTTTAATTATTCCACAGTAGCTTTTCCCCCATAATGTCAGCTGCCATATGCGCTTGGGCTCCCTTGATCATTTCCAGCAATCCTCCCACAGAAGTATTAGCTAGCACTGCCAACCTCCCTCAACGCCCAAACCACTGTTTTATAGATATCGTCAGAACAGACTTTCAGTCTCGGCGCACATCTGCATTTTTATCAGTAAAAATTCAAATGCTGTGTAGTCAGCAATTGTTGACAAAACCTTCCATAGAAATCCCTTTAAATCTGTGGTTTTCTTAGGGATTGTGGAGGAGTACAGACCGCCATTCTTTGACGTGGTGCCCTCTGACCCCAGTTTCGAGGAGATGAAGAAAGTGGTGTGTGTTGACCAGCACAGGCCCAGTCTCCACAATCGACTACATTCTCATCCGGTAAGATACTCAAACATACCAGAGATACAGACTTAATGACTCGGAAGACTTGGACTTGAGTCAGACCCAACACAAGGATTTGCTTTGACAGCTGCAATCTGGAGCAATTTGTTAGGAAAACATTGCATGCATGTGGGACAAAATATCCTATCAGTCTATGATGTCACTGAAAATAGCTTGTAGGCTTTAATTTTAGGTTTGCTTTGCAACACAGAGAATGGATGGACATTGACATTTATCCTACTTAATTCCAAAAGCAGCTGCAGCAGCCTGGTAACAAGCGTTGAGGAGTAACAGACTTTCAGGCTAGTCGCTAGATTCATTGCTACACTCTTAAAAATGAAGGTTCCAAAAAGAGTGTTTTGCAGCAATGCCATAGAAGAACCATTTTTGGTTACACAAAGAACCTTTCAGTAAACAGTTCTTAAAAGAACCATTTTCTTCTTAGGGTGAAGAACAATTGAATAATCTAAGGGGCCGTTCACAACGCGTCTTTTGCACACTCAAGTTCGCGTTTTCCCCAGGCGCGCGTCTGCACTACAGCGAGGGGTTAATGCTAATAAACTTGAGACTTGTGAGTACGGTTGGTCCTGGAGGGCCGCTGTCCTGCAGAGTTTAGCTCCAGCTTGCCTCAACACACCTGCTGGAAGTTTCTAGTATGCCTAGTAAGACCTTGATTCGCTGATTCAGCTGTGTTTAATTGGGGTTGGAGCTAAACTCTGCAGGACAGTAGCCCTCCTGGAGCAGGATTGGACACCGCTGGGTTAGGGTGTGGTTGGATATTCTAGCTCCACCCATTAGACACATATTGAATTCTATCCTCGCTGGACGTCTGGCGAGGGGGAGCTAGACGTAAGCTCCACCATGCTTGAGCGGACACCATGCTTTCGGCAAGCTTTCGAGCGGTTTTGAAAAGAGAAGTGGCCTAGCCATGTGTTTTTAGACACGACATGTGAATGACCCCTAAAGAAGCTTTTCCAGTATAAAGATCGTTTTGTGCAATGGAAAAGTTCCATGGCTGTTAAAGGTTCTTCATGGAATCATAGACGCCAATAAAGACCCTTTATTTTTAAGTGTAATTGCATTTGAAATAAATTCCGCCTTTGAGTCCATATATCTTGCTGAAACTGTTTTATGTCTGCCACATATACACACTCCCTCCTACAATGTATCTGTTCAGAGCAGAATGCCAAAAAACAAGGGAAAAAACAACACAAACTAACAGTTTTGAAGGACAAATGTGATTGTTTGACACCTATTTCAAAGCTAGCATGACATCAACACAGTTCTCACAAAATCTCATTGTTTTGTTTGGATTTGCAATTAAAGTTGAAATGCACTGAAATCTAGGTCACAACTCCACACTTATATACACATAAACATATGTCTACTCGTGATTATCAATGCTTTCTGTATGTTTTTCTGTCAAGATCCTGTCTACAATTGCAAAGATTAAGAATGAGTGCTGGTTCCAAAGCCCTTCAGCTCGACTCACTGCTCTGCGTGTGCGAAAGACCCTCTCCAAACTGGACCAGGACCACGACTATGACATTGACAAGCTTAAACTGGACCTCTAGAATAAACCTACCACACTTTTCCAAGAAAGTTCAATTCTAATGGACCCACATTGCATATCCATCCATCTGAGTACTTCTAAACTTCAAGCTTCTAGTCTTAAGGCTTCACTGAACATGGTTTATCTTATCATGACATACACTGTGGGAAGTTGAGGCCATGACTGTGCTGTTAAATGTTTCTTTTGAAACATATCCACTGGACTACTCTTCTAAGACTTGCATATTTCAACAATGAATCATTTGTTACTGAACGTAAAACAGGGTTGAAAAAAACACAAAATTATTTTCAGTGTAGTGAGAGTGAAAGGGGTTTTTTTACAGTCAGGATGTGGGTTATTCGGGACTTCCTAACTGCGGTGTTTCCTGAAATTCTGAACTTCCTAAACATGACTCTTACATACAAAGGTTGGCACATGCTTTAGACCTTTTGTTGCACTTATTTTTTGTACCTGTTTTTTTGTTCAATGATGAGACTTTGAAATGGGCTTTTTAAGAACAAGAACTGCATTACAACTTGCACCAAGTAATTATTAATAAAAGGACATAATAGTATAGTGCACTTTTATAAATAGTTAAATATTTGTCAAATGATCAAAATCACATTACTCTTGCTGTACTATATCTTTTTTTACAATGTAAGGAAAATGTACAATATATTTGCTTTTTGAGGAAATTATAATCAAAAATGTGTTTTTTGTTGTTGTTTTTTTGCACAAAATGTCTATTATTTTTTCACTCCAAATAATAGTATTTAAGTTTTAATAAAACTTCAGGATACTGATACAGACTTTGAAAAATGTTCTACAGTAAAGGGGTCATCAAAAGAGGGTACTGTTTCAAACTTAAATGCAACGTCTTGAACATTTGAACATGTAGTAGTAAATCTTTTATCCACTAGAGGGCATCATTAAATGCTCTTTCCCCCCTGAAAGTGTTACATTGGGTTCATTTTGCCTCTTTCCCATAGACTAATCTGAGCAAACTGTGCCACAACCTGATCTGGTTAATGAATACAACATCACTTCAGTAGTCCTAAAGGAGGTATAAGGGATCTATTTCCTTTTGCCTCAATCCAATTCTTGTAAACCATGAACAATGTGTATCCTGTCTTACAAGCCACGCAATCTTGCAATTGTTAAAATCGTTGTTCGGCACAAGAGACAACTAAAGGACATGATACCCCTCGGGAGCTACCAAGACACACCTCGGTGTTGTTGAACAACATTTCACGGATACAATACTGAATGCATCCTTCACGATCATGTTTCAGACAGACCTATATTTACCCGTCGCAAATAGATATCTCACGGATCTTATTCATAGAAATGAGACAGCCAAATGGGTGTCTTTCCAGTATAAATCCCTTCCTACGCACAGCGACACGCAGATGCTCCATTGATTGATGGATATTTATAAGATGTTTATCTAATTTTTTCACCAAGCCAAAGTTTCCCTTTGGCATGTCGTGTTTGTCTTGCTGTCAGACAGTATGGCGGAGTGAGAGGATGGGCATTGATTTCTGTCTGCCTGTTTATCTATATCTGCACCCTCGCTATATCCATCTGTGGAGGAGCACAGAGAGGGGGCTTTGCCGGAGATAATTCCCCCAACTCTGCCTGTCCGGTCAGATGGAGAGAGGGTTATTTTTAACAGAGCACAGCGGCTGAGTGGAGTATCAGTGCCCTGCTCTGCTAGGCCAGACTCCTCTCAAATGGTGCCTTCTATCAGCTGTGACAGTTTTACACAGAATGGACCCATTCCAGATGTCTTTGTTTGGAAAAATCGGATATGAACGCCCAACTGAAATATGTCGATTGATAATTGAAAGATATGACCCCACTTTATAAACAATAGACAGTCAGGGACCAGATTACTATGTAGTTTAGTGAAAGCAAAGAGGTTAACAGTAACAATAGAGGTTTAAGTCTGCAGGCCACAACTCTAAATGCTTTGTATTTGACCTCTGCATTGAGAGCAACTTGAAAGGAATTTCAGTGTAATTAGATTAGATCTTGTACATCGTTCTTTATGTACTCATACGGCTTAATGCACTAACCGAGACTCTCCTCATGGCATGTGGCCATTAGGAGGACAAATAGTGAGTGCATCAAATGTCTCTTTATTCCTCAAAATTAAAATCACAAGTTCCCATCTGCCCTGCTATCTAGAGGAAGTAAACATCCTGAGGTCCAGGCAGAAGCAAGAGTGCTCCTATAGGAATATGTTTCACTTCTTACCCTAAAGATACTTTCCTTTTTCATACTAGATGAAGTCAAGGACTTTTTTTTTTTTTTTTTTATGTAATCAGTGATTTTTTTTTATTGAGGGTCTGAGGTCTCTAAAGCTTAACCCATACTGTGGCTTTTGTGGGAGTCCTGAATGCTGCACACAGGGGTTCTGTAAGCTGCTTTGGATCACACACATTGCACAATGTGGGTCTTACTCGCAAAGGTAACTTTGGCTCTGGAGTCATATTATTAATGCTGAGACTCTGGAGAATAGCGAACACAGCTTGCTGGACCACTACAAAGACGTGACCTGCAAATCCGTCACTGCTTTCATACGCGTCACACCTTTTAATATATATAATAAAACATTTTCTGATAATGAATATATGTGAAAAGGACATAATATGGTTTTTAGGAGACAATTACATGATATATTCCCATGACCTGGGTGTATTTTTTTCAATTTGACAGTTTGAATCAAATAAAGTTTAAATACATTTTGTTTTGGCTCATGTTTTAATTAAATAATAAATGTATAAGAATATATAAGAAAATATATAAGAAATATAATTTTTGTGTCCGGGATTGCTGACCCATATTTTGAGTTAAACAGCAGGAAAAACACCTTTCGTGAGAAAATTAACAGGTGAATAGGCCTACATCGGAACAGATCAGTTAAAAATAATTCCTTGATGCATAGGCTTAACCATTTTCCTGTTTTGTAACCCGTTTTATACAGGTATTAAATAACCAATGTTTCCCTAAATTTCATCCATGTTAAAGCCACACGCTAATGTCTTTAATAATAAAATAAAATACGACATGGGATAAATCAAAAACAATCCTCATGAGAGACCTTAACTACATACTGCATGGCTATCAGGCCAATTCACAAATAAGTCCTTGTAAACTAAGAGACATTTCACCACAACAAAGGAGACCAGGCGTGGAGCCCTCCCCTTTAAAACTAGGCACACCCCTTTAACCCACTATTGTCTAACCGAGCCTGGCAGGCGGTGTATGGTTGGTTGGTTTGTGGTTGTGTTGGAAGTCTCGCTCGCTTGTCAATATCACGCAAAACGAATGCATTAATGCTAAGAGATGGGAATCCTGCAGTCATGCTTCCACGACGAACTGCTGTAGCGCTGCTCGCCCTGTGTGGATTAATAGCGGTCGGCGATGGTGAGTCGGGTGTTTGTGTGTGTGTGTCACCTCTCTGCGTGTATTTATTTATTTGATAGGCTGCTGGTGTGTGGGGAGAGAGTGTGGCCAGGCTGTGCTGTGCTGGACGGGGCAGCCTGGCTCTCATCATGGCGCTGTGTCTGGGGTTTATAAACCAGTCATCTGTAGCCTAAACCATTTCTTATTCATGTATAACTATTTTCTAATGCGTGACGTGTAATTGTATTTATCATTTTAGAGAGTCGTGTAAGAAATGGCCACGCTAATATGTTTGTTGTCCCTTGTTAATATATTCAAATACATTCGAATAGAGGTAGGCTCATATATATATATATATATATATATATATATATATATATATATATATATATATATATATATATATATATACGCACGCGCGCGCACACACAATGTTCTCTGTTTAGATCCAGGCCTGTTGTCCTTTACTAGTTACATGCATGTATTTAAGCTAACCTTAAGTTAAGCAACCCTAAAATATTATAGCACAAATGCGAATTTCGGTGAGGTGTGTGTGGCCAAAACTCCAGCATTTCACAGGACTTCAAAGTACGTCAAATGTTGCTAAACTTACATTTTACACTTGCAACGCCAAACTTCCTTGGTGGGTCGTACGATGTGTCGAACGTTCTTCTTCTATTTGTAAACGAATCGTGCTTTTGATTCGGATCTTTTTCCTTTTCCAAATTAAGCTGTTGAACCGATTCACGAATCAGTCCGAATAGTTCTCGAGTTACAAAATGTCTGACTCTTTGAACCAAGAACCGTCACTTCACAAATCAGCAGAAACACATAATGAAATTATAGAGATTCGGTTTGTGGAATTTTTCTTCGCTTTTCTGGCTTTAAACTAGTGTTTACGTCTACTGTAATCTGATAAGTGACATTTCTATGACTTTCATTTTATAGTGTTTCAATTACAAAGATAACTTTTCAGTTCAGAGAAATGTTCTAATGAACCGATTCACATAAATTAATCTGAATTTCCATAGGCTTCTAGTTGTGACATGTATCTCGACATGCATTCCAGTGATGACTGGCCTTGTTTGTAGTTATGTGTTAGATTATATCATAAATATGGTTGTCAGTACATTGTTTGCTGCATGTGGTATAACCTGTTTACAAAACAGCCTGGTGGTTCTTAACATTAATCAGCATTGTGAATTTCAACTGGTGTCCTCATTGACCCCATCACAGTCTATTGCCAAGCCATATAAGGCCTAAAATATTGCCAATTTGCTCTTTGCATTTCTAAATGTATTCACAAATGTTAATGGTTCTAAAAAACTGAAGTTGTGTTTTATAATCCCTGGCAAGTACGTTTCTGTCGTAGAGTACGATGGAAAGCTAGTCATTCAGCAAGTTCAGACTGAAGTCAGATTTGGAGTCTGGTCCTTTGTAATGGAAATGTGGGCAATGAGCCCTATTCAGTGGCCTGTCAAGGGAGTCTGCCTTTCTTTTGTATGGCCAAACTGATGGTGGTTACATCCACAGCACAAATAAACATGTCTGTGGTTGCATGGCACAGCACGATAACAGTTTGTGCTCGGAAACGGAGATTTTCTGGAAGGACAAAACTGTGCGAGTCTGTGTGATGTACTTCATATGATATTGAGAGGCCAACAAAATAGTATGAATACTTAGCCACCTTTTTGTATGGTGATCATAACTAAAATATTAATGCAGTGTATTTTTTTTTCTTACATTTTTTTCTTCTTTTCTTGCTGTGTCTTTCTGTGCTCCAGACATATCAAGGAAGACTGTGTAATGAAATGTATCACAGCAGGGACCATTTTCATCTACGATTTGAAAAAGTTAAGCAATCTGTGATCTCTAATTGGTGACTCATCTTTTTTCCAAGAAGCATCACTGCTCGCAAATGGTTGTGTTTTGCTCAAAATGCTGCCAAATGCTCTAATAGAACTTGATAGGAAATGCTCAACGGACAAATCCCACCTGTAGTACGTCTGACAGGGTCGCCTCAATGTCAGACTCTACAGTGAGCGGATTGTAGAGGCGCCTTCGGGCTGCCAGTGACGGGTTTGCACAGCTGCCGGTAGTTGGACACAGACTAGTGGAAATGAAACAGACTGGCGACTCCAGCCATGTTATGGTAATTATTCCAACAAAGTGCTGCTAAATCAGGGAATCTAAGGCGATTTGGTGTATCCAGGCTCTGGACTTGTAGTATGACTGCATAGTTTCTCAGTAAGCATGCTGTTTTTTGTTTGTTTTTGATAAACAGGCTTGTCGTGAGTCTTCGAGCTTCTAGATGTCCGTGTGGGGCTTCTCGCAGGCTTGTGTGAGAAAACAACAGCAATGTGATATGGGCACTGTGAGCTAGGCAGACAGCCATGAGGCAGGGTGCGTCGCTTTCATCATCTTTCATTCTCTCCCACATTTTTCTTTTCCCTTCACACACAGACCAAACTTAAGTATTAAACGTGCTCCCTGCTCCTCCACATTTACGTTTGGTGAAAAATGCTCCAGGAATGGCAATTTAACCCATTTAAACTTACATTTTATGAGTGACTCACTTGCTTACAAGAAATTACCATTAATCATGTGTTCCACTCTTCATAACTGCAGTGCCAAAGTGGAAAAAGTGAGTTAATCCTCTATAATAAAAGTGTTTGTTAATGCATAAAAATATAATGGAGACTGAACTTGTGTTGTGCAGGCAGGAAGAAGCAGACGTTTGAAGCCCGTATCACAGGAGGCCTCCAGGTGCTGTTATGGAAATGAAAGGGAGCACATTAAGCCATATTTTGCATGTGTGTGCTTGTATATAAGATCAGAGTATGGAAAGAGGAGCAAAGAAAGATATGTGGGTTCATGGGGAGTGTGTGTGCGACTGTGCGTGCGAGTGTGTGTCTGGGGAGGCCGGCTGGTGGGGTTGAGTCCATGGTCACAGCCGACTGATGCTGGTCTCCGCTTTATTAATGACCTTGCTAATGACCCGAATGGCCGGCGGGCAGTGCCGATTACATAGAGAGACAGACCTTTGTGTGACCTACATTATAGTGCTTGTTTAGAAATAGTACATTTGATTGATAGCACTTTTTTCCCCTTAGTACTAAAAATATATTATCTTTCATCTTTAATTTTCTTTAAAAATAAGGGTAATCGTGTATTATACCCTTAAAGGGACCATTTTGTAATTGTTTACTCACCCTCATGTCATTCCAAACCTGTATAGCATAATTTTTTTCCATCAGACAGAATAGTAGACATTTTTGAAGCATTACATAGCTCAACAGTTTCTGGCCATTTCTGTCAATTTCCACACACAAAAAAAAGTAAAATCATACTATGGTGACTTGTGCACTATATTTTAATGTTTTTGTTTAAGCCTTGCAATAGTTTTGTGTAAAGAATAGACCAACGATGCACTGTAATTTGAATGGCGTATAAACTAGGCTTTCCAAATGGCGCTATACCGTCTAAAATTTTGGAAAAAATGTATCATTACTTTATTAATCAAAGACGCATTAACTTGATCAGAGAAGTGTCAGAAATGGCAAACATTTATACAAACATATTAACATTTCCACCAACATATTAAGCAGCACAACTGTTTTCAACATTCATAATAATAAGAAATGTTTTTTGAGCAGAAAATCAGCATATTCGAATGAGTTCTGAAGGATCATGTGACACTGAAGATGAGTTGGCTGATAACAAATCAGCTTTGCCTTTGCCATCACAGGAATAAATTACATTTTAAAATGTTTTCAAATAGAAAAGGTATTTAAAATTTTACTGGTAATATTACAGTTTCATTACATTGAAAAATCTTTATCTAGTGTATCTATTTAAAACTAACGCACTCCTTATCATATTTGTCAGAAGAACTGTATTATTTTGTCGCATGAAATGGTTTGAGGCTGCTGCCCTTTGAAAGAGAAAAAATCCTGAATGTTTTCAGGGGGAAAAATGGATTCGTTCCTCTGGACCAGATGAGTAATTTGACCATGAGGGTTCTAAAGAAGCTCCCCTTCCTTTCACTGCATTGATTTTGTGAGTGTAGTTCGCTGTGTGTTTTAGACTAGAGTGCCTGTCTGCGTGAGTGTGTGTGTGTGCGCGCTCTGTCTGGTGGCGTCGGCATGTCTTAATCAGCTCCCTGTCTGGGTGTTCAATGGATCTCATTTCAGCTCTATGCATCTTTGGTAACTGCACTCTCTCTCAGTCTGCCCACTCTCAGTAGCCCCTGGCATTCTGCTAGAAGAGGAGGATGATGGGCTTTCATTATCCAGAGGAGGTGAAGCAAGAGATAATGCCCCCAACAAGAGACAAGCACCGCTCTGGCCATCCATTTGTAATAGATATGAGAGGACTGCTTGTGTCGTGGGGGGGAAATATTTGTGTCTGAGTGTTTAAACCACAAACCCTGTGAGCTCTTAATCTTTGCTTTGACCCCAACATGGAAAGTTGGTACTCTTGAAGGAGAGGTTGTGAAATGTTTGTTCCATAGTGAAGGGTTTAGTCACAGTACAGTACTGGTAATGTGAAGTTGCTTGTGGCTTCACCGTTGACTTAAGACTTTCCATGAGTCCAGCTCTGATCAACCAAGCACACTGTTAATGGCAACAATTTCATTCACATCTTCCCGCAATGGTTTTCATTTCCTGCCTAAACAAGAATGGAATGATAGGAACTTCACACTGGCAGTGAGGTTTTGATGTTGTCCTTTACTGAATTCCCCCTTTTCTGTTAGGTTAAGCCGAGTCTAGACTAGGGTTTTAAGGTCTGTCGTAGCTAGTCCCTCAGCTGAAATCCCATCGCAGCTGGGGGTTCTGTAAGTCGCCCTCTGTTACCTCTCTGTGTTCTGTCCTGGTGTGTATCTGTTTCAACGGCAGCTCTTAAAAGCATGTCGGGGGAGTCCCCTATCCCCCAGCCACTCTAACAGTAACTGCCCCATCCTCCACCGCACGGCCCACTCCCATCCTTTGTCCAGACACGGCCCGCCCAATCCCTCCTCATGTCCCCTTAATCTCCACACAAAGAGCCAGTGTAAGGCCACCAATTATGCACATACAAGACCTCGCTTGGCTTGAACCGCTCACGCTCCCTCGCTACAGGTTTGGAGCCACTCGCACCGTTCTCTCGACTGGCTTTGCATAATCTTTGATTGGTCTTTTTGAAGTTTTGCAGTACGTATTGCAAGAATTTGAGTGGAAAGTGTCGGGTTTCTGTAGTGCAAGTGATTTAGTGTTTGGTAATGATGTTGTAGAGGGTTTAGTGTAGTAAGTTAGTCACAATTGTGAGATTTGATGTTGCAATAACAAGAAATACAGTTTAAAAAAGGTTAGTTCTCATGATTATGACTTTTATATCTCACAATGTGTCTTATTTTTTATTCTAAGGTGGAAACAGGCTTCCATAGCTGTCAGATTTAAAAATAAAAAAAGTGAAACAAATTGGGTTGTTTTCATGGTATGGTACTAAGAAAAAAATCAATTTGAGATTGAAATGGAAATAGCGACAGGTCTGGCAAAATAAATAAAAAATGCAGGGTGGGGGCTGGGCTAAATGCATAGTTTTTTGATTGGATTTTTCAGCCGATTTGAGTGGCTGGGCTTAAGCTGACTAAATAATTGGAAAAGTCTTGCGTATGTCATCAGACAGAATTCTGTCATTTCACTGGAAGACCGGGTTATGAGATTTTGATTTAAAATTACAAGGTACAATTAAATTGAATATTTAACATTACATTGTTCGGGGAATATTCTTAAGGTACATGAGAAGTACACGACACAATTATTTTCATGTTGATATGTATTATGACCCTTAACAGCATGAAGATAAAAAATAACATCTTCCATTGGATTGAAAAAACCAGATGGCACAGCATTAGTTGAGTGAGATTGTTTGGGATGCTCAAACAGAACCGTTTCAATACCACAACAGTCTAAACAATTTTGGAGGGGTTAAATCAGCCTACAAATGGTTACTTATAGTTCTCTCTCTGCATATTAGATTTATGGCTTAAAGAATAAATTCTACATTACAGTGAGGCTCTTAAAATTGAAGTGAATGCGGCTGTTTTTAAGAGCATTTCAAAGCAGAAATAAGAAGCTTTTAATGATTTAAAAGCAATTACATTAAGTCTTCTGTTAAAACTTGTGTTTAGGGTATAAGGCGTTATGTTGCCCTGGCCACAAAATTGTAAGATTGGATATAACTAGATAGTGCTGTTGATTGAGCATAACCTGGAATGTTGTTTAACATAAAATTTAAATGACACTTCAGCTGTGTGAATAGTTATCCTGTTTGTGATAACTACACTGCGTTTTCTCAGAACCCTTTATCAAGTCACTATGAGGCAATTACAGTCATTCTATTTGCTGCCCCATGATTTAATGATATCGTGTGTGCTCCATTAGAGGGTTATTATGGCACGGGTTGTTTTTCTCTTGTTATCAGGGCCTGGTTACCTCCGTGTAATCTGCAGGAAATTCCTTGTGCATGTGAACTTCAGTTGACTTGGATCCGCTCCACTAACGGTTACTGGCAGTGTGCTTCGGTGTCTGTTAGATCACAGCCTTTATAAGATTTATAAAGAGTACACAAAAACGCTCTCGCACTCCCTCTCTTGCTCTGACACTTGACATACGCACACCCCCAAACACAACTAACATACACCCTCACAAGTGAAGTTGACACTTGTTCAGAAGGGTGTGGTTCAGCCACATGCATGTCATGAATTGTGCAATAAAACCTGTGTGTGAAAAACTGTGGGAGGAAGTGTAGTGAGTCAGATTGATTAAGTGTTTCTGGAGTGAGATGAGTGACAGTAGGGAGTACAAGGTAAAAAACAGAGGCCTGAACATGTGGGAAAGGCAAAAGAAAAGCATTGAAATGAGAGGATTTGAATAGAGCATTCTTGACAGGGACGCCAAAAAGCCTGGGCTGTAAAGTGCTGTTTGTCCCTCGGTGAGCCCTGTTGTGATCAGCCTTCAAGCATCTGAAGTCCTGTTATTTTAAAACCACTGCAATTTGTCTTAAGTGGCCTGCCATTGTATGCAGCTCGGATAAAATCAAGGGCGCCGGTGAAGTGTGAATGCCACCCCTCGTGTCATGACCTCGGTCACCCTCGGCAGTCTGTGTACCAGCAGTCCTCGTATCCTGTCTGAGATTGTCTGACTTAATGAAGAGACACAAAAATACACAATAGTGATGACGGATCTAAAATGGTTTCAAAAGGCAAGATGGTCTTCATCACGTTTACCGTTTGAATGAAGATTAATAGTATCTTTATGCCTGCAGGCTTTTAAGATCATGTTGTAGGTAATATGAAAACAAAAAGGTACATTTATGGTAACATAATAGTCTTTGGGTGAACCAAACTAAAAAAGAAATGAATACATTTAGTTCTGGTCATTTTTAAGGCCGAACCTACAAAAAAAACTGAACTACAAGCAAACACCCTGGAGAAGTATGAATGCTGCCATCCGAACCCTAGTGCGCACCAAACAAGCAGACCGAGACCCATCTTTTCAGTGGTCTCAAACGAACTCTGGTGCGGTTCGAAAGAAATATGAATGCAACTGACCTAGGGTTGCCACCCGTCCCGTGAAATACGGAACGGGACGCGATTTGTCCCGTATTTTACATAGGTCCACACATAGTTCAATAAACATATATGGATTTTGCAGTGTGGAGAATACTGATAGCAAATATAAACAAATACATTTGTCAATAAGTAGTAGAGAAGCTAATTTGCGCATGATTTCATTTTAGTGGCTTTGTTGCCATAGCGGCGGAGTCTCTAGAACATGCGCTGTAAACTTGCGCGGTTTTTTAAAAACATTTCGAGCTCGCGTCACTTCTACCGTTTGAATGCAAGATGATATCAAGGAATAGGGTTGAGAAAAAAAAAAGAAAAAAAAAGGTATCATGATGAACCTCAGGCAAACTTCACACTTATAGAGAAGCATTTCAGTCTCAGACTGTCTTAAAGCAGCATGACAGACACATCCGTAGAGGTATAGGCCTTTTGTTTTGTTTTTTTATGGATTATATGTTAATATAATATCCCCTACATTATCAGAGCTTGGCAGACAGAATTATTATATATATTTTAGACAGGTTAATTAATAGATTATAGCCTAATAAATGTTATTATTAATTTATAATTTAGCTAGGCTATATTAATCATACATTATAATAATCCTGTCATATAAAGTTTGACATTTAAAAAAAAATAATTTAGATAAAAATGGGACAAATAATTACATAATCAGTCATAATTTAAGTAAATTAATAAAAATAATAAAAAATGGTCGTGAATGGATGTCCCTTATTTTGCCACACTGAAGGTGGCAACCTTACCAAAGACCAAAAACAGGATGTCACAAGGGTTCAAATGCCAGCGTTCACATTTATTCAAATGAACTGCACTAACAGAGCAATCAGACCAGAGTTTGTTTAATCGAACATAACCTGCCAAGTGTGAACACAACCCTTATTAAATTTTGTACATTAGTATTATATATTATCTTTAAATATTTTATTTACATGGCACTCCCAAGGTCTTACCATATCACTGTACTGTCAGTATCACTGTACCATAGTACCGCCAAATAACTTTTTATAAGTGATAAGATGACAGATTCAAGCAAATAATCTGTTCCACTGTAGCTAGCTAGCTACGTTTACATGCACACAAATAATCAATCTGATAAAAAAAAAATACCTTGCGCACATGCGCAGTGCTATGTGTAAGAATCTGGAATCGGATTGGATTCATTCCGATTGATGAACATTTTTGGATATAAACATATCTAGTGGCCATTTGATTTTGCCTGTTACAAATTTGCAGGGACCAATCACAAACCGGCTTATCCACCTGGTGCGCTATTGGCAAGGGGGTAATCCAGCCCCCGGAAAGCGTACCTTCCATAGGCGCGACCATTGCTAACCAAGCCATCACCTGCTGTTAGCATCCCATTGACTCCCATTCATTTTGGCCTCACTTTGACAGCGAATATCTTTACATCTGAGGCGTTTAAAGACTCCATTCGTCCGTTGTTTATTTCTAAACAAACACGACAATATATAAAAGGCTCCATTACCTTGTATCTTACACTATCGCCCCGTTGAAGCTGTTTTTGTAAAATATAGGCTAACGATTGCGTCATAACCACGCGACTGTGTCACGCTGTTGAGCAAATTACCGTATAGACCCGAGGAGAAGCTCGTAGGCAATCTTTTAGTGTCTATGAGGCAATCGGGGGGACGTGGAGACATACACGGCGATAGAGATGTTGCAGATCCTGCTTCATTCATCAAAATTTGCTCCTGCTCACCCTCTCTGTCTCTGCAAGATTCTGTGATTCAGATTTCACTTTGCACAACTACTAGAAGACTTACCACTGTCAGACAGGTTGCTCACGTCACAACTACGTCGTCAAGCTCAGTCCAAGGCTGCGCAGTACGCTCAGCCATCAGGAAGCGAGTGCTTCTACCTGACTTCAATTATCTCCGTTGAAGTCTATGGGGTCGCTGTGTCCATTACTGTCTATGGCTATTGGCAGGTTTAAAGGTCCCGTTCTTTGTGATCCCATTGTTCAAACTTTAGTTTGTGTGTAATGTTGCTGTTAGAGCATAAATAATACCTGTAAAATTATAAAGCTCAAAGTTCAATGCCAAGCGAGATATTTTATTTAACAGAAGTTCCCTTTCAAAGCCTACAGCAAACGGCCGGCTTGGACTACATCCTGGTACTTCCTTCATTAATTACGTCAGTAGAACAGACTAACCTCCGCCCACAAGAATACGCGAAAAAAGGGGGCGTGGTCTTGTTGCTGTCCCACGTGGAGAAGAGGACGTGTCGCGTGGAGAAAAGGAAGTGCTGCGTTTGAGTGTGTTTGTCGCCATGTCGTCGAGACGCTGTTATTTTCATCCCGGAGTCAAATCACCTTTGTTTGGCTTTCCCAGGGACGCTGTAGAGATCATTAAGCGCATATATATCTCCCATTAAGAGGCGTGACCTTTCCACGTGCGCTAAGCTGCTGTCGAATCACAACACAGGAACCGTGCCACGTTTGCTAAGCTGCTATCAAATCACAACACGGGAAGCGCTGGCACAATCAGAACTCGTTACGTATTTCTGAAGGAGGGACTTCATAGAATAAAGGAACTCATCAGCCGTTTTTAGGACAGCGAAAACAGCGGTATACAGATAAGTACATTGTGTTAAAAATACTTTTTACACGCGAAACATGAACACATGTTATATTGCACATTGTAAACACAATCAAAGCTTCAAAAGAACACGAAGAACGGGACCTTTAACACAATGACGGATAGAGAAGCGATGGATCATTGGTCTGATTGGTTGAAGGACTAGCCAATTGAGTCACTTTGAACTATGCCTGTTGATCACGCCTCTTGTGCAGTAGAAAATACAGAGCAGACTCCCCAGACCAATGTTAAATCTTAAAAGATTGAGCTTGGTCTGGTGATAGCATACAAATCTAGTGGTCTCTAGGGTTGTGCTCAAAATATCGATACAATGATACATTGTCATGAACTCCTGGCGATGCGCGTATCGATACAGCAGCTGCCATATTGATATTGTGTGCTTTTGAATGTAACCCATTATCACGTGAGTCAAGTGGTGCCAAGCAGCGCGCTGCGCACATGAACTGATCTTCTTCTCCGCCAGTTAGAGCCCGAAATAAACATGAATGTGCATCTGAAAGTCTGTTAAGATATAGAGTACAATTTACCGAAATCCATGTGATCGCTCAATCAGTGTTTCAAAGCGGAAAGACATCAGTAAATTAGCTTGTAAACTGTCACATAACACATTTATCTCAGAAAATCTATATCCTGTGTCCATAAATGAATTAGTGAGCTAGAAAAATTGACTGTAGAGAGGAGCATTTTGCTAAATATATGCACCATATTACACATTCATTATCATTATGTTTTTAATATAATATTTCATGCATGTTTGAATTAATGTGGCAACTTTTTATGACAGCCACCATTTAAATTTAAATTTAAAAAACGAAAAGGAGTAGAAATATGATTACGTAACTTCTAAAGCTAATGTTATAACTTTATTATTTAATAAAAAAAAACATAATTGAGTGTAATTTAAGTATTTATACAAATCAGTCCATTTTTGACCTTCAGTAGGCTATTATAGTAGGCTACAACTGACTCCCATAGTTTACAGCATTAGTTGAGGGAGATGTGTGTATCTGATATGTATCCAAAGAAAATCGATATTGAATCGAGCCATTCCAAGGTTTTTTGTGACAATTTATTTACTTAATTTAACTCCTTGTTTTTGAATAACAAAAACAAAATCATTTTTCACTTATCACAACTGGTATAACACTGGTTATTCAATAAACAGATATTAACTGTTACTAAACTCTACTCAAAAGAAATTCCAAATTGATCCATATCGTGATGCGTATCGTATCGTGACATTGTTGGTGATACACAGCCCTAGTGGTCTCTAGTTAGTAACATATGATATTTTGATCTTTCCAGCATTGGCACAAAAGTGTCAATACCAAAATCTAACAAACAGCCTTGTTGAACGATGATAAACAGTTTTGATTTAAGTTAACATATTTCAGTGAACAGAGTGTGTGTGTGTGTGTGTGTATATGTATGTGTGTGTATATATATATATATATATATATATATAATGTCAAAAAAGTGCACATGATTGTACATCTTTATTTTTTGTTTTTTTTATCATTTTAATTTGTCAATATAAATACATTATTTTAATAAATAATATTTTAACAATTTAATAATAAATCATTTTAAGACTGATTGTGAATCACTGCTATAGACTTACATCTTGCTCATTATTTGTTGCAAACTAAGTTCTATGACTGTGCAATGGAATCTGAGAAGATATTCTGCTGATATAAAGGTGCTGCAGTGGGGGGTCCGAATCAGGCCATTCCATGCCAGCTTCTGCTGTACACAGTCTGTTTGGGTTCATCTGCAGTGGCGGATTAAGTTTCATGTTATTCAGTTTGGTTGCGAACTGAACTCTGCAAGCAGTGCTTCTGCCTGACTTGCCTTACTCAGTGTTTCCCTTCCCTTAATTTGGTCGTGTTTGCCCTCTGGAGGATATTGTGAGCTAGCACAGTTCACTTAAAGCATCCACTGAAAGAAAGACTCTAATACATCCTCATTTATGATCTGACATTACAATGAACACATATTACAGTTATTTAGAGTCCTATTTTAATCTTTAATCTCTCTCTTCCTCTCTAGGTCTTAAGTGTAATTGCACGGCTTGTGAGAACACGGGTTATGTGTGCGAGACTGATGGGGCCTGCATGGCCTCTACGTCCTACATCAACGGTCAGGAGGAGCAGCAAGTACGGATCTGCATCCCCAGTGTCAGCCTGGTTCCACCTGGACAGCCCATCTACTGCCTGAGTGCCAAAGGCCTGCTCAACACACACTGCTGCTATACAGACTTCTGCAACAGCATCAACCTCCAGATTCCCAACGGTAGGAGTACAGGCTAAATATATTACCATTCAATAGTTTGGGGCCATTAAAAAAACAACAAAAAAACAATTACTGTGTTTGACCCCCTTTCGCCTTCAGAACTGCCTTAATTCTATGTGGCATTGATTCAACAAGGTGCTGAAAGCATTCTTTAGAAATGTTGGCCCATATTGATAGGATGGCATCTTGCAGTTGATGGAGATTTGTGGGATGCACATCCAGGGCACGATGCTCCCGTTCCACCACATCCCAAAGATGCTCTATTGGGTTGAGATCTGGTGACTGGGGGCCATTTTAGTACAGTGAACTCATTGTCATGTTCAAGAAACCAATTTGAAATGATTCGAGCTTTGTGACATTTTGTGACATTATCCTGCTGGAAGTAGCCATCAGAGGATGGGTACATGGTGGTCATAAAGGGATGGACATGGTCAGAAACAATTCTCAGGTAGGCAGTGGCATTTAAACGATGCCCAATTGGCACTAAGGGGCCTAAAGTGTGCCAAGAAAACATCCCCCACACCATTACGCCACCACTACCAGCCTGCACAGTGGTAACAAGGCATGATGGATTCATGTTCTCATTCTGTTTACGCCAAATTCTGACTCTACCATCTGAATGTCTCAACAGAAATCGAGACTCATCAGACCAGGCAACATTTTTCAACTGTCCAATTTTGGTGAGCTCGTGCAAATTGTAGCCTCTTTTGTAGGCTTTGTAGTGGAGATGAGTGGTACCCGGTGGGGTCTTCTGCTGTTGTAACCCATCCACCTCAAGGTTGTGCGTGTTGTGGCTTCACAAATGCTTTGCTGCATACCTCGGTTGTAACGAGTGGTTATTTCAGTCAAAGTTGTTCTTCTATCAGCGAGAATCAGTCGGCCCATTCTCCTCTGACCTCTAGCATCAACAAGGCATTTTCGCCCACAGGACTGCCGCATACTGGATGTTTTTCCCTTTTCACACCATTCTTTGTAAACCCTAGAAATTAGCCTGACATCGTCATACTCAATTCTAGTCAGAATTTGAGTCTGATACTGCTCCGTTGGGCTGTGATTATGGGCCGTGTTTAAACCGAACCAGGAAAGACCTCAATTGGATAGACCTACAACCAATCAGAGCAACGGAGCGACGCATAACGTTAGTTGTCAAATGTCAACAGAACTCAACTGCACTGTGTTGCCAAGTCCGCGGGTTGAAGCGACCCCAATTATGTGATATACAGACCCAGGAATGCGAAATTTAGCAGGCAGTCCAGCCAAAATAACACATTTTACCCCCCAAATGCCATTTTCCCGGAGAACTTCAGTTTGGAGTTCAGGAGATTGTCTTGACCAGGACCACACCCCTAAATACATTGAAGCAACTGCCATGTGATTGGTTGATTAGATAATTGCATTAATGAGAAATTGAACACGTGTTCTTAATAATCCTTTAGGTGAGTGTACAGGTCCTTCTCAATAAATTAGCATATTGTGATAAAGTTCATTATTTTCCATAATGTAATGATAAAAATTAAACTTTCATATATTTTAGATTCATAGCACACCAACTGAAATGTTTCAGGTCTTTTATTGTTTTAATACTGATGATTTTGGCACACAGCTCATGAGAACCCAAAATTCCTATCTCAATAAATTAGCATATTTTATCCGACCAATAAAAGAAAAGTGTTTTTAATACAAAAAAAAGTCAACCTTCAAATAATTATGTTCAGTTATGCACTCAATACTTGGTCGGGAATCCTTTTGCAGAAATGACTGCTTCAATGCGGCGTGGCATGGAGGCGATCAGCCTGTGGCACTGCTGAGGTGTTATGGAGGCCCAGGATGCTTCGATAGCGGCCTTAAGCTCATCCAGAGTGTTGGGTCTTGCGTCTCTCAACTTTCTCTTCACAATATACCACAGATTCTCTATGGGGTTCAGGTCAGGAGAGTTGGCAGGCCAATTGAGCACAGTAATACCATGGTCAGTAAACCATTTACCAGTGGTTTTGGCACTGTGAGCAGGTGCCAGGTCGTGCTGAAAAATGAAATCATCTCCATAAAGCTTTTCAGCAGATGGAAGCAGGAAGTGCTCCAAAATCTCCTGAGAGCTAGCTGCATTGACCCTGCCCTTGATAAAACACAGTGGACCAACACCAGCAGCTGACATGGCACCCCAGACCATCACTGACTGTGGGTACTTGACACTGGACTTCAGGCATTTTGGCATTTCCTTCTCCCCAGTCTTCCTCCAGACTCTGACACCTTGATTTCCTAATGACATGCAAAATTAGCTTTCATCCGAAAAAAGTACTTTGGACCACTGAGCAACAGTCCAGTGCTGCTTCTCTGTTGTCCAGATCAGGCGCTTCTGCCACTGTTTCTGGGTCAAAAGTGGCTTGACCTGGGGAATGCGAAACCTGTAGCCCATTTCCTTGCACGTGGCTCTAGATGTTTCTACTCCAGACTCAGTCCACTGCTTCCGCAGGTCCCCCAAGGTCTGGAATCGGTCCTTCTCCACAATCTTCCTCAGGGTCCGGTCACCTCTTCTCGTTGTGCAGTGTTTTTTGCCACACTTTTTCCTTCCCACAGACTTCCCACTGAGGTGCCTTGATATAGCACTCTGGGAACAGCCTATTCGTTCAGAAATGTCTTTCTGTGTCTTACCCTCTTGCTTGAGGGTGTCAATGATGGCCTTCTGGACAGCAGTCAGGTCGGCAGTCTTACCCATGATTGCGGTTTTGAGTAATGAACCAGGCTGGGAGTTTTTAAAAGCCTCAGGAATCTTTTGCAGGTGTAATTTTGATTCAGATGATTAGGTTAATAGCTCGTTTAGAGAACCTTTTCATGATATGCTAATTTATTGAGATAGGAATTTTGGGTTTTCATGAGCTGTGTGCCAAAATCATCAGTATTAAAACAATAAAAGACCTGAAATATTTCAGTTGGTGTGCAATGAATCTAAAATATATGAAAGTTTAATTTTTATCATTACATTATGGAAAATAATGAACTTTATCACAATATGCTAATTTATTGAGAAGGACCTGTATATTGGTACTATTTCAGTTAGCTGTTTTACAGTTACATTACCTTCATCTAACACTTACTTCTGTTAATCTCTATAACACTAATTTAATTACACAAGTGTAATGTTAGTAAATCTCAATGAATATAAATTTTTCATACTGTATTGTAATTGTGTGATGTCTACATTCTCTTGTAGCATTTAAAACTGTATAGTTAGTTTAATATTGGCCATTTATCTCTTATCGGCCATCATATGAAAATCATTATTTTCAGTATCGGACAGATTTTAAAATCAGTTCATCCCTATAGGTCCAACTGAAAGTAGAAAACATTTGTATCTCAAGTAAGCTCACTTAAGGACTTGTTTAGTAAGATTTTACCAGAAATGGTTTTAGAATTATCATGTTAATTTCTTTATTTTTCCTGTTTGCTTGGTTTTTATTTTTATTGTATATATGTAATAATATGGCTATTGAAGATAGACACATATGCTGACATGGCATTAAATAAAACTATACTGATACTATAGGTCCAACCTGTTATGTGCATTTTCCTTGTCTCTTTTAGGGATTACTGAAGGTAAAGGGGGCAGTTGGGGTCCAGTAGAGCTGGTGGCAGTGATAGCAGGCCCGGTCTTCCTCTTTTGCGTGCTACTTATCGTTGGAGTGCTGGTTTTCCAGTACCACCAACGGAACTATAACCACCGGCAGCGACTCGACGTTGAGGATCCGTCCTGTGATCATCTGTACTTGGCCAAAGACAAGACCTTGCAGGATCTCATCTTTGATCTGTCCACCTCTGGTTCAGGATCTGGTAAGTTGCACCCTTATCGTTCTCCAGCATATCTGACAAGTATGTTGCTCGTGTGCTAATGTGTTTTCTCGTTACAGGTCTGCCCTTGTTTGTTCAGAGGACAGTGGCCAGGACAATTGTATTGCAGGAGATCATCGGTAAAGGTCGCTTTGGGGAAGTATGGAGGGGGAGATGGAGAGGAGGGGATGTTGCTGTGAAGATCTTCTCATCCAGAGAGGAGCGCTCCTGGTTCCGCGAGGCTGAGATTTACCAGACCATCATGCTCCGTCATGAGAATATCTTAGGCTTCATTGCTGCTGATAATAAAGGTAAGATATGTCTGTCTGTCAGTCATGAAGATATATCACATGGTATTGTATTTTATTGTAGTATATTATGAAATTAAACAATACATTTTTGTCTCTGTTTCTTAGACAATGGCACATGGACGCAGCTGTGGCTGGTGTCAGACTACCATGAACACGGCTCTTTATTTGACTATCTCAACCACTACTCCGTCACAATTGAGGGGATGATTAAGTTATCACTTTCAGCAGCCAGCGGCCTGGCACATCTGCACATGGAAATCCTGGGAACACAGGGTAAATATCTATGAATGAATACATTTGATGCATCAGCCTATATGAACTGTAATATCTCTCAAATCCTGTACTCACAAAACCAAACTGAACCATGATGGTCTCCTCCCACAGGGAAACCAGGCATTGCACATCGTGACCTGAAATCTAAAAACATCCTGGTTAAAAAGAATGGTACTTGTGCCATAGCAGATCTGGGGCTCGCTGTACGGCACGAGTCCATCACTGATACTATAGACATCGCTCCTAATCAGAGGGTCGGCACTAAAAGGTAGATCTACCGACAGTAGATTTAACTATGAAGGGAACTAAGAAGACCGCATTACTTAATGTGAATTTATTTTGCCTTTTTAGATATATGGCCCCAGAGGTACTAGATGAAACGATCAACATGAAGCATTTTGATTCATTCAAGTGTGCCGATATCTACGCTTTGGGACTGGTATACTGGGAGATTGCGCGGCGGTGTAACGCTGGAGGTGAGGAAAAAGGAGCTTCCAAAGAGCCTGACTAAACATCCACCCACAGTATCTTTTTCACAAATAAATGCATCCTTGGTGAGCATAAGAGAGTAAAAACATAAATTCCTACTGACGTAACACCTTGCTTATCGATATGTTATCTCATTTAGAGATTAAATATTTGGAAGGTCGATTGACTGAAATGTTTATTGGTATATAGTGGAATTTATATTGGATCGATTTTATTTTATCCAATGCACTTGGGATTCAGGTGTGTAGCACTATATTTTTTATTTGGAGATTAAAAAGTATCATATTGCAGTTAAAATTCTGGGAATTCTGATATATTTTGTTACACACAAGCAGTAAAGATAAATGATATAGATGCATTGAGCCATTCAACAATAAACCTGAACCTATATTGAATACCTCCCTGAATCTTCTCAGGCATCCATGAAGATTACCAGCTTCCCTACTATGACCTGGTCCCCTCTGATCCCTCCATAGAAGAGATGAGGAAGGTGGTTTGTGACCAGAGACTACGGCCAAATGTGCCCAACTGGTGGCAGAGCTACGAGGTATAAAACTTCTACTGGTCATCTTTGCAGCTTATTCTGCCCAAGACAATCCCACTTCGATAAAGGTCATCTGATTGACATTTGCGGTAGGGTTGCCAACCGTTTCGTATAATACGGAATCGTCCCGTATTTGACACATAAAAGTCTTGTTCCGTATTGAACTGATACGGAACGCACTTTGTTCCGTATTTTTGAGAATCAATTCAGTGCAAATCCATGACAGACATTTTCACAGTTTTTTACCGTTAAAATCGCAGTCATTTTTTGCAGTGCGGTTGATAGGCCTACTAATTTCTCCCCGTTTGTCTATGATCAGCAAAGCGTTTTTAACATGTTGGAACATCATTAGAGAGAATGCCCTTTTAATTGGTCGTTTCAGTCATTGTGAGTCACGTGTCGTAGCAACGATGACGACAAGTGACAACAGCGGGAAATATTGTATTATAATATGCTATAATGTATGAAATCTATTTATCTAAATGTATCAATTAGTTTGTATGTCAACCCCCCCGTTCCTTATTTCCATGTTAGAAAGTTGGCAACCCTAATTTGCGGTCACGGACAAACCAGTTTGCTGCCAATACTTGACTTGCAGTGTGGGTACATGTGAAAATGATGATGATAGTAGACCGTAATGGGAAGAAAATACTCAAATAATGGCGCAACATTCACCACAAACATGCTTGCCAATTTGAAAAGCCGTTTTTTGAGTGCAGTATGCTTCACACGTGCCATCTTGAGACCGTTCTACATAAAAATACAGCCTTTTAATTAAATTCAGCTGTTATTCACAGGCGTTCTTGTAAGAGAGGCTGGAAAACGAATTTCTATTTGGGTTTTCTCTCCACAGGCGCTGAGAGTGATGGGGAAGATCATGCGGGAGTGTTGGTATGCCAACGGAGCTGCGCGGCTTACGGCTCTGCGGATTAAGAAGACTCTCTCACAACTTAGCGTCCAAGAAGACGTTAAGATCTAAAACACGTGGGATGCTGCAGATCCCCACAGAGACACGCAAGCGAATAAAGACTTACGCCAAAAGCAGCCTGCCAGTTTTAGCCCTTTTTTTTTTTTTTTACCTTCTAAAGTTATGACGAGGCCTACCTCACCATATTAGATGAAACTACTGAGTGTGAGTCCATCCAAGCCCTTTTCCATTTCTCCAACATCAATGTTCCCAGTCATGGATGAGCCTCCAACCACTGATATCAGCACAACCTCCCTCCATGGACCTATTGTTGTTGAATTATTTTGATGTTTTTTGGCAGGAATGACAATTGAACTGTGACAGGCATTTTGATTTTCTCAGTGTTTTTATTGCACCGCTTTTTGAAAGAATGTGTTTCGATTTGATTTGTTCATCCTCATTCGCTACTACACCATATGTCATATTCCAGCGTCAATCTACGATTTATATATAGTGCTCTACTGCTGTTGTGAGAATGTGAAGAAAAAAAAAGCGTGGATAACACTGTCTCCTCCTGTTATGACTAGCAATTAATGTACAAAGCTAAGTATAGCAAAGCGGACACACCATGACTGTGTGACAAAGTGGCATTGCAGTTCTTTGTTCCTGTGGAAGAAATGAAGAAGTGCTGATCATTTACTCCAGTAAAAATCAACCTGCTTATTTATCTTTCTTCAGGCTGCGTTTGTTTAAAAACTCACTCCAGCAGGGTTTTGAATGCCTGTGTGTGTGCGTGTATTTGTTTTATTTAACTGTTTTTGGGTTCTTTAAATCAGTGTTGATTGCTGAATGCATTGTAGGCTGATTGCTCATGTTCAGTCCTGTTGTCCGGCAGCAAATGAGCGATTTCTGTCATAAGGAAAGTCATTACCACTTGTATGCTTTTAAAAATTCTACTGATATTTTAATGGGATCGTTTGGTATGTTGTATTCCTATTACTCTGGGATGTTGGCATGTTAAACTGCACTGTTGTTATTTGTTTGCAGTCAGTGTCCTTTTGGGGATTTAGTAGTTAGTACCACTTCACAAAACACACATGTAAAATAATGCATCGCTCTATTTGCCTGCATTATAACATTTATATTGCTCTGCTTTGCCTTGCATTGAAGAGTTGTCATTCAGTTTAAGTTAAAAGTACTACTGAACATTTTTGGGTTGGACATGGCGACATTGCATCACTAGCACATCCCTAGAAAGCCAACTTCACTCAGTTCTTTATTAACTTGCACCGATGTCTTGATCACATTCAAAAACATACAGCTGTTCTGAATTGTTAACTGGAATCTATGGGATATGTGAAAAATGACTAGATTAGCTTTGGCATTAAGGCAGGGCTGGATGAGAACAAGGTATTATGTGTAACATTTGGGATCTATTGCCGGCTCTATTACAGTCCATTTCTGATTGACCTATGCATTTTATACTTTCTAGGTCATATTCTATGAATCTGCTCTGCGTGGCTGGAATATGTTTGATGACAGTAGCACGATTCAGTCGAGTTGGGTGACGTCGAGAATGCCTAAAATAATAATGACTGAATTTTGTTAGACCATGGTGCTCTACGTTATACACTGGGAATTCTGTCCTTAGAAATGTAAAGGCTAATTGTTCCACTATTTATATTGTGCTTGCTTTTTTTTTCCCCTCACAACTTGGATTTTGCAGTTGTTTGTAAAACGTACTTTAACTTGTGCTTAAGACTTGTGGAAAGGCAACGTTAGTTACTGCCGCTTCATAGAGGCAGTTAAGTCTAAATTTCCTGACTTGGTAGACAAAATGTCCATTTTAGTCTTGATAGAGTTCAGTCAGACGCATAAGAGTTCTTGATCCTAATGTTCCATGTGTATTTTAAACATGTTAAAAACAAATCCAACTGTGGGTTAGTTAATTAATATAATGTACATAAACGGTATACAGTAATAAATCCTTTTTCTTATTTCTGCTTCATTGACTCTTTCCAATAACTTAATTTGGAATACCGTATATAACAGTCTAAACAAGATGCTGCGCAAAGTTTCTAAAGCTTCAGATTTGACATGGGAAAACGTATATTTAAAATGCATTTTATTTTTCTTTACAAGAAAGAAAGCAGAGACAGAAATAAATGGAGGGCTGGGAGGGAAGGGGACAGCTGTATATAAAGAGATGCAACCTCTGACGTCAAAAAATATGTACAATTCAAAATTATATCCATACAAAACATGCCACATACAATAAAAATGACCATTTTATTCATCTTCCCTAAAAGTAGCTCTGCTGTACAGTTGCAGCATCTTTTTTAAAAAGTAGATCAGGTTGAAAACCAAAATCAGGATCTATTTATTCATTTCTTTAATTACAACACGTGTAGAGGGCTTAAATTAAAGAGATTTCAAAAGAACAAAGGAGGGGCAAGAGTTACTCAGGCTAAAATCCAGTGAGCGTCTTTAATAACAGATTACCCTTAAAAGAACCAATGCTAGTTCGGATGATGTATAAATAAAATAATGCTGAGTGCAATTCACATGTAATTAAAAATGGAGATATTTTTCGATTAATGAAGTCATACCATTCTCCGACTATGCAGCCTTTTCATAAAGTCATATAAAACATTCACTTCTACAGGAAGGGGTGGGGGGAAAACAATAGGACACAAATCAAAAACAGTATCAACTTGGGAGCTTCAAGATTTTCCATTTACTGTATATACTAATTAAACTGTCACTGATTCAAGGACAGGGTTCAGTAATTCACAAGCAGTAGCATAAATTAAAAATATACGTGAACAATATTACATAAATACACAAATGCTATGCACCATTTTACTGCTGTTTCTTTCGAAAACAAAATCCATTTCCATGAAGAAACTTTGCATGAATCCCATCTTAAATGTTTGTCTCACTCACCGCAACCACTTCCAAATTTCATTGGTGAGGATAAGAGAAACATCACACCTTTAATATGTATATGGTCGTGTAGGAAAGAAAAAAAAACGCATATATAAAAGAAAGAAAAAAAAGTTAAATGCAAAAACACTCTGGTTCATATACATAAAGATATTACTTAGTTTGCCATTTTACATATATTTATAGATATATACACATTTAGTTTTCTGATAAAATGATATCCAGTGGTTGATTTTTTTTCATGAATTTTATTTCTCTACAATTTTGAATTGATTAAAAAGGGGCTGGATAAAGAGTTTAGACCCCTATTATGTACAGTTTATACATTTTGCATTTATTCTTAACGTGAGGTCATAAGTCAGGGGAGAAAGGAACAAAGTAGCATGGGCTATGTGGAGACTTTGTTCAACTCCCTTCTTTGAAATTCAACTGTTTTTTTGTTTTTGTTTGTTTTTTTACCGTTTTAAATTACTTTAATATAAAAGAAAATAGAAATGCCCTTTTTAAGTCTTCCTCCGTCACTGCATCAAGCCTGTAGACTGTGCTACCACTATCAAACCACGTTACATAGATTAGATACAACCGGCCGTCAGCAGGCAGAGAAAGACTCACTACAGTAAGTTTACAACAGTCCACTATCACAGAAGGGAAGAGGCTTACACCTAAGGGTCCTGGTTGGAGTGATGAGATCCGAATGGAGATCTAATGAACGCAGGATGTAAGGATTCAAGATGGGAAAACATGTCAAATGTAGTGGCAGTCTTGCATCACTAGTTTTATTTGCCCTATAAATCTTTCAAATTGCATCAACGTGGATCTGCACTGTGGCCCGTTCTCATTATTTGCTCCATAGTCAAGAATGCGAGAGGATCCGGATGAGCGTTTCTGCACTAAAAACATGATCTGTATGTGCCGATGCAGCTACATGATATCTACAATCGGAAAAAGGTGGCCAACGAGACACCCGTTTGAGTTTTGATTGCTCCAAGTAATGCATCGTCATATACTGTATCTCATTTGTATAATCAAAGTCAAAAAGAGTTGCACTGGCTCACTATTGTAATCATCGGAAAGCAAAATATAGATAGGAGCAAACCTGCTGCTTAAGTTTCCCTGCTTACCCGAGAAGGCAATTGCCATGGACACATTCCTGCCTTCCCCTTTCCACAGTAGCACTTAACAGTTTAATACAAAGCAGTGACGTCCCACAAACTCAATGAGGTAGACTGGGTGAAATAAACCCACCTTTTAACTCAATATAATAAAACATCTGGTGCCTTTCGAGCCACAGGTCAATAGTATTTAAACGTTATATCTCATCACAGTTCTAAGCAGAGCCACTCCAGGATTGTCTTGCCAATGTCCACGATTTTCATTGATGATTTGATGGGAGAGCGTTCGCCTGGGGGTGATGGAAAGGGTGGTAGCGGAAGGGATAGGTCCAAGCTAAATTGTACTAGTTCATTTTTGAGTACGTACATGGCTTTAATCAAACATCGTCACTGAGTTCTAGTCTAAGTGTATTGATATGCTATAGCTTCAGCTTTGTTTTGGTAATGTCAAAGGGATCGATTTTAGCCAGAGTCAGCTTATTGTAGGAGGAAACAGTGGAAGTGCTTTTGGCAGAGGTGAATTCTTTTAAACAACACGAAAGATTCAAGCAGGTCCAACATCTTCGAGCTCATCTGTAAAAGGTTGTGGCATCAAAAGTTTACTCTTCAAAGCTTTGGCTCTTGTTGTGAATAACAAAGTCTTGTCTTTTCGGTGACTGAGAGTGAACTTTTCTTCCTCGATTCAGAGCAGCTTATTAACTGGATAGTAAGAATATAACAGGCTTTGGCGCAGGAGTGTTCTGGCACCAGGGAGCAAAGACGGGTCGGACTCTTTCTCTGTCCCTGTTAGTTCATCCACTTTCTGCAATTCCAGGCTCCACAATGGCAAGGGATCTTGTGCTGATCGTCCTCGAAGTCAAACTGATAGTCATATGTCAGCTAAAACAGATTGAGAGAGGACGACACAAAGCATTATACTGGGGAACAGCACCAAGAACACTGCCGAATGAAAAGGATTACTCTAACCTACCTCTTCACCCTTCGGGATCCTGCGACTAGAAATGATGATGATCTTGTCCTCTTTGTCAAATGTCACAACTTCCGCGACACAGTTGGGCGCACAAGAATGATTGACATAACTAGGGAGACAAAGAAATCAAAAACGAAGACCCAAACCAAACATTTGTATTGAAAGAACAGCACAGGACGTTCGATCTTACCGGGCAGGACCGCCAGTTAAGGTGGCATCAATCACATGCTCGTTATTGATCCGAAACATGTAGATCCCACGGTTCTGATTGAAGAAACCAGGTTTAAAAAAATGAAAACTAGAGAAAATATAATGGCGGAAGCTCGACATCTACAAACCTGCTCCTCGTAAATCTTCTCTCTGCGATTTGCAACCTCATTGCGAATGATGGTGCCGATGTACTCAATGACCATGGTGTGTTTTTCAAGGTCTTTAGCAGCGTAGAGACCCAGTCCTTGAATGCGAGAACGGGCCAGGTACACATTGTTTTTCCACTCTGTCTTCAGTCGACGGTATTGAGAAGATTTGGAATGAACAAACTGCTTGCTGTACGGGGTGTTAATTTCCCCTGTAAATGTGCTCTGATAGGCTTTGGACATACTCGTGCTGTTCAGAGTATGAGGCCTGAGAAGCAGGATAAAATTACATTAGATCCTTACAATCACTTTCCATACTTAAGAGTCTTAAATTAATTGACACATGAGAAAGCTGAAGCCTTCCATTTCTTTTGGCCATTACCGTTTGCAGTGGGTGAGAATTTTGGGTTCTGATCGTGCACAGCCTGTAGGATTTATCATGAGGGGAAGCTCCATGAGAGGATGCCGGCCATATCGGAACGTATAATCCTGACAGTTTTCCACACCAGGAAGCTGCAGGACATAAGCGAGGAGTGAAAATTGTATTATATTGTTAATAATTATGAATCAAGATATTTAATAAAAATGCTTTTAATAGGGATGGGAATCACAGGAATTTAACATCCTGGTTCCAGTTCCTCAATGATTCCAGTCCAATATGACTTAAGGAATAAATATTTGGAAAAAAGAAATGCAATTGATAAATTAGATATTTTCAACGCTAGAAGAAATGTAAATATAGAAAATTATTAGATCCTTTCAATAGTAAATGTCAAAAATTACTTTTAAGAGGTAGCATAAATACCAAATTTTTAGCATTGTTTGTTTATTTTCTAATATTACTGACAAAATGTTTATCTTTAAACACATGTTGAGGTGTCGCTGATACTCAAAAGAAACTCTGAGGACTTTTTCCCCCCAAAGTTTTTTAACTGAACAAAAGTTCATTTTTGTTAACATTCCGAATAAATACCAGTTCTCGGTACCCAACCATACTTAATTTCTTACCGATTCAGTGATTCGCATCACTGCATGGACAGTAAGTCCATACATCTCTTCTCCCTTGACATGCTCAGTGAAGAGTTTCAGCATGGCTGCTTCATCACGCAGCTTGGCAACCTGCTGCACAATCTTACACCAGATGCCTGAAGAGCAGTGGCATGACATTAAATGTAATCCTAATACAATGATTCCTTTTGCCGCATCATTCTAAAGTCATTTCAGAAAGTACATTTAGATTTACATACCATCTGGTGTGGCGTCTCGGAAGTGCAGGTCTTCAAACCCGTGCTCTAGGACGCGCACTTCAAACAGAGGCCTGCCATCCTGCTCACTGATGCGACAACGGTAGCGACATCTTCGGTTTGGCACGCGGGTGCTCCAGTAAATTCGTGTGGCCTCGTAGCCCACTGGAAAGATAGCAGTGGGCGAGTGAAACACAACCATCTGAGAGGGCAAAAGCTGGCCCACAGCATGGAAGATGAGCCCGCCAACACGGAACATGTGAATGCGGTCGCCACGTTGCAGGATGCTTGCAATCTGCTTCACCTCATCTCGCTCGATGTAGACGCGTCGAAAAACAGCAAAACTGCAGAGCTCTTCTTCACTGGGGCCTTTAAGCTTGTGCTGGGTGCAGAGCATAGTTTTGTCTTTGAAAAACATGCAACGTGCCCGAATGGCACAGGCAAAATGATAAACATTTGGGCAGCGCAAACGGTTACAGCTGTTAGTAGCACCCGTCTTCTGACAGTAGGCACAGCGGGTGCGCAGTCCACGCCGAAGAGCAACCTCCACATTAATAAGTGCACCACCCTGGGTCTCATACACCTCAGTGGACCACAGAGCACAGTTAAGATGCACCCACAGATCGACATCGATGTTAAGCAGACGTGCAGGACCATCTGTGGCACCATCTCCTTCCTCGTGGCAGAAACAGCACTTGCGCTTGTCTCGGGGCAGCTTGTCTGGTTTTAGTGTAATGCGGAGGCGCTCCATGAGCTCTGAAACTTCACGGCTGTTTTCTTTCTTAGACCCACCCTTGCGAATAGTGATGACTATCTGGAGACGCTTCCAGCGCAGACCCTTCCATTTCTTGACCTTGGGTCGTTCTTCTTCATCTGAAAGAGTCCTGCTACGGTGTTTGATGGATTTGAGGGATATCTCTATTGTGGGGGAATCTAGAGGAGGAGAACCGGCTGGAGCAGAAGGTTGTTCTTCTGATGGAGCAGCTAGGGGGAGGACCACCGGCTCCTGAGATTCAGACTCCATGGTAACAGGGGAGCTGTGAACCTCCTGTTTAACTATGGGGTCGGTTTTGACAGGATCACTCGGGCTTGCGGAAGGGGATGATGTAGTCTGAATAGGTGCATCTGTTTCAGGTTTGGGCTCAAGTTGAGTGATGTTTTCTGGCTCAGCTACAGCAGATGGTGGTGGAGGTGGGGAAGGTGATGGAGGTGGAGACACCTCAACAGGAATAACAGGCAAGTGGCGCACATCCAGATCTGAAACATTTGTCATATAACAGTGCTGAGCTGGTCTATCTTCTTGCTCTTGGCATTCCTGCAAAAGAGTGAACATGTCAGAAGAAATTAGAAATGTAATGTACCTCTCAAAAGAAAGACAACATTTAAATTCTCAGGAAATTCACCTGTTTGATAAGAGCTAGAATATCGACCTGTTTCCTCAGGGTACACCCTGGGAGGGAAACATCAAACTGCCTAAGCCACTCTGCATCATGGCTTGCAGAAGGGTCGGTCTTCATACCTGAAAAAAAAGAAGAATAAAAAAAACATTCAAACAGCTTTAGAGAAACCAACAAGGAGCTAAACATTTAGCTGATACTTTGAGAATAACCTTGATAGACAGCTTGAGTGCATTACCTGGGTTGGAAGAGTCGGGTACTTCACCGGTTCGAACACCTGCTGTACCAGGACTCTGGGGAATAGCCACCTCGTAAGAACTTGGCATACGTATGTGCAGTAGTTGTGCAACAGCCAACATCACTGTTCTGAGATTCTTTTGAAAAGAAAAGAAAACAGTACTTAAACATTGTCACACAAAACTACCCAGTGTCTTAGAGGTTAAGGTTGGGTTAAGACATTTAGATACTTAAATACCTTTGCAGCAGCTGATGAAAGCATGAAGGTTACAGACACTTCATTGTTTTTCGTTTTGTCCCACTGGCTGGATGAAGCTACAACTTTTCCATCCACTGACTCGAATGGTTTTGTCTCAGTGAAACCTGTGTATAGGCAAGATCAATCAATCATGAAAAGTTAATCTATTATGAAAGATTCAAGCTAACAAATAAAATAATTTCCAAACAGTGCCACATACTGGGAATGGTAGAACGAGGTATAATGGGGATAACAGGAGAGATGGCCCTCTCTTCCTCCTCCTCTTTGGGATCCAATAGATGGGGGAAGCGTGTTGTCTCATCACCTAGTTGGCTTTCAGGTGAGGATGCAGGCACAATGCTATCTGGAGCATCACTGTCATCATCGCTCTCCATCCTGAGTTGAGAGAATACATTAGTGTGCTGACATATGCACAAGCTTAAGATTTGTTGTACGGTATTATACATTTTGGCAATTTACCGTATATCTTCGTTTTGGTTGTGAGGTGGAGTGGGGAGAGCTGCTAGTATGTCTACACTCTTTACCTCCTCTGGAACAGAACCTAAGTGCAAGGAAAGATTTAAATGTTAGCAGACTGTGCCAAAAACTGTAAAGTCATACCGGGCTCACTAATGAATCTGAAACAATGCAATGTCTTACCCATGGTATCGTCTGGCGCCTCGGTCTCTTTTTGACCTTCTGCTAGTTCTTCTACAGGTGTCACTCCATTTAGAAGTTTGTGCTGCACCGAAGGTGGAGGAGTTGGGGGAAGTGATGATGGTGGTGTTGGAGGATTGCTGAGGTTGTTCTAAAGGTAAATGCAGCAAAGAACATTGAAAAATATGGAGATTTAAGTGTATTAAGTGAAATAAGTGAAAAAGAACAAAAGTGTTGCAGCTGTTGCACTCTGGCTGCATCTTAACTTAATAAAACAGTTTTTGGAATTTCTAGAATGAGGAATACACACAGCCAAGAAAGTCTCAAGAAAGTTTTCTGTAGGGTACATGGTTAAACTGAAAATGCCAAACTATAGTGTACCTTTGTAAGAAGCTGGGAATAGTAGTCTGGAATATTGTCCAGCATAGCATTTCCAAATGAGCCTTTCAACTGGGTCTTGGCATTGGCTGGGCTGCTGCCAAAAGGAGCAAACAAATCCAGACTAGCAGTAATGGAGGGCTCCATCAAAGGAAGAAGAGAAAGCCCCTGTAGGTTAACCATAAGTGAGCAATGATTTAACATCATAATATTAATACAAATTGTTCATAGCCATGCATTACTCTTAAAACAGGAAGCAAAGATTAAAAAAGCCAATGCTACATACTTGTTTCAGCTGCTTCATTATTGCCTCAGTTTTTCCAACTTCTTCTTTCTTGGTTTTCTTTCTAGAATTTGGCCCACGTTCTCCAGCTTTTGTAGTACGTTTGGCCTTGACTATTGGACTTCTCTTGGTGAGTGACTGCAGATCCTAAAAATAGTATTAGATAATTAGATTCTCTATTACATAATACATGTGTATCATAAAAAGGACTTCCTTTGCCTACCTCCATGTTGCGTGGAGTTCCTTGAAGCTTTTGCTCCAGCATTGCTAGCTTACTATTGATGTGCCCATTTATCTCATTATGAATACCATCTGAGGGCCTCTGAGATGCCAGTTGCAAGTTTTTGGTTCGAAGGAGTTTCTGTAGTAGCTGCTGGCCAGTCTCTGTCCTTTGAATTTGGGATCCAAGATCTCCAGCTTGATTTCTAGAGCCCAGAGTAGAGTTCGAAATAGCAGCGCCACTGACGGGCTCTCCAGATATTTCTCTCTTTATACCATCAGAATAGGCCTCTACACTACCTCCTGTGTCACACTGGACTTCACGTGGTTCCTGTTTGATGTTTTGCAGTGTCATCTTGCACATTTCATTGGGTAATGGAGTTGGTTGAGACGTATGACCCTCAGATACATGGGCAGCAGGTGTTTGGTGTGGGTTAGGTGCTGACTGAGGAGATGGACCATTGAGTGGAAAAGGAGCAGAAAGAGCTTCAGTATTGGGACTCTGAGTCTTCGTAGTTGGAGATGTCAGAGGTGAAGCGATTGATCCTCCTGTCTGGCTAAAGGGACTACCCTTTCCTACAATACCATCTGGCCTAGAGGGCGATGACAAGTGACTGGAAAATGACAGGTTGCCTGTCTCAGGTTTATTTAAAGATGCTGGGCTTGAACCAGGTTCCGGAACAGAGGACCCTGCAGGAGAACCTGTATGAGAGGGAGAGGCTTGAAAGGGGCTCATTGCTGTCGCCACATGGGACTGTTGTTGCTGGAGATGCTGGGGTCCTGGTGGAGTCTGAGACATTCTCATAATCCTTTGCTGATTAGAAAGCGGGCTTCCAGGAGAACCCTGACCCACTAACTGGCGAGGAGACATTGGTCTGGCCATATGTCCAGGTGCTGTGGCACGAACCTGGCCCAGTACTGGCCTGGGTACTTGACCTCTCATCATCTGATGATGCAGTTGCTGCTGTTGTAACATTTGCTGCTGTTGGGCACTATTGATGTATTGAGGCAAAGGTCCTTGAGAAGGCTGTTGCATAGCCCCCGCAACACCTTGATGAAACTGTGTAGCCATACCAGATGGTTGCCCCATTGCTCCCAATTGCTGCTGAGGGCCAGCTGGACCATGTTTGCCTGCCATACCAAAGCGGTGCTGCTGTTGTTGGATTTCAAGACCTGGAAGCCGTGGACCAACTGGTGGCCCCTGTGGGACCTGGGGACGTATTTGTCCCTGCGCCTGACCCTGCATTCTTAGCATCTGGCCTTGTTGTAGCTGCCGCTGGGCAATCATTGCCTGAATTTGCTGCAACTGTAGGCTAGGAGTCAGGTGACGCAGTTGGGGGTTCTGCGCAATGAAGGCCTGAATGTTAATAGGGGCACGTATTTGCCCTGCAGAAGCACCAGGCCTTGGAGTCATCATCATCTGCTGGCCTCTAGGAATGCCCATCTGTTGTGTCAATAGAGCTTGCTGTTGCTGATTTGTAATGCCAGTTATTGTAGTTTGTGTCTGACCACTATTTTGGCCAAGCACATCTTGTGGTTGATGTGCAGCAATCTGACCAGCTTGCTGTTGTGCCATAAAGCACATTTGCTGATCTTCCTGTTTTATTTGAAGGGTGTTCTGAGTCTGAAGTCCAAGTTGCATCTGTTGTTGCTGTGGTTGTACTTTAAGATGTGTTCCAACCTGTTGGTTGCCTACAAAACCATGTTGTTCAGCAACTCCAATGTTCTGGTTTGGTTGAGGCTGTGCTGTTGGTTGTTGACCAAGAAAAGCATGTGCTTGTTGTGGCTGTCCAACAACACAATGCTGCTCTCCACTAGATCCCTGTTGTTGCATCTGAAGTGGTGTAGGAGGTCCACCCTGTTGGGGGGGTGTTTTCGGACTAAGAAGTCCTCCATCTTTATGGGCAGGATTCTGAAGATCCTGGACACCTTGTTGCAAGCTCTCAGCAACTCCTTGGGTACTCCCTGATGGTGGAGTTTCTAAAGCTCTTTGTGGCTCAGAGGGACCAACCTGTGCTGATTGTTTCAATTGTGAGATTTGTTGCTGTTGAAGTTGAGCAAGGTTTTTTGCAGCATTCTGCTGCTGCTGTGTCATGAGCATGCGCTGAGCCATTACACTCTGCTGTTGCGGTGTGAGCTGGGCTGGTGGCCCTCTAACAACATGCTGATCCAACAAACCCTGAGGTCTCTGAAGTTGCTGGACTATTTGTTGATTACCAACCATACCCTGTGGTTGACCTGCCATCATATTTGCAGTTTGGGTCATTGGCTGGCCCATGACATTATGTTGTGTCTGCCCAATAGCCTGGTTCCCCATCATACCTGGAGGATTCTGCATTAACCCCTGCCGATTTTGCTGGTTATTAATTAATCCTTGTTGTAAGTTTGGTTGCTGCTGCCCCATATTGCTCATCAAAACTTGGGCTGGCTGGTTGCCTATGGCTCCAGGCTGCTGGTTAATTACACCGGGCTGCTGAGGTTGATGTGACATGGGCTGCTGCCCCATCATCAACTGTTGCTGCTGTTGTTGTTGCTGCTGCAATTTTTGGACCATTTGCATTCTATGCTGTAACTGTCGTTCTTGTAAAACTCTTGGATCTGGTCCTTGTGCTCCAGGCACTTGTGGAAAAAAACCAGGTGGTGGAACTGGTTGCACAGTGCCAGCTGCAAGTGGGAGAGAAGGCTGGGCTCCAGTAAAGGGTTGCATTTGTGGCATTCTAATTGGCATCCCTGCTTGAGGCATCCCACCAGGTGGTTGACCCATAGTTGGTCCTCCTTGTTGGCCAATCATCATTTGTCCAGGCATCTTGGAAAGTATGTGGGGTGCCTGTGTAGAGGGCCCAGGAGCTAGCATGGAGGACCCTTGCTGATGCTGCTGTTGCTTACTTCGGTACTCTGCAATAAGATTGGTGTGCTCCTTCTGCTGCTTGCGTACCTAGAAAAGAAAATGTCAATGTTATTAGCTGAATTACTTTAAAAACAACAAAATCTCTCGTTTTTTGTGAAAAGATATTTTGCATACCTGGTCCAATTGTTTCTGGATCTTACTCTGTTCCTCAGTGACCAGTTTAAGCTTCTCAGCATCTGCTTCTGCAAATTCACGCCCAGCTTTCTTTGCAGTGCGTTGCTTGGCACATAGAGCTTTACGGGATTTGCGATGTGCTCCAATTTGCTCTTCTAAGAATTTCAACTGCATTTGCAGCAACTGCTGGGTGTGCACAAGCCATTCTTCATATTGGTGCTGCTCAGCATCATCTGTTATGAGTGTGACATGACAGATCTCTTTATAACCTATATACTTTGCACAATTTGTAGCAAACTATATTTTCCACAATGCAACAAATATATAAATATACAGTGCATCCGGAAAATATTCATAGTTGATTAAATTCATAATTTCCCTTAAAATTAAAAAAAACAAAACCCCATAATGACAACGTGAAAGAAGTTTGTTTGAAATCTTTGCAAACCTATTAAAAAATAAAAAATGAAAATCACATGGACATAAGTATTCACAGCCTTTGCTCAATACTGTGTTGATGCACCTTTGACACCAATTACAGCCTCAAGTCTTTTTGAGTATGATGCTACAAGCTTGGCACACCTATTTTTGGGCAGTTTCTCCCATTCTTCTTTGCAGGACCTCTCAAACTCCATCAGGTTGGATGGGGAGCATCGATGCACAGCCATTTTCAGATCTCTCCAGAGATGTTCAATCAGATTCAAGTCTGGGCTCTGGCTGGACCACTCAAGGGCATTCACAGAGTTTTCCCGTTGCCACTCCTTTGTTATCTTGGCTGTGCGCTTAGGGTCGCTGTCCTGTTGGAAGATGAACCTTCACAGGTTATCATCAAAGATGTCTCTGTAGATTGCTGCATTCATCTTTCCCTTGATGCCGATTAGTCTCCCAGTTCCTGCCGCTGAAAAAAATCCCCACAGCATGATGCTGCCACCACCATGCTTAACTATAGGGATGGTATTGGCCAGGTGATGAGCGGTGCCTGGTTTCCTCCAGACATGACGCTTGCCATTCAGGCCAAAGAGTTCAATCTTTGTTTCAAAGAGTCCTTCATGTGCGTTTTGGCAAACTCCAGGCAGGCTGTCATGTGCCGTCTGGCCACTCTACCATACAAGCCTGATTGGTGGAGTGCTGCGGAGATGGTTGTTCTACTGGAAGGTTCTCCTCTCTCCACAGAGAAATGCTGGAGCTCTGTCAGAGTGACCATCGGGTTCGTGGTCACCTCCCTGACTAAGGCCCTTCTCCCCCCATTCGCTCAGTTTGGCCGGGCGGCCAGTTCTAGGAAGAGTCCTGGTGGTTCCAAACTGGAGCCTACTGTCTCATTAGGACCTTCAATGCTGCAGAAATTTTTCTGAAACCTTCCCAAGATCTGTGCCTCAATACAATTCTGTCTCGGAGGTCTCCAGACAATTCCTTGGACTTCCTGGCTTGGTCGGTTCTGACATGCACCATTAACTGTGGGACCTTATATAGACAGATGTGTGCCTTCCCAAATAATTTCCAATCAACTTAATTTACCACAGGTGGACTCCAATCAAGTTGTAGAAACATCTCAAGGATGATCAGTGGAAACAGGAGGCACCTGAGCTCAATTTTGAGTGTCATGTCAAAGGCTGTGAATACTTATGTACTGTTTTTATTTTTATTTTATTAATTTGCAAAGATTCAAACAAACTTCTTTCACGTTGTCATTATGGGGTATTGTTTGTAGAATTTTGAGGAAAATAATTAATTTAATCCATTTTGGAATAATCTCATCACATCATGTAGTAGTAATTGAGAAAAATAGAAATGCAAAACATACTAATGATGCCAAATTGCGGAGGATTCGGTCTTGCTTGAACCTGGGTGCTGCCTTCTCCATCCTGAAATGGAAGGATTAAGTTTAAGATACAATTTTAAATTCACACAAAATGTGAACTACAAAAGAACAACAAACCTACCTTGGAAGACCCAGGTGCAAGCTGAGCCTGGGAATCCTCATTTCCAGGGGCTGAAGTTAACCTCTGAGCCAAAAGAGATACTTGTTGCCTAAAGTTGAACAAAAATGAAACTGAAAATCTGAAACAGAACTGAAATAGGCAATTCCATGGAAATGTCAACCAGCAACTTGTTTAGCAAAGGAGCAAAACCCCTACTAAAGTATTAATTTAGATATATATTATGATGTTCTTTATTAAAGAACTAGATTTATGGTAACTGCATAATGTATCCACCACAAGGAATGCACCAAATTAATCAAATTATACATAAAAAACCGGAGAGACAATCTTTCTACTTTTTATGACTATTATATAATTGTGCATTTCAAAGTGAATTGTATAATGTATAACAATTACCTAATTTTAACTAGCCTAAACCATATTTTTTCTGATATCCAGACTCTATCTACAGGTTTATTATTACACAAACAAATGATACTCCCTCTAAAAAGTAACATTTAATATTTTCACTTTCAATTTTACATCCATAGCACTAGTACTGATCAACAATTTTTTTTTATTAAAGCGTGTTAATATCAACAAAAATAGTACCTATTCATTCCAGGTGGTACACCCATTGGATCTTGAGCCAACACCCTCTTAATTCCTTTCAGTGCAACCATTTTAGCCTTCGCAATAGGATCCATTATGTCATCTGTCATGAATTTATCCAGCTCTGAGAAAAAATATTTACAAAAGCAAATAAATTTTGGGGATAATGAAATAAGCTCCATCAACTATCTATTCTTATTTTAACACACCTTTATCAGGGAAAAAGTTGCTGGCCAAGTTCTGCTGTTTAACAATATGTGGAGGTGGCGCTGTCTGTTGCTGAGAAGTAATACCAGGATGAATTCTGCTGGGCTGTCCACCTCGTAAAATGCCTTGCTGCTGTCCCATTGCTGCATGGGGAGGTGAAGGCATTGCAGCACCAATTAACCTCTGCTGCTGTTGCGGTAACACGTGAGGTGGCCTAGGCATCATACCTGCTTGAGGCACAATGCCCTGGGATGGATGGTGGTGCTGTGGCATCATAATTTGATTTGGCCCCTGAGAAGGCTGTTGCTGATTTTGAATGCTGTGAAGTTGACTACCAATCCCTCCCTGTAGAGCACTTAAATGCTGCTGCTGCTGTTGTTTCTGAAGCTCCTTCTTTTCATGCTCCAAAAGATCTTGTATTAATAAAGGTAGTTCACTCGCTTCCAGTGAGCTTTCTACTTTGTCTAGATCTTCTGCTGTAGAGTGGTGGCCAGCATCTGGCAACCCAAGTGGATCATTACCCAGGTCTGGATGTGGTGCAGTTTGTGGAAAAGACAGTGCATCTCCTTGGCTGGGAAGAGGAAAAGGTATACCACCTAAACGGACGGTGTTCAAAGAAGCAGTTGGGGCCTCTGGTTGATTAGAGGCTTTTGTACCACTGAGCAAAACCGACACAGTTTCACTGAGGTCATCTTTAACTGAAGCTTGTCCTGACTGTGGTTGTTCAACCAATCCCTTGTCTTCAAGTTTTACAGATGACAGTCTAATGGAATCAGAGGACTCTACTTTTGGAGTATTGGTAGCAGATGAACATTCTGTCTTTAAAGGTGGTTGAGTGGCAGGTGTGTGCGTGCCCTGGCAAGCTAAATCCACTCTTGGTTTCTCTTCCACCTTAATTTCTACATTAGCAGAAGACCCTGGTCCTTCCCCCTCTGCTTCCACAAGTCGTAACTGGTCAGAAAACACATCTTTGGGATCACCTTGATCAAGCTCAGGATCAGTGTATGCCAGCAAATCAAATTCATCACTGTTGAGCAGATCATCCAAATGAGGATCATTGGTCTCAAGGTTGTCAAGGTTTCCCAAATCATCATCGCCTTTATCAGGATCAAGGTCAAGAGTAGCAAGATCATCATCCTCCACTCCAGTTTCTGCCACTGTATCACCCAGCCCTTTGGAAGCAAAGGCATCCTCTAGGTCAGACTCAGGTAGGTCAACTGGATTCACAACAGTCTGTTGACCTCCTATTGTACTTGTTTGAGGAAGCTGTTGAGTAGTAGTGTGAGAAATGGGCGTTTTAGGTGTAGTAGTTGGCACCTGCTGCGGCCGTAGTTGAGACTGAGGAGGGGGTACATTGCTTTGTTGTTGCATTAATAAGTCCATGCCAGCCTGCTGTAATCCAAGTCTGGGATCACGCATCCCCTCCGCTGAAGCATCGAGAGATGGGGGTAAGTTCTGCTGAACAAAAGCAGCATTTATTTCCTGCTGTGGAAGAAACATGCGTTGTCTGGGTATAGGCGCCCTTTGCATAAACTGAGGACCCAGGGGCATCCTCTGGGAATTATGCCTCAACTCTATAAACTGAGGTGGTGCTCCCGACACATGGCTTTGTACAGCCTCTGCGCCAGTACCTGTAACCCCTGTCAAAGGATTAGGCATATTCTGCATGGACTGCATGTTGAGAGAATTGTTGATGGGAGTATTAAGGTGCTGCCTGGGAACGGCTTCAATCATAGATGGTTGTGGGAACCTCCGCGGAGCACCTTGGTTTTGCCACTGTGCAGGAAATGGTGGACGAGGATACATCCCCTGAGAAATATTAGGCCCAGCTTGCCTACACAAAAAGCGCAGATCACAAAATGTTAATTCTGAAAGTAACATTTACAAGGACTGTGTAAAATCACAGAGTAATCGAAACCAGTTCCATTTCTTCATCTCATTGTACCTTAATGCACTGGGCTCCATAGTTGCTGGTGTCCCAGGAGGAGGTGGGCGGCAAAGCTTTTCATCCATTGATCCCATTGGCAGAGGCATCCTGTTGCCAAGGGCTGCCTGAGCAACCACAGCTCTGCCCTGATGGATGTAAGGTGATGTTATGCCAACTAACAAAACACTTTTGGCTGCACAATAAATCGATTAAAACTGTAATCGCGATATGGCCTAGTGCGGTTTTCAAATTACAAACACTGCGATTTAGTTGGGTAAATATAAATAAATGCTGCTCCACAAAAACTCTGAGCACATGCAGAGATGAGTTTTGGTCCCTTTTAGTGTTCCCAAACTTTAAATGAGAAGCACCAACCGTTGTCAACAAAATAACTTTGTGCTGTTTTTTGCCCAAATAAAAGCTTGCATGGTTTAGGGTTTAAAAGAAGGAATTTCAATATTAGTACATTACAGTTTTAAAAACGTCACGTTTTATTGTAAAATGTATAATTTTTTCGCAATATTTCTTTTTTATATTTATTACTGTTATATAACTCTTTATAATACTGTTTATAATACATATAATACTGTTTTGGACCAAATTAAGCAGCCCTACAAACATGCACAGCAAGCTGGAGCATTTAAAAAAAATCTAATCATGCAAGCATAGTTTACCGTTTCATCAGATTCAGTAAATCACATTTAATATTAATTCAATATCAATACCTGAGGGTAAGGAGGTGGTGCTCGCTGGCTTTTGTCTTGCTGAAAGGCCGGCATTTCCCCACTTGGCCAATTCTGAGCAGGATTACTCACCACAGGTGTTTCCTTCTCTTGGCGAAGTGAGTTTCTCTGCATTTTTTGTCTTATCAAAAACTCTCTTAATCGCTGCCTCTGTGATGCATAAAACAAAAAAATTCAAATCTACTTAATTCTTCCCAAAACTCTTTGTAAATTTGCTCGTCTAATTGGTGTCTACTTTACCTGTCTGTGCTTTTCTAACTCGGATGGACTAAGGCTCATGAGAGCTGGATCCTGTGCAGCTGACAGGTCTGACATATCCTGCGTCGTTGGCATGTTGGGTAAATGTGGAGCATCTGTTGGCCGCACAGTTGTTTCTTGGTTTCCTGGCTGAAGTGCTATTCTTGAGTTAAAATCTGCACCCACTGGTTGCTTCTGGGATTGCGGCTGCTGAAGATGGACCTGAGCTTGCTGAGTAGTCATCATCTGCTGCTGGCCAACAACTTGTTGCTGGCCCATTTGAAGCCCTACACCAGGACTGCAGCTAAAAGCAGGGGGTTTCCCAGAGAGCGGATCTGCTACTGAGGGTGAGCAAGGGGGTTGCTGGCTGTGATGAGGTGAGCCTCTAAAGGGGGAGTTACCTTCTGGTGCTACAGAAGATGGGCGAGGGGGTTTATGCAGTGAGGCAAAGGGATCTCTGGACTGAGGTCGCGAAGGTGGGCGGGAGTAAGGGTCAGGTGACTGGAAGCGTGGAGTGGCTGGTGACTGCACAGAAAGCATATCATTTGAAATGGCTCCAGGTGTGAGAGGCGACTGAGAACTGCCTTGCGACTGAGGACTGGAAGGCAATCTTGAATATGTTTCTTGCTGAGGCGCAGGAAGCCTTTGGGGTAGAGGAGAGGAGCCATCACCCGATTGAGGTCGTGGTGTGAGAGGAGGCTGAGTGTAAGGGTCAGAGAACGTGGAGGGAGAATGGCGGTAGCTCTCAGGAGGATGATTAGGAGAGGCACCCGGAGTGTGCGAAACAGACAAACTACCTGCATCCCCCTGATGTATACGAGGTGTCATGGGAGCTTTGAACAACACACCTCCAGAGTCCAAACTAGCAGGAGAACCAGAGCTTAGGTCTTGCCTGCCAAAAGAAGAACGTGGAGATGGGGCATTAATTTCTGCCCTATTTGGGCCCACGCCAGCAGGTGAAGAAGCTATTGCAGATGGAGATGAAGCATGATCTTGTCGGGCAGCTCCATGCTGGCCACGGTAAGGGTCGCCACAATGGGTTGTATGAGGTGGTGAGAACATCTGAGAATCTCCAGGCCCACCAGGCCTAGGCCGAGGACTCTCAGGTGGACCTATGGCCTCCTGAGAGGGCTGCTGAGGTTTGGGGATCTGCTGCTGTGATCTAAAAAACGGGTCAACCTGCTGGGCCCTGCGAGGAGTCCCTGGTTGCATGTCAAGGGAGCCGAAACTGGCTGGCCGTCCCTGAGTAGCACCCTGTGAGCCAGGCATAGGATATCCTGAGGAAGCGGCTGGCAAGGGGCTGGAAGAAGGCTGCAAGTATGGGGTGGATGGCTGAGATTGAAGGTGCGGAGACTGAGAGGGAAGTTTAGAAAATGGGTCTGTCTGCAAATCAGCTGAGCAAGGAGTCTTAAGGGGTCCATCAGGAAAAAAGGCTGAAGATACAGAGTCTGGGGCATGGGGGTAAGGACTCTCAGCAGAGCTCGGCTGGGAGGGAGTGGATACAGATCCTGAGGGTGGGGGAATTTGGAGGTGCAGATTAGGGCGCTCCCCTTTAATACGGCCAGGCTCAGTTTTGATAGGTCGACATACTTGACTCTCTGCCTGCTGTTGAGAAGAATAAAGAAAAATATTTACAATTACAATGCAAACACATCAAATGATATACAGTACATTTGAACAGATGGTCACTTGCCTTCTGTGCCTTGTTTATTCTCTGAGCAGCCCTATTATCTTTGGCCTTTTGCTGAATGGATGAGGGACAAGTGATAAACAAAAGAAAACTGTTAAAGGACAAAGACAGTACTTTGAAATTAAGGTTACACTACAGGTTCAAACTAGCACCTACCAGATAAGGAACCTTGTCTGCAGCTGATACCTTCCTCCAAATCTTCATTATTTGTTTGCAGCGACTTGCCCAGTCTATGGAAAGAAAGGAAATATTATAACGGACCTAACAAATCTTTAGCCATGTATGCCCTCTGTATTTTTAGGAGTAAAACTATTACTAAGTTAAAGAACTAGCAGGTACACCTTCTACAAGCGTATAAAATCTTTAACATTCAAAAATCAGTTTAATACTAACCAGGGTAGTCCTGTTTGAGACTAGGGAAGTTCATGTTAGCATATAATACAGGAGAGATGGTAGATAGATTTCCCAATTCCTCATCCTTCTCCCAACGCTGCAGACTGCGCTGATTGTAGGAGAGGCCATCACCTTCCTGTTCAGTAGGAGTTGGAGGAGTGGAGGGGGTAGCTGGAGTGGATGGTGTTGCCCAAGGACTTTCCTCATCCTGGTCTGGACTGAAAAGACCACCTCGATCACTGTAGATTAGAAAAATAAAGTACATATAAAGGAGGTGAAATCCATAAAGGGACAAAAGGAGAAGGGCAAAGAAAAAGAGCTTACCGTATGTCGAAAAAGGGAGACTGGGACAGACCTGAAAAAGAGTCCATCATACCAGTTGAGGGGAGTGCACCAGATAAGGAAGCACCTGTAGTTAAATCATGGTGATTTTTAAGTGTATACATGTATAACAAATCTTGAGTGAAAATATATATTTTTTACATTGTATATGTATATGTATATATATGTATATATATATATATATATATATATATATGTGTATGTGTATGTGTATGTGTATGTGTATGTGTATGTGTATGTGTATGTGTATGTGTATGTGTATATATATATATATATATATATATATATATATATATATATATATATATATATATATATATAAATATTTAACAAAATTCTGCCCATACCTGGAAGGAGGTTTCTTTGAGGGAAACCACTTTGATTTGGATCACTCTCCTGAACAGGCTTAATGCTAGGCTGCAGCGGCCCACTCACAGAGCTCCCCTCAGCGGTTCCAAGTACTTTGCGGAAGAACTGCTCCGAATCCTGACTTTCTAGCCCCCGAGGGAGATCTGGTAGGTGAAAGGGTAGTCTCTTGAGTAATACAACCGTTCATGTCAACAGGTACCTTAGTTTTTTGTTGACGTTTACCTTCTTTCTTCTGTATGTCAGAGCCTTGTGCATCTCCTGAGCTCTGATCCCTGTTGGAAAGTTGCCCAATTGCTCCTTGGCCTGCTGTTACCAAACGTTAAGCAAGTTAAATATTTTCTGACAACATTCATTGCTAAAAAAAACTACCTCAGCTTTGAAAATCCTACCTGCTCGATCACCTGCAGGCTTGGATCCTTCACTCTCTTGCTTTAGTTCCATGGGAAGACCAGTCAGCCTGACTATGGCTTCAACTGTAAGAACAAAATAAAAAAAATAAAAAAATGTAAATATATGTCACATCTAACGTTATTACTCTCAAACACACACATTGATGTAGTGTCTTACCTGGTTCAGAGGCTGTACTTCTGGCCCCATTACCAGGGAGAGGAGGTCTCTGAATGCCCTGTGCATGTCTTTGGGTTGGAGTAGCAAGAAAAGCCCTCTTACTCTGATCGAGCAATGTCTTGCCAAAGAAAGCCTCCTGTAGGTATGCAGGAAACATGTCCTCCAACTTGCTCTTCTTTCTGCCCCTCCGCTTCTTGGCTTGCTCACCCTCTCCTTCTGCTGTCTTTGCCTCTGGGACATCGAGAGGTATGTCAGGATGAGGTCCTACATGAAAAAACACTGACTGTTAAAATGACTTGAGTTATATGAAGGTTTGGTGAATGCTTTGAGATCATAAAAGATGATGAGATGTTGATCACACTGCACTAAGAAACATTTTAAACATTCTAAAGGACTAAAAATGATGTATGTTTTGATGTATGTTTGTATGCATGTATGTATGTATGCATGTATGCATGCATGTATGGATGATTATATTGCCCCAAAAGAACTAACAAATGGTTTGCATGACATTGATAACCTTAATATAAGCTAATAACGCAGGGCGCCATGTTTAATGCCACAAAATTTTCACGCTGAATATAAATGATATTTGCAGATTTGTACTACACTGTTCAGTGTTTTGATGCAAGGCATATAGAAAAAAAATTAAAAAAACGGAACTGAAAGACATTTTTGTGGTCAATAAAGACTGACAGCCCCAGGCAGTCAAGGCGGTTGCACCCACAGACATTTTTTCACAGTAGTTGGCAAGGACATTCGCATTTTGTGTTTATGTCAGATTACAGCATAGTTTAATGGAAAACTATACCAGAGTGCTTAAAACATTCTAAGACTCAACACTGAACCAACAAACATTAGAAACTGTTTTTTGCTGGGGCAGTGTTAAGGCCAATTTGGACACACTTGCCTTCCTCAAGTTTCGTTTCAGCTGCTTGACCTTCAGGAACAGCATCACCAGAGGCAGAGAGACTCCTCCTCATTCGTGTGTGACACTTTCTTTGCCTGACCATGAACCCTCCAATCCCTAAAAGTGAAAAAAATAATAATAATAATTATTAACACTTTCTTTCGAAGCACAGAACACTGATATAGCTATTAAGGGGAAAAATGGCTCAGTGACCTGGCCTGTATGGTTTCCGCTTTCTCTTTTTCCCATCATCAGTCTCTTCTACTCCTCCTTTGAGAGTTTCACAGTCAGCCATGCCCTCTATACCTCCATCTGTCCCAGTTTCTCTGTCCACTCCTCCATCTCTATCTGGGCTCCCAGGTGCTTCCAGCTTGGGCTCACATTCCATTGCTTCTGCACCTCCTATAACAATAACATTTCTCATTATTTGCATTCACAATCAAAATCACAGCAAGTCACAACACTGATTTATTAACACAATGTTCCAGTAAAACAGCCTGAAGAGTTCTTTAGACATTTATAAACATTGTAGCCTCGACTTGCAATGAAGATAAAAAAATAATTGGTCAACATACAGTATAGAAATAATTCAACTTGGTAATAAACTGACCTTTACCCTCATCACCATCTGCATCACCTTCTTTCAGCTCATCAATACACATGGTGCCCAGTCGGGACCGGCGCTGCCTGCGCTTGTGCAGGGGTGACATGGAGATGCTTCGTAATAAAGACATGCCAGTCTCTGTTAGCCAGACACCCTCCAGACGATAAAACTGTGGCTCTGACCAAGCGGAAGGAGAAACAGAGAAAAATTCAGATAAAAATAGCAAATAAATGAAAGCCTGACAAATATTTATCAAACATACACATACCTGGTTCTTTCATTTTGAAAGCTGACATCATAGGAGACTCCACTAATAGAGATAGATAATGGTTATTAGTGAAATGGATGTAAAAATTAAAACTTCTAATAAAAATCATTATGAAACTAACCAATAGGCCTGGGGACATATGGAGTGCAGGCTGTACAGGCAAAGCCTTCATCAGATGCTTGTTCAACCTCATCCTCAGTGTAAAGACTCTCACATACAGCATGAACCCATCTACAAAAGTAAAATAAAAGGTCTCTTATGATCACTAAGGCTTTTACATTAAAAAAACAACAACAAAAAAAACAGTAATATTGTGAAATATTATTTCTTTAAAAGTAACTATTTTATTTTTATTAAATTATTCCTGTGATGCAAAAGCTGAACTTTCAGCAGTTTTCAGTGTCACATGTTCCCTCAGAAATAAATCTAATATGCTGATTTGATGCTCAAAAACATTTATTATTATTATTATTATTATTATTATTATTATTATTATTATTATTATTATTATTATTATTATCATCAATGTTTAAACAGTAGTGCTACTTAATATTTGTTTGGAAACCATGATACATTTTTTGAGTGGTCAACAGACAGGGTGGCCGGGTGAACAGGGTGGCCGATGGCCTTGATTCTTCAAATCGATTACAGTATTTACAAATAAAGAAACTGTTAAAATATATATATGACTAAAAAAGGAAGTAAACACTGTAACTAACAGGGCACTCAGTAATCATATTTCTTCAAATTTTACACACAGCGAAAATGACACGAACAGGACAGTGGCAAACTGAACATAGCGCAGCACAGTTTAAAAAAATTAAGGGTTTAAAGTTTGTTGATTGTGCGTCTCCCAGTGAAAGCAGAACTCCCCTCCTTGTCCACATTCAATTTGCACGGATCGACTGTTAGGCACACATTTTTTTCTACAAATGTACACTTCAGAATAATATAAAGGTTTGTGAAATTAAATGATTATTAGATATTCAAAGATGTTAAAATTTTATAAATGCATATTTGCTTAATGCTGATGGTAAAAGAGAAAGTATTAGTTTTTGCTTTTCTATTACTTATAATATTAACGCAAATGCTATAATACTTTTTTGTATACCGTATACTTTTTGTATAGCAGTTCTATTTAATAACATTAGACCAAACTATTAAACAGAGATGGAGAATGTGAGCTCGGATTGTCCTTTATTAATATAATATAATGCAGTTACTGACTGACCTGTCACAGTGCTGACACTGCAGAAGCAGATCCTCCTCCATGAAGTTCTCTCGACACACAGGGCATGTTACCAGGCTGGCACAAGGGCCGCAGTGATTGTAGTTATTTTGCCACTCACAGTGGAACCCAGGGGAGCTAGCACCACACTGCATGCAGCACACACACCTGAAGGCAGTAGACCAATGGTTCAGTCACCACATTTTCTCTTTGGGCTGCCAACTGGCACATATAAATCACTGTACAGAGGCAATGGCATACCATTTGCACTTCCAACCTCCCTTGGGCACAGTCTGTAAGGGTGGGTCCAAGCAATAAGTGTGATAGCTGACATCACAGTCGTCACAAAGCAGCAATCGGGCAGGATCTGAAGCCTTCCCACACACCTCGCACACAATGCACTCAAGACAACGCCAGCCTTTTCTTAACATCATCTTGGTGATCTATAGAGAAGAAATACAAATAAATAAATAATAAAGCATCTGTCTATCATGAGGATCACTATACAGGATAGAGTTTAAAAGCTTACCTTGCTGTTCACACAGTATGGATGATAACATTGTGCACACTGAGCACAGGCTAAAAGCTGGCCCTCCACACCTTGTCCAAAACTACCACACACTACACACATGTCCTATTACACAAATACAAAAAAGAGAAATCAAATTGCCACTTATGATGCTGAAATGTATAGGAAGTTATACAAATAATAATAATAAAAATAAAAAGTTAGAATCGTACCTGCTGCAGGACAAACTTATCAGTGTTGGAGAAAAGTACCACAGTATTTTGCATGGTGTCATCTTCCTCCTCATCTTCTTCTTTGCTAAGTCCAGTGTCTGCAGTCATGCTTAGCTGTAAATAGTATAGATGCATTAAATTGAAACTTTTAATAAAGTTATTTCAGTTTTAGTAATTTTAGAAACATATTACTTAAACTCATTCAAGTTAGTTGCCATGGCAACATTTTGTTTTGTTTAATATTTATATTTTATTTTGTATTTTTTTTATTTCCATTAATGAAAGATTTTTCTAACAGTTTTAGTTACAAACACTGGTTGTAATGTTTTTAGAATAATTAATAATCGCTACAACAAAATACTTTATTTTAAGCAGGGCACTAAAATGTAGTTTACATGAAATTGAAATATACCTTAAAATACTAGTACAAGAAAGGACTGCAGATGCTTACTATAAAGGCGTCAATACAAGAGGCCATTGCTTTGAGACGTGACCGTCCACGCCCTCTTCCACCACCAGCACCAGCACCACCACCACCACTGCTGCCGCCACCTCGTGGTCGCCGTTTCCCTGGGAAACCACTGCCTCTGCCCTGAAGGGTCAGAAAATGCATTTATGAGCATCAAACGTAACTACTCTTGGACTAATGGAGAACCTAAAAAAAGGTCAGAGACTGACATCCACCTGCTTTACCCGTGAGCGTCCTGGAGAACCCCTACGCTTCACTTTCTCCCCATCGGGCTTCAGCGGATCAAAAGGCAACGAGTCCTCCGTTTCGGTAAGCAGCGAATCAGAACGGGTCCTGCCAGCTGGCACCAGACTGAGTTCCATGGACAGCATCTGAGAGTCTGCCTCAGCCGGCGAGCCGAGGAAACCGCTGCTGCTCTCGTCACCATGGCTAATGTTTGATGTCTCATCGAGGACCAGCTCAGGCTTCATATCCTCTTGCATCTCCTTCCTGCACTGATCATCATCTCCCTGACTCTCATCTTTGAGGAAAGACTCCTCTAAGGATTCCTCCACCCCCTGCTCATCCTCCTCGTCCTCATCCTCAGACTGGCCCATCCTGTCATCAGTGTCAGATGCATGGGGCATTTCTGTCTGAGGAGCAGGTGGAGGAGTCCTGTCTATTGCCTCTTGCCGCGACTCAGATCCCATTTCCTCCAAGTCCATTGCAACTGGCTCAGCTTCTTCTAAAACAGGGAGTGTTATTTGAGAAGACTGAGAACACAGGCTTGATGGAGGCTTTGTTTCAGCGGCCTCCACTTTACTCTCCGCTTCTGTCTCTGTTTGAGGAGGCTTGTCTTGCCCTTGCGACTCTTGCCTTTCTACAGGAGTCTCGGACACATCAGGTTGGGCTTCCTCTACAGTGTCAGGGACAGGGCTGTCTGGGCTATCCTTCATAGGAAGGTCCTGAGTGTCCTCTAATTTTTCCTCAACGGCCTCTGTAACCACTGTTTTACTGTTACTCTCCTCCCCTTTTTGTTTTTCATCCATATCTATAGAAGACAACAAGCATAAGCACTACAAACATCCAAAAATCCTTTAAATGCAAAATTAAAAAAAAAAATTTTAAATTCATCTTAAAAGACTTAAATGAATAGTCTGTGCCTTTGTGGCATGGATATCATGAAAAAACATTTGTGGGAAAAGCAAAGAATGTTTTGTGATAGTTTTCGAAGTATTAAAAAAATTAAGTAATTTTGCAATGACAAAAAAAGACTGTTACAGTGTGGTTACATATCGAAGCTATTATTGCAAATAAAAACATAACATTTGCAGCTTGTTTACAAAAAAAACAATTGAAACAATTTTAATGTATATATATAAATTACATTTCCCCCTCTGAAAAATAATTCTATCTTTATTACACTTAACCATGCTGCCATTAAACATATTTTCGTGTCAGGGCCTGTGTAAGTGTTTGCAGATAAAAACCTGAACTAGGTGGGTTTTGAAATTTACCTGAAACCATAGCTGAAGGAGCCTGCTGCTCTGTAGAGACCTCACTGTGCACATTAGCCTCTGTGGAGCCCTCAGGACCATCTGGCCGTAGTTCCTCCTCTATAATGCTTTCTTTCACTTCTGCCATTCCAACCACCTCAAGCTCTGTCCCTAAAATGAAACATCAGCTCAATATCCACATCTAATATCAGTTAATAATACTCAGTACACAGAGAACAGAAACTAGGGCTGGGTATCACCAACTAACCCATGACACCACATAAACATTGCTATACAGAAAAAACAAATGACTGCAATGCAGCATTCAGAACTGAATTTGAAGAACATTATAAATAAATTAATACTTTGAAACATCATAGATTTATTAAATTTATACTACGGGCCGTTGAATGCTTGAATCTGATTGGCTGATAAATGATCTGAGGTGTGCAATTATTTTCTGGGAAACGCACAGCGAATGTAGTTCCAGGCAGCTCTCTTGACCGCATTACAGTTCCATATCACTTCGCCAAATTATTTCAGTTATTTCAAATGTCTTTACAGCCTACAACAGCAAATAACCAAAACCCACAACGACACGGACCAATCAAATAAATATAGTAATCAATAAGATAAAAAGGACTAATTATTTCCATGTTTTATTTCCACAAAATTACGTTTAATTATGTAAGAAACGCACATTACTCTCGTTCTCCCGCTCTCCCACTCAAACGCACACACATAGAGTGCAGACACTCACACAGAAACGTGATGTCAGCGCTGCTGACGATTTTATCAGTAAAATAGTTTAGCAACTTAAAAGCAACATGACATTTCTCACAAGCGAGGTAACGTTAATAAAGGCGCTGTTTTTACAGTTCTGTATTAGTTGACGCTGTTGAAAGAGACGCAGTCTCTCTCTCTCTCTAATAACTCGCTGCATTAATAACTGCATTAGTCTGCTATCAGTGGCTCAAGCCTCCACAACTAGCTTTAAAATGACGTTTAGGAACTAGCAAAAGAGCCGTTGGATGAGACGCGGAAGAAATAGTCCTACTCACAAAAGCGATTTAAGTACAAAAACCGGACAAATCCCTTTAAATATATAATCGGATTAATGTCTTGAGGTGTGGTTACCGTAGTATAAGCGGAATAATTGACTCCGCTTCGTGTCGTGACCGCATCACCACCTCGGGTGTGCATTATTTTTCTAATTAAACGGCCCGTCATCAATTATTCCTTACTGATAGGATAACCAGCTAAATTTAAAACCTAATAAATGATTTACAAGAATACAGGCAACAGGTATCATTAGTGTTTACACAACAAATGTCACATGAAAAAAACAATCATAAGTATGTCTTGGACCTTATTTAGTCCTTATCACATGAGACTTGTTTTAAAAAGCCCTTTGAAACAGTTAAAAACAGAGTATTTAAGAGCATACCCAATTCCATTGGCACCTCCGAATCGGCTTTCTCATCTACATTTATGGATGACACCTCAGTCTCGATTGGAACCTCATCTGGGATTTCTTTGCAGAGCACACAGATGCATTTCTCCTCAGGAGGCCCTGACAGAGAGGCACAATCTCTGTGTACCCATCTGCAGAGGACATCAAACCAGTTAAAAATATGCAAAGAGACAAATTAAAATCCGTTTGTTTGTTACTTCATGGCAAATATTACTTCACACTACAGAATTTTTAAAGGTCACCTCCATTTTAGTAAACTGCTTCTTTGTAGCTCACCTGCCTGTTCTTTATGGCAGGAGGTACACAAACTAACCTGTGGCAGATGGCACAGCAATGTTGGAGTGAGGCCGAGGGCTCCACAACTTTACTGCACACGCCGCAGACAGAGGTGCGTCTGCGCTGGCAGCCATCGCATACTGTGTAGCTCTCAAACCACTGTTCAGAGCCAGGAAGCTTCAGTCCTCGCATGCCACAGTCAATACACACACGGCACCGCTGAAACAGACATGCAAATGAAGTCAGCCAAACCAAGAGTGATATTTCACTCACAAAAATCAAATTTTCCTATTTGCCAAACATCTGTTCAAACTGATATCACCATCACATGCCACAATCACTCAAAGGGACACCATAAAAGGAATGGCACACATTTTGAACCTCCTTAGAAATCAATCACAAAGTGTCTTTTATAGTTAAAAAAGCGAGAAGCAGGGCAGTGAGACAAAAAATAATTTGCATGCCATAAAAACACACTAGAGATGTGTTTTTTTTTTAGTTGAACTTGTTTTAACTTAAGCGTTGTGTTTTTAGAACAGCGTATCAATTGCAAGACGTCGCAAAGGAAGCGAGACGTGACCACAACTGTCAAAGGTGTCCATCTAGCGCATGTTTACATAGAAAAACAATGGAAAAAGAGCACAGTGGAATGCAAAAATGTGTTGTGAGTGAACAGGCTCTTAAAAGTGCTTAGAGGACATTTTATTTGAACTGGATAAGGTTCTTTTGTGTTTTAACGACATAGTGGTGAGTTAAATGACAACAATTTTCATTTTTAGGGGAACCTTGGCTGAAAAATTCAAGTGGTTTCTCCACCCAATTTTGGGTATGAGAAAAGAGCAGAGCAACTATGTAAATATACTGCACAGATCTAATTTCTGCCTTAAATGGTGATAGATTAAGGGCATGTAAGAGTGAGTCATGAGTATAAGCTTACTTTGCACTTCCATGAATCAGGGGGCACAGAGTCCATGGCTGGCATTAGACAGAAGGTGTGGTAGCCCTTGTCACAAGCATCGCAAACCAGCATCTTTGAATCCTCTCCTGGTTGCCTGTAGGTCATTAAAAAAAAAAAAAAACTTTTACCACAAAGCTTGTGTAAACACTGATATAAATATAGTTTCATGACTTTACATAAAGATGCAAGAAGCATTCAAAATTACCTGCAGGTCTGGCAAACCTTGCACTCGGGACACTGCCAGCCTGACCGCTGAAGTGGTGCAGCACTGATTTCTAGACAGGCATCATGATAGTGCTGCCCACAGCCTGTACAGTATAGCAAACCCGACAGGTCCCCAACGGAGTCGCACACTGCACACCGCGCCTCCTCTCCGGCTGCAAAACAAACAGAACGAGTTTGTCATCTCAATAACCGTGAACGTTCATTTCTGATGATATCGCATCTCTTCCGCTGCAATTCCGTACCAATCTCCTCTGCCTTGTCTAGGTGCTCTGGACAGAGGAGCGCCAGCTGCTTCATGGACTGGAATGATCCACTCGCAGCCGAGCAGGGGAAGTGGTAGAACCGTGAGCAGCCTTCGGCCCGGCACCGGATGGAAGCACCCATCCGTTTACAATAATCACATGGCTGAAGCAGAGATAGAAAAGCCAAGTAAAAGATGGAAAAGTTAATTTGCCTGCCATAAAGCAATATTTATGAGGTTGAATGCTTTGATAAAGGAAGCTCTCTGCCTACCCGCTGTATCCCTGAGATGACTGCCTTATCCACGTTTATCAGCACCTCACCCTCAGTCTGTTCCACTCCCTCTGACCACACGGCACACCAGTGGTGAACCCAGCAGCTCCCTGTTTCATAAGAAATGAATTGCAATTATAACACAACTCTTTATTAGGGGTGGCACGGTACATGGAAAAAAAACCGAACCGTTCGGTTTGCTTGTATCGGTTCGGAGTGTGTGCGTCGCACGGTTCGCACATGCGCAATGTATCCTCGTGCCCGTATGTTACCTCAGACAGTGGGTGTCCTTTTCGCGCGAATGTGTGTGGACATACAGTAAAGTAAAAGTGGAGTGCTGCAGGTCACGTCACATATAGAAATGAAAGTGGGAGAGATAAGGAAGGCTGCCCGGAGTTGGAGGATGCGCTAGCACACACTGGCAGTGTTTGTCTCTCGAGTTGCGCAGCTGAACCGCAGCTCGTGGATTGCAAATACAGGCAAATATAATCCATTCTGTCACATTTTCCGGTGTTCTCCTCCGACCCCTGTCTTTCTCATGCTTTGATTTATGATGGGCAACATATATCTGCTGCAAATGCAACCGTGTTCCCCTCTGTCTCATACACACATGCATATGTTGTATATAAGTAGTTCACATGATAAATGTAACATTTAAAAGTTAAGATATGCTTCTAGTTCTAATAATTTAAACATGCCTTTGAAGTTTGGGCAAAAACTTCTGGCAGTGTTGTGTTTTCGTGTATTTTATTTTATTTTTTCACAGCGCTGGATGTCATCTGGTGATTGTGAAACACACGGAACACTTCATGGTGAAATGTGTTAATCGGGTCAGCTGAATTAAAGCCACAGTGCATTGTTCTGATCAAAATTGATATGATTAACATGAAAAATGTTACGCCAATGTGTCGGGCTCGGTAGCCAGCCAGTTAGGAAACAACTTGATATAACAATTTTTAATACTGTATCCTAATTGTGGATGATTGAGCTATATATATCATATGCTGAAGTAAATTTCTGGAGTGTTAACGATAAAAAAAAAAAAAGAACCGTACAGAACCGAACCGTGGGTTTTGTGAACCGTGCCACCCCTACTCTTTATTTATTTATTTATTTATATTTTTTTATTTATTTATTTATTTATTTATGATTATGTAAGAAAAAGTTATGAGGTCTTTTTATTTTTTATCCCAATTTTAACGAGCACCGATGGTGTGAGGACCCTATTGGAATTGCTCTGTTTATTGATCATTATAATTTATATAGAATGGGTTAAACTATAAATTAATAATATGTAACTTAATTTGTTGTTTTCATAAAGAATTTAATTTCAATGAAAAATAATTATATAAATAAATAAATAAATACCTGTTAAATACCTGTTACATAAAACACATAAATCTACTACCATTCAAAAGAGATTAATAGTTTTATTCAGCAAGGATTCATAAAATTGATCAAAAGTGACATTAAAAAGACATTTATAATGCTATAAAAGATAAATGCTGTTCTTTTCACAGCACAGATTCAAAATCACTGCTTCCACAAAAATATTAAGCAGCACAACTGCCTTCAATATTGATAAGATGTTTCTTGAGCACCAAAAGAAAATTAGTCAATTCAGCTTGGCCATCATAGAAATAAAATAAATCTTTAAAAAAATGTATATTAAAATATTAGTATTTTACTGTATTTTTGATCAAATAAATGTAACCTTAGTAAGCATAAGAAACATATTTCAAAAACAGAGAAAAATCATACTGACCCCAAACTTTTTTAAGTTTGTGGGCATGCAAATGATGATAAAAAAAATAATAATAAAATTTATATTTTACAAATACAAATCTGAACAACTGGACCACAAAAAAATGTAGCTCTGTTTTGCTCAAAATTGTCACAAATAGGAAAGTTTAAAGGGTTACTTCAAAGATATAGCATTAAGCTTTGTATCAGTAGAAAACCAGTAGTATATTCAAATTATGGTATTTCCCCCCTCATATCCCCCTGAGACGAAAGAATTAGGCATTGTATTTCCGGAAAAAATCCTCCGATGACGCAAAGATCGTCATTTTGAGTCATCGGAGGATTTTTTTGGCCAGAGGCTAGAGACTACAGCCAGTAGTAGGAGCTGTTCCGCATGTTTTCAACCCGCCCACAGCGGAGGGATCTCAGCTCGGGCATTAATAACGGAGCGATGCGGTGCAGAGCAAAGCGAGTGTTTCAACTTTTCAATGAATTCCTATGAAAGTTTAGCTTCCTCATGCAATCAGAAAACGCACCCGACTGGACATGCACCGAGAATGACTGCCGCGCTTACCTCAGCTCTTCTCTCGTGATGAATGAAATCTGACTCCTGCTGCGTTTCTGCCGTAACTTTCATTCAGCTCACTCACACGTTATTGAAAAGACACGTTCGGTTTTTAATTGTAGTATTTATTCTCTAACTGAACGAAATGATTGTATTACTATGAAAATCAAAACGACGGTGGGGGCGGTGCCGTGGTGGGCAAGTGATAACCAATAGCCGTGGCTATTGGTTATCCGTGGCCGTGGCTAGCAAGTGCATTCTGGAAGTTGTTGTCTTTCATCCACATGAGACAAAAATAAATTTTCTGTCTTTTCTTAGTCTAGAAGACACCAAACTCAAAAATAATTTCACATTTCTACTACATAAATGACCCAGTTTAAATACACATTCATCTTCCCAGCGCTGAAGTGCCCCTTTAATGTAATTAGAAACTATGACATTTCACTCAAATATGGATAAAGGTGACAAATCAAGAAGAAACTACTGTCACACTCCAGCATCCAATCATGACACTGACATCACTATTATTCAAACCATTCGATAGTATACCTGTGTCATCAAAGAAAGATGCCAGGCAGGTGGATTCAGAGAATCCAATGGAAGACAGGTCATCATTTCCAGCTGCTGGCAAAGAGGAGACAGAGGGCTCCAAGCTGGGCCGATCGGAGGAGGGTCCAAAACACCGGAGCTCCCGTTGACCATGCAGACTGCGCTCCACACAGTTACACAAAGCACAGGCCCTGACAGTCTCCCTAAAAAAAACACCAACACAAAAAAATGATCAGCAACTCTGTACACATTACTTCTTCATCAAAACAGCTCAGTGCAATTAAATGGAACGCATTAATATTCAAATTCTGTGTTATTTGACCTTGGCTGATAAACAAGTGACTATTTTGTCTACATAACCCCATATTCTATTTAATGAAGATAGCCTTTTCCTGTAAAATGAGCTATTCAAGCATGACCTACATTTTATGCAAAACAACGGAACCGCAATATTTATAGAAGGCCTTACAATGATGAAGTGTCCACAATGGTGCCAGAGATGTCCTGTGCAGCAACAGGGCCACTCAGTTCCCCCACAACTTGGACGCTCTCCTTTGCAGGGGTCCCATCATCAGCTGAGAGAAACATGGTAGCCAAGTTAAGATGGAGCAAATATAAACGTGCCCTTTAATAATCCCAGATAGGTAGCACTGTTCCCTCACAAGGGATTCAAGCAAAGGTCACATGTTAGAGATGATTCCCATTTAAATATATCATTGTGGTGCAAGATTTAAGATCATTTTTACATGCTTTGAAAGCTATCAACATTAATGCGGTCACAAAACTGTGCTTGAATAAATAAAGGTGGCTACTAAAACATGCTCTTATAATAGGGGTTACCCTTTAAAAAGGTAAAAAGACACTTGTGAACTTATGACACTTGTGGCAAAAGAAATCATCTTATTTGTGCATGTTTTCCTGATGATTACTAACCTGCAGTTTCTGAATCATTTTCTTCGCAGTTTGATTTCTGCTCGTCCATTCCTACTCCTGAAGAAGATCTCTATTGCAGAGATCTGAAACAAGGAGGACAGGTAGAGAATTCAAAAACAAAATGCTGGTACCACCAACGTAGAGCAGCATGCATGTACAAATCCAAGTTTTGCAATGATCTACAACCACTGTGGCATTTTATTTAAGACTCTCAAAGGCGGTAACGAAAAAGTTAGACTGGTTAACTGCTGGTAACCTCTCTCTGGATAATGCACACCATCGGATCAACTGTTTTGGTAATGTCTAGTCATTCCGCAAACGCGTACTTAACGTGCATAATCCAGCAAAGTTCAAATTACTCCACACCTAACTACGCAAACATTAGAGAATATTGAAAAACACAAAGCAGCTAATTAAATACAAACCATGAGGTGGATTCGCGTGTTCGGTGCATTTTCTCCGTTTTGGTTAACGCTGGTAGATAAACAATGGTTAGTGGGTTTGTTAAATCTGTCTGATCCTGCAGCTGCGTCGTTCTGCTCAGCTTACAGTAGTGCCTAGAAGCTGCTAACACGCTAGCATTCTGGCCGGGGTTAACAAACTCTATGCAAAATAATCCACTCGCCCATCCTCAAACCAGGTATATACAGACACGTATACACAGCTCTGTTGCTTAGTAATGACCCGCGGTCAATAAAACTCTATAAATTCGTGCATAACTAAGATAACATGTTACTTTCTTTATGTAAAACGACGCTAAAGGGAGAAACACAAAGAAAATACAACTTCCGTGTACCGCGCTTCCTGTGACACACACAACGAGGTCGGACTAAAACACGGGCAACGTTATTTTGTTCCGCATGTTATAAAGTGCACGTTTATAAACTAAAATGTGATCAAACTGGTCATACTGACACTATAATGTAACATTACCATAACTACGTACAATTTTAAATAACATTTATTCTCTCTTTTTACACTCATGTTCTTGCAGTTCCTGCTGTACCATGCATATCTATCTATCTATCTATCTATCTATCTATCTATCTATCTATCTATCTATCTATCTATCTATCTATCTATCTGTCTGTCTGTCTGTCTGTCTGTCTGTCTGTCTGTCTATAATCATAGCCTGAGGTGACTTCATGTTGCTAGTTCAAAGAAAATGCAATTCAGTTTCAAGGTTCCATAATGTGCTCAAGATTTCATGTATAAAAGAAAATAACCCAAAACAGTCTGAAATACAATGTCCTGTCCTTGTCAGCACGCACATCTGATTTATATGCCTGTTTCCTCCCATTTAAAAAAAAATGTGAAAACAGTTTTGCAAGATATTAAATCAGCAGAACAGATTGTAACAGTTTAACATTTTATTTTGAAAATAATCAAAACAATTAAAGTATTTAATGATTCATTTTATCATTTTTATTGTAGTCACATGAATATATAATATCTCAGTGTAGGTGGACAGACTGCATTTGTACAAATATTTAAGTAATTACCAGATAGACTTTTAAAAACATGCAAAATTGGTGGACATCCTAATCTAAAGCCTAAACTAGTAACAAAATTCTTCGGACAAGACACGTTTTAGGCTAAGCATGACCTCTAATTATGAATGCAAATGTTTGCATAAATTAAAAGCATGTAATTGGAATTACAGATAATATAATCCTTAAATTAATTTATAGAGAGATAAAAAGTAATGCGACTTATGGGGGAAAGCATACACTTTGCATTATGTTGATATGCTGGTTTATTCTGATATGCTAGCGGGTTGTTCAGGAAACTCAATCTAAACTTGCTCTTACTATGGCCATGTTTATATCTTTAAACGTGTCTACCCTAATTTCTTTCCTCAGTTTATTTAGTTAAGATGTTCGCATAAGGAACTGTACAGATAACTAATCCTGTACGCACTGCTTCCCCATTTTAACTTTCAACTGCGTAGCTAATTACAAAATATGGTACATTAGTGCCAGTCGCCCTAGTGTTTGTTATTGTTTATTATCGTTTAGCTGAATAGAATTAATTGAAACATAACATATTTACCACGCCACTTTAACAACCCCCGACCCTTTAATTTGGGAATAAACTGTCAAGCTAAATCCTTTCACACTAATTTGTTGACATCTTTCCCAAGCAGTTTAAGTCCTAACAGACTAACTGACAACAACATTCACACATGCTACAGACAGCACAGTCATTTAACAAAATCCATTTTAAACTTTTTTTCCTCTGTTACAACATTTTCAATGGTTTTATACCGAGGGAAATATTAAAAAGTAACCCAACGCCTGTAAAGCTGTGCATGCTAACAGGCTGCAAGTAGCGACCTATGTGGTATATAAACTGCAAGCACTGCTATAAAACGAAATATAATAGAATAGTCACCAATTTTTATAAAATTTTATTATCAGCCCCACTTTTGCCAAAAGAAATAAATAATAAAATAAATAAATAAAACCCAGTTTCACATCTGCTAACTCAGCTTGCTAGCCAGATACTTTCATACTCCAAAACGCTGTTGCTCTTTCCAGCAACAACAGATAGATCGATTTGAATGACTTAGATAGCAAAGAAAACGTTGGGAATAACACGACAATTTATACTTGACAGTAAGCAACACAGTAACTCTTAAGCTTTAGTGGTTTCGGTGTCATAAGGTCTTAATGACGGTTCGTTCATGGACTGGTGCTGGCTAAAAATATGGCTTACCCATTTACCAAGGACATAAACATTCTTGCACCACGCTAAACTACAAACCACAACGAGCTATCGTTAAAAAAAACTAAACGGCCTGCACAATAACATCGCATTCCTTACGCTGGTATTTTTAACCTTGAGTTAGGAAACGCAATGGTACGTAAAAAGCTAGCAGCACATTCATTTTGGCCGACAGATTCGCACTCACTTCGGTAAAGGGACGTAGAAGGGGGGCCCGAGTATTGCTAGGGTGATTAATCAGCAAGTATATATATATATATAAAAAATTAAATACCACTTTTAACACTCACCTACAATGCGTCGCTAACGTCCTCGTACATGATCGGAACAATCCTCCGGATAATAATCGCTGGGGTCCGTTTCATTTCATTAAGCTAGCTTTGGCTAGGCAGGGTTTACTAGTTTGTTGTTGATGGGGGAAGTGCTGTCGGACGAGCAAACGTTTGCAAAACTACCTGATATTAAGATTCAGGTTGGCCAATACCAATGAATCAAACGAGTCCATGCTGGACTCTCATGTTTGCTGCTTTCATCCAGACTGAGTAGCTTTGGCTAACCCACACCCATATCTTCAATCTGGAGAAATCTAGCAAGCTTGTTTGATAAACTTGCTTCATGTAACACTTTGAATGATACGGCACCAGTTTTCTGTCTGTGCGAGTGCAGGCTGCAGATTAAAACATGTTTTTAACACCGATGCTGAGTTCAACGGCGACCCCTACTTTTGAGAGGACAAACAAATTAGGGGTGCACTGGGACTAGAGAGGTTTTCTCCCGTTTTACTGTTTTACTTGTCAACTGTTGTTAATGCTGGAGAGATGCGATGCGGTAATGGACTATAACTAACTATAACTGTTGTTTGTTTTTATTATTATGAATTTTATTAGAATGCACATCTATCTATCTATCTATCTATCTATCTATCTATCTATCTATCTATCTATCTATCTATCTATCTATCTATCTATCTATCAGTCAAAAGTTTGGAATCATTAAGATTTTTTAGTGGTTTTGAAAAAAGTCTCTTCTGCTCACCAAGGCTGCATTTATTTTATCAAAAATACAGCAAAAACATTATTATTGTGAAATATTTTTACAATTTAAAATAAAAAAAATTATATTTGAATATATTTTAAAATGCAATTTATTTCTGTGATTCAAAGCTGAATTTTTAGCATTACTCCAGTGTCACATGATCCTTCAGAAATCATTCTAATATGCTGATTTGCTGCTCAAGAAACATTATTATTATCAATGTTGAAAACAGTTGTGTACAATTTTTTTTTCAGGATTATTTAATGAATAGAAAGTTAAAAAGAACAGCATTTATCTGAAATATAAAGCTTTTTCAACATTATAAATGTCTATACTGTCACTTGATTAATTTAATGCATCCTTGCTGATAAAATGTATTAATTTCTTTAAGTTCCCCCAAACATTTAAACAAATTCTTACAGACCCAAAACTTTTGAACAGGTGGACAATGTCACAAAAGCTTTCTATTTCAGATAAATACTGTTCTTTTGAACTTTCTATTCATCAGAGAATCCTAAAAAAAAAAATGTTTTACTCTTCTTTCAACATTGATAATAATCATAAATGTTTCTTGAGCAGCAAATCATCATATTAGAATGATTTCTGAAGGATCATGGGAGTAGTGATGCTCAAAATTCAGCTTTGTGTCAGAGGAATAAATTAAATGTTAATAATATTTTACAATATTACAGCTTTTTGTGTATTTTTAATAATGTAAATGTAGCCTTGGTGAGCAGAAGAGACTTCTTTAAAAACAATAAAAAAAAAACTTAATGATTCCAAACTTTTGACTGGTAGTCTATCTATCTATCTATCTATCTATCTATCTATCTATCTATCTATCTATCTATCTATCTATCTATCTATCTATCTATCTATCTATCTATCTATCTATCTATCTATCTATCTATCTATCTATCTATCTATCTATCTATCTATCTGTCTGTGTCTGTCTGTCTGTCTGTCTATCTATCATCTGTCTATCTGTCTGTCTGTCGCCTACAAGTAAACAATTAAATAATCAAATGAGTTATTCATTTTATTCATTGCCTTAAAAATGTAGCCATTTTTAAGTGGCCCATTTATTATCTGGCCACAATGCTCAAATGCGCTCTCAGTACAGACATTTAGTCATAATAGATGTCAGTTCATCTTTGCTTACAAAATCAGCACACTATTAGCTCAATGAAAATCAACTCTAAACAAAACAATTCAAATGAGTAAATGAGACCACAAAATATTGCCCGCTCAAAGGTTAACTATGTCTATTCTTAGATAAGTATAGATTTAAAAAGAGAGACACTTTATTGATCCAAGAGTGCAAATGCATAAGATGCCCATTTTGAAATAAAATGCCTGTATGCCTATTTCTTATTAAATATTATCATCTTAGCATTGTTGAATAAACTAACCTGTTATTTACCTAGTGAAGAAACCAAGTGAGTTTTGATGTGTTGTCTTTGAGCTGACAAGCCAGTTTGGATCACAAGCAAGTCTATACTTTCTGATCATACTACCCCATTGACAATATTAATAACTTCTTCCCAGCTTTCACTGGGATTAATTTGAACATGAAAGGTTTGGAGGAAGCCTGGCAGATTATTTTAAACATCTGATTGGTTCACCAAAGGTAATGGTTGGGTGGGCCTACACTACAGTCTTTGCCATTGGCCTGATCCAGATGGAGTTGAGAACAGCTCCTCTCCAGTGGGGGTGTGTGTCCATCTGCCCCCTCCATGACCAAGATAATCCTCCTCTATACCTCCACAGCTGGGAAAAATAGAGGAAAAAACATGCACTTCCAAAAACCAACAACACAGTCTCAAAAGCATAATTTTCGCATTACAGTGCTAAATCTTTTACATTGTCAGGCTGTAATGGATTCGCATAGTGCACTTCAATTTTCATTTTCTTTTAAAATAATATCCTATATGTATATTACACATCCAATGCGATTTGTTATTATTTGTTATTATAATTAAACAAAAGAAGCTTTCCCCCCGATCATTAATGCTGATGCACATATTTTTTTTAAACACAAAAAATAATAGAGAACGACTTAAAAATATCACAAACAATAATTTATTATTTTATTAATTTCAGGAAGCTGTGTTTCAGAACAGATCATTTGTAAATCACATTACTAAGCACATCAGAAGAGACAGTGGTGTATTCTTTGGTGTCCACAAGGGGGTGTGATGCACTTAGTAAAAACCAACCAGTTAATTCCTGTTTAGCGCAAGGCTGATTATCTCGGACACTGGAAACTGACCACAATTAGTCAAGACATGGTTAAACAGTGTTAACACAATATTTGGTTGGCAACTCATTTCGGTTTATAACTTCTAAATGACTAACTATAGGATGTAATATAATATGCAGATTTTTCAAACTGATGTGTTTCAACAAATTGGGAACTGACATGATATTGTGTACTCAGTACAAAACAAAGTTTTACAAAGTTTTGTGTGAATAATGTCTAATCAAATCAGGTTTATTTAACACAATAAACTATAAAAAGTAAAAAATACGTACTGTATTTTTGTGTCTTTGTATCACTGTATCAGTGTCTTTTTGGTATAACAAAAGGCCTCAAGCCATAATCTGAACTAAATGAAATATATATTATGAATCCAAATGTATAAAAATAAATATTTATTACTCTTTGAAATATTTTCTTGTAAAACAAACATAAAAATACAAGTTTACATTTCAAACCCCATTATTGTCCATATGGTGATTATTAAATATGAAGAGTATTATCTGGAAAAATATGATTTTTTAAGTTACACTGAATATTTCACATACAGTATATGTATAAGGGCAACACATTTACATATTTTCAATTAATAAAGTAATTGTAACAGGATGTTATGTGGTGAGTAATCATACCAGTTATAGTGCCTAATGCATTTCCTTTTTTTAGTCAGTTTTTTTTTTCTCTCCAAAAATCATTTGCATATTCTGTGTCTTGATCATCAGTAAAACTTCTGAGGGTCAAGAAATATCCGTCCTATTGTGTGCAAAAGCCTTGCATACCAGTAAACCTCCTTTTGTTGCAAGAAATTATGTTCATTTTCCATTTCCAATGTGGCATCTTGGAATTTGCTGCATGTTCTGGAAGAACTATTGTGCATCACATTTGTCTGATTTGTGGAACATATATTAGGGATCATGGCACTAATTTTAACCACCGCTCTTTGTAAGTTTTCTTCCATTTCTGTCTGGAAAAAGCCAAAAAGGACACGGACAGGCCAAAACGCCCAGTGTGCGAGTCTGTGATCCTCAACAGAAGCATAGTTGGATACCAGCACGCCATCCACAAATAAGTTCCCATGTTCTGTCAAAGGAGCATAAACCCCCATCCTCTCTTCCAGTGAAATTGAAACCACTTTAGATGGCTGAATTCCTCTATTGTCCCCAGTAGTAAGTATATAGTCCCCAATCATCACTTCTTTGGCAAAAATTGCTTCATACTCGTGGTGGTGCAGTTTGAGATTGTGAGCCGCAAAGATGAGGTGATTGGGAGTTATCGCCATTTGTTTCCCATTTTCTGTGCCAAAAATGAAGAAATTGGCTCTGCTCTCTCTATCCAGATGTAGAAAGAGAAGTACCCGACTGAGAACAATTTCACCTGACCCAGACAAGGAAAGCACCTTCTTCCCAGGCCGCAAACTCGAAATAGGCTTCTGCACACCATCGGCCATTGTCACAAGTCCTGATCCTGAAAAGCACCCACCTTTCTCCACGGCTACAGAGTGATCTGGGAAAATATAGAGATGGAATGATATTAAAGGGTAATGTTTACACAAAAATGAAAATGCTGTTATCATTTACTCACCCTCATTTGTCCATACACTGTACGTCATTGGGGTCCAAATCAACACGGGACCCCAATGACTGGGACAGCATTTCAATTTTTGGGTGAATTGTCCCTTTAAGAGTTACATGAATTGATCCGAATGAGGAATAACTTTGAAAAGGAAATATTTAAGCTTACCGGCTTTGACAGAGCAGTGCACATGGTATTTGGATTCATAGTGCACCCAGTCAAATCCAGCCTCAACTGCCAACTGTGCAAGTAGTCCATATTTTTCGGTGTCCCGGTCTGATGTGGTGATGTCGACAGCACGGCCCTCATAATGTAAAGAACCAGGAGGGTGATGTCCGTCTTCATCCCAGGCCTCTGTCACTCGCAGTCGGACCCCAGGCCACTGATTCATGACTGCTATTGACAGTTTATTGAGGCAGTCCTTACAGCGCTGTGAAGTGGAAAAAATAAATTAAACCATCATTCAGGTGACACAAACAGAAAGATTAAAGTGTTTTTTTTTTCTCCATTTAAAGAGATAGTTCACTTGAAAATGAAAAGTCTGTCACCATTTACTCACCCTCATGTCATTCTAAACCTGTGACATTCATTATTCAAAAGACACTTGAACATTTATCTAAATATCTTCTTTTGTGTTCCACAGAAAAAGAAAGTCATACAAGTTTAGAACGACATGAATAATATACATTTTTTTGGGTGAATTTTCACTCCAGACTGTATCCTTTCTTACTAATGATTCAAACCAAACGGGTGCTAATTTTGAAAGCATATAGCATATAAGCATAAAGCATATATTGAACTATTTTCACAATTCTTTGGCAGAAATGGGTGCTGGCAAACCTCAGCAATTTTTGTCCAGCATACTCAGCTCTGCAAAAGGCTATTTCCACCCCCCTAACATCTAACAAGAACAAAGCAACTTTAACTCATTTCCAGCATTCTTCAGACACTTCAGCACGGTCACAGAGTGAAGTCAAGGTCAATTCCCTTTTTTTTTCTTCTTCACACGATGGGAACATTTTCACACAGTCTTCCGAACGACCCAGTGTTAACCTTGAGACTTTGTAATAAAGCATTTTTCGACTTCCTCCACAGATTTTCAAAAAGTTGCGTCTCTCTACACCTCACGTAGCGGGGAATCTGTGAAAATGTAGTGTTATTTGTCTGTGAAAATAATATAATGTGATTGAGAGGGTATGGGAAAAGGTGAGAGAGCAAGACAGGGTCGAGAAGCCAAGGCAAGCGAGAAGAAAGCAAGAACCAGTCTGAGCGAGAGGGCAGATGGATGGAATGTTTAGACGTGCTCTTGGGAATGTGACAGCGAGAGTGAGAAATCAAGAGGGGAAGAAAACAAACCAGGGAGATTTTTCTCGCAATGCTGTTGGACTGAGGCGATTCATTGTGAAAACTACAATAGAGGCTTTTCCGATGGTGCCATTACTTCAACAGGCGAGAATTCTGCACAGGCGACCCCGCAGAGGCTTGAAAGATGCACAAAGGATAGCTTTCAGAGTTGGGCAACAAGAGGGCACATGCATACGTACACATACGCCAACTCAGAGCACTTTCATAAGAGTAGTCACTAGATGCCAATCTAGTTCAACTTATTATCAGTGATATCAAACTTATCAGTAATATCTCAAAACGACCTATGATACCATAACAGATTAGGACATGCCAAACAATACAATGCTCTTCTATTAACTTATTTAACTACATTTTCATCATATTGCCTTAAAGAAACAATATCTCATATTGTGGCTTGTATATTTAAGGTTTAAAAATAATATTTAGTGTACTCTGTGTTCTTCACAATGTTATCTGCCTCACCTACCTTCATGTTTATACAAGAGAACACACACACACACTCCCAGGCTAAGGAAGTAGAGGTGTAGTGATCATTTTATAGCTCTAACGAAGAACTTGGTTAAAGATTAAATGGTGCAGTGGCAGTCCAGATAGTCCTATTGTCATGGGGGTTTTTTTTATTACATTGTCTAGGGAACATGGAAAATGGGTAAACATTCTATCAACATCATGAGATCATGACAGTCAAAAGTTCCCCTCTTGGACTAGTTTGGTCCCAGAGTTTCAGCTACACACATATAAACATTTAAATAATTCTTGTTAAGATTTATTTAATGTAAGGCGACCAATTAAGCAGAGCCTGTTCTGAATAATTTGCCGTCTGTCACTGTGTATTATCATCATAGTTATTTGCATCAATTTGCAACCAGAAAAGTATGACAATGAAACACATCTGAATTACAGGAATCACAAAACCCCTTTATTTTCAAGTACTGTTTAACTGTGCATGAAGTATGTCATGGATGGCTGAGAGAGTTGAAAGGGCCACCAGATGCATCTGGGTCATTCCACGAAATCTGTGCCTTAATTCTCCATTTCGATTTTAAATGAGATTTTAATCATTATAAGAGACAAATATGTCTTTCTAATTGTCTTGTTACATTTTAAAATCACAATACATGTTAGAATACAGCTATGACTGTGCCTTTCAAAAAGAAACAGGGTTGACAGTAACAAAGTTGACAGTTTTACAGTTCATTTATATATACACAAATATATTTTCAATAATAAACTGTTTACTGTACAAAACCACAGAAAGAAGTATTGACTACTTAAAACCTTTCCCTACTGACTACATAATGGATTCTAAGATTAAGTGATAAAAAAGACCATTGTTATATTCTGAATCAATTATGATGTCATACTGACATATTTATCATTGTATATCGTTTTATGAAAGGGCGAGTAAAAGTGCTTGAAAAATGCAAAAGGTATTCTAATATGGCCTATGTAGAAAAATATGAATTATTGTTTTACAAAGGCATTTTAATATAGCCTACTATTTCCATCTATATAACACAAAACGCCATAAAAATGGTTTAGTTATTGTTTACACCTGTTAATAAGAGACACAAAAAGCACCGTGGAGTGACCAAAGGTGATTCTATTAACAGAGACGGGTTTCCTTTACCTTGGTCATGAACCGGTCGGCTTTGGTATGTTCCTCGTCTTTGAAGACAATGTCAGGGTTGTAGTTGCATACGAGCTCATTGAAGCGTTCCGAACTGCTCGTTATCCTGCCCTCCGCTCTTCCGCTCGCTCCCAGGTTGTTCTCAGAGACACCGGGCACATACTGCTTGTAAGACATTGGAGTCAACTTGCGTTGCCTATGGCGACTGCCGTAACCGGGACCCGGCCCGCATCCGTCAACCGCCAGCCATGAATAAAGACACGCAGTCAGCAGGCCGAGCCTTGCCAGCCTTAACCAAGGAGTCAACGTCATTGACGCGCGTGAATTGTGCCAGGAGATCAGCGAGCCGCGAAGCCTGCAGCGCGAGCGTCTCTCCCAGCACCTCGTGGCATTTCGTTAACACAACTGACTTTTTCCATGTCCAGATCACGGTGTTGAATTAAAATGGGCACTCGTGGGGATTAGGCTCGTGAATCATTGACCAAAGTGTAATGGCTTCCAGATTAAACTGATTATTTAGACCTTAACATCAATGCATCCGACATCCAGACATGGTGAGTGTTTCAAACTGAAGAACTTTCCATATAATTAGGATAAAATATCTAGCTCTCAAGGAGCTTACACTGGTCAATCCATTCATATAGCCAAATTTCAGCATTCCAAGCAAAGATGGATTGATCGCATCCTCGTTTTCGTTTGTAGATATTGGCATAGCAACAGGTGCTTCATCCCATCATCCTACCCCACCTTGGACAGCTCCGCGCGAAACTGCGTTTTCTGCAATAATGTTCACAGCGCGTGTCTCTGTTTGTCCTGCCTCATAGTCGCGCTCAAACATAATTTCATTCCTTTACTGTATGAGGGCTCTGACTCTGAATCAACATGTGTTTGCTCCCGCTTTTAAGCGTTGCGTTGAGTATTTGTGACCGGACAAAGATCGCCCTCCCTTCCTGCGCGCGCTCCGGGACAGTAGCGCATACGCCTCCTCGCGCGCGTTTCCAGTCATGCAGCTGGGAAATCATTACAGTGAATTGCAATGAGTGCAGAGTTTTACTTTCCTGTGCTGTATATTTAACAGAATACTTGTCTCTCCTTTGAAACAGGAATGTATAGGATTATAAATCAATAGCCTAGGCTATTTCTCAGGGTCGTTTTAGATTGATCTTATGTGACAACATGCACATACATTGTACTTATTTGTTGATGTAAGTAGGCTACATAGCTAAGGCCATCTAATATAAAGTGGGACCAAAAAATATAATTACACACAAAGCCTCGTGTGACAACTAGCCCCAGACTCACCAATGGTAGCAAAGTGCTTAAAACTACCCATTTACTCTCAGGCCATCAGCTTGCATTTACTTGCAGGTGATGGCCATTGACATGTATCTAGGTTTCACTGACAGCTTCCAGTTAAGAGATAACATATAGTCATTAACAACATTTCTGTGATGAATTTTTCTCATTCATGATTCACCTCTCTTTGTTTTTTGAAGACACAGGCTGACACATACACCCTGTGCCGAGAAGACCTCTGGGCTGTTAACACCCATGTTTTATCAGCTTCGTAATGTTAAACCAACTCAGAACAATGGCTCAAAATTAGAAGACAATGCAAATATCGTGAGTCAATATGGAAATGCTAGCGAGAGTAAGAAAAATAAAGAGCAGCAAAATATCAAAATGATTTCCGCTGACCCACGATATGCATTCAGACCTTTGGCATCTCCGACTATTAGTTCACACACACCGATAAACCATGTAAAGGTTAACACTCTTAGGAAATCTCTCAATCTTTCATATTTAAACATTTTATATTCATTTTCCTTCATAATATATATATATTTGTTTTTCAAAAACATGCTTTCAGGTTTAAATTAGACTTTGAATCACAGATGTTTTTCCACCAATAGACAAAAATGACTATGCATGTACTAATACTAATATATTTCTGTTTGAAACTTTTCAAAAACTTTAAACTTTATTTTCAGATTTAAATTACATTTTTAAATGATCGATTTTTATTATAGTCTCAGACTAATAGACAAAAAAAAAACATTATAAGGTAAGATGTAATTTTGTGTTCAAGTAATTTATTTATGATCCAAGATCATGCAGTAGGTCTTTTATTATGCTCTTCCAAAACTCTGGCGGACAGTTCAATCTCACGTCCCAGACACCACAAATAACAGCAAATGTGGGGAAAGGCTTAATCACAAGTGCAAACACTTTCAAGAGCACAATCAGTGATACTGACATTCCGCCAAGGGGAAATAGAGAAAATAACTGCCATTAAACATGAAAGGGAGGAGATGACAATAAAAAATAAACACGACTGTTTCAAAATGGAAACTGTGTAATTGTTATTAGTATTTCTGCATCCCCCCACCCCGTAGCCTCTTAAGCGACCTCACTCCCCCACTTCAGGATGGGAGTATATAGAACAGTGAATGGCTGAGTTTCCTGAGCAGCCACAGCACTGAAAATGAGATCTTTCCTGCCAGAGTTACTCTAGCCCTCCTTTCCCATTACAGACGAATGGTGACTACACCTGGCCTTATAATAGTAAAGTACCGTTGAGCTCATGCTACTTTACTTGGCCTCAGCAAAATTAGATGCTGCATCATTCGCAAAGCCCTCGATTCCAAAACTGCCTCGAATAGTCAGCTGATCTTCGGGGGTGATGGTGTTCAATCAATCATGTCAAATGTTACAGAGCACGTTTACGTAACACATGCTTGTAAATAAGGTAGAGGCACTTAGACTTAGTAGGAAAATGCTGACTAGACGCTTTAAAGAATATGTTTCCTGAGACAAAAGCTGGGGGGACCGAGATGAGGGGGTCGCCGAGAAGAGTCAAGGAACTGACACCCATTATGACCCACCACCATCGGTCAATTCTATCGTCCCTCACCCTGTTATCACTGCAGGAAGAGGCAGGGCGGTGTGTTGTACTGTGCTATGCTAAAAGCACATGATTTCTGGCTTCAGCGCCAACATACAGCTTCATAGGCTGCCCCTTACCTTAAATAACATGCTTATTGCAGTCCAGAGCAATGTGACAAGGGATCATGGATAAACAGGAGGATTTGTCATAGGTGTAGATACACCGTGCTGCATTATGGCCTGGTTTACTTCATGTAGGCATACCGTCTATATATGCTTGCTCTGTGCTTTTAGAAGAGATTGAAATTTGACTATATAATAATTGTAGTAATACAACAACTGTGACAGAACAATAGCAGATCAGGGTGGAACTTCCTGACCCAAAACAAACAGGTTAAAGGTCAAGAGAAAATAATATATTGCAGATATACCTGCTATCATGCTGGCCAGATTTAGAAACATGTTTTTACAGCAGTACTCAATGAGGAAACAAACGATATCATGCAAAAGACAACTTCATGTCTTGCTTTTGTATGGCTAATAGCTATTACATACGTTACATAATACACTCAGTCTAGCACAGTTTATTCAGCCTGTTTAAATATTTATTATTAAAAAAATGTAATGTCAATTTAAGAGCTCCGTACTATAAAAGCCTTGTTTAGAATTTCTGTAAATATGACAGTATGGTAGATTAGTGACTGTCTTTATGAGTAAGTCATTGTATCAATTACTCAACCCATTTGTTTAAAACACTGATCGATTCAGAGAACTATTCAAGTGACTTCATGGCTGCATCTAAAATCGCTTGGTAGACAAAAAACAGTATGTGACAAAAGAAGTATGTCCGAATTCACATTACTCACAAAAGAGTAGGAAAAAAGTACCCGGATGACCTTCTACTTCCGGCGAGATTCTTTAGTGTGCACACGGTGGACACTTTACTATCCCATGAGGCCACAGGAGGGGATTTGTAGTCATGATAATTTCAAAGTATGTTACATTACATTAATACTATATAGAACATACTTTTTTTATTTAGTGGATACAAAGTAATTTCTTCTTCAAAATAAGTACCTGTAATTGAATCATTCACTCAAATGATTCATTCAAAAGACTGATTCTTTCCAACGGTGCCTCGCAATGTGTAGCAGACTCAGCGCTTCTCTCCTGTAGCATTCCAGCGACAGCAAGAGTGATTTCATGGTACAAGCTGCGAAAAGAAAACAATTCACAGTGCAAGCTGATTTCAAAGAGCATATTTCCATCTAAAAGAGCAAAGCAGCGTTTGTTGCAAAATGTCACACCACGAGTGTGGCTCATGCAGGACTGCCCTGCATCCCTCGGACGAGCACTTTGAGTGTGTCAGTAGTCTGGGCCACGCCCACACAGAGGCTGCACTGACAGAGACCATTTGCCTGAACTGCGAGAGCATCATGAGTCTCGCACTGCTGCACTCAGATCTCTTTGATGACTCTGCCCACCAGCCGCTTAAAGAGACAGACTCAGCAAGGCCTTGGCAGGACTCGGAACTCATCCGCGTCCCCACGTCTGCATCCGTCATTTCCGGGCATAGGAGGCATTGTGTTTGTTGCCAGTAATGCACCCACCCACCCCACCAGTTATATTGCCACCCAGACCCCTTTCCGCTGTTCTAGCAAATCAAAGACAAAACGAACACTTTCACAAAAAGAGCGTTTCTCCTCTGTTTCATGCTGCTGCAAGCATCAGCTCTCTGCCACGGTGCGCAGCCCACTGCGGAGCAGGCTTTTACAGTTGCTACTTCTTCATCCCCAAGAAGGATTGCGGCCTCAGGCCCATCCTCGATTTGAGATTTCTGAACAGATTCTGAACATTCAGAATGCTAACTTTGAAACAAATTGATCTGCCCAGGGGATTGTTTTTTATCAGTAGATCTGAAGGACGCATACTTTCATATCCAGATAGCTCCCCATCATAGACTGTTCTTGAGATTCACATTCAAGGAGGCCCTGAAAATTCAGCAGTTAGCGACGGCATTCAGACTAGGGAGCAATCTCCCCTTGAAGACATTTCAAAAGCTACAGGGCCTCTTGGCAGCAGCCTCCTCAGTAGTTCCATTGGGTCTGTTACACATGCAGCCCCTACAACACTGGTTGAAGGCCCGCTTCCCACCTTGAGCATAGCATTAGGGCTGTATTATTCTCAAGGTGAACCACGGCTGTACCAAAGCCCTGGTCCCCTGGAAATCGTCCCATCTATGTCAGTTGTGCGTGGAACTTGGCTAAGTTTCCAAAAGAAAGGTAGTGGTGACAGATGCCTCCAAGACTGGTTGGAGCACACTGTGTGATGGCAGGCCGGCCTTTGGCTCTTGGGCAGAGCCGATGTTGAGCTGGCACATGAACTGCCTGGAAATTATGCCAGTACTCCTGGTTTTCAGAGAATTTCAGCTGGACCTCATAAGGCACCATGTCCTTGTCTGGTCAGACAACATGACAGTGGTAGTCTATATAAATCACCAGGGGTCTCAGGTCCCGTCTACTGAACAGACTGGCATGCCTTTGGGCACAGGACAATCTCCGCTCAGTAAGAGCTATACATCTGCTGGGCTCCATGAACACCGGAGCAGATATTCCTTCCCGGAACGGACTGCCTCCAGGGGAATAGAGACCCCACCCCAAGACGGTTCGAATGATTTGGAAAATTTTCGGCCAGGCAGAAGTGGATCTCTTTGCATCGATATTCTTTTTTAGGGAAAAGGTCTCATTAGCCCACATGTGGCCCCCTCTGTGCCTTTATGCCTTCTCTCTGGTAGCACTGCTCCCTCAGGCTATCAACCGAATGACAGATGCTCAGTCTTACACGTGGCACCACTCTGGCAGAACCAGCCGTAGTTCCCAGGAATGGATCAGCTGCGGTCTGCAGCACCGTGGCCAATCCTGCTGAGAAGGGACCTCCTTTCCCAAGCAGAGGGGTCAATCTGGCATCCCCAGCCTCAACCTATGGCCTCTCGACGGAGCCTACAAGCCTCACCGGAGGGTCATGAACACGATCTCTGAGGCTAGGGCACCTTCGACTAGGCGCCTCCTTTTCTGGATGCTGCACAGCCCAGCATATAGACCCCATGTCTTGCCTTTTCCTGCAGGAGCTGTTGGATGGCATACGCGCTCCACCCACTCTCAAAGTATACACAGCAGTTATCGTGGTGAACCATGATCCTATAGCTGGCCAGTCAATTGGGAAACATGACCTGGTGGTCAGATTTCTCAGAGGGGCCAGGACACGAAAACCTGCCTAGCCCCAACATGGTCCCTTCATGGGACCTCTCCATTGTCCTGTGAGCATTAGGGGCCCTCCATTTGAGCCAATCTTCGGCTTCTCTCACTAAAGACCGGTCTCCTGCTGGCTCTGGCATCAGTCAAGCGAATTGGTGACCTGCAGGCTCTCTCAGGGGACGCTTCCTACCTCGAGTTTGGACCCAACAGCGGCAAAGTTGTCCTTAAACCCAGGAGAGGCTATGTGCCTTAGGTGTTCTCCATGCAAAGTCATCTCACTCTGTGCTCTCTCCTCTGCTGAGGGTGAATAGACACCACACCTTGGACTTGCAGTGCCCTATCGGGGTGAGGGCCCACTCCACCAGAGGAATGGCCTCCTCCAGGGCCTAGTCTAGTGGCCCTGTCTAGTGGCCCTGTCGTCCACTTTTATCAGGTTCTATAACCTAGATGTCCTGGCCCTTCAGGAACGGGTTCTGTCTGCCTAAATCAGTCTCCGTCCTCAGGGGTTTTTCCTTATAGATACCATACCTACAGGGTCCGGTCCCGAACCCGAGCCTGCCATTTTTGGGCATTCTAAGTCCTTGACTCTAGTAGCCTGTCTGGGGCCTTCGTCAATGAGCGGAACAAGCATTACTTATCCTGCCGTGCTGCTGCGCATATGCGCGAGTTGATGCTATTGCTATTCAGTTGAGAAATTCTGACTAAATGGCCTTTTTGCCCTACTTAAATAGCCAGTCCATTCTAAAGAGCTAAAAATCCATTTATCTGTGAAAAGCACAGATGTGAACTAATCAGGCTTCAGTATTCAGAGAAATACTAAGTTTCCCCATACAGGCCAGCAACGGACGTAATGCCCATTCCCGTTGTCTCAGGGAACTGAGGTTACATTAGTAACCGGAGCGTTCTGCAACCGATTCTTCATGAAACATTTTATTATATATTAATTTAAAGAAATAATAGTAATTGTTGAAGTGATTAAGTTGTTTGAGTGTATTGCCACTCAGAAAACAAATCGATATGGGAATCCGATGCAAAATTAATCTAATTCTCATGTCCTATTCTTGGTTTTTTTCCCCCGTTTATGTCAGTTCTTTTCTTACAAAAACACCCTTGGGCTCTGTGTGAGAGGCTTTTTCTCGAGTGTGTGAAGGGAGTGTGTCATGAGTGTGTAAGGTGGGTGTGGATGTGCCATTGCAGGCGGGCAGCGCAGCCCATTATCAGTTGATTAGCAAGTCTTTTCCGGCTGAGAGTTTTCTATTTTCCAGAAGGAATAATATCTTCTAATGCACTTTGGCACACACTTCAAACAACCGCCAGGAAAGCTAATCTGCCTATTTCCCCCTTCATTCTTGTGTTTTGACAATAACGATAGCCTATCGCAACCTGTGAAAGACTGCCTGTCTTCCTCTTGTCTGATATGATTAAGTAATTTTAGACCAGTAAAAAATGCCCTCTGCTGATCACCAGAAGTGACAACCCAATATTGTTGAACTAAATGTTTCTGATGTAAACTGACAGAGGACAAGCCCCAACCTTCCGTCATTAAAGGCACATCTATTTGTTAGTTTGAGTTCACATGATCAATGTAACAATACGCTTTAAAAAGTGACTCAGACGCTAAAACTTAATTTTAATATTCAAATCAGATTTTGAATCCCACATTTCCAATGTCCCCACACTTTAAAGTAAATAAACAATTTGAAAAATTATAATAATAATTATTATTATTATTAACCTTTATTTATCCAGGTAAACTGTTTGAGAACCACTTCTCATTTACAAACATGACCTGGCATACTAAACAATGGTGTAATATTTGATTACACAGTGGTTTACTACAAGCTAAATACCAATTAATTAATATAGCATAAATCATAATTTAAATCCTATTTTAACTTTAAGCATACTTTAAAATGTGCTGCCAAAAACTGCTTTTTTTAGTAAAAACTTCAGTAAAAACTTCTTGGTTTAACTGTTTTAGTAGAGGAAATTCAACGATAAACAAATCCCACATTTTAGGTCATCCGACATCAGGACATCCATCAAAGAGCACAAAAAAAAGACAAGAAAACAAAAATCAAGACAGACAAATCATAATCAGTGGCCGGGATTTCTTTTTCTGCTTTAAGAGAAAAAAGAAAAGAGGAAAAGGAAATGAACACTCAACAAGGAAAACGGATGGACGATATAGAGGTGGGGGGTGAAAGGGAGAAAGCGAGTGGCTTGCACTCTCCTGATGATGTAGGGCTTTTATCTGCCATGGGCATCCGTGAAGGGAAAGCACAGGATGGGTCAGCAGCGGCGTCTCTACAGGCCTGCTGACAGACCTGGGGCAAAATAAAGACCCTGATTAAAGCTGGCCAGCTACAGGCAGAGGGACAGCTGGGGGAAGATGTATGGACAGAAAAGCACACTAACACCAGAGCTAAACATAACCACCACAGCGCCATTAAAGCTGTAGTCAGGTGTTCAGATGGCAAGAAATGTATGCTGACCTCCATGGAAAGGTCCTTAGCAGATCCAGAACCAAAATGGGTTTAAAATGACTGACAAATGACACACTGGTTGGAAAAAACAGGTGTAAACACATTTATTCTTTTCTCATCATTTCAGTTTAGGGAATGAGAAGAAATGGTTTGTCACAGTCACCAACTTTGCTTTAAGGTATACCGCTTGAATTTTCAAACAAATTAAAAGGTCACATTTTTTCTCTTTTTTGTCAAGTATTCATGCTCACTGCATTTTCTTTGTCCCCTATAACAGTTCTCCATTAATAATGACGTAAAAAAGCCATCCATATATGATCTATCAGTGTAGGACAAACAGTCTTTCATCACGTCACTCTTGAATCCAATTGTTTTGAGCTGTAAAAGTGCATTTTGTTCACTCCAAAATTAAACACTCAGCATGACTGGAAACGTTATCTTGAAAGACATCTCAGAGCATTTTTGGCCATACACTGAAAATCAATGGGGTCAAATATTTTGAACCTCAAACATTCTTCAAAATATCTGATTTTGTGTTCCAGGGAACTATCCCTTTAAGCAATTATTTACATTTACCTAATGTAGCTACTGTAAATGATACTCTTAAGAAAATCAGATTTTTGCAACTATCATGTTATTAAAATATGGTTGAGGGAGAACCTGAAGTATAGAGATTTTGTTATGATGGATTTGTGGTACACTGTCCTCTACTGGCCACCACTTGAAGGACATTATGACATGTATGACGCTTCCTATGTATATTGTGCAGTTACTCTACGTGACCTCATAAATTTCCCCCTGGGGACAAAAAGCATTTCAAATGAAATGAGATTGTTTAAAATGACGCAGATACGGAAACAAATTCATAAATAATACAATCATACAAAAGAATAAACAATGTAATCAGCAAATAAAATGTGTACACCATAAATACTGCACTGTATAAAACTTGTGATTATCGAATCAAGAAGTCCACATTTATCAATCACAGCCTCGTAGTGTCAATGAAACAGGAAATGGTCATGGGCGACGATTGTCCCTCCACACAGTTCAACCCAAAACATGAACTAACTGTGACCTTATTGCCCAATTTAGGTGTTCTTAAATCAGAGCAAACACCTTCTTTTGGTCATCTGCAAAGGCATAATTGTGTGTTAACATTTCATAATATAATATTGCACATTCAAGTTCCACATAAAAAAATAACAAAAACAGGAACAAAATCCCTAAACATTCACAGTTGTCTTGGCCTAAAGCTTGAAATCAATGGCAGCTGCTGTCAGACTTTGACTTTAACATACATTTTTAAACCTAAACTCTCAAAAAAAACAAAAAAAAGTGTCTCTCAAACTAGAATGTTTTCTCACACCGAACATATAATCTCCAAGATCGGTGTCACTTGTTCCACGTTCATCCCTTTTCTCAGGTTCTTCACTTCAGTTAGAAGCAGACAAACGCCATAATAATGGACTTCCTGCAATAAGGACCCACAGTACAACAGGGATTGGATTCGTTGGATGACACTAAAAATAGTGATATACAAAGGGGAAAGCGTGGGGGGCCCACCAGGATAGAACTCAACACTCATTCCACCACCAGGAAAAGGAAACGTGGTCATGGCTGTGATGTCATCCTCTGAAATAGCTCTCCTGTCTGGATGCATGTCAAAGTCCTCTGAAAGCCATTGTTAATTTCTCATAAGGCGTTAGTTCAAGGCGTCCAGTGATTTAACATCCCTTTTTTTAAATGCAGTAATATGCAAAAATATTACTGAAGTAAACAACATATTAAACTGCAGTTGCAGAAACCCACTCCGGAGATTCCATCAGTCGATATACATCGTTCAGGCAACCTTTGTAAACAGCTCTGGTGACCATTCACCTATAATGGATGTCAAATAGTTCTGGTCCAAAAGGAGAAAGCCACAGAATCCAGAACCCTTTCCATAAGGTAATGGGCTTCAATAGCCAATAATCTTTGAAAAGGCTGATCACTCTTCAATGAATCTTTGAGAGCCCATTGGCCAGGAGGAGTTTGAGGGGGATGGTTGAACGAGACACAGTCAGAGGCAGTCTGTGGAGACCTGGAGAAAAGAAACAGGAGAGTAAACAAACATTACATCTAACAACCAGAAAAGGTAACTTTGGCAGGCAATGTTTGGGCTGAATGCAAACCAATCAATCAAAGAACAAAAGCCAGTAGGGCGAGAAAAGAAAAAGAGATGCTATCTGAAGATGGACTATGCCAGCGAGTGTGTGTGTTCACATTCAGCAGTGTTGTTTGTGTTGGGCGGAGGGCGATGGGTGTGTATCTTCCAGAAGGAGTTTGACGCCCCAAGGTCCCCAAGGAACCCTTCTCCCCTTCTGTCCCCTCTCACTTTCCTGAGAGAATTGTGTTTTTTCTATCTGAGGAAAGAGACCTACCCATAGAGAAACATGGCCTGTGTGAGGAACACCTCACCCAAAGACTAACTACAAACACTGGCAAATGGCAGCATAGTGCACACCCCTTGTCCTTTCAAGATACAATGCGTACATGCACAAATCTTTCTCCTCACATATTTTCCTTGAGATAAATGTTAGAATTAACCGTTACAAAAGGTCAATACAAGTTAAGGTCTATCGACACCATATGTGGTGTCATGATGGAAATAAAGGGCCTTAAAATTTCAAATCCACAATATACATTTACTTATTTAGAAAAAGAGCGGCACTCATCAAAATAAGTGGTAAAGAAATAATAAATCATTTTCATAGGGATCTTCCCCTTCAAAAAAAAAAAGACAGACAGACGGTTCAAAATATAAAAGACTAACCAAAGGCACGGATGAGTTCTCTTTGCAAGGCCCATGTGACTGTGTTGATGAGGCAGGCGGATGTGAGTCCAGCAAAAAGCATATTGTACAGGAAAACAATGTGGAAACTGCCGAGCCAGTTATACCGTCCAAAGTCTCCAAGCAGATCAAACCTTGTAATTCCTACATGTAGTTACATGAAAAAGAGGATCATTATAAAGTATCAATTCAAATTGTAATACACAATGGACACATATTGCTGAATTATTGCTAACTACTGCCGTCTTGTGGACAGACAATACATTACAAATTGAACTTGTCATTCATAAAGTTTGCTACAGTATCCATTTATTAAACATTTTCACTAATTTGAATATAATTTAGCAGATTTTACTCTAAAATCAGTGCTGAAAGAAATATGCAAATTATGTCTTGGCCACCAACTGACCTCAAAATCATACAATAATGCAAAAAAAACATTAAATAATGACCAATAATTTTAAAATACTTACCCAATGTGCGGGAGAAAACAGGCAGGGCTGAACTGAGTATTAAAAGAGAAACACAGTTCCCTATAATCTGTGGAGAGATGCAAACAATTCAATTTGACTATAAAGAGTCACAGGGGCGTAAATTTCATCTAAAAGTTGGGGGGGGGGGACAATAAACATGAAATTTCTCAAGAGCAATTTTTGAAGGGGACACAAATAATACAGCCAATACAGCCATTAGAAAAAAAATTATCTAATGTCCGTTTTTCTTTTCTCTGTCATTTTATCTGACCAACAACACAAAGCGATAGTAGTTTAAATACGATTAAGGTTCACCACGCAGTCATATTATAATTATTAAATTATCTTGCGTCCTCCACATAGTATTTTATACTATGATATTCAGATATTTAGATATTCAACTGCAGCAAGCCTCTGATCTGCCACTTATTATCATATTGAGCAAAATCCAACACAGATCTGACTGAACTTTCGGTTTAGAATTAGCCAATTTTTAGAATTTTGGGGCGGGTTGCTTGAATTTTGGGTTCGTTAGCCTATTATTCGTAATGAAAAACACAACAAAACAGCACAATGACACACTCCCTTAAATAGGCGCTTTTACGCTTTGAAACCAAATCTTCGATAATCTTGTCTGTCAGCGGTTTGCTCGTTCGGCTGGTGCTGTATTGAGCAGACACGTTCAGTTTTTAATTGTTTTGTCAGTTCTCTAACTGAACTAAATTATTTTATTACTATACAGCGGAGCGGGGCGGTGCGGCGGTGAGCAAGTGATGTTAACAGTGTTTTGCCTAATCTGTATTCAAAGAGAAAAGATTCACTTCATCTGACGTTTAAAGTGAATAAAATAGCCTTGACAGCTACTTACTGGGGTTTCACAACTGCTGTCTGAAGAGCCTTGTTCGCTCCCCAAACTTGTGTGGTAGTTTTTCTACGTTCTATGGGTTATGTTAGTTGAGGTGCACGGTGGATCAAACCAATGTGAGGCAAGGGGGGAGGGGGGACTCAAAATGTTTCTAAACTTAAAACGCATTTTTTTGTCCCATTTGCGTTTGTATTGTTTTACTACTTACACATTTATTAAGTATAAATTGTTATATTATTTACAATACTCAGCATGGTTTTTAGGGGGGGACAGCCCTCAGATTGGGGGGGGGGGGTCACAGCATCTGAATGTGAGATAACAGTTTTTTCATGACAAGTATGACAGATCTCTGTACCTGTGTGAGAGTAGTGTCCCGTACACGGGGCAGCAAACCGGTGAAGAGTGGAGAGCTGTAGAAGCCGACGACCGAGGAGACCATGAGATACAGGATGATGACCACCTGCACTGCAGCTCCCAGAGAACCAAACATTGAGAATGAGGCAAGCCCCAAGTGAGGGTCCTGCAACAGAAAAAAAACAATCATTGTGAGATTATGATAATTAATTATTACTGCATTACGTTTATGGTGCTTTGGTAAGTTTTTTGTTGAAGGAAAAGAAAAATAGCATTATATGGTTTCATCAAATTATGAAATTTTCCACAAATTACATTTTCAAGTCCATCTATAAATCCTGTAAGAGAATAGGCCATTGTCATGCATCTCACCTCCATCCCTCTAGGCATAGCAGATTCATCGAAGAGCAGCTCCAGCACATGGAAACAGACCATCAGCACACACACCGCCTGAGAAACACCGTTCATTTGGTTATTTGGTAATCGTAACCAGTATAAGTATTTGGTATTGCATAAGGTTTACTCTTACAGTCAAAGCTAAAAGCAGCAGCATGGCCACTGGGTATCCCAGGTTGCGTTGCCATGGAGATACTCTCTTCCGCAACTCTAAATGGAAGAAATAAGAATGAAAAGCAATTCATGATAGTTAAATGGTTCATGTATTAAACCGTTGTACATGCATGTTCATACCTAAAGCAATGCGTTTGGACTTCACACTCAAAAAATCCCTGTTGATGGCCTCTACGTTTGCACTGATCCAACAGGAGGCATTACCTAAAACAGATAGAGTTAGTTAGTTTATATGTTTAGGAATCCATTTTTTGGCAATGTAAATCCTGGTTCATAATGCCAGAAAAACATCTTTAGACAATGAGAAGAAAATGAGAGAAAGAAAGAGAAATCTTTATAAGATGGGGCCACTTCCTTAACAGCAGCCAGTATGTCTCTCTCATATCCTGACACTCACTTTTCAACTTCCTCGACAGAGAGGCCTCTTCAAACACTGTGCAGTTCATTGTTTCTTCCAAGTTCTCCAACAACTTTAAAAAAAAAGAAAAAAGAAGACGACTCTTAATGTCACACTTTTAAATTCTAGTGTATATATGTAAAGATAAATTAGAAGTTTAGGATCAGTGAGATTTTTTTTTTATTTTGTTTGAAAGATTAATACTTTTATTCAGCAAGGATGCATTCAAAAGGATACATTCAATTAATTAAAAGTGATTAAAAGTAACATTTATAATGTTTCAAATAAATGCTATTCTTTTAAAAATTCTACTCAAACAATCCTAAAAAAAACTGTATAACAGTTTTGACAAAAATATTAAGCAGCACAAATTTTTTTAACATTGATGATAATAAGAAATGTTTCTTGAGCAGCAAGTAACCAGATTAGAATGATTGAAAATTCAGCATTACATCAAAGGAAAAAAATCAATTATAAAATATATTAAAATAGAAAACATATGCAAATTAAATTAAATAAAATACAAAACACAAACAAAAAGTACATTTTAACACAAATATCTTGTCCACTTACCCGAGGTTTGACCAATAAGCTCCCAGTGACGCTAAACATACGTGAGAGCCCAAAGGGTGTGCACACTGTTACAAGACACAAAAGGAAATGTGATGCAACAAATCTATATATGAGAAGTCAAAAGCAATAAAATACCAAACATCAGATTAATACAAAACATAACCCAACCAACAAAAACAACATCAAATAATATACACTTACACAAAAGCAGCAGAACTCCAAAAAGTGAGATTCCAGAATAGAGATAGGGCAGGTAATATTCCCACAGGTCTGAAAAGCACAGGAAAAGGAGCAGAATGTTACTAAACCTTTCTCTTGCTCTTGTACAATTAAGAGGAAATTTGGGAGTCTAGCTGACATTAAAAATTATGATCTATTCAATCAAAGAGACTGAACATGTGTAGCACAGTCTCCAATGTTGCCCTTACCGTAAAGACTCTCACGGGCGGTGTTGTGATGGAGAAGAGCTGATGCCACCCACACAATGCCCAGCACCAACAGACTGAGGAGGAGCAGCATCACTGCAGTCTCATACACCCGTGCCATAATGCCCTTTCAGAGGAAAACACTCATATCAGACCTGAATTCAGATGCTATAGAGATGTGTTTACGGTTAAACTAAAGACATCATTTTACCTTTTTGGACCCAGCAAATCCTTCTGATTCAGTAAAAAAATAGGCGAATGGCATTAGGAAGACCAGAGAGAGGTTTGAGAATAAGAAGACTAGGTTCCACAAGCCTGAAACAGAGACAGGAGAAGAATGAGTGATTAAACGAAAGACGATATTGTACTCTACCCATATTAGAAAGCAAAAACCCAACACACCAATACATATTTGTGTGTTTACACAACTGTTAAAAAGTTCTGGGTCTCCACTAAAATATTAAGCAGCACAACTGTTTTCACCTAAAAAGTGCTTATAAGAAGAAAATGTTTCTTGAGCACCAAATCAGCATATTAGAATGATTTCTGAAGGATCATGCGACACTGAAGACTGGAGTAATGATGCTTTGCCATCACAGGAATAAGTTACATTCTAAACGGTGGTACACATCAACAACATTTACCCATGTATATATAATACCGTGTGTTCAAATGAACTACCAGGTAAATACAAAGAATAGAGTTAACTTACAGACCACTAGGTGGCAACCATGTGCCATACTAACTTCATCTAGCTCTTCCTCAGTGCTCTGTTTATTTCTCAGTTGGTCTGATAATTATATTGTGATCACATACAATCCTTACAGCTTATGAGATCTGGTGTTACACGTGCACTATAAAACAGCATTTCACCATATGCCGGCATCAGGAATAAATCAAAGGGATTTTAAACTAAATTGTGGCCTTGGATTTCATCCTCATACTTTTGGCAGACTAGTTGCTATGCCGAACATGTGCCCCACAGAGCTGTTAGTCTTATTAGTTTGTGTTCCCACACTAAGTCCTTGTGGAAATAAAAACAATACCAATCGAGTTCAGATTTGGGTGACAAAATACTGCCTGAGAATCTGAAGTTGTAATTGATTAGATTGATAACTCGATTGACTCTTTGAAAACTGATATGGTATAGTCACATAATCCACATGTGTGTAAGGCCCGTGAAACTGGTCCAATCTGCCGGTTCGCCAATTCACAGGGAAGGTCACACGTGTTCTGTCCTCATTCATGCAAAGTATTGGTTGGTTAAATTTGTAATATATTAATCATATATTTACTCGTTTATTTCATCTGACTCCATAAATGAAAGGTTTTAATAATATCTGTGCCTCACTAAAAGTGAGCGAATGTTTGACTATTCCTTTTAACCATTAAGTGAACAAAGTCAAAATCAGTTAGAATAATCAAATGTAACAATTTATTATGTCAGGTAAATGTATCATGCCAATTTCATAATCAATTCAAAGATAATCGATACAAAACATCAAATGCTCAGGAATAAAGAGAAGATGCAAACCCAACTTTTAAGAAATACGTGAGGCTTGAGAGATTTCTTTCTCTCAAGCCTCACGGGCCGACCTCAAGTACAGGAAAAGGCCCCGAATTCTCTGCTGCATACCATTAAATAGCCAGACCTCTTTCACATGGAAACATGTGCTAACAAAAGAAATTTGCATGCAGTGGTCACACCTTGAGGGGGGTGGGTAACCATCTGCTTGAGAAACTTTCTTTGTAAGTCAGTTTATCTATAAACTCTTAAAACCTTATTACCTTTTATTTTATCTATCTGGATATGAGATATCTGTACCACTCACTTTGAGACATTTCAAATGACACCAAAAACATAACAGTCGATGATAAACATTCACATTAAACCATATTCTTGTGTGAGTTCTGTCGTTTGCGGAAGTGAGGTCAGTATTTTCAGTCTTACATGTGCAAAGCAAACCTTCAAAGTTTTTCATTTGTGCGTGTGTTTGTACCGTGGATGAGCGAGCCATTGAGCCACTGCATGTAGTAGCTGTGTGGGAATGTCAGCAGAACTTCATTGGACAGGATAGAGATGGGCAGAAGCAGCACGGCACACACAGCCACTGAGAGTGTGAATGTACACAGCCACAGCCTACGGAGTGAGAAAAACAATCAAAGGAGGGCGAGGAAATGTTTTTGCAGCCCTTTACTTTGACAGTGTCAGATGTGAAGAAAGGTGGATCTTAAACGCCACGCTGGAGATCAAAGGGCAATCCGTCCACTTACAATCATTCAGCGCAAACTATACTAATACTAACCAATAGCGTGTCCTTTAGGTAAAGTCAGTGTGAACTGCTGTGCAATGCACAATTTTACAGACATAATGAGACATTTCCAAGTGAATTTAAATATTTCATTGCTAAAGTAAGGTGGGAGCTAATTTTATGCATTTGGAATTTATTGGATGTGAAAAATGGGAGCCAGACTGAATTTGAGATTGTTAAAATAATGGCTAAATACATTTCTGACTATTATTGTCCATTATCCAACAGTAGTGCAGTCTAAAATAAGAAATTACATTTTCATGTAACGTTGATACTTTACTTGAAAATTCTGTCACCATTTACTCACCCTCATGTTCAAAAACCTGTATGAATGTTGTTCTTCTGTTGAAAACAAAAGATGATATTTTGAGGAATATGGTTAACCAAACAGTAAAAATAATACTATGGAAGTCAATGGGGTCCATCAACTGTTTGGTTTCCGACATTCTTCAAAATATCATCTTTTGTGCTCAATGGAAGAAAGAAATTCATAAATGTTTGGAACAACTTGAGGGCGAGTAAATGCAATCTTCATCTTTGGGTGAACCATCCTATAAATCAGTATTTTTTGCTTCTTTTATTACTGATTACTTACGCAATTTTGTTGACAGTGGCATCCTCAATGTCTTCTGTGGGCAAAAAAGGAAAAGGAAATAAGTTTCTCTGCACAACACTATCCCACTGCAGACATACTGATGTGTGGACTCACAGTTCACAAAATAACAAGATCCCAGAATGATGCAGATTCATTATGAAGCTATTCCATGAAGTAAACAACACATTTTTTTTTTTTTTTTTTTTTTGGGGGGGAAGCCTTTGTCGATTGATTGTTTATTACTGCACGTGCAGGAAAACAATATCCATTTAAAGAGGAATTGGTCACAATAACAGGGCCGAATTGAGAACATTAGGCAGAGAGAATGAAAAATAAACCTCAAACATTCTCATGCGAGAAGAGCAAAACGTGCCCAATGTGACAGAGCCGCAGGGCAGATATGTGACATTTCCTGGGAGAGCCCCAACCCTAATGAAGAACAGGTTTTCTGCACATATCCTTCAAAACGACTAATATGCAACTGAAGAAACAGCTTCAGCCATCCAAGACTGGTGCACATTTAACCAATGTAATGGACCTTGAGTTTTAGACGCATTAAGAAATACACAAAAATTGAGCAACAAATATTGTGCAGTGATTCTGTTTGTGTTCCTAAATTGGAATATGCATCACCATGATAAGTTTGGCTGGAAGATGAGTACACAATGTTCCATGTGTCTAACACAGGACATGTGTTCCTCTGCACTACAGATCATGTAAACGCGCTAGACAAATGTTGTCAAAGGCTCTCTCCTTACACTTTCCTATCATAGCTACTCTGACCTATAGAAGTATAAAATTATATAATTTAACAAAATATAAAACAATTCTTCAACAGTCTAGCAGTCTGGCTAAAAGTTATGTACACAATGTTCCCCTTTAGTGTGTCTAACACAGGACATGTGGACATTTTTAAAGGTTGCAATGTCACAGGAACAGCTGTGCTCACAGGAAGCCAGGTTTGAAACTATTTCCCTTGTCTCTCCCCATGCTTTCAATTAAGAGCATATACACAAATTGAGACCCCTGAATTCTGTTCCACTATACCTAGCTGTCTTTGAATAATAATGGAACAATGTAAAAAGCCATTAAATAGATGAATTAATATTATGAAATGTATTATATCAAAAAATATTTCAAGAGCCCTGCATTCGGTTCTACTTTGCCTGTTTTTTGAACACAAGAATGTATCCTGTGCGTGGGTTTAACAGTCTAAACAAGCCTGGTGCGTTTTAAACATGTCAGGTATGAGAAAACAATCCCTCAGATTTTCCACTGAAAGCAGTTATAGCAGAACCGGGAGAGAGCATGGTTTTCAATTAAGGGGGTGTACACCAAAACATGAGGTAGTGTTCTCTTATGAAACCTCAAGCAGTGCTCGGGAAGGGCAGGGGGCCTATGTTTATCTCATGGGAACATTCCTCATCCACACTTCTGCCCTCCCTCAATGGTGCATAACTGCTGTCAGCAGCAATCAGAAACTTGAACTCCTCTATGCTGAACATTCATTTTCACAGCTAAAGAACATCAAAACTATTAATCAAATAACAGACGAATGACCATGTCAGGTCGTGCTGACCAACAAATAGTCAGTGTGTAGAAATGTGTTGAGCTCACAGAGCGGCTGCAGTAGGAATGTAATACATGAAACCAAACTACTGCTAAGGGTCCTGGCCACTCCAGTGGTCATGTTAAACTTACCGGTGACAAACTCAGCATTCTTCTTGAAGTGAGTGAGAATGAAGTGCGACAAGATGTACAGGCAAATGAAAAGCAGCACGCAAATCTAAAGCAGAGAAAACAGAAGAAAGTCAGTGCGATTTGAAAACATGAAATGATTTACATTTACAAATACACTGTGGCTTGACTTTCAAGAAGTCTTAACATTGGAAGGGAAAAGGTCACATATACATATATATATATATAAGCTCACATATATATATAAGCTCACATAAACCTAGCATTTTTTGTCCTTTCAGCAACTTTAAAGATCCCCACAATGATCTGCACCCAATTTTATTATATGGAAGAGAGCAGTGTGAACTTCAATAATTTCTTAGAAGATTGGGTGTAAATGCCACTTTGCAAAATATCAGAGATGACATACTGCAGATAACTGTGAGAATGTATGATATGAGTCATGCAGTAAATATGAGCAATATAGTCGTGAACAGGCAGCTACAAGACGTGCTGTGCAAACATGCTGCTTAGATGTGTTGCCAATTAACGTTATCAAGAACACGTTAGACAGAGAGCCTGTAACGGAGCAGAGGTCCTAAAACACACCCCAACACAGCCCCATTATCACTGATATGCTGATGTGCGCAGTCCAGATTGCCTTTATAGCTCTGTCACATAAGAACTCCTAATCAAGGACATTTGGTTCTTAATGATAACGCAGTCCAGTGACAGGACTGGACCGGTCAAAGATGTTATAGGAATCCATTTTGTATTATTGATAAGAGATAATGGGAAAAAATGGGTATTGCAGTGATAAACAAACTGCATTCGGTGTCCTAGAATGTAAAAGCAATAGAAAGTGAATCAATAAGTACAGTGTCCTTTAAAAAAAAAAAAAAAAAAAACCGCTGTCGCTTTTCCTAGGAATCTGAATTCTTAATGAATGAACACCCAAAACACAGATTTGAGAATAAGGGTAACAGCACCAGATGGAGGATGAGGATTACAGCTCAAATGCAAATGAAGAGATAAACCAGTTAGAACTGGGATTAGTGATTACAGTAAAGATTTACAGTCAAGTTTACATTTACAGATTTATCACAGGAACTTAATAGTCGAGTAGTCATATTTATATTGTATATTACTTACATCAGTATGAGAGAGATGCAAGAGTAAAATAGTAGGGGGAAAATAAGTACATTATGAATTAATGAAGCATGCATTAAAGTCTACAAAAAATGGCTCAAAGACATTTATAGACAAGCTAGACACAAGATTTTGTGTTGAATAAAGTCTCTGTGGCTTCACTGCAAATGCTAACGCTCAAAATAATTAGTTTAATTTAAGTTTGCCCTATAGCATAAAATAGCTTTTATGAGTATTTAGAACTTTCTTTTTCTTTTGAGTTCATGAAACTGACACATTTTACATAATCTGAATCGTTTCTTTTTTTAGTTTAATGAACTTGTTTCTTTTAATTTGGTGGAACTTGAATTTAACAAACTTGTCTGGGGATTTCTATTTCCAAGCATGCTTTGCCATGACACTCGGAAGGCTAAGAGTAAATGCTAAAATTAAGTCAGGGTCTCATTTAACATTTACATTTTAAAATAAAACTCCTACAAAGCCACAATCTATCAAATCTGATATCAAAACATTGCCCATAACCTGCTGGTATCAGATCACTTTTGGTGCTATTTTAACACGGGGGAAGGGCAATGCATGACTCTTTCCATTCTCATTCTGCAGGAGAGCTACAGTGGGATCTGTCCACATGACAATAACCTTCTAATTCCATGATTAACCTCAAACCTATTTTCTGATATAAGATCCTCATGTGTAGATAATACTTTTGAGAAATTAAACATTGAATAAACTAAAGCAAAAAAACATTCTGAAGCACCGCATGTCCCATAAAAGAGAGGAAAAGGGACAGGACAGGAAGCTGGGATTTTGTCTTCAAAGTGCCAACAGCAGGGAAAACAATGGGTCTATGGGATACATATCCCTGGAGCTTTGAAAGGTGTTCTCGCTCATCTGTGCTCAGCATTTGAATAGTTTGTCTCTTTTGACAGCATGCATTAAACTTAACTACAGTATATGTTAAAACCGAAACAAAAGATTGCATAACACAATCGAATATAACATGAGAATAATACATGTCCGGTATCATTGTATTACCAGTCAAAGACATTTTCGAAAAATACCTTTTTGTCTACTCAATCAAAGCCAATGGTCCAAAACAACACTGGCCTCAAATGACTTTCATTGTATGAAAAATAAAAAAAAGTTACTGAAAATATCTTCCTTTGTGTTCCACAGAAGAAGGAAAAAAAAAAAACTTGACACAGGTATGGAACGTCATGAGGGCGAGTAAATGACGACAGAAATGTCATTGTTTGGTGCACTATCCCCTTTAAATCCTTTCAAACAACCACAATGACAATATTTGACAATAAGTCCCTGTAATACCCTGTCTGTAAAAGGTGATTTAACAAAAAGAAACTTAACCTTCTATTTAACTAATCTATGTGGGCAATGGTGGGCATGTTTTAAACCTCTTCATCAATTTGGGTCAATGGTATTGAGACTGGCCATATAATGCGACTGTAACTGCAGTATCAACCAGCAACCAACCAGTGCATTTACTGACCAATTTGGCAGGGCTGGTCAAACAGCCGAGCTCAAACGTTCTGAATCGTAGGGCTTATTCAGCTGCTCTGGATAATACTCGCTGCACAATACAAGACCTGGAACGAAGCCCAAGTTATTTCTTGAAGTGAAACAGCCTATTTAGCAAAACGGTCAGCTAGAGCGACCGTGAACTGACACAATGAGAAAACACCACTCATGGTGTGCTGGGATAGATTAGCAAAAAGACAGACGTAGGACAAAAATACTAATAACTTGATTTTAACCGGGACATTAAGGACAGTGTCAGATTCCTTATGCTTTTTTTAAAATGTTATTTGGCCCCTAAAATTGATTTTCACAGTCTTATTACATTTATGATATACAAACAATACAGTGACCGTATGTTATTAATTTATGACAAGCACATTAAATAAATCAGGTGATTTATGCCATTGCCAAATTACATACATTTTCAATCTGAACAATTGTAACTTCAATTTAAAATCAAAATGAGTTGTATATAAATGCACAATATATCATAACATGATACTACAGGTCACTACATGTATTCAGAGGTACTAAACTTAGAATTAGAGCGAATATTGAGCAATACCAAAGGATAAAGATTCAAGTTCGTTTTCATGGGGACCAAATAATAATACAAGTCCAATCATAAAGAACGAAGATCTCTTCTATTAAGCACCTGCAGACGTAAATACAAAGCCCTCTATTGTTGAAGGCCGAGCGACATGTTCAGATGTGCACCTTAATAAAGTCTGTTACACACACACACTGCATTCCTTGCACATCTACAGAGTGGGAACTGTGCCAAATCAGCTACTCCCTCTAACAGGTTGTCACTCTTGAAGATCAACCAAGTACAAAACTGCGACATTGTCATAAATTTTGTGTTGCTTTACAAGTGGGAATTCAATACTTCTGAGTTCCACCCAAGAATCCATCAACAAAAAAGGGTTTTATCTGACATTAAAACATTCAAGTCTCAGTTTAATTCAGCTGTTCATTTCAATTGAATTCATTTGATTTGTGGTAACAAACAATTGTTTGATATTAGTGCAAATAAATATCCTGAAATATCCAAATAATCCTTAAACGTATCACAGCTTCCACAAAAATATTACAGTTTTCAACACTGATAATAAGGAATGTTTCTTAAGCATCAAATCAGCATATTAGACTGATTTATGAAGGATCATGTGACTGGAGTAATGCCATCACAGGAATAAATATATATTAATAAATAATAATATATATAATATAAGATATTTCACAATACTACTGTTTAATTTAGCTGTATTTGTCTTTAAATAAAAGCAGTCTTGATGAACATAAAGTCTTCAAAATACACGCCTTTATTTAAATCAGTGTTTTTAAAAAATAAAATAAAAACTGGTTTCACTTCAAGATCCAGATTTTTGATTGGGCATCAAAAGGTGACCCAACACAGGACCAAAATTGTATTAGTACGTATTACAATTAACTATATAGAATGGAAAACTAATGAATAAGAAAATGTAGGGTGACCAAACGTCCTGTTTTCCCAGGACATGTCCTGTATTCAAGTCCGGTCCTGGCCCTAATATAACAATTTTCTATCCATACAGAGGAGGCATACTTTAAATGTATTGAAATTAATAAGGAATCTTTGAGTAAACTTCGAGTATCATTTGAGCATCTCATTGCCGGGCAGAGTGTCCTGGTTTTCAGTCATCAAAATATGGTCACCCTACATTAATGTATATCAAAAAAAGTGTTTTTTTTTTTGTTTGTTTTAGTTTTTTTTATGATTAATGATTTATTGTCTCAAACATTATTTTGGTATTAGTCATATTACTGAGTGACGGCCTGACTGTGCGCACAATCTTTGACGTCAACAACAACAAATATGATAAGCATTTTCTCCACCCTTTGATATTTTTCAACCCTAATAACGCACAAATATGATTAGCTACATTTAACATTGGATAGGAGACACATTTTAGGATCAAGGCACACCAGCTAAAAACCACTGATTTAAATGATAAATCCCAGCATCAGTGACCAAGGGATCAATAACCATGACAGCATGAGCTCAGTGGTGCCCAAGGCCTGGGGGGGGGGGGGGGGGGGGGGGGGGGCCTTGGGCACCACAGATCTTACACATCTAGTCTGACCCATTTGTGCATTTCATTAAGAGAGGCATTTTACATTTTCTAGGAGGATTACAGGAGCTTTGCATCAGGGACAAAACAGAAGAGAAGAGTGAATAAATAAAAGTGAATGCCCTCAAAATATCTGAATACAGACTTTAGAGAGCAGCTTGTGTTTGCATTGAAAAACAAAGGATGGTGTCTATAAAATCTCCAACAGCTCCACCAAGATTAGAACTTTAATTCTGAATTGATGTGTTACGTTGTCCTGGATTTAATCTATAGTTTAAAGAGGTCAGTTTTTGTAGCTAGTGAATTACATAATCTAACAGATGAGAGTGGTTTAAAACCCATTGCTCTAAAATGCTGAGTAAGATGCATCATTGCGAAGGAGTAAAGGTTAACCCCTAATGTCTTGCTGTAAGGTCCTTGAAGTCTGAAGTTCATTTATAGTTGTACTTCATTAAGCGTTGACAAAGACATTTTCAAGCACGAGGATGCCAAAAGCTCAGCTGTTGCCCTCCAAAATAAGCTCTGGATCCCACAAAGCCAGCCAGAGTTTCTTTGTGTACACAATTACTCTACTTTATAATTAAATGTCTTTGACAAGCATACAACACTTGCACACTACAAAAAGTGAAATTAATCAATATTTTATGAAAGAACAAATGTAGTCGTGCACAGGAGACAGTTCAACGTCACACAATCATCGAGTCAATCAATTACTATTGAATTCTATTAGGACAAACACAAGGGCACATTCAGATCGTAACACCGCACACGCTACTATGTAAACAAAAGCAGTATAGAGGAAAACTTACAATGGTTTCTCGGACTCGGTCGTGGAATAGTTGCTCTCTAACCGTCACGTCTTCTGTTTCCATGCTTTGAAACCATGTCTTGGCGTGTGCTCGGTTATAATTTGTAAAGCATTCGAGTCTCCGAGAAGATAATAGCTTACGTGGAAACTTGTCTCAAGTCTCGAGCGAAGTTCCACCTCTATTGCAGTTGCTCCTTCTGAAGTCACTAAGTCAGCGAACTACTCCTACTTTACTTCAGTGAGGTGGATAGATGCTTCTCAAATGATTTCATCAGCCAACAAGCAAATTATAAACCATCACTGAACTCGACGAGACAGCGTGCTCACAGATGCTCCTCAAATGAATCTTTCAGTCGCTCTCAAACTCCATCTACTGGAGGGGCCGGGCTGTGGGAGGAGGAAGAGGCGGATTTAAGACTAATGAAACTTGATCAGTGAACATTTCAGACTATTAAAATAATACAACGGTATACAAAATTAAATAGTATCGTGTTTGTGATGATGTAGTAGAATATGAAAACATTTATTTCTGTAGAGCGCAAATGATATAGCCTACCTATCGAAGTAAATTTGAAAGCCCTCCAATGGGTCTTTTGCCCAGTTTCGCATACTAGTCCCAGACTAAAATGCATGTTTGAGCTGTTTTAACTGAAAGCAACTTGCACTGACATAGTGCCATTGTTTTGTCTCAAGATGCACATCAGACATGTTTTAAGGCACATTTATAAAAGCTACTTAAATGTCCTACTTTAACTAAGGCCTACTCATGGTTTAATCTAAAGCCTGTCTGTGAAACCAGGCCTTTATGTCCTAATGATGGAATATTTGTCATTAGATTAAAAAAAACTCCAATGACAAAAGGAGGAGGGGGTACATTTATAGCTACATGTCTATTTCTCTATTGCCATTTCAAGTTCTCTATTTAAACCAACAAAGATGGAAACATTAATAATAATAATCCAAGGCCTGCTTTCACACAGGATTTAGATTAAGCCAGGAGTAGGCCTTAGTTAAATTAGGACATTTAATTAGCTTTTATAAATGTGCCTTTAAACATTACTGGTGTGCATCTTGAGACAAAGCAATGGCACTGACATATTTTAAGATATGCCAGTGCAAGTTGCATTCAGTTAAAACAGCTCAAGCATGCATTTTAGTCTGGGACTAGGTTTAAGCCTTGTCTGAAACTGTCCAAAATGTACCAATGCAGAACGCACTACAGTTTAATGTTTTTGAAAGAAGTCTCTTATGCTCACCAAGGCTGCATTTATATGAACAGAGCTCAGTTTTCAGCATCATTACACCAGTCGTCTGTGTTTTATTTTAATATGCTGATTTGGTGCTCAAGAAACATTTTTTATTATCATAAATTATGAAAACAGTTCTGCCCCTATACTTTTGAATGGTATAGGCCTATTAACAGAAATGTGTTTAAGGTCACAGCAGCACAGCATGTAAGGGTAACTCTTGGAAAAAAACAGTTTAGTCCACTGCAATCCAGTAAATGTCTAATGTTCTGTGTCATTTTGTGTCCACAGATATGGTAAATCAAAGTTTACTCTTTATGACCCGTGTCATCATCAAACCAAAGTCCATACTAGCGCAAACACGGAAGTCCGTAGGTTACATTATTTTCAAAAAGTGAAGGATTTAATGTTTAATGTTAACTTCAAAGCGATTATGCTGTGATCTGTTGCATGCATTCTTAAATTTTTAATGCTTACCTTGTTGTAGGAGTCTTCTAAAACATTTGGTGTGTGAATGAAGTTTGATCTCTCAGTCCCGCAGGTAAGAGAACAGTGACCTGTTTGATTTTATAACTTGAATGCCAGTGATATTGGTGATATGAGAGAAGCATAATTCACCCCAAAAAATGGCAATTCTGTCATAATTTACTAACCGCCATGAATTCCAAACGTGTGACTTCTGTGGAATACCAAAGGGGAAACCAAAATGTGCTCTTCTTATTCAGTGAAAATAAATGCGGATCCAGGGATGTCAAGTTCCAAAAAGAAACAAGCACCATAAAAGCAAAATAAAATAAGTTATTATGACTTATATGCTATATTCCAAGTCTTATGTGATAGCTTTACATGAGGAGCAAACAGAACTTTATTTTTGGGGGGTGAACTATTTCTTTAAAACACTGTATAAGATCCACATGACATGCATGTTACTAATTTATCATAAAGCAATTTTCATAATCATGTTATTGGCTAATCTGCTTTTATATATTGAACAAAAAAAAAAAGAATATTTTAAGGCAAGTGGTTACACAGAAATCATAGTTTTGAACGTGTTTTTTAGTTATATCAGCATGTTTATATTGAGTAGATTTGATATATTCAAGTCTGTGCTTTAGGGTAAATGACATTCATGCTGTACATGTAAAAGACTTTCAGCAGGTGGAACAGCACTTATAGTAGCCTAGGTTACTGGCCATAGTCTTTGCCATTGACTTTAGTCAGGTTAGACGCCATATTGAATTTAATGTCGATGAAAATGAGGCTGTGAGAGATAAGGTCCAAGATCATATAATTTTCACAATTTTTAAACTTGTTTTATGGAGTTTTGTCTATTGAAATTTTATTTTATTTTTTTAACAGCTTAACAATCAGGTTGTTGTTAAACATTGAACACACTGTATTCTATCCCTCACAGCTTCATTTTCTTTCCTGTCAAAAATTAAGTATGGCGCTATATAATTAAGTAAAGCAACCCTCATTATATTAATTAATGTGGCCACCAACAATTTAATCATAAGCTATAGTCTTCAGTACAATGATAAAAAAATCACCATAACAGAAACTCAAATATAACTGAACATTAAACATTAACATGTATTTCCTTCAAAAACACACAAAATAACACTTAATTTCAACATTTACTTTCCTGATCCAGCCATTTACAAAGCATCCTGGGAACTAGCAATCCACCAATCAGTTTCAGTAAATTCAGTTCATATAGTTTTTACACAAATCAATTAAGTAAACTTCCATTTTATATATTTAAGTGGATTGAACAATGAAATTAAATTGAACAAGCAGCAAAACAAATCATATTGAAAATAACTGACTTTTTTTTCCCAAGTTCCTGTGCGCAGCTAGAATGACCTCATGGCTAAAAAGCTCCTGATCACATATGCCTTGTGGGCCATGGGTGGCCCACTTGGCCTTCATCACATTTACCTGGGCAGAGACAGCCATGCCCTTCTTTGGATACTCACCTTCGGTGGTTTTGGCATCGGCTGGGCAAGGGAGTTCTTCCGTATCCCATCGTATGTGAGCGAGGCCAACCATGAAGCAGAGAGAGCCCGTGCTAGACATCCACGTGCCACTCCACCACCACCAGTAGGCCTGATTCGGTTTGCCGGACAGATTTGCGTTGGTATTTACTTTGGCTCAGTGGCTTTAATAAGCCTCAGTTCTCTTAGCTTCTTCTACTTCCTAGTGCTGCCATTGAGCATAGGTGCAGGTGTGCATCTGGTGTCCTCTGTGGGCCAGCAGACATCTGACCTTCAAAAGACCCTTGTTTCGTGCGTCATCACGTCATCCATCTTCTACGGCAGCAATCTCTCTCCTCTCCCCATCAGCATAGCTGCCAGTGTTACCGCTGCGCAGCACAGCATGTTCAAACCTCTGAGGCCACAGCCACTGGGTGAGATGCACTATGTACATTTTGGTTACACTTTACAATAAGGTCTCATTTGTTATAGTTAATGCATTAACTAACATTACCTTTTGTTAAAGTCACCATGAAATCAAAATGGACAGTTCTTGTTTTTCTATGGAATATTGCAGTAATTATTATAAATGATTTATCCGTGCACTTCATTAATTTCTTTCAAATTCAGATGTCCTTGTAATCTTTAATCAAAATAATTTCCCGACCCTTTGCAACGACAATGGGTGGGACAATGTCATTGAGATTGCAGTAATAGCAAACCACAATGATCCAACGGTCCAAATCCAATCAATTTCCCGATGGACATCAAGTCCTGCCCTACAATTTCACCTGGGTATATACGTCACAATAGGGAAGAAGAAAAATAGCAACTTCCATTTCATGGCGGCTTTACTTAATTCAAAAATGTGTAAGTTCACAGAGCATTACAACAACAGATACAACTTTTGATCTTAAAAATGTATTAGTAAATGTTGAGATTAACAATTATAATAATATTAATAACTAATATTAGTTATTAACTAATATAATAAATGCTGTAGAATTGTTCTTCATTGTCAGGTCATTTTAACTAATGTATTTAACTAATGTTACGAAATTAAACCATATTGTAAAGTGTTACCCACATTTTATACAGTAGTAGCCAAAAGTGATGTCTGGCCTAGGAAAATTGTCATATTCACCCTTTATTTAAATATTATTTTATTTTTAAATGTGTTAAAGATTTTGTAAGCATATTGCGTAGTTGTGCTTGGAGTCAATTGTTTTATTTGTGGTAACTCAATGAAATATGGCAAATTATACAGACATAATTTTTGGCCAGGCTGCAATACAAAGCAATTATTAACACATGCAAAAACAAGAGAGAACCAACGAAATATAAATAACTAATTATGTTGTAGTCAATGTATGCTTTTTTTGTCCTGTGAGCTTTTAAAAATCTGTAGCTTGTGATAAATAATTATAAAGGTGTTATTACTCTTATTACAAGGCAAACTATATACACCGATCATGCAAACAGCCTGTCGAGGCATGGACTCCACTAGACCCCTGAAGGTGTGCTGTGGTATTTGGCACCAAGATGTTAGCAGCAGATCTTTTAAGTTGCGAGGTGGGGCCTCTATGGATCGGACTTGTTTGTTCAGCACATCCCACAGATGCTTGATTGGATTGAGATCTGGGGAATTTGGAGGCCAAGTCAACACCTCAAACTCGTTGTTATGCTCCTCAAACCATTCCTGAACCATTTTTGCTTTGTGGCAGGGTGCATTATCCTGCTGAAAGAGGCAACAGACACCAGGGAATACAGTTTCCATGAAAGGGTGTACATGGTCTGCAGAAATGCTTAAGGAGGTGGTATGTGTTAAAGTAACATCCACATGGATGGCAGGACCCAAGGTTTTCCAGCAGAACATTGCCCAAAGCATCACACTGCCTCCGCCAGCTTGCCTTCTTCCTATAGTGCATCCTGGTGCGACGCACACGTACCTGGCCATCCACGTGATGTAAAAGAAAACGTGATTCATCAGACCAGACCACCTTCTTCCATTGCTCCGTGGTCCAGTTCTGATGCTCACGTGTCCACGGTTGGCGCTTTCAGCGGTGGACAGGGGTCAGCATGCACACCCTGACTGGTCTGCAGCAATGCAGCCCCATATGCAACAAACTGTGATGCACTGTGTGTTCTGACACCTTTCTAACATAACCAGCATAAACTTCTTGAGCAATTTGAGCTACAGCAGCTGGTCTGTTTGATCGGACCACACGGGTCAGCCTTCGCTCCCCATGTGCATCAGTGAGCCTTGGCCGCCCATAACCCTGTCGCTGGTTCACCATTTTTGATAGATATTGACCACTGCAGACCGGGAACACCCCACAAGAGCTGCAGTTTTGGAGACGCTTTGACCTAGTCGCTTTGCCAACACAATTTGGCCCTTGTCTAACTTGCTCAAATCCTTACGTTTGCCCATTTTTCCTGCTTCTAACGCATCAACTTTGAGGACAAAATGTTCACTTACTGCCTAATATATCCCACCCACTAACAGGTGCCGTGATGAAGAGATAATCAGTGTTATTCACTTCACTTGTCAGGGGTCATAATATTATGCCTGATCGGTGCATAGATTTCCCTCATATTTTAATGGTTAAACTTGTAGGGTGATTAAAAACAAATATCCCCTCCGGACATCACTTTTGGCCAATGTGTGTCAATCTGAAGTCTTACCATTGGGTTACATCATGTGCACTTAATGTGTTTAATTAACCCCGTTTGTGTCAATCTTCCCAAGGGCCTCGTCTGTATCGTCTAAGTTTAGGTGTGCTGGCTTTCTCAGCTCCGCTGGGATACAGTGTTTTCCACAACACCACAGCCACATTATACTACATATCGGACTGTATAGCGGCCCTGCTTGATTTCTTCTGGTTCCTTCCATGGCTCAAAGGACTCCTGGAGTATTTTCTGCTGTTGCCATATCGACTGTTATGTGTCCTGACAGGAGGGGGTTTCTACGAGGAAAGCTGGAGGAAGATGCTGGAAATAATTCTTAATGAGTATAGTAAAAAAGAATTGGAGGCGCTGAAGGTGAGTTCAGTACAGTTTTAAGTGCTTAACAGGTTATATCTCATTTATAGTTTTCACTTTGCAGTATTTATCATATAATCAGAAAGTAAAAATTGATATTTTTGTCATTATTTTCTTACAATCAGGTACTCTCATTGCAAGAAGAAGCTTCTCTGGAGGAGGTCACTCGCAGCTACAGGGAACTGGCTAAAGTGTGGCATCCAGATCACAACCCCAAGCGGCAAGCAGAGGCACAACAGATGTTTATTCAAATCCAGGAGGCATACGAGATCCTTCTCGACAGACATAAGACAAAACGGACAAAATGATCTTCTGGGGAATATTCCCTTTAGAAGGCCCACATTTAACATAGTCAATCTGGTGTAATAAACTTGAAACTTTCTAAACAAAAGAGTTTTTCATTTTTGTACAGAGTAATTCTCCTCCGAGGCGGTCTACTTAGGATTCTCTGCCATCTTGTGGTAACAGTAGGTATTAATAGAGTTGTTTTTATATTCTAATACGGGGGTCTTCCAGTGTCTTTTGTCCAAAAAAAAAAAAATGAATAGAAAATGTGTTTTTTTTTATATTAAAAAATAATATTAATAACAAAATGTATACATCATTAGTAAAAAAATACAATGTATAGGTTCACTACCCCCACATGAAAATGTATCAGATAAAATTAATGTGTATGACTAAGTATATGAGTAAATTATAAGTAAAAGTCTCAGTAAATATATGACTGTACACAAAAACAGAGTAGTATTAAATCCAATACTTAATATGCAGCACTTTTATACAGTATGTAAAATGGAGCCAGTCACTTTGCCACTTTGGTGTGGATCTAAATTAGAATATGAATAATGCAGGCCTACTATAATAACAACGACAACAACAATCACATTAATTAATGATTTACATATTTAGAATATCATTAATATAGGCCTATATTTTTTTTTCTAACACATTCAACAAAATTCTCACAAATAGACAAATATTGCCTGTTTGACAGTTTGAAAGGATTAAATTCCTTACAAATATTAAATAGCTTGAAGAAAGCTTTATTTATGATAAATCTTAGTAAACACATCAGTCACTTTTATTGCGACAACAACAATAATAATAACTAGATAAAAAAGTTTGTAGACAAACTTTAAGTTGGCTTGAAAAAGCCTAGCCAGAAAGTTTGTAGTTTTAAAGCTTTAAGTTTGAAGGTTTTCAATTTGAAATAGTACTCTGGGTGGTTGCTAGGGTGTTGCTATGCGGTTGCTAAGGTACTTGGCGTGGTTGCTAGGGTGTTGCTATGCGGTTGCTAGGGTACTCTGAATGGTTGCTAAGGTGTTGTTTATATTTTTTTCTTCTAATTCATAGAAAATTAATTGTCTAACACATTCAACAAAATTCCCACAAATAGACAAATATTACCTGTTTCATGCAACAAAATTCCCACAAATAGACAAATATTACCTGTTTGACACAGAGAAAAGAATAACATTCCTTAAAAAATATTAAATTGCTTAAATGAAGGACGTTTTATTCATATATAATAATAAATAACAACAACAACAACAATACTACTAATAATAAATGTGGCGTTTGTAGCTTTTGCGTTTCTTTTTATTTCCTAACCTGTAGCATGAGGATCGATGCATTCGATAATCCCTCCCAATCATGGATTTGAGAGGCAGTTTTTCGGTTATAGGTTATTCGGGTCTGTACGCCGGCATGGGCCCGGAAGTTGTTTGGGGTTTCAGGTAAAAGATCCCGGAGATGCTGCCTTCGCTAGAGAAAACAAACGGCGTTTCTGCTGTATAAATATTGCAATCACAGTCGATCGTCAGGTAAGAAAAAATACTCACCGTGCTAAATCAATAGCTGTTATTCAAGGAAAGTGACATTAGGCCAGGTAACTATGCTCGGATTGGGAGGGTTTACACGGCAAGACTCATCTGTCGAGTGCTGGGTGCCATAGCAACGCCAGCGGGCTCTCAGGAAACATAATTCCGCTTTAGTCTGTCATGTCTAAAAATTGACTGTAATTCACGACTGGAGGCTGCCGACCGGATTGCGTTGTCAGCAACGCTTGTTCTTTCGTTTGTGAGTTAGTTTAGCGACGTCTTTGCCTTATTGTGAGCTGTCACGTCTCGTTAGCTGGTTAGCAGCGGTGGCTAGCTAGTGTTGCTCCAGACAGACAGGATTGACATGATTCTGCGTGCTGTCAGTCCTCCTCTGCAGCGCGGTGGTGTATGTAAAGTTACTAAACATACGAGGGCTTGTGCACGATGATCTTGTTCTCGTTTTCTGGGGTGACTGCAGACAGAAAGGGCTGTTTCGATGATTGCGTTAATTAGACTCATTGACAGCTCTGTGAATTCATGAGATCTGCCTGTTGCAGCTGGGAATGCTTTTTGACTCACACGACACAATGACTTTTTACATTTCCGAAGGCCTGTTTGTTATTAGATCATATATTATTATGTGTACCATAAAACGGATATAAAATAACACGATTCTGCAAGAGTCCATATTTATTATTTATATTACTTTGTAATGAGAATGGGAAAGAAAGCAGCATGTCGTTTGTCATCTCATAGTATAATAGCATCAGCCTACACCTGCTCTTTATGACATCTGAACGTGCTGAAACTGCACCTATCTGTGATCCTTCGGTCAGTTTTGACCCATATTATTAACCATGAAAAATTCATAAATAATTAAATTACAATACCAGAGGTCTGAAGTCCTTCAGAAGGACTTTTTATCTGGTCCCAATGTGTATTATAATACAAAAACAAAATATTTAAAATTCTTACATTCTTGGATTAACTAACACAATCTGTGTAAAAGGAAATGTTAATGTGTTAATGTGCAAAAGAGTCACTTTTCCTGTTAAGTTGGCATTTTTATAATATCTTGCCTGTTTTAAAACACCTTGTGCATTATTTTGCTGTTAGTAAATGTATGATGTAGTTTTATCTCTAATTTTAGTTTATGTGTGTTTCATAATTATAATTTGTGATTGGTGCAGTTATACAAGTCAACCTTTCAAATTCATTAAACAAATAGATTTATTCCCTTCTGGTTTTTGTTGCCATGTAGTGTTTTGTGAAGAAGAAGAAAAAATACATACAATTGTACCCCAAGTAGTCTTTAGCCCTACTATTTCCTATCATATAGAACCATATGTGTGAGGATGTAAATCTTAACGAATATCAAAGATTTTGGGGGCAAATTTGATTTATAGATTAAAGCTGCACAGCATTCTGAAAGGATAAAGGTAAAAGGCTTTTAAACTGGTTTTTCAAGTGCAGGTCAGATTTGACCTCGGATGAGTCAAAGAGTTATTTTTATAAATGTGAAATTATTTCATTTTAATATGCTTTGCATTTAAAGGATATTTCCAATACCAAAGCGATAATATGTGGAAATGTCTGAGTAATAGCAAATCATAACAACCCCTCCATTTGGCTTAGTATCATCATTGCTTTAGATGTCAGCCTTGTGTTCTGATAGGTCTCAGGATAAAGGGAGGGCAGTTTCTTGCACACTACGCTCTTCATTTAAGGCTAGAATTCTATAGAATGGACACTCAATTCAGCTGTTGAGTTAGAAATGAGATCTTGACCAGTGTGCATATCAATTATTCAGCTACTCAAACCGTGCAACCACACAGGAAAGGGAGAAATAACAAACTGCAAGTGAACCAGCAAGTTTCTTTTTTTTCCGGTTGAAATCAGATGAGCCAAATATATACATGTTTTAGTGTTTTTTGAGTGCACTGTATTATTGTAAAATGTACCAATGCACTAATTTAAAAACTTGCTTTCCTATTTGTTGGCGATGTTGAAATTGTAAGCTGGTTTTATGCATCGTATAACAAATGTTTTTGTTTGATTTCTCGGTACAGGCAGCTGGTGTGATGATGAATGCTGACGATTGCAATGGCCGTTCGTACATGTCAGGTCTGGTACTTTTTTAACTTCTTATTCTTTTGTTATTTTCATAGACATGCATTTAGCTAAATATAGTGGGTTCCAAATGTCACTGATCGCACTGAAAATCTGGGACTTTTATTGAATTTATCCACTGCTATAATCCTCATGCCAGAATCCAGTATCTCTTAAACATATTGTATTGAATTGCGCTGGTTTCATTTCTTTTGGAAATGATATTACTCAGCAAACTCTTTTGAATTTTTTTTTGATAGAGTGAACGCTGAATCCATTTTAGAGTTTGTATCCAAAGCAGACTTATTTTGGTTTTTCTGTTTTATTTTATTATTATATTTTAAACGCATTGATTTTAAAAATACTTAAAATAAAAAAATCCATTTAAACTTTTCACTCAAATTGTTATGTTGATAATATAATTTCAAGTGGACATTTTGCATGAAATAAGAAAAATACAAAGGCATATTTTAACCCCATTGTATGTGTTCATGTTTTCAGGTAGTGGAGATTCTTCAACAGAGCGGGAGTTTTTTGCAGGGCTGAGAGGACCCACCGTAAGCACACCAAACAGTCAACAATCCTCACCCAGTCGCTCACGCAGTGGTCAGTGTCTTTAACATCTTAGTTTGAACAAGTTCTGCTTTGGGTAAAAGCATCTGCCATTAATGTACAACGTTCTCTCCATGCCCAGCTAACTCCATCAAGGTGGAGCTCTACAGTGACGAGGAGGCAGGTGGTGCTCCACTGGCGGAAAGGAGAGTCGGGGAGAAAAATGAAGGATGGAAAGATGAAAAAGGCGAGTTGGCAGAAGATGGTGGAGTGGAGATGGTCGGAGGTACGCGAGGGCAGGCTGGGAGCGTCTGCGGAGAGATGGGCAGCTCTGAGCCCGCATCCCCTGGTCCCATTCGGCTACCCAATGGGAAACTTAAATGTGATATATGTGGGATGATCTGCATTGGACCCAATGTTCTAATGGTGCACAAACGCAGCCATACAGGTAAGTGTTTCTTGACTGAATCTTGTCATTAAAAAAAAAGATCAAACATATTTAAAAAAATGTCAGCTTGAAGATATGTGCTGCTGTTTTTTTGCGCCGGTGGGAAAACTGGTAGTCTTGGTCTCGGTAGGTGAGCGGCCATTCCAATGTAACCAGTGTGGGGCCTCCTTCACTCAGAAGGGCAACTTGCTGCGTCATATCAAGCTCCACTCTGGCGAAAAGCCCTTCAAATGTCCCTTTTGTAACTACGCCTGTCGTCGCCGTGACGCCCTGACAGGACACCTCCGCACCCACTCCGGTGAGCCTTTGTGATTTGAGAGAGGCCATTTGCGAGAAATAAAGAGAAGGAAGAAGAGAGAACTTTGTGGCTGGAAAATAAATGGATGGAAAAGTGTGTGGGTTGGAAAAAAGCCATTTTGATTTGCCATAGAGCATAAATGAATGTAGTCACGGTCATGTAACCTATTTCTCTTTTAATGCAAGTGGTGATTATTTTTTGCTTGTCTAGAACTTCCCTTTAAACCTGTTGCTCTACTAGAGCCTGTGCAAGCAGACTAATAAGTGTGAATAGGACCGCATTAATCGGTTATATAATCAAGTCTTAGTCAAACGAAATGCAGCGGTCTAGTATGACATTTAGAGTATTATGAAAACAGGATATCCTGCTTGTGTTTTTGAATGATGAAGAAGAGCATTCACCTGTAGTGCCTAAGGTCCTTTCAATGAGAAATGACTTCATAGAATAATGAATTTCTCTGAAATGACGCACATCTCTAAAGCTAAATGGACAGATGCGGTCTACAGTTTTTTCCTCTTCTATAAACGTCATAGATGAGTGGCGTGTCATTTCGTTTTTGGGGAAATTGTGACAAGGGAAATTCTGTGGTCTGACGAATCCTGTACCAGTAATTATAGTATTCTTATGTAATTATATTGGAAGTATATGTCATCATAATATATTTATATTGATTTATTATATTTTTATATATTATCTGTTATATATAATATATTACCGGGTAACACCTTATATTAACCACAGCAACAATACTGTATTAGTAATGCCTATGTTTACATAACGCATAAGCTGTGTGAAATGCATTCATATTCTCCCTCCGCGTTATTTCAGTGTCCTCCCCTACAGTAGGGAAGCCCTACAAGTGCAGTTACTGTGGCCGCAGCTACAAGCAGCAGAGCACCCTGGAGGAGCACCGTGAGCGCTGCCACAGCTACCTACAGAGTCTGGACCACCAGCCTGCTCATAACGCCCAGCCTGCGCATGGTAATACCATATTTACTAACACAAATGCTTGGGAGGTCAAAACTAGCAGTACTAAAATGGACGATATCGGCCTTTCTGCAGTATCAGTAGTACCAATTTAATTCATTACCCAAGTGCTGCCTGACAGGCGGCTGCTTTTGAAAGCTCACCAGTGTTATTGCGTGCATCCTCTGTGAAGATCACAGCTGGTGATGTTGCTGCGCACTTGAACGGTCCAGAGCACTTCTTGATTAAAATACATGCCTTGGAGAGGTATTATTGTAAACACAGAGAATCTAAAAAGGTGGTTATGTGTAAAAATATTACTGTGCTGTAGGCCTTAGCTTAAATGTAACCTAGTATAACTGCTGCAGTCTCTTATGTTGTTATTATGCTGAATCATATTCTTATTTTAAATACAGACCTGTTACTCAAACTCTGACAGCATTGAATTAATATTAATGTATGTAACTAATAATCATACATTTAAGACTCTGCAAAACTAATAATTTTGGTAATTTATTTTACATTAGACTACTACTTATTATTATTATTATAATTTTACTTTTATTAATAAAAGAGTTCACTACCGGTCAAAAGTTTGGGGTCAGTACAATTTTTTTTTTTTAAATAATAGTAATGAGAAAATTATTTTTACTCTTCAAAGACACATTCAATTGATCAAAAGTAAAGTAAAGACATTTATATTGTTACAAAAAATTCGACCAAATGCTTTTGAACTTTTTATTAATCAAAGAATCGTGAAAATATTACTAAGAAAATAAATGTCTCTTGAACAACAAACCAGCATATTAGAATGGTTTCTGAAGGATCATGTGACACTGAAGAGACTGGAGTAATGACTGCTGAAAATTCATCACAGGAATGAATTGTATATTAAAATATATGAGAATCGAACCGTTATTTTAAATTGTAATAGTATTTCACAATACTGATTTCTTTCTTTTTTTTATCAAATAAATGCAGCCTTGGTGAGAGATTTCTTTCAAAAAACCGACCACACAACTTTTGAACAGTAATTAATATAGTTTCAATACCATATAAATTATTGCTGTTGTATCAAAATTGGTGTGCAATTTCACTGCCATTTTAATATTGTGACAACTGTAAAACACACTATTCTATTATAATCATGCTTCTGCATGTGTCTTCAGGTGAAGAGTCCCATAATGTGGAGATGATGTCTGAACCCCTGATCCAGTCCTCCTCAGAAAAGATGAACTTCATTGATCGGCTGGCTAATAGCATCACTAAGAGGAAGAGATCTACACCCCAGAAGTTTCTGGGTAGGCCCATTTCTTTCAATACCTATGCAGAACAGTGTTACCTGAGTTGTGAGCTTGTGAACTGTATGCAGCGAGTATGACAAAGGTGTTAAAGAAATATACTGTATACATTACTATTTAAAGGTTTTAAATGTTTTTGAAAGAAGTCTCTCATGCTTACTAAACTGCATTTATTTGAAATATTATTACAATTTAAAATAAATATTTTCTATTTCAAAATAGTTTAAAAATAATTTATAAAAATAAAATAATTTGATGGTAAAGCAGAATTTTGAGCATCATTACTCCAATCTTCAGTGTCACATTATCCTTCAGAAATCATTCTAATATGATGATTTGCTGCTCAAGAAATATTTTTCTTATTATTAATGTTTAAAACAATTGTGCTTTTTTTGTGGAATCTGTGATACTTTTTTCCAAAAGTCAGGATTATTTGATGAATAGAAAGCATTTATTTGAAATAGAAGTTTCTTGTAACATAAATGCCTTTACTGCCACTTTTGATCAATGTAATGAAAAAAGTATTAATTTCTTTTAAAGTAATCTTACTGTACTTCGAACCTTTGAACTGTAGGTGTGTTTGTGTGTGTTTCTCTCTCTGTGTGTGTGTGTGTGTGTGTGTGTGTGTGTGTGTGTGTGTGTGTGTGTGTGTGTGTGTGTGTGTGTGTGTGTGTGTGTGTGTGTGTGTGTGTGTGTGTGTGTGTGTGTGTGTGTGTGTGTGTGTGTGTGTGTGTGTGTGTGTGTGTGTGTGTGTGTGTGTGTGTGTGTGTGTGTGTGTGTGTGTGTGTGTGTGTGTATATAAATAGAAAAAATTGTAAATATATTTAAAACTAAACTTTTTCTCAATTTATTCATTAATTAAAGATCAATGATATTGATGCTCCCTGGCTTTCTAGGTGAAAAGCACATGCGACTGAATATATCCGAAGCACCTTATGAACTTGACCCCAATCCTGATAAAGATGGGGACATGTTGCTCTCGCACCATGAGGGTGACCCCACTGCTTTAGCAGGCATGGGAGGGCGTTTCCTGCGTGGGCCAAGAGGAGGCAGCAACGATGTGGATCCTTCCCGCTCCCTGCGGATGCCCTCGCACTCCACCTGCATCTCAGAGTTCACCCCAGTCATCAGCTCTGTCTACCCTCATATAACTCCTCTTGGGCAGCGTCTAAACTGTGCAGGAGGCATCTCCATGGGCCTGGCTGGGAGGGAGGCCGGCGAGGGTCATGAAGATGCACCCTCCACCCGCAGCCGCGCTGCCTCGCCAAGCAATGGTTACCAAGATTCGACAGACACTGAGAGCATGGTGGAGGAGCAGTGCGTCATCACCTCGGTGCCACTGGGAAACTTGAACCACCGCGGGCGCGAGCGGCACAGTCCTAGTCATGCCAAAGAAACTGACATGGAGGGGGACAGGGAGAAAGGGATACCTGGGGGTTTACCGACCAAGGCGAGCCCATGCTCGCCGCTGACAAGGGAAGCCATGCAGGTGGTAGACGGGGAAGGCCGGCCGGTGCGCTCCTTCCGCTGCGAGCACTGTCGCATTTTCTTCCTGGACCATGTCATGTTTACCATCCACATGGGCTGCCACGGCTTCCGCCAGCCCTTCGAGTGCAACATCTGCGGCCACCGCAGCCAGGACCGCTACGAGTTCTCCTCGCACATTGTTCGCGGGGAGCACCAGGTGGGCTGAGGTGTACTCATGGATGGCGTAGGTCAAGACTGGGGAGATGTACAGAGAGTTGTATGCTGCTTTGAGATGGCGTCATGGCGTCTAGTTCGGTCTGCACCAGATTGGGGCACATTAGCGCTTTTTATAATTAGCAGACATCAGATTTTCTGTCGAAGGCTAATCACTTAGGTACAAGCGTAAAACGTGCAATTGCATCCCGTGTTAGTGGATGTCAGGAGAATTCAAACGGGGGACAAGTCATGTCCTCCAATTGCACTCCCACACCAAGTCATTCATCGCAAGACGCAGCTGTTTTGCTTTAGAAGTGCCTTACTTCGGTGGGGTTTATTTTTTATCAGTTGGGAAGAGAAATTCGAGATGTGAGATTTGGTCTATACCCATCTGTTTGGTGGTGTTTACATAGAGTCTGCCTCTTGAAGAGAGAAAGACATTGAATTGCTTAGACGTCCAAAGTCTGGACTCTTTTATCCAGAGTGGTTTTCCAAAGTTTCTGAGCCTGTTAAACAAGAAATCTATGCCTATGAGTATTCACACAAACTTTGTGCTCTTTTAGGATACCTCGGTGGGACTGTTGAAATTAGGCGACTCAGGGAGGACACTGCTGACAGAGAGGGAATGGAGAGCAAGCAGCGTGAATTGCAAAATTGAGGCTGGAGTATTAGTATGTTAGCCATATAAGGAGCACAGACACATATTGCCTTAATCTTTGCTTTATATGAACCCTGTACGAGCTAGTTGTTGAATTGCACATGGTTTTTAATGCTGGACGATTCTGTAGGTACAATGCAGCCTGAATTCGTGAAAACGGCACGCTTGGTCAAATAGGATTGGGATTAGGCTAAGGCTCGGATAATTTAATTTCCTTCTAAAAATGTATGTTAATGTTTTATTTAAGAAAGGAAATGAACTTGAAACATTTGCCTTAGTTTTTGAGTCTACAACCTCTGTCCTAAAGAAGGGGGGGAAAAAACAGTTGGTTTCCTTGTGCCTCAGATCTTGATTGTCGTTTCAAACTTTATCTCAACCTCACTTAAGTGGCGATAAAGATTTTGCCTATCAAATCTATTGAGGTTTTTTTAAAAATAGTTTTTGTAGTACGAAGTCCCCGCCATTCATCCTCTGCCATGCTGCGATCACAGTGAGCCACATTATGTTTTTTTTTATAGATGCGGTAAGACGTGGAGGGAAAATAGGAGCCTTTATGTTCTGGTGCAGACCAAACACAGACCCATGTTGCATTCCGTGAATTTGACGACGAGTGAAGGGGAAGGGTTGTTACCTCAAAAGGAGGATTGCACTTTTTCTAATTCTGCTTAAATGTGAGTGTTTTTGCTGGGGCTGTTGGGAGGGTTTCAGACAGGTGGGGAGGTTTGGGGTGGGGTGGGAGGGTTGGGGATTTTATTCAAAGGCTTTAGGGGAGCAGATACAGTAATGACTGGTAACTGAGCTTTGAAACATATTCTTTTGTTTTCTGAAATTGCTCTATTGCACTGATTTCTGATAAAAATGCTATTTAGAGAAAACAAGAAACAATTTGATATGAGAACACGTTGGTTATAAAGACCAGATGAACAGTGTGGTGTTTTTAAAAAAACAATTCTATAAAGGCTATTTTCCTAATAATAAAAGGGGTCACGGTCATTCAAGGATTCAGATCTGAACATTTTCTCCTTGTGTTGTAAAATTTGGTGCTTGGATGTTTGTGTGACTTCTGCCCTTGATATTGGACTTGTATCCTGTACGCTTGTCCTGTGTGGTCATGTCCCATATGAGTTCATGCATACGGTACTCTCGATCCCCACTGAGTACACCTGCTGCTTGATTGTTGAAGGAAAGGACTGAAATATTGTTGTAGAGTTATGTACCGTCCTGGCAAGATATATCTTGGCCGTATATCATTTTATCAGCGGATCTCACTTGCACAAACTGAAACGAAAAAGCACCAATGAGAGAATTTTAAAGAGTTGTTTTGTTTGATTGCTTGTACATCTTTATGTGACGTGGGCTGTGGTTAAGGGTACTTGGATGTTGTAGCATGTGTATATCACTTGACCTTGGAGGTGGTCAGCTGTTTCCAAAACTTGCTTATGTGTAACCCACTGACCCTACATCTTTCTGGTTACTTTTACAACATTTGTAGGCCTCTTAATACATATGCTTGGATTCACTCCAGTGCAAGCCTACGGAGTACAGTATGAATGGATCGAAGAAGTGAGACCAAATCCAGTATTTACAAAGGTTAGTCAGTGACTTTGCACCCTTCATAGACATGTTCATTTTTTTCTGCAGACATTTATTTACTTGAAATCATGGCAAAAACCATATATGACACTTAATGCACTTATCGGTCAAAAAGAAATCATGTAATGAATCCTACCGAGTGTGTGAATGGGAGAGTTTGCATGTGTACTCGTTTGTTTGCTGGGGTTCTTCAACTGTTCTGCTTGTGAAATACTAGCTGCAATTTTCCGTTTCCTCTAAACCAAACCCAGCTCTTTTCTGCACCATTTCATATTTCTTATCCCCAAGGTGTGATTTACTCAATATTTTTAAACGAACTGTGAAGCAACCATATTGAGCAGCAACTGAGAAAGAGAGACCTAGCATTTTTGGGGAGGCAGGGATCAAACTCTGTCATTCTTGGGCTTTATCCCTGGGTTCAATGTTTTTAAATATTTTGTGAGAAAAAAAATGTATATGACAAAGAAAAACTCTTTACCTCAAATTTGTTAAAATATAAAAAACTGCCTCATGTTCTATAAAACGGTGTGTTGGTTTCAAGAGGTATTGTTTATTTGATCTTGTTTTTAAGGAGTGTAACCCAACTTTAAGTTGAAGTAATTTTTCATGTCCAATAAAGTAATATTTGTTGTAACTTCTGTCTGCTTACAACTCTAAACACTTGTTCTCTAGTTTCCCTAATTTATGTCCAGCCTGGAACAAATTCTCAAATACATTTTTATTTCAGTTTAAAAGTTGTCTATAAGTTTGTTTCATTACTATTGTAAAAAAAAAAAGTGTAAAGACCTTAGGCTTCATTTGCCAAAAGAAAAAAAAAAGTATATATATCTCTTTACTTGCATTGAGCAATGTATTTTTTACAGCATTTAATTAAAAAAAAAAGTGTTCATTGGTAAACAAATGCATGTTTAATAAGGCGTTTCCTGTTGAAAATGTTTCAGTAAACACTGAACACTCATGTTTTACACAATTTTTGCTATGTAGAAAGTTAAATTTAAGCTCAAGAAAAGTACACAGAGGACAGCAACATTTTCCATTTTTGATTAAACACAGACAAGAATTAATTTTAGTTTGTCATCTTTATTTCTTTACATAAATGCAAATATTTCCAGATCACATTGGTTTTGGAGGGGCTCGTGGGGGACCACCCTGAAAGAAAAAGAAAAAAAAGTCATCTTGATATTATATTGATCAGTATACTTGATATTATTGACAAAATAGTCTAAAATAAGTTAAAATATAATTATGCATGTAATAGCTATTGGGCACAAGTATGCTTATTTCCCAATTTCAAAAGGATAAGGATGCATGACTTACAGCTGGCCTGAAGCGTGGAGGTGGGGTACGGTCCTTCCTGGCCTCGCGAGAGCGGTTCCTCACCACTTTGCTGTGGATGGCACAGCTGACACAGTAGTGCAGCTTCACATACAGTTTGGGCAAAACGTAGGCTGTAGAAGGACAATAAACAAGTTTGATAAATGTTTTAACAAACCCGTTTGTCTCCCTCCCTAAGAAGCCCAGCATCTTACTCACAGTCAAACACACTGGCTTCAGAGATGTCCCTTACAGCCGCAGCCTCCACAATATTTCTGATAACAAACTTCTTGATGGCTTTGTCCTTGGGCACACACCGGGCACAGTTTGTGCAGCGGATGGGCTGGACATGCCCACGTCCCTTCTTAGCACGACCGTTATTCCTCCTCTTCTTAGTCTAGAAAATGGAGAAATACACTTAGCACTGGTTTACAAATGACAACCCTGAAATCATGATCTGTTAATGTAAATTTACAGAACATTTAGTGTTATTAAAATATAATTGTAATTGGTGGCTTTGTGCCAGATACTTAATACAATTTAACAATTGTTTTGTCATATGCATTTGATTGTTATAACGTGTGTACACCTATAGTGTATAAAGTAACAGGCACAGAAAATAAAATAGACTTTGCGGTATCTGTAGAGAATAGGAAAATCATTAATCCAAGGTACCAAAAATAGTAATAAGTAATTTATTTAAATACAGATACCTATTACCGGGGGTAAAAGCCTAACTCATCAGTTTAAGACAAGATATAATACTGTTATGATATAAGAATTGTAAATGTGTATCTTGCTTGTTTAGTGCAACGTTACATGCGTGACGCTTCGGACGGATTTAGCATCGCTTTAATGAATTCATATGATCAAAAAATTCGTTGTATAGGGACACATTACTATGAAATATGTAATCGAAGAGAAAACGCACTAACTCGTTGCGATAATAACAGAATAAAAACCGATCCTCTGTCTGAACGATTGGTAAACTCACCATCTTGATTTAGAGAGGCACGAGAGAGGACCGGAAATACTTTTACGTCAACTATATAGTGCACGCAGCAGCCGGACGTCTCTGAGTAATATAATAAAAGCCCTTATCAATTTTAAAATGATATAATATTATTTTCTTATTATCTATTTCTTTAGTAGTCAAAAAAGACTGGAAAGATTGAGCGTTTTAATTCGTTTTTTTCCCCCAAGTGTTATGTCGCGTATTCTACCTGTGATATTAGCAGATAGGCCTCCGTGTAAAGACAGACGGTCTTAAACGTAAACTGGTGCCATTTGCAAAATAACCTGCCTGACAGAACCTTACACTTGATTTATTATCTTCTTGGTAGGTCCAAACAAGGCAAAGTATAAATTCGTGTGCATACGTTTGTGGCCTATTAAGATTTCCACTAGATGTCAGTAAAGGGTTTGTTACAGCACAGAGAACAAGTATCTCACCTAAATGCTTTTGCCAATGCTCTGAAAAAGTCTGTGTGTGCAGGTAAACCACTGAATAGCTAAACTACTTGACACACTGAAAATTGAGAGATACGAAATGTATAAGTTTAAGAATCAGTAACTGAAACACTTATGACCACTAATCTGAATATTGGTGTGGACTGGTCCTTATGTTCTCAAGTGTTTTAGGGCCATGCTCGGTGGATTTCTTCATGAACACTTTCTGTATAAAATACCACTGTCATCAAAGATCAAACCACACCTCTATGCACCAGTGTTGTCATTCTTTTTTTACGTGGATGTCTGACATTATGGACAATGATTGACATTTAGCTGATGACATTATGAAACGTCCTCTGGTTTGCTTCTGGAAGTGATTACAGAGTTGGGTTGTGGAGCGTTGGTGAAGGGTGGGGGCAAAAGAGGGAGGTGTTCTTATGCAAGCAGCTCTCAGCAAGCATGTGCAGTCTGGAAGAGTGTGTAGCTCCTGCAGTTGACTGTCCCATGTGTCACTGCACTTAGGGAGCTGTTGCTAAGTCTTCTTTACAGGGTCGCTGATGGAAATTGAATTGATAAAACCAGGGCCCACCAACGCAAAGGTGCATTCAATCAAATATACTCCCACTCATGTTGTATTTTTCTTTGACCTTGCGATATGGCTTTTAAGATATGCATTTCAGTGCTGGGACTTAGTCATACTTAAGGAAAAGATTGCTGTGGCTATAATATTAGTATTGGTAAATTGAATTTGAGAATGGAAAGTGCCAGTCAGTGTGTGTGCAGAAGCTGAATAGTGTTTAAGCTATCATGAGACAGAGAAAAAGGGAGAGATGGTGACACAAGAATGTGTCAGTGTTCCTGTAACCACCATGCCCCTTAACTGCAGCAAATAAACATTCCTCCATTCATGTGTCAGAGCTGAACACTTGCCCATTGTTGCTGTAAAAACATAGGCAATAATTAAAACCAAAAACCCAATACTTTTTCCTTTGTCTTAAACAACATTTTTCTTCCAGTGGATTGCATTTGGACAATGTACCATTCATATTTCTTTTCCCTCCCCAAGACTGGATAGTATGGAAGTGTGCAACACTGTAGATTACAATATATTATTTGCAGCCCCAAATTTTGTAATGGGCATGCTGGAGGATTGTTAGATATGTAGAATCCAGTTAAATTTATAATGTGGCTGTTTAGGATACTTGATTGTGTTTGGTCAATAGTGCCATCCGACAGCCAGATATTTGCCGCTGTCCATGGCAACACTGTATATCAAACTACTTATCAGGTATCTGAAACCGCCATTACTTTTAAGTCTCCTGTATTACACCATGCATTCATTCTGTATTGTTCGGCAAACATGCATCTGTTTCCAATTTTTATGAAAAAGATGTTTTGAGTTCATATAAAATATTTTTTGTCCAGATATTTTTTGTAAGTAACAACACTGCAAACAACATTGGACCCCATTGAATTTTATAGACAAAAAAAAAAGAAATTTTTCTGAATATTTTCGGTTGTGTTCTGAAGAAGAAAGTTATGCAATTTGAATGACATCAGGGTGCGTAAATGATGACAGAATCTTCATTATTAGGTGATCTGTCCCTTTAAGACATTGTTTTTGTCAGCCAACAATAACAATTCACTTTTTACAACCGTCAAAAAAATATGGCACCATTATTTGAGCTTTATCTCTGTCATCATGTGGTTGCAGAAAGTGATTTAGCCTGGCTGAAAAACAGGCCTACTGAGAACCGCCCGTCGCCTCAATAGACTAAATCAAGAGGTCATGGTCCATTAGTGAGGGGGGTCGATATTGCCACCTAAATCATTACTGCATCAGGCCTGTTCGCCCACACACACGCCGACCTACACACTTGCACAGACAGATATTATTTTACACAGACTTGCTTCTTCAGACTCGTACATTACACAGGCAGACACCACTCACACATTGCTCATTATAAGCCACAGTCTAATAGTCTATACTGCATACTATTTATCACCCTCATTCCACAGACACATCCTCAGGAAATAAGTGGGTTTAAGATTGCCACAGCTCCTATTTCTGTGGCTATATACTACTCATGCACTAAATCATGTAATACTCTTTCTCTCTGTGAATGTTCACGTCAATCTCATACCCTCTGCTCTGTTAAAAGCAATGATTAGTGCATTTTTCTTTTATGTTTAAATATTTTGTACTGAAACAGGTTTGGACAGACATATCAAAGATCTCAGTTGCATCACAGTCATCAAGATTTGCTATTGTCACTGCATTCAGAAGCAGGTGATATTTAGGGATGGGGTAATGTGCGTGTGACCAAGAGTGCAAGATGAGTCGTTTTCCAGAAGAGCAGGAATGTACATTTTAAATGTGTATAATTTAGTTGAATTTTGTGAGTGCACTAGCATAGAAATGGGCATGATACGCAAGGGGGGAAAGCGAAATAACAATCAGTTCCCACAACTTATTAATTCATTCACTTGTATTAGGTCAATCTTGACCACACTCTAAAAAAATGGTGCTATATGGTACTAAAAGTGGTTATTGGCTCGTAATCATAGGGGAACCACTTTTGGTGCCATATCTTAACATGTTCTGTATATGATAGCGGTGCTATATAGCACCTCAGCCGAAGAACCTCTGAAGAACCACTGAAGATTGGTGCTATACAGCACTTCAAGAGGTTCCCCTATGATTACAAGCCAAGAACCACTTTTAGTGCCATATAGCATTTTTTTTTAGAGTGCATGTTGAATTAATTAACTCCCTCCCATTAATTCTTGAATTCTGAATTCTTAACCCCCCCATATGCCATTTACGGGGCTCCATAGATATAGACTAAAAGCCGCAAAACTCGTTGTTAGTAGATATTTTGGAACATTTCAAGTGTTTTTGTCCATACTATGAAAGTTCACAGGGTCCAGTGTTGCTTTGGACCCCATTTTTCGAAATGTCTTATTTTGTATTACATGGAAGAAGGAAAGTCATACAGGTTTGTAACGACACAAGGGCCAGTAAATGGCAACACAATTGTCATTTTGGGATGAACTATCCCTTTAAATTAAAGTAGCACTCATATGAATCAAATCACTTATCTAGTAGATCAGTGATCATACATCTAATTGCATTGTGATTTCTAAACAATGATGCCAACTAATGCCCTGTCATCTTTAACATTCTCCTTCCCAAGGAGCAGTTGCAAGGCAGCGTACGAGCGCATGATGGAGATGTTACAAGACTAGAGCCATTGTGATGTGAGATGGCAGCTTCTCTGGAGCCACCATCTGCTGAGAGGGTCAGGCAGCATGTAGGGTTCAAATCTCCTGGATTCTGCCTGCTTCCCAGCTGCCATGCCCAGGCACTCCAAAATCCACACACAACCACACTTACACACCTCGCAATTATCACACACACTCGTAGACGCGCATAATCCCAGGCATGCTGCGCTGCCGAAACCATTCTCGTCAGGGCTGACACTAAAGAATGTTGGGATTCTTGTCTTGAGGTACCAGTGTTTTTTCCTCCCTCTTTGGGTTTGTGCAAAATCCACACATTCTGTTGAACCCATGCGCCCACACTGCATCAGCCCTGCATGTGACCACTGCTCCACTGTGCTCTATTCAGCACAGTGACTCGAACTTTGCTCACATTCCAAATACTTTCTTTGGTCCGTTTTGCCCGTCAGCCTGTTTCTCAACCCTTTGAATAGGCCCCGGGTTTTGGGGGAAACAAGAAAGAAGCTGCTTTGTGGTCCATATATCACGTACCTGTTTGCTGCACTGTTCCTTTGAGTTTAAAGTGACTCTTTTCTTTCCTCGAATGGAAAGTAGGCATTCTACAACAACATCGCTCAGCCAAACTCTTACTCAGTCCAACCCAGTGAGGTTTTGTTTTGGATTTTTATCAAGTGATTTAATTTTTTGCCATTATTCTATTAGCTTCAAACCACGACTGGAAGGTTAAGTTTCTCGAAGCTCTTCGGAGACCCTCAAGGGCACTTATTGAATTAAAACTTTATTGCTCAGTTTTGGAAAAAGAGCAGAGCGCTCCAATTAAGGAAAGCGGCAATTCATAAACTGTCTTGATCATGTTGCTACTATATAGAGATGTACAGTGTTAAAGAGGTTTCAGCTTGTGTTTTTGCATCTATCGCAATCTGCAACTCAGAATTTGTGCTTTTTGACTCGTCGTTTGCATATGTCCATCACGCTCCTTACTGGCATTGAAAGCGAAATGAATTTATTTTCTTAAAAGCTCTTGTGTTTCGAGATGCCTCCCTTTCCCAGCCTCTCTCCCTGCTTGCCGCCTGGCAGGCCCGTGTGTCAAAGGTGGCTGCTGCAGAACAGACTGTGGGAACAGCCGGTCAGCCTCCCCTGTCCCCTATTCCCTAACCAGAGGGGCAGCCATCAATCCAAGCCTGCTCGAACCCCTCCCGGCGCACACATCTCCGCAACCCACACACTCGCTCCCCAATAATCCGCGGAAGCAATTTCATCTCGACTCGGGTGGCGGCCCATTGTCGCCAACTCCTTCAATCTTTCCTAATTAACTCTCGCTTTGTCCAGCATCCGAGCTTCTGGACTCATCTCTACGACATTCCGATCGGGGCTGGTCTTCACACTCCCGGGCAACCCTCGGACCCTAATCCCACTGCACCCCTCCCTCCCGAGTAACTCTTTCCATTTTTTTCTTTCCCCCAACCTGCCGATCACCTACTTACAGAGTTAGGTAGGGGCATTAACTCCTTGGGTTTTTTGAAAGAAGAAGACGAAGGAGGGGGCGAGGAGGAGATGGCCAGAAAGCGACTCCAACCCAGACAATTAGAACAATGGACCGGGCCTGTAGGGGGCTAACTCGCAGCGTCACGCCTGGACGGTGGGGTATTTTGTCGGTTTAATGAATTGTCCGTCAGTCCCTGGCTGCATCACAGGCCGTGTAGAGAGTGGACAGCAGGGACCCAGACACTAAGTCGGTATTTATTACACTGCCTTTGTCACTAATTGAGCTAATTATCAGTGACTCTTCAGCACTCCCACAATGACAGTAGCCCTCCACCCTCCGCCTCACTCATCCCACCAGTGCCTGGGAATGCAGCCTGACTTTGCTTCTTTATCCCTCTCTTTTTTTATCCTTCTCTCCTTATTCTCACTATATTGGTCCCGTTTTTATTAATGCTTTGTACCATTTTACTATTTTGCCTTCAAATCCACACGCATGTATACAGAAACTTCCTGTAAATTCAAAGATCAGTTCCATCTTTTATTCCTAATTTATTCATTCATTATTATTATTATTATTTACCATTCAAGTATGCTAGGGAAGCTTTTTAGTTATATTTTTGGCCATGTTTTTGTTTATAAAGACAGTTGAATAGAGACAGGAAGTGCAAGGACCGTGATTGGACCTCGAGCTGAGACTCAAACTCAGGTCGTTGGAAGCGCTACTATGCGATATGCTGCCCAAGGCTATGGCTTATGTGCATTGTTTTTTTTTTTTTCATATATCTACACTACCAGTCAAAAGTTTGGAATAATTCCGATTTTTTTATGTTTTTTAACCTGAGATGGCAAAGCTGCATTTTCAGCATCATCCAGTCTTCAGTGTCACATGATCCTTTAGAAATCATTCTAATATGCTGATTTAATGCTCATTTTTTAGCAATTATTATTGCTGCTCAATTATTAATAATGGTTCTTATTATTATTCATCTTGTAAACAGTTTTTGCTGCTTAATATTTTTGTAGAAACCATGGTGCATTTTATCAGGATGAATAGAATGTAAAAAGTTAAAACAGTTATTTGTCTTTACTGTCACTTTTGATCAATTCAGTGCATCCTTTTTGAATAAAAGTATTATTATTATACCATATTAGAATGATATCTGAAGGATCACGTGACGACAAAATCAGCTTTGCCATCACAGAAATAAATTACAGTGCATCCGGAAAGTATTCACAGCGCTTCACTTTTTCCACCTTTTGTTATGTTACAGCCTTATTCCAAAATGGATTAAATTAATTATTTTTCTCAAAATTCTACCAACAATACCCCATAATGACAACGTGAAAGAAGTTTGTTTGAAATCTTTGCAAATTTATTAAAAATAAAAAACGCTCAAAATTGAGCTCAGGTGCCTCCTGTTTCCACTGATCATCCTTGAGATGTTTCTACAACTTGATTGGAGTCCACCTGTGGTAAATTAAGTTGATTGGACATGATTTGGAAAGGCACACACCTGTCTATATAAGGTCCCACAGTTAACAATGCATGTCAGAGCACAAACCAAGCCATGAAGTCCAAGGAATTTTCAGTAGACCTCCGAGACAGGATTGTATCGAGGCGCTTTTTTTTTTTTTGCAGCATTGAAGGTCCCAATGAGCACAGTGGCCTCCATCATCTGTAAATGGAAGTTTGGAACCTTCCAGAAGAACAACAATCTCTGCAGCACTCCACCAATCTGGCCTGTATGATAGAGAGGCCAGACTGAAGCCACTGCTCAGTAAAAAGCACATGACAGCCCGCCTGGAGTTTGCCAAAAGGCACCTGAAGGACTCTCAGATCACGAGAAACAAAATTCTCTGGTCTGATGAAACAAAGATTGAAATCTTTGGCCTGAATGGCAGGCGTCATGTCTGGAAGAAACCAGGCACCGCTCATCATCTGGCCAATATCATCCCTACAGTGAAGCATGGTGGTGGCAGCATCATGCTGTGGGGATGTTTTTCATTTGCAGGAACTGGGAGACTAGTCAGGATCAATGGAAAGATGAATGCAGCAATGTACAGAGACATCCTTGATTTTTAAAAGTAAATCTGCTCCAGAACGCTCTGGACCTCAGACTGGGGCGAAGGTTCATCTTCCAACAGGACAAAGACCCTAAGCACACAGCCAAGAATGGGAGAAACTGCTCAAAAATAGGTGTGCCAAGCATCATACTCAAAAAGACTTGAGGCTGTAATTGGTGCCTAAGGTGAATCAACCAAATATTGAGCAAAGGCTGCGAATACTTATGTACATGTGATTTTTATTTATTTTTTAAATACATTTAAAATAATACATTTAATCAATTTTGGAATAAGGCTGTAACATAACAAAATATGGAAAAAGTATTCTGTCTGACCAGTAGTGTATATAATTGAACATTGTATGTACAAGTTCAACATTTTTTATATTTGAGCTATATTTGAATCTATTTTTATATGTAAATATCTTTGTTTTTCCTTTTCTTTCTATCAATAATCTGTATGCTCTCTCTTTTATCCTGTCAGCATTCCAGATCTTATTTTTCCTCTCATCCTCTCCCATCACTGTGCGTTCTGGGATGTGAATGTGACGACTACAGCGGTGCAGCACTCCGTCTGGCTGACCTTCAGTGGCCCTGCGATATGTTGCGGTGGGTGAGAGAAAGAATCGTCTGCCTTCATCCAAACTCTTGTGGTTGCGCTGGCCTCGGCAGCAGGGCGGGTGCAAAGCAACCTGTCATTATTTCTAATACCATTTCTTTATTTTGTTTCTGATATTAAATAAGTGAAGCAAAACCGCTAGTGTCGTGAAAACATACAGATTTAACGCTGTGTTACACCACTGGCCAAATTCCCTCAGCAGTTACTGTGGATTTAGGGTGCATGACTGTTCGAAGAAGAGGGCTGGTCTTGTGCTGTCGATGGTGGGAATGATGTTTAGAGGAACGGATATACTTGCACACTCACATTGTTGATTTTAGGTTAAGTGCTTTAGACATACCCTGTCATACCAGGTTGTGGTTCTGAGAAATGATTGATGGATCATAAACTAAGCTGAGGATAATATTCTGTGGAACATCTGGAAAGACCAACCTGTTATTGAGCTCAAACTGTAAGCAGGGTTAGGAAATGAGTGGTTCTCGGAAAACACAGATAATGAAAATATAAACTTTATTGTGCTATTACTCTATATGAAAACAACTTTTCTAAACTGAGCTAAAATATTTCATCAAAAAAAAAAAAAGCATCATACAATAATAAATACTTTTCATTCACAATATTAAAAGATGGAGTTCAGTGCATGTAAAACACAAGTGTCAAGAGACAAGAAAATCAGGCATTTGACAAAGCAATCGTGTCTCTGATATGTATGTGGCCTCCTTTTGATCATCCATTTATGATCATCTGTATAAGTTAGCACACAACTGGCTGGAATTACTCATAAAATTGTAAATAATAATAGTGTATTCAGCCCGCTTTCAGATTAAGTCATTTTCTCACATTGCAAGTTGCAGCATAAATATATAGATCATATCTATTTATAATATTTACAACATTTTGGTTATGTTAGCTGATATACAAAATACCATAATTGTGGCTCTTTCAAAAACATAAATGTGAACTGTTTGTCCACTGTAAACTAGGTAGTAGGGCATTTACAGGATTATCTTTACACACTTTTTTAAAACTAGCATGTACTTGTGCGTAATCAATGTAGTCTCTTCTCTCTCCCAAAAGACTTTCTGTAATATTAAACATGCTTCTGTCAGAGCTGAATCGACGAGTCAATCTCGGGTCAATCTTAATTTTCTCTTCCCAATACTTTTCCATCAGTACAATAACATGGTATACCACATAATAATAAATGGTATTAAAAAATGGCAGGAGACTCAAAGCAATGACGGGAAGTATGGCAGGTCTGAATGGGAAATCACAAGAGGTTGGGCCGAGTTCGGGATTCCGCTACATAGTAATCGGAAAAGGAAGCCCCATCCCTTGAGAAGCACTTCACACAGTTTTATGTGAGACGAGTAGGACTGCAGCTAAAGAAAACAACGCTAAAATATTTTGAAAGAACCGCCCTCCTGTTAGAGTTTTGCGCTGGTTTATGAGAGAGCATGCTTGTGGTTCGCTAACCGCAGGAACATCTGTCAAACTGTGTCCAGTTACTACTTTCTAGCTTCTATGTTCCGCAGAGTACCAGAGCTGGAGATCAGGAGAGGAGAAGACAAGCTAGAACCTCAGGACTGGTCGTTCAGCACCCTAAATTTCAAACGGCGCCTATATGAATGCTTCTTCCTGTTCAGAGTTTTGCAGTGTGTTGTGGTTCTCCCATTTCTTACGATTTGAAGCCCTACGCTGCAATAACATCACCAAAATATTGTGTTTTTCAAGACCTACCATCACCTAAGAGTTCTGCTCATGAACTTTTCAACCGTTCTCAGTAGTTAATACATTGAATATGCTTGTCTATTCAACCAACACACTGTATTTAGTCCCTTTTATCCTTGCTATTCTGTCTCTTTTCTCCAGTATTTAAACTTAACATGTTTATTCATTCCTATATAACCTCCAGTTACCCCAACGGCCCCTTTTTCTTTTACCCATGGGACGCTTTGTCTCTAGTTTCTCAGTTTGTTGTGTTTGTTCATCATAGACACTGATGGACAGTCTGTGTACTGGTGCAGTTGAGGCAGCTCACGTGACAACACCAGTGGAAAGTACAGTGGCATCTTTCGGTGACCTGCTCCATTCGAGTCTTGTATCCCCTTCCACAGCACAGCAGCTCGCACCCATCCAGTGCTGGCGATGAACTGTTGCAGGTACGTCCTGATGTACCATGCGTGCCTGTTTTGCCATTGTAGGAACAGAAGTTGGGCGACTTTTCAAAGTAGACCAGGTCCCGAGTAGAAGGGAGCTTGTGTGCTGGATTCTCTGGTTCCAGGTGGCGGGGGTCGGCTCGATGGGATGCACGATTGCTGCCTTTGTTGCCGTACACGACTCGGGATGCGCCATCGAATCGGTCCTTCAGAAAGTCTCCCACTACGCGGAAGCTGGGCAGTCTCATCCAGCACGTTCGCACTGTGCAGGATCCAGACATCCCATGGCACTTGCACTCTTGTTGCATTTCTGATGCGACTGTCTGTAGAAGAGAGAAAATGAATGAATCCGTTGAATACAAGAACAACAACAGCAAGAATTGTAATAATTTATGCATTTATATTGAAATTCAATGTATTGATAAACCTTTTTCTGACACACTGGTATTTTGATGAGACAAATGGCTTCAGAGAGTTTAAGAGGTCTCTTACCATTCTTCCTGCCTCATTGTTGTGCAGGTTGGTCAAATACCGTAGATCTCTGCCCCTCTCACTGGAGTCCACAAACTCTCGTCCGAACATCCTGCCAAATTCCACATTGTCGCTGCAGCCTCCCCAGTGCCAGTCTGGCCCTCCAGGACCTCGGCGCCGGTAGTCGCAGGTGCAAGACTCAATGGCCCCCTCAGAGCAGGACCGAGCCACAGCGTGAGTAACGCCAGCACTTGTGATGGCAAACACAAATGCAGTCTCACGGCAACCTAACAAAACAATAACCACAACTTACAATTTCTCTCATGCTGTGTCTCCATCCAGATAATATTGATGTGTGATTCTATGTTCTCCGATTTCACGATTCAGCCCATTGTTTAAAGCTTTCACGCTGCCACTCTGAGAAGCCATGCTCACCTCGGTTGACAATTTTGCCAAAGACGTTGGGGCTGTGGGTGGTTGGACAGTTCCAGCGGCGGTTCCGAAACTGCCATTTGCATTCCTTTATGGCTGTATGCAGGCCTGCTGCAATGGCGTGCAAGATGCCAGGGTTTTGCCGGATCAGTTTTCTCTGACGGCGACTTAACAACGCCAAGCTGGGGTCCAGCACCAACTGCACATTCTTAGAGTTGGTGAGGAGATTGCCTGAGGATGCCACATTCACAATACCCCTGGTGGAGAAAATGAACATTTGACTGGTAAGTTGGAAAGCCATTTCTCATCTGAATGGACTGAAATGCTAAAACTCTCAAGTTAAGATCTTGGGGCTTTAGACCATTTTCTTATAATATTCTCATTGATTCTGTCTGTATGTATGTGAGATTTATTTAGCCTACATTGTGTGTGTGTGTGTGTGTGTGTGTGTGTGTGTGTGTGTGTGTGTGTGTGTGTGTGTGTGTGTGTGTGTGTGTGTGTGTGTGTGTGTGTGTGTGTGTGTGTGTGTGTGTGTGTGTGTGTGTGTGTGTGTGTGTGTGTGTGTGTGTGTGTGTGTGTGTGTGTGTGTGTGTGTGTGTGTGTGTGTGTGTGTGTGTGTGTGTGTGTGTGTGTGTGTGTGTGTGTGTGTGTGTGTGTGTGTGTGTGTGTGTGTGTGTGTGTGTGTGTGTGTGTGTGTGTGTGTGTGTGTGTGTGTGTGTGTGTGTGTGTGTGTGTGTGTGTGTGTGTGTGTGTATTAATTTATAAGATTTATATTAACTTTATCCTTAGTAATGTATTAACATGTATCATTTTTAATTCCCCTTTTACATATAGTACGTATAGCTTTAAGGCTTTGGCTCATATGTCGTGTCTAGTCTTAACCTACTCCGGAACGCTCAGCACATTACACGAATTCGACGCTGAAAACGACCTGGAAAGGAACTGCTCCCAGCCATAAAATAAATCCGCATTTAATTTATCCCACATTGGATTGAAAAATCTTGTCCCGTGTTCAAGCCACACTGTCAAAATGACAGGGAGAAACCGAGTGAGTGAGGGAGAGAGAGAGAGAGAGAGCGCGCAAGCAGTGGCTCTGAGTAAACAGACTGAGATTACGTTAATTTATGTGTGAAATTAGTGACTTATCTCGTTTGCTACTTTATAATATGAATAGGCCTAATGTGTTAGCCTATATAAAATAAAAAGTATAGGCCTAAATTACAATTCAGCTGCGCATATGCCTTTCGCATAGCTGCTAACACCGTAGTGACAGTTTCAAACAACGGAATGACATGTTACATTTTTAGCTTGTCTAATATCTTTGATCTTTTAGAGTATAGATAGATAGATAGATAGATAGATAGATAGATAGATAGATAGATAGATAGATAGATAGATAGATAGATAGATAGATAGATAGATAGATACTGGTTATTCACATTCTAGAAGATATACAACTATATCTTTTATACATGTTATAAATGTCAGGCCTGCTGTATCTTACCACCACCGGCCGCTGTTGTTCACCGCCCCTGTGCCAGTGAGAGAGGAGACCAGGAGGACACATGCCGCTTTGACTGCGAGAAGCAACGCGAGGACCCGCATGATATCTGAAAGGGCAAAGTAACCAATTAACCTCAAATGAGATTCCTGCAATAATAAACGATGACAGTATATGTCATGTCTTTCTATATTAGAGAAAGCCATCTTGACAATTATGAAATTAATAAAAATTGCAAAATAATGAATGTATAGTGCAATACAATTATGCATGATATTTGTTTTATTTTAGCCTTTTAACGCATGGCGAATTTTACTATAGCCTATAGAAATAGGATTTTGTTTACATATGTGCATGAGTTTTGTTATTAATATTATGTCAGGATTCTGTATGTGACTCAACTAAAATATCAAATAGTCTACACTTTAAAAAAAACCTATAAAGGTTTCGATTATAGAACCAACATGGTCCAGATGCCATAAATAACCTAGTACTGTCGAACACCATCTGATGTTTTAAAGATCATGGGAACCAATATGCTTATCTAAAGAACTTTTTAGTCTCCAAAGAGCAGCTCACGAAACCCTATACTGTCCAAAATGCTCCTTGCTATAACGAAAGTTTATTTTTGACATTTCTAAAAAATAAAAATAAAACAAGCAAACAAACATATTAAGCAATTTGGTTGCATTACGGGTCCACTTACCACTCCACATTCCAGTGCGGCTGACAGCGTGGGTCAATGTTTATTCATTAAATCAGTGTAGAAGTCAAGGAAAGGGTTCTGGATGGGATGCCAGTGCAACTGCTGCTGCTGCTGCTGCTGCTCCTCTTACAGTCTGTGTGTTAGTGATGCTCTGCTCACAGCACTGAGCGCGTGGGACAGTCCCGAAGACCTGATCCCCTCGGTGACTGATAGGCGACACATTGTTCACTTATTGAACGCTACAAGATGAATAAAAAAGGGATTTGCTGCTCTCATCTCCCTCTGCTTTTTTTTTCCTCCCTCCTTTTGAGTGGAACTGAATGGACGGATAGCTTAATTCTTCTCATTGGGCACAATGAATACAGGAGGCAAAACCCGACATAAAGGAGAGGAGATGAAGAAAAGATCCGTTATAGGCGCTTTAAATTACATATCATTTTGTAATCCTCGTCCAGAGATTCCTCATATACATTCAAGCGAAATCATATAAAATACAGTTCCTTCAGGCGTCTTCGATATATGCAGAGCAGATTTATTCCTTCTCATTGCAGTGAGCGTGTGCGCGCGCGCCATTTGTGTCTTCAGTTCCTTCTGCGTGGATGGTGTCGAGACACGGTTACTGTAAGAAGGGAATATAAAACATCTAAACCGGCCTTTTTACCCGGAGTGCATGCATGCATTACTCCCTTAACTGCGTCTCCTCCCTCTTGCGCGTAAAAAGTGTTTTTATAGATGCCCATGCATGCTTGCGCTCTGCACTTACCCGTTTGTACTGTTTAGCCTAAATAAAGCACATCAAGTGGAAACGTCATGCTATAATTATGGTGAAAAATCTGGGCTAAATGAAAAGGAGAATATTAAAGACATGGGACACTGCTAATGCTGCTTCAGTTTCTCATTCTAAACGAGGATTGACCGGAGTGTAACACATTTTCGTTTCAAAACGTATTTTTTTTGTGTTGCTTCTCATATTTTGATTTCCTGTATAGGCTATATGTAGATTTATATGTTTGTCTACTATAAGTTAAATGGGTTGGATGTCTACCATGTTTTACTATACTGTGTAAATGAATGTCAACTTAAAATTGGGATGTAACGATTTAAAGGGAGAAAACTTGGACATTTTAAATTGCGCACATTCATTTATTATGGAAATCAAATATATTTGTTCAAAATGGCCTAATTATTCCATCATTTAATTTTAAACATTTTAATTAAAAGGTAAATAAATGCAAACATGTTATAAAATAACTTATGGTAACAACTAGGCCTACAGACGGTTACATACACTTTAACCTCAAAATTAATTCTATACATCTTTAAAATTAGTCTTACAACTTCTAATAATAGCCTAATTTAACCCCTGTATCTCATTTCGGTAACACTTTGTTTTACAGTGTCCTTGTTACATATGTTACACGTACTAGTAATAACAGTAAACTATGCATAAGTACATGCAACTAACCCTAATCCATAACCATATAGTAAATAGCTCGTCGTTAATTAATATCACTCAGTACTTAAATGAATAAATACACTGTAAAAATGACACCTTGTATAAAGTGTAACCCATTTGCTTACACTGGTGATGTTACAACTCGACCCGTGTTAGCTACAACCCTCCCGGTCATCTCTGCTATTCTTCGTCGTTTGCGACAACGAATAAAATAAGAAATTGTTACAGATAAATAACTCAACACTTCTGACTTTACAGTGTGAGAGCACAGTAGAAATAGTCATGATAAAACTGTTCACCATCTGGACTGCAGACCTCTCTTGATCGCATATAAAGGCACGAATCAAATAGTATTTTGCTGTCAGTTTGACTCCATACATTTATGGTATCGTCTGATCAATTGGCAAATATTAAATCAACGTGATTTACGCACACATAAGGTGTTTGATGTCGCCATAAAAGAATCTGAGAGAAAGAGAGAGCACTTTTTTCTTTGAGGGATTGAAGTAAATGGCTAACTGAAGGAAGTGCGCTTTTGTTAGTGGTATTTAATGAGGGCTGCTTTTCTGGGCTTAGCCTGCTCTTATACTCTTGAAGGATCTTAAACAGGTTTTCCTGAAACACTCATGCGATGCGGCGCAGATTAGCGGCAATCCGGTTAAAGGGACGCCTTTTATATACAAATCAACTTCAAATCACTTTTTAAGCCACTTAGATATACACGCCATGGCAAAATGCTAATGCACTTTTCATTGCCAGAGCTTAAGCAAAGGAATAGAGGTGATTAGCTCCAATACAAGAATTGATCTTCCAGAATAGGAGGTGATTAGCCCAAAACCAAGAACTGTTGTCAGGATTCCGTGTTAAGGGTGGATTTAACTCAATTTCATGACATTAATCCTAATTCTACTACTGTTAATAGTAGCTAATATTAATAAAGATAAGACGCAAGATGCTCCTTCTGGGTCAGTTAAAGAGTCCTTTTCACCTGCTGCGCATAGTGCATAGCTGACCACCAACACGATAATCCCTTAATCTTGTAAACTAATGCCTCAAATTCTGGTTTATTCGTAGCCTACATTCATCAGTAGCCTTTATGTCCAAATCGTCTTGTATCATCATGTCTCAACTAGAAACAAAATCAAATAAAAACACTGACAGCTTGTCTATTGAACAAACTTATTATGTGCATTATGCATAATTTGTTGGCCCACTATGTAATTGCGTATCACTTTCAATGAGTCTTGACAAAAACCTCTCCATCATGGTCAGTTATGGGACTAATTATACGCGCAAACTCAGACGTGTAGACAAACAAACGAAATAAGTCTATTTTCCAGTAGTGCTCTAGGCTATCTCCAGCAACAGTCAGCAAAGCCTTCTCATTAAGAATGTCGGGGAAAATGATGAATGTGGACCTAATTAAAGTGAAACGTCACGAGGGCTGCACGGTGAACTGTTGAACTGATTCGGAGTGGGAGGATGGGCGGACACATGAACGCGCGCACGCACCTCGCATTGTTCAAGAAGAGCCGCACGCCTGCCTGCTGCTGCCCTGCGCATCGTAGCCTAGGCTATATATATGAATGATTTTAGTTTAGTGTATAGTTGACATACATGTTTACGGGGGAGCAAAATATCTTTTCACAAGTTCTGCGGTAGTGCAGGTCAGATAGCTACACTGTAAACAAACAGAAGACCGCAGGCAATAGATGGCTACAAAAAATAACATAGCCTGCAAATGACATCTGACAAGCTCTAACAGCGAAGCATGGCTTGCGATATCTTATCTTCATCAATTTATGTAATATGTAAGTTTATGACTTTGCATAGTTTCGACTCAAATGTATTCATCGTTAATTAAATTTAAAGTGCAAAACTGTATTATTATCTTTTGGCACTAATTGAATGTTACTTTAAAAGTAAAGCTGCAATTAACATTTTATGTTATTTAGGCCTATTTATTATACTTTTCTAGATATATCGGTATACCAGTGCATGGCATCATTTGAAGGTTCTTCAAAAACAGCACCTCAAAATGCCATTACAACACTTTACCAGGAAACAACTAAGCCTAATACAAATAGCATATGTTGTTGACATAAATGTCTTTTTATAGCAGCCAAGCCAGCCATTCATTTTCAAGTGATCAACAAGGAACGTGTTAAGCTTGCCCAAAACAAAGATGAAAATAAATTCGCCGTTTAGATCGTAAAACTATTTTGCATTAATGTAATGGCACAGTTATAGCTAGTAGACTACACTCTAAAAAAAAAGGTTCTATATGGCACCAAAAATGGTTCTTCGTCGTAATCATAGAGGAACCACTTTTGGTGCTATATAGCACCATATCTTAACATGTTTTGTATATGGTAGCGGTGCTATATAGCACCTTAGTCAAAGAACCGGTGAAGAACCTCTGAAGAACCACTGAAGCACCAAAATTGGTGCTATATAGCACTTAAAAAGGTTCCCCTATGATTACGAGCCAAGAACCATTTTTGGTGCCATATAGAAACTTTTTTTTAGAGTGTAGTAATAATAAATGAAAATGTGTAATGCATTTAAAAATTGAATACAATCAATTAAACAAAAATAGGCTAATGTGTGTGGTATGGGTTGTAAATTGGATAATAGAACTGATGTCTATTGTTAGTCACGTGTTGTTCAATGCACTTTATACCAAATAGATTTCAACACAGTCGGTGTTGTCAATATTGCTTCCATTATTGAGGCAGTGTTGGACTACTACTACTGAAAATAACCAATAATTGATTTATTCATAGCCAGATTTATGCTCATTCAGCATGACAAAAATATTGGCAGAGATCACGAATATCACATGCAGTTTCAGGAATATGGAAAGTTTGACAGGCCTAGCTGCTTTTTCATCTTATTTAAAAACAAGCGCCTCAGGCGGTGTTTGCCCACCCTGACGGCGCCCCCTCCTCCTCAGTGACACACACGCTCCAGTCCCAAGCTCCATCAAATGCTGCTTGCTCAACTCCGCTCCTCGCACAAACAATTGAAGTCATTTCCAGTTCGTCTTTAAAGCGATCCCACAGGTGTTTTAATGTCCCGTCGAGAAAAGCTTTCAGCGCAATGGAGTTACCCCACAGACAGTGTTTGGGACGAGTCCTGATTGTGACTGCTGCGCTTCTGTCACCTGCGTTCACGTAAGTAGAAAGGTAGAAGCGCTTTAATGGGATGACCTGCTGGAGTAAATCAACTGTTTGTTTTGGAAAGCTGGGGATTCAAATGCATGAATTTGTATAATGGCCTCAAACTGCCATTTGCATGATTATTAGCTATTATTAAAAATACTTTTAAAAAAGATTTCAGGTCACGTGCGACAGCCTTTAGTAAATAAAACTGGTAGCCTAGTCCTTACTAAACTACCTAACCGAACTAGTAGTAGCCTATCTATTTTAAAGTACTTTTTATTTGGATGTTACTAGTATTACTCAAATAGAATATAATTTTCAAGTCAAATTCATAGTATGTATTCCTTTGCTACCAGACAAGTGACTCCTCCATTGTTACTGGTAACAAATTGCACATGTTTGACATTGGATATATGAGAATCTGTAGTTCAGATACTAACTACTAGCTTGTATTCCAACTGTTGCCGGTACCTGTTTCACTAGTTTTATTAGAAGCTATTCATTTAGGTATTCATACTATGAATAGACACCGTTCTGGTAATTGTTACCAGAAAGGGTTTTAATTGAAACTGTAGCTGTGTGGTTATGGATGCTCTCTCACTTTTCTCAAAACTGTCAATGGGCATAATGTATTTATTAACTTCAGCGTGTTATGATTTGGATATAATCCCACAAATCTTTTCCATATAGTCATGTTCTCATCAGATTATCCTCAGGCATGCCAAGACACTGATAGGAACCAGGGCGTTTGAATATTCATAGATGTTTTATGTATGCCTCTTGCAAGGTCACAGCCTTGGTTGAGTGTCAGGGCACTTAAGCACACAAGTGTTTCCAACTGCTGAGAAACAAGAATTTGTCACTTTTTTTTTTCTTTGCCATATTTAAAATGTTCCAGTAAACATGTATTGTTCATATTATTTGAAATGAATATGGCACCATAAAAACATCCATTCCTTTTACAATATTTTCCTGCGTCTCGTTAATGACTGAATTCATTGTCATAATTTCTTCACATGTGCGAGTCATTTAAAATAGACCACATGTGATGCTAAGTAACACCAGCCTTCTGCGATATTTACTGCATGCGGTGTTAGTTCATAATGATATCACTGCTATAAAATTAATTTTCTCCTTTCTCAGGGTACTGGGCAATGACATCCTTGGCCTGAAGGTGGCAGGAGAGCCAGTGCTTACCCCCAATGCAGTGTGTTTACGACTGGCAGGCCTGACCAAAAAACAGATGCGTCTGTGTGTGCGCAGCCCTGATGTCACAGCCTCTGCTCTGCAGGGCATTCAGGTTGCTATTCACGAATGCCAACACCAGCTCAGAGACCAGCGCTGGAACTGCTCCTCCTTGGAGAACCATGGCAAGTTGCCCCATCAGAGTGCCATTCTCAACAGGGGTGAGTGGATGGCAAAAGGGGCATGGGAAGTGCTGAAGTTGAAGTTGTAGAGAGCCAATACAGACATAATCCGGGGCATTGAAATGCTACAAATGCCAAAGAGGGAAATATCAGCGTTGAGTCATTGTTTAACGCATTTACGCCATGGAAAACATATTTTATGAGATTTTAGATAAAGGTCATTATAGATAATTATATCACCAGCTGGCTCGTGCGCACTTCACTTTCTGAAGGCTCTGTTTACTCTCTTGGCAGCTTTATTTGCTATGTAAAGGCCCATTCACACTTAGGACGATAAAGTTTTAAAAATCAAAATTTCATCAACATTTTAACGATGAGTGGGTCACACCACACCTATAACAGCACTTAGGAATGATATAATTGGAATCACTTTCAGAACGATGATCAATCAGCCAATCAGAATCCATTAACTTTAAAAGTGGCAGATCTGCAGCATAGCTTATAATAGACCTTAGTCAGGTGAGACGCCATTTTGAATTTAATGAGGATGAAAACGAGGCTGTGAGGGATACACTTTGTCTGTACAATTGCACACACAGTATACATGTCCTAGATCACGTAATTGTCATAATTCACAACTTGTGAAACTCTTTTATGGGTGTTTTTTTTAACAATCAATACAGGATAACAAAACAACAGGATAATCCATTGAACACACTGTAATTCTATCCCTCAGCCTATTATTTCCTGTCAAAAATTAAATATGGTGCTACCCTGTAAACAGCATGTTATCGTCCATTATATAGTTGTCTTATCAGTATAGTTATTGTCCTTTGTGTGAACGGCCCTTAAAAGTGCTCTCTTTCATCCCAGGTTTCCGAGAGAGCGCCTTCTCGCTGTCGCTGCTGGCTGCAGGTGTCGTGCACTCGGTGGCTTCGGCCTGCAGCCTCGGAAAGTTGCGCGGGTGTGGCTGCGAGGCTAAACGCCACCTGGACGATGACAAAATCCGTCTCAAGTTAACCCAGCTCCAGCTTCAGACTCTTCAGAGGAGTGGAGTGTCCATAGCAGGTGCAGAAGAGAACACACCTGAGTTCGGTTCACTCCAAGGCGGTCTCCCGGCCAATCTGCTCTCGTCCCACCCCGTCAGTCTCCTCAAACCCTTACCGGATGAGGTCACGACGTTACAGGACACCTGGGAGTGGGGAGGCTGTAGTCATGATGTTCGTATTGGTGTACGGTTCTCTAGGGATTGGTTGGATTCCAGAGGATCTCCTCGTGACATACACGCTCGTATGCGGATTCATAATAATCGAGTGGGCAGACAGGTGTGGTTTTATATGTTCAAATCTATAATAATCTGTATTGCATTATATGGTCTTTCAAGCAATGAAAACTGTGTCCTAAACAGGCGTGACAATAAATCGATTTTATTCCCATGTAAATTTTAGTTTTGAGTTGGGATTGTGGGTCAATGACACAGTTATGTTTAATCTATTAATTTATCAAAAAACACATGCAAATGCAATTTATGCATCCAGTGAATTGAAGACACCTGCATCTGCATGCATGTTTACATTTTTTTTTTGGTAATGTTTTCAATTTCTGAATTCAAATTCATGTTGTTGTTTTTTTGGAGGGACATGAAGTCAAAAATGTTCCCCAAAAACATAATTATATGTATAAATTAATAATTAATAATATTTGTAAAAACATTCAAAAATATACATTTAAAACATTATTGAAAATTATGATTATTCTGTGTACACACGTATTCGAGATGTAAGGAAAATATATTTTACGGTTACACTACAGTTTGAGAGTCATTTATATTTTTCAATAGCAATATGAAAACAACATGGGTACATTTTTAAGAACTTGGTGAATGTGTTTTAAACTAGATCTTCTTTATTGTGGACAGTGCTAAATGTCTTTGACCCATATTTCAGTTAGCTGACTGTAGTGAAGTATTTTTACTTTCTACCAAATACATTTTTCAAGCATTTGTACTTTATCAGTGTTCTTCTTTGGAAAGATTTTACTTCACAACATTCCAAAACATAATATTGTAATTTTTACTGCACTATGTTGTATATTGAATATCATTCAATACTTAATTACATTAAACATTTAGTACTTTCTTACTTTTACTCAAGTAAAAGTAATTCAAAGTTTTACTTGAGTAAAGTAAGAAAGTATTACATTTTAATGTAATGTATTAAAGGTAAAAAACAACAACTTTTATTTAAATGTAGTGCAGTAAAAAGTATGACATTATGCTTTGGAATGTAGTGAAGTAAACGTTTTCCAAAGAAAAACAGTTAAAGTACATACACTTGAAAAATGTACTTGAGTAGAAAGTAAAAATACTTCACTATTGTATAGATAGATAGATAGATAGATAGATAGATAGATAGATAGATAGATAGATAGATAGATAGATAGATAGATAGATAGATAGATAGATAGATAGATAGATAGATAGATAGATAGATAGATAGATAGATAGATAGATAGATAGATAGATAGATAGATATGGACACTTTCACTAGTATATGTCATTGACCCTAGTGTCAAATTGCTTGTCTCTGGGAACTTGTTGGATCACTCACTCCCGGTTAGGACACTGTGTTAAAGGGTTAGTTCAACCAAAAATGAAAATTCTGTCATACTTACCCTCATGTTGTTCAACACCCGTAAGACCTTTGTTCATCTTTGGAACACAAATTAAGATATTTTTGTTGAAATCCGATGGCTCAGAAAGGCCTCCATTGGCAGCAATGTAACTTGCACTCACAAGACCCATAAAAGGTATTAAAGACGTCGTTACAAAGTCCATCTCACTACAGTGGTTCTACAATAATTTTATGAAGCGTAGAGAATATTTTTTTTGAGCGCAAAAATAAAATCAAAATAACGACAAATTCTACATTGATCGTGCTTTAGGTCTTGGCGTGGTCAAAATGGGGCTAAAGTGTGCATTTCCTGGATGCCCGAACCATGAGAAACGAACATGTGCGCGTAAAAGTGATATTCATATTCTCGCACATGCATCGTGGTGCTTCGCGTCAAAGGCACAAGCGGAAGACAGAAACTTGTTGAATTAAGTCGTTTTTCCGTTTTTTTTTTTTTTCGCACACAAACTATTCTTGTCGCTTCATAAAATTATTGTAGAACCACTGTAGTGAGATGGACGTCTTTAGTACCTTTTATGGGTCTTGTGAGTGTAAATTACATTGCTGCCAACGGAGGCCTTTCTGAGTCATCGGATTTCAACAAAAACATCTATATTTGTGTTCCGAAGATGAACGGTGTTCATACGGTGTCTTACGGGTGTCGAACTACATGAGGGTAAGTAATTAATGACAGAATTTAGATTTTTGGGTGAACTAACCCTTTAAGCATTTGATTACTAACTTAAAAATACACATATACTATATTCTTTTATCGTCTTTGACCTTAACAGGTAGTTACTGACAACATGAGAAGAAAGTGCAAGTGCCATGGCACATCAGGCAGCTGCCAGTTCAAGACCTGCTGGTATGTTTCTCCTGAATTCCGGCTGGTGGGGTCACTGCTACGGGAGAAATTTCTGACTGCCATCTTCATAAACTCTCAGAACAAGAACAATGGAGTTTTTAACACTCGAACTGGTGGGAGCACCGCCACCAGCTCGGATCAGCTCAGAGGCCGGCGACGCAGCATCTCGCGCGAGTTAGTGTACTTCGAAAAGTCCCCTGACTTCTGCGACCGCGAACCCGCGGTGGATTCGCTGGGCACGCAGGGTCGCATCTGCAACAAGAGCAGCTCCAGTATGGACGGCTGCGGGTCGCTGTGCTGCGGCCGCGGACACAACATCCTCAAACAGGCACGCAGTGAACGGTGTCACTGCCGCTTCCACTGGTGCTGCTACGTGCTCTGTGAGGAGTGCAGGGTTTCGGAGTGGGTTAATGTCTGCAAGTGAATGACCCACCTTGGTCTAAATTTCCATTTCCTTGTTTTTGGACCGGGAGGCAACAACCTGTACCCTGCCATACCGAATGTGACTGCCTGTGTGTTTTGCTCTCCCACGGTGTGTCTTTTCTATCCATTTCTCCCATTCTTTTAACTTCCATCATCTGGGATCCATTTGCTTTGTGTTGCTGTTGTTACTCTCAAAATGCCAAGTCAGAGATTGAGCAGGAGGTGACTCATGTCATTTGTCTTTTTTTTCCTCACTTGGAATCTTCAGCCTCCAGAACCAAGCAAATGGCCCAAACGCCATCTGCACTCCTCCAAATAACAAGGCACAACAGCAGGAACAAATTATTCCTGCAAAATATAGGCACTGCTACGGTCTACCTTTTTCTTTTTTTTACTTTTTTAAAAGTGCACTTAATGTATATTCCTTACTTTGGCAAAATGTTTGAGAAGTTTATGTTGTAATCATGCATGATGGTGAAAAACCATCTGAGGTTTCAAAACACTATATCTTGCAGCATTATGATCTTTGCCCACATTAATCATGAAGAATCAATGGCTATTATAGTTGAAGGGAACATTTCTTTGCCATTTCATGAGATGTTGTAGAGAAACTTTCCCAACTCTGGAGCAAATCTTGGCCATCGACAGAGAATGTGCCTTGCGTAGGGGTATGAGTTTGGTTGGTTTTTATGAAAACCAGGACAGTTGTGAAGTTGATATGCTGTGTAACCCCGTCCTAACCTTTATAGAGACAGACCAATCAGAGAACGGGGATGGATAGAGTGAAGGAAATAGACTGTAGAACACTTGTGCCTCTCGTGGATTTTTTCGGAGCTGATTAAAAACAGTCACATCTCATCTCATACTGCTGAACAATATTGGATGCCAGATGCCTTTGATGCAAGAATGGACGACATTCATACGCTAAAGTCCTGTGTTAAACTGTATTCAAACAGTTGTCATTACAATCTTATTACAGTGAAATTGATATATACGAGTTTTTAAATTTTGATCAAGCGAAGCTTAGGAAATTAAATTAATTATATGGATAAATTAACTTTCATATATTGCCACCTTTTGCATTTTTAAAGAGAGTGTAGAGAATTTATTGTTGTAATATGTTTATGAAAACCTACATTTTTTACATTAAGAAACCTTTTCTTGGTTAATTGTGTGTAATGCCACTGGTTTTAGAACCAGGAAAGATCCTCTACAACAGAGGAGGGGTCGTAGATCTGCGTATTAGATATAATTCTTCTCTTCTGGAGATTTTTTTGAACTGAATCTGACCTCTCTTAATGGCCAACAGGGATGGGCTTTTATAAGAGTTCTATAAGCAGATTAAGGCATGAACCTGTCTTATAGGGATCAGCTGTCCAAAGTTGAGCCATGTGCTGCTGAGTACTGTTTGTCCTTGTCTGTGAATCTGCATCTGCAGCTGTCAGAGACTGGACCACTGTGTAATTTCCTAACTAAACACAGGCGCACTTCTGATGTCTCGAGTTCTTTGAGTGCACAACAATCACAAACATCTTAGGAATAAATGAGTTCTTCTGTATGATTCCTCACGAGGCTCTCTAATGAGGATGCGCTGTGGCAGCTAATGATTGAGTGAAGTGACCACCCAAGGTCTGCTGGCTTTATCGAACTCGCTTCTTGTGGTATTTCCTCTGGCAATAAACGATGGGAGTGAAAGAGAACTAGAGAAAGAGTGGTGTGGAATGATAAAGCGCTAGATATCTGGTTTGCATTTCTTTATTCCTTTATCATTTCACCCTGGAGCTGCTGCAAGAGGGAATTTCCTGTCGCTGTTTCTCCCATGTGTGAGACAGAGAAATTGGATGGCCATAGACACCCCCCCCCCACCCCCCGCCCAACAGCTCCCCGACCAAAATTCAGTGCAGCCAATCACACATACAAAGCAATATAGCGACAGCATCAAGAATAATGACAACCAGACTCTGCTGCTATTACTAATGCTGGGTCATAAGAAATATTTCAGTTAGTTACTGTACATACACTATAATGGCAAAAGTATTGGGAGACCCCCTTCAAATCATTGAATTCAGGTGTTCCAATCACTTCCATGGCCGCAGGTGTATAAAATCAAGCACCTAGGCATGCAGACTGCTTCTACAAACATTTGTGAAAGAATGGGTCGCTCTCAGGAGCTCAGTAAATTCAAGCGTGGTACTGTGATTGGTTGCCACCTGTGCATTCCATTCGTGAAATGTCCCCACTACTAAATATTCCACGCTCAACTGTTAGTGGTATTATAACAAAGTGGAAGCGATTGGGAAAAACAGCAACTCAGCCATGAAGTGATAGGCCATGTAAAATCACAGAGTGGGGTCAGCACGTGCTGAGGCGCACAGTGCGCAGAACTTTCTGCAGAGTCAATAGACCTCCAAACTTTGTGTGGCCTTCAGATTAGCTCAAGAACAGTGCGTAGAGCTTCATGGTTTCCATGGCTGAGCAGCTGCATCCAAGCCTTACATCACCAAGTGCAATGCAAAGCGTCGGATGCAGTGCTGTACACTGGACTCTATAGAGCAATCACGCCTCTCTGTCTGGCAATCTGATGGACGAGTCTAGGTTTGGCGGTTACCAGGAGAACGGTACTTGCCTGACTGCACTGTGCCAAGTGTAAAGTTGGGTGGAGGGGGGGTTATGGTGTGGGGTTATTTTTCAGGGGTTGGGCTTGTCCCCTTAGTTCCAGTGAAAGGACCTCTTAATGCTTCAGCATACCAAGACATTTTGGACAATTTCAAGCTCCCAACTTTGTGGGAACAGTTTGGGGATGGCCCCTTCCTGTTCCAACATGACTGCACACCAGTGCACAAAGCAAGGTCCATAAAGACATGGATGAGCAAGTTTGGTGTGGAGGAACTTGACTGGCCTGCAAAGAGTCCTGACCTCAACTCAATAGAACACCTTTGGGATGAATTAGACCTTCTCGTCCAACATCAGTGCCTGACCTCACAAATGCACTTCTAGAAGAATGGTCAAAAATTCCCATAAACACACTCCTAAACCTTGTGGAAAGCCTTCCCAGAAGAGTTGAAGCTGTTATAGCTGCAAAGGGGGAAACCCTACGGATTAGGAATGGGGATGTCATAAAAGTTCATGTGCATGTAAAGGCAGGCGTCCCAAAATTTTTGGCAATATAGTGTATAAATACAGATGGATGGATGGATGGATGGATGGATGGATAGATAGATAGATAGATAGATAGATAGTAATTGATATACAACATGAGATATTGATGTAAGCGCAAATGGAAATATGTGAATATATAATGCACATACTTAGGTACATCAAAAGAGAAGGAAAAGGGGAAAAACAGCTGGAAACATCTGCTTCTGGGCTCCTTGTCCAGCTACCCCTTCCATTTTTGATGTGGGATAGAGAGAAAAAGAGAAAGGGAAAGAAAAAACAAGGAGCCAGTTACCCAGAACATCAAAGCCATTGCCTAAATGTGCAAGCCCTCATTAGTTCTGCAAGCCTAACCAACCCGACTTATGATTGTGTTTGCTGGGGTGCACTTTGGCAAACACTTCAGAGGAGAGGCTCCTTTAAATTATAACCCCCCCTCCTCCCTCCAGCACTACTCCCACCCCTACCCACTGTAGCCTCTTCTGCCCACCCCATAACCCCCAAAACTCCCAGTGCACACAAACACAGCACTCCCCCCATACAGCACTCCACCCTATAATCTGGTGTGCAGCTGCAAGCATCTGCTCCACTCCCTCTCTCTTTTCCTTACCACTGAATTGATAAACACATCGATCATAAACCCACTGACACACGGTGGACCGTGTGAAGCGACACGGGGACCAAGTATGTCATGAAGCTGTGTGTATTTCTTGTAGTATTAGTGACCTTTTGCTTCACTATACTGATAATCTGGCATGCAACTACTAAGTAAGTAACTACTGAGTTGGCAGCCTGAGGAAATAAGATAGTTGTTGCCAAATTCTGTAATTTGGCAGCATCTAGTAGTTTACTTATTCATTAGGTTCAGTCATAGCTGAATAATTAATCACAATATGGAAATGTGCTTCCAAACATTTGCAGCAACAGATCCTTCAGTCTTAAATTGTCAGATAATTCTGAAGGAAACATAATCAAAATGTACTAGTTCACTGATTATTGAAACATGAGACAAAACAACTTTACTTGCTAACTTAACCAACATTTCCACGTTGAAATTATTGAGATCATCAGAATGTTTTTTACTCAAATGTAGCCTTAAATTTTAATTTGATTTATCATTTTTTTTAATCAAACTTACGACATTACATTGTCATATCTTTCTATATTACTAAAAGCCATCTGTCCTCAGACCATAACTCAAAGCTTGAAATATAAAAAATAAGAAATATATATTTTTAAAAAAAAATTATCTTCCATAGAAAAATACACAATAGTAGGTACTTCCGTGTTAAATATAGCCCTACCTTTTTTTATTTGGCTATAAAGTTTCACAACTGTGTCCTCTTTGCTGGTAGATAGGCTATTTATGAACATTTGAACATTTTAGGTCATTTCAAGTGCCAGTGCTTATATGTAAATAATTAATTTTCCTCTGTTCATTTTACATCCTCGTTTATACACCACAGCTTGCATGAGTTTAATTCATTGGCATTTTGAATGCACATACCAGGATGCGCTTCGATGATATCGCGAGATATCATCTAACACACTCTATCATTCCGCGGATATCGCGAGACTGGAGTGACTTGCGTGAAATTATCCGGTGTCGGTCTCCGAGGTGAGTAGGGATGCTGAAAAATGTGAATAAAATAGGCTATAATTTCGTCTAAAATAGGCTAGACATAGGGCAGACATTGAAATGGTATATGTTACATTTTATTTACATTAAATACCTGAGTAATGTAAGATTTGACAATACGGAGGCCGGTTCTTGCTGTTATAGTATTTCTACGTCGTGACAAATATAAAAGGTTATTGAACAGTATCACTGCCTGTTTTGACATGCGCCGTTTTACCATAAGAAGGCAATTCTGTTTTATAAATGATACAACGGAATTTGAGCATCTCTAGCGTATTCATCAGCAGCCCACATATGTGTAGGCTGACATTAGAAATCAATTCTCACATCAAGGTTTTTCTGATTTTAAATGATTGCTTCCATTTGCCATCGTGTTATCTGATTCTGAAACCTGAATGTGACCAGATCTGGGCTTCAGTAGGCTACTTTTGTTGGATTTCAAATCAACAGTCTCAGATTTTCTGGCATGCAAATACTCCACTCATGATGTTGATGTCATCACCATTTTATGGAGGATGAGAAACCTCTCTTCCTCAATCCTCACAAACACATTAAAAGAGCCACATCTCATGAATCAGTCCATTATGCATCTCAATCTGTCTAGCAGGACCTAAAATAAAGCAATACTATATTAGTTATTCTAATATAGGTGTTTCAATTGGCAATTTTCTTTTCTTTTGTTGTTGTTGTTGTTGTTGTATAGCCTATATATTGTCATTGACTTACTGTTCCATACACATTTATTTAATCAGTGCATGATGACAGTTATGAGTCATCTGAGATGAATTTAAAGATTAGTGCTCTCACTCTAAGGCTAGTTCAAGATGACCTTACATTAACATGACCTCACTGATATGTTCATGTGCTCTGGCTCTGTTTTTAAGGATTACATTTTGTTGCAGGTTTTAGTTAAAGATCATAGATTGCAGAGGGGTTACTAGAAGAGTCTATAAGAGGAACATTGTGATATTTGTAATGGTCAATGTGTACTAATGTTACTATGTGAATTAGATGTAAAGGTGTAAGACCTTCATTCATCTTCGGAACACAAATGAAGATATTTTTGGTCCAATTCAAGGTCCAGAAAGGTAGTAAACACATTGTTAAAATAGTCCATGTGACTACAGTGGTTCAACCTTAATGATAAGGTATTCCTTTCCTTTCTGGACCTTGAAAGTTGCAATGGCGTTGCTGCCTATGGATGGTTCAGAGAGCTCTCTGATTTCATCAAAAATATCTTCATTTGTGTTCTGAAGATGAATTAAGGTCTTACGGGTTTGGAACGACATGAGGGTGAGTAATTCATGTCTGAATAGGTGAACTAACCCTTTAAGAGAATGCAGTGTACATATTAACAAGTGCTCTTTTTGAAAGGGCCAATGCCTTTAACTGGAGCTAAGACAGTTGAAGAAAACTGACCCAGGATTTTGTCTTTTTATATTGGTCAAGGCTAACCAGCTACCATGGGGAACATTTTTGGCAACCTTTTGAAGAGCCTCATTGGTAAAAAGGAAATGCGGATTTTGATGGTCGGGCTGGATGCAGCTGGGAAGACCACAATCCTCTACAAACTGAAGCTGGGAGAGATAGTGACTACCATTCCTACTATTGGTGAAGCACATTTTCAGACTTAAAATGTTTAATCTCTTGATTATTGCCGTATTATTTTCCTGTTACACAGAGACAAAGTCTATTTGAAGTTATAGACAAAGTCTACTCTACTCGTAAAGTGTGAAGTCATGTTTTACGAGTCTTGCCAGTGTTTAATTTGTGTCCCATTGTGATGTTTTGTTACTAGGTTTTAACGTAGAGACTGTCGAGTACAAAAATATCAGTTTTACAGTGTGGGATGTTGGTGGCCAAGACAAAATCCGACCTCTGTGGCGTCACTACTTCCAGAACACACAAGGTGAGAAGAGGACTTGTACACACACAATCGCACACACTAAACACACAAATAGGATTTTAAATAAACAGCCAAACACCTTGCACATCATGAATCATGGATGTGACATAAACTAGAGGCTAAAAGTCTACGGTCAGTTAGACGGTACGGGCCAGATTTACTAACCCAATTTGCAAACCCTCTTTTGGCATTAAAAAAGTACTGTCAGGATTTACTAAAGACACGCAGTGAAACATTAGCGATGAAAAGGCGTGGGCACGGTTATTTTTGCAGCTGACCTTATTGCATATGCATTTGTAGTAATTTCCCTTTCAGACGCAAAATTTATAGGAGAGTGTTTAAATGAATCATGCAAGGTGCTTTACCAAGGTTTTCGCTAGTCATTTTACCGGTATTTGCACCTTTTTACAGCCCCAAAAAAGCACATCTTAAACTAGACACTAATTTGCATCGTCACGCACATAACTTTCCACTCCCATCTGCGCTTTTTTGGAATTGCGCTCTTGTGCTAATTTGCCCTGTTTTAGTAAAAAAAAGTCTCTAATACTCACCGAGGCTGCATTTATTTCAGTTATCATTCTAATGCGCTGATTTGCTGCTCAAGAAACATTTCTTCTTATTATTATCAATGTCGAAAAGAGTTGTGCTGCTTAATACAGTATTTTTGTGGGAACTGTGATACTTTTTTCAGTATTCTTTGATGAATAGAACGTTCTAAAGAACAGCATTTATTTAAAATAGAAATCATTTGTAACATTATAAATGTCTTAAAAGAAAAGTTCACGCAAAAATACTCACCCTCAAGGCATCCTAGGTGTATAGGACCTTCTTCTTTCAGCCAAACACAATCGGGAGTTATATTAAATAATGTCCTGGCTCTTCTTAGCTTTGTAATGCCATTGAATATTGTCCAAGTTTTTGAAGCTTCAAAAAGCGCATCCATCCATCATAAAAGTAATCCATACGACTCTAGTGGGTTATTGAATGCCTTCTGAAGCAAAACGACCGTTTTTTTGTAAGAAAAATATCCATATTTAAAACTTTCTAATCTATAATCATTGGCTTCCGGCAACAGCAGTTCCCGTGATCACGGGAGAGTTGAGTTCCGGCAGAAGGGTGACGTCTAACCCGGCAGATGACGTAGCATAAGCTTAGGTGTGAGCACAACCAAACGGCGGTCACAAATTAGAAGTCCAAAAGTTCAAAAGAAAAATGACAGGGCATTTCGATATAAGAGAAGAGGAGCTATGTCCTACGTCATATGTCGAGTCAAAGGTCACCCTTTCTCCGGAACTCAACTCCCTTGTGAACATGCGTATGGCAGTTGCCGGAAGCCAGTTATTATAGTTTATAAAGGTTTAAATATGGATATTTTTCTTACAAAAACCCATCGCTTTGCTTCAGAAGGCCTTCATTAACCCACTGGAGTCGTGTGGATTACTTTTATTATGGATGGATGCACTTTTTGAAGCTTCAAAAACTCTCTATTCAATTGCATTATAAAGCTGGGAAGAGCCAGGGCATTATTTAATATAACTCCTGATTGTGTTCGGCTGAAAAAAGAAAGTCATATACACCTAGGATGAGTAAATTATGAGTGAGAATTTTCAGTTTGGGGTGAACTATTCCTTTAAATGTCACTTTTTGTAAACTTGCTGAATAAAAGTACTAATTTGTATAAATTGTACATATCAATAGAGGAAAGAAAACAAAGCCTGTCAAGTTTTAATGCATCTGAATAAGTGTGCATTTAAATTAGCATTAAGATCTCATATTAGGGTCCACAAGAGTTTTCATTTTCCCCTGTTATTGATTACTGCCATAACCACATTTCACATAATTTCCCATGTATTTTGAAGGTCTGATCTTCGTGGTGGACAGCAATGACCGTGAGCGAGTGAATGAAGCCCGAGAAGAGCTGATGAGGATGCTGGCTGAGGATGAACTGAGAGACGCTGTACTCCTCATCTTTGCCAACAAGCAGGCAAGGGCTTCCTTATGCTTCTGCTGTGTTCTTCAAATCAGAGACAATTTATTGATGTTAGCATTGCATTTGTCATCTACCAATATAACTTTTAAAGCAGCCTATAAACTGTGTTGATTTGTTGACGGTGGAAACATATTGAATTACGTGTTGATGTCCCTGCTGTAACAGTATGTGTGGTTGTATTTCATTAGCGGACTGGTAGTTAGAAGGGATTATTGTAGAAAATGTGATCAGAGTTCACCCAGGCAACGTTTGTAAGATAGAAAAGTCTGGTTCCTCAGCGTGCGTGTGTGTGTGTGTGTGTGTGTGTGTTTGCCTCCATCGTCCAGATGGCAGAGGTGAAAACAGCCTTTTTTTGGGCTGGATGAGCTCTCTGATGATTCGCAGAACTCATTGCCGGCAGTGGTTGTTGAGGTCTGCCGCTGATGTGTTGAGCAGTTTTGACCACCCGCTGAAGGTCTCTTTGATCTGATGATGTGCAGCTGCCGTATCATAGTGTGATGCAGTAAGCCATGATGCTCACAACACCGAATCTGTAAAAGATTTCAAGAGAAGTGTAGGCTTTTCGGTGTGTGCAGGATTTATAGACCTCTTTGAAATTATAGATGCTGAGGAACTTAAAGCTGCTGTCCTATATGCTTACTGGTTATACAGTATGATGGGGTTAACAACTAAGAGAGATTGTCAGACTCTCTGAGGTTGGATGACCCTGATATTACATTGTTTGAGGGCTATTATTAAGGTTCCTTTACGGGATGCACAATATATCAGTACCAAATATATATGCATGTTCATTTCCTCTATTGTTACAATTAGATTACTTTGGCCATCTCCTAATGCTTACATACACTGTAAAAAATTATTGTGATTTTGGTTAAAAACAGTTAGCTGGTTAACAAAAAGTTTTCTTACTATTTATGGTGAATAACTGAAATAGATCTAACCTAAAATTCAATGTAATTTTACAGTAAAATACAGTTAAATTTACAGTTTTTCGAAGTGAAAAGGAACATGTAATTTACAGTGGAAAACCGTAAATTGACGTTCCCAGAATTCGCAGCGTGACTTCACATTTGATGTATTTTCGTTGAAATAACTGTTTCTTCTTAGCTTTTCTTAGTTCTTTCTAATCAGGGTTTTATGTTACATTTAATGTTGTTAAATTAATGTTTATTGCATTTTACTATGATGGTGTTTAGTGTTTGTGTGAATGACGCTGGGCACCTTCTATATATTAGTATTGTCCTCCTAAAAGCTGCTTGTGATGAGCTCTGATTCAGCATGTGACTCTCATCACCCCTGCGATTGGTGGTTGTCAATATACGGTATATCAAAGGTACATAACAGATATTAGTATTTCAATAGGTTGGTAATTTAACATTATTTCAGTTGAAAAATACAGTTATTTACTGTAAATTTAACTTAAATCTGTAAAACCTAAAATGTTGCTGCTGTATTTTTTACGGTTAAGTTCTGGCAACCACAGCTGCTGTTTTTTTACCGTAAATTTTACCAGGTTTTTTTTTTTTTTACAGTGTAATGTTTCAGACTGCACATTATAATATACTAAAATATATTTAAAACATGTATACTTTAACATACAACCAGATATCATTCCAATTCATTTATTTTTTTGCTTGTAGAACTAGCAAGTGTCAACCGCGACATCAAGTCTCATGCCATTTAGATGAAGGGATTTTTTATTTTAGCAAACGTCTTTCTGCATTAAAATGACAATTCAACTTATCTATTTTGTAAATGCATGTTATAGATCTCATTGTGAACGATTCATCCATTTTATATGTTGTCATTTTATATATACAGGTCCTTCTCAAAAAATTTGCATATTGTGATAAAGTTCATTATTTTCCATAATGTAATGGTAAAAATTAAACTTTCATATATTTTAGATTCATTGCACACCAACTGAAATATTTCAGGTCTTTTATTGTTTTAATACTGATGATTTTGGCATACAGCTCATGAAAACCCACAATTCCTATCTCAAAAAAGTAGCATATTTCATCCGACCAATAAAAGAAAAGTGTTTTTAATACAAAAAAAGTCAACCTTCAAATAATTATGTTCAGTTATGCACTCAATACTTGGTCGGGAATCCTTTTGCAGAAATGACTGCTTCAATGCGGCGTGGCATGGAGGCAATCAGCCTGTGGCACTGCTGAGGTGTTATGGAGGCCCAGGATGCTTCGATAGCGGCCTTAATCTCATCCAGAGTGTTGGGTCTTGCGTCTCTCAACTTTCTCTTCACAATATCCCACAGATTCTCTATGGGGTTCAGGTCAGGAGAGTTGGCAGGCCAATTGAGCACAGTAATACCATGGTCAGTAAAGCATTTACCAGTGGTTTTGGCACTGTGAGCAGGTGCCAGGTCCTGCTGAAAAATGAAATCTTCATCTCCATAAAGCTTTTCAGCAGATGGAAGCATGAAGTGCTCCAAAATCTCCTGATAGCTAGCTGCATTGACCCTGCCCTTGATAAAACACAGTGGACCAACACCAGCAGCTGACATGGCACCCCAGACCATCACTGACCGTGGGTACTTGACACTGGACTTCAGGCATTTTGGCATTTCCTTCTCCCCAGTCTTCCTCCAGACTCTGACACCTTGATTTCCGAATGACATGCAAAATTTGCTTTCATCCGAAAAAAGTACTTTGGCCCACTGAGCAACAGTCCACTGCTGCTTCTCTGTTGTCCAGGTCAGGCGCTTCTGCCGCTGTTTCTTGGTCAAAAGTGGCTTGACCTGGGGAATGCGGCGCCTGTAGCCCATTTCCTTCACACGCCTGTGCACGGTGGCTCTGGATGTTTCTACTCCAGACTCAGTCCACTGCTTCCGCAGGTCCCCCAAGGTCTGGAATCGGTCCTTCTCCACAATCTTCCTCAGGGTCCGGTCACCTCTTCTCGTTGTGCAGCGTTTTTGCCACACTTTTTCCTTCCCACAGACTTCCCACTGAAGTGCCTTGATACAGCACTCTGGGAACAGCCTATTCGTTCAGAAATTTCTTTCTGTGTCTTACCCTCTTGCTTGAGGGTGTCAATGTTGGCCTTCTGGACAGCAGTCAGGTCGGCAGTCTTACCCATGATTGCGGTTTTGAGTAATGAACCAGGCTGGGAGTTTTTAAAAGCCTCAGGAATCTTTTGCAGGTGTAATTGTGATTCAGATGATTAGGTTAATAGCTCGTTTAGAGAACCTTTTCATGATATGCTAATTTATTGAGATAGGAATTTTGGGTTTTCATGAGCTGTATGCCAAAATCATCAGTATTAAAACAATAAAAGACCTGAAATATTTCAGTTGGTGTGCAATGAATCTAAAATATATGAAAGTTAAATTTTTATCATTACATTATGGAAAATAATGAACTTTATCACAATATGCTAATTTTTTGAGAAGGACCTGTATATGTTTAATCAAAATGTCATAACTCGATCTTTCGGTGAAAATTACTCTCTTCCGGTGAAAAAAACTCTGGTGACATGCCAAAATTCTCCAATCATTTAATCTGCTTAAACCCTGCCCCTTTCTGACAAACAACTGCAAGCTCACATTCATTTTTGAGTGAAACAGCCACATTTTGAAATCCAATCAATGACCGGTGGATAGAACCAAGTCTCCACCCTAGATTTTTTCATTTTCCAATAATCCGTTACACTTGTCACAATATGGAAGAAAGGATTAGTTGCTACCTCCATTTCATCTCTACTTCATTATCCACCATAAATAATTATTGCCATTATTAAATATTAATAGCAGTGCATCCCTAGGTTACTTCATGTTGTGCAATGTGTTGTTCAGTGATGTTTGAGTATTGTTCCTTATGGTCCACATGTCTAAAATCACTAAATCACAACTAAATTATCTATGCAGGCTGTATACATAGTAAGATATGCAGTTGTGTATGTTTCTTTTTCACTCTACAGGATCTGCCAAATGCAATGAATGCTGCAGAAATCACAGATAAGCTGGGTCTCCACTCCCTGCGCCATCGTAACTGGTACATCCAGGCCACTTGTGCCACCAGCGGAGACGGCCTATATGAGGGTCTGGACTGGCTGGCCAACCAGCTCAAGAACAAGAAATGAGGCAAGCTGGATCCAAGTGGAACCGGTGGGAGAGGAGTCACCTGAGTGGCAGCTCATCAGGGAGCACCAGGGTTTCCAAGTTTCTTTCATTCTGTTTACAAGTCGAGACCAACGGGAGTCGGGTCATCTGAGACAGTGTAACCACTCGCTACGCCCCACCTAACAGATCCGTGAGATGATTGGGGCAGCACTAGCACCCATGATTCATAATCATATTTACTAGTGAAAATATTTTACTATTCTTATGTGATTTAAACATCTGTGTCTCAGTGTACACTGTAAATATCTAAAAAGACAGGGAGTGAATGAAAAGCTTGTACTTATATTACTACTATGGAATATGGAGGTAGCGCTTAAATGCAGGTCATTTAAACTTTATTAACTGCACTGATAGATGAGAAACCTGTTGATTCAGTTTCCCGAAATATTTAAATAAAATCAAGTTAAATAATATTCTGAAAACAATGGAGAAACATGTGGTTTTTGCTATAGTGTTGTTGTTTTGCTACTGGAAATTAAATAGAAATGCATTGTGATTTATTATTATCTAGCATATCAGCCAGACTTCATGACTGTCAGTGTTACAGTGGTGATGATGCTCATATTGCATGTATCCACACAATAATCAGTGTCTCTGCACAGGTTGCCGAGCAAGCTTTGGTTAGTACTTTTTGTAAATAGATTAAGGAGCCGACTTTGGATCTCTTGTCTTGGCATGCGTACTTTCCAACGATTAAATAGCGCAGTGTTCCGCGTGCAAGAACTATTTATTTTGTGTAGTTGTTTGTTTCTGTTCTGTAGCTAAATGCATTTGTTCTACCGACTAAATCCGCTGCTCTTGCATGCTGTTCGTCTGTGTTGTGTCCTGTATGTGTAGACATGCTCATTGAATTTGTCATTATTTGTGTTGCACTTATGCTAGTGACTTTTTGCTACAGTGTTGCACGGGCAAATCTGAGGAAAAGAACAAGGGTAGATCTCTATAGCCATGTGACTGGTGTAGCTGATTAAAAAGCGTTTGGTTTGCACAAATGCTGAAAAGAGTATCAAAGTGACTTTACAGTGGACACGGGTACTAGACTCAAATGTGGTTGTGTGTGTACGCTCATGAATGACAATGTGTGTTTAAATATTGCATGCTTAATAAAGTATGCACTTAGATAAATGAATGTGAATATCTATTATTTCTTGTAAAATGTGTCCAGTGTCCATTTTTTATTTATGTTATTTGCATTGAAATACTATGAAAAAATGGTTTATTCTGCAAGCATTAAAATTACATTCTAATTCATCTTAAATTGTTTTTCTGAATTTGCATCTGCACACTAAATGATTTTCAGTTATCCATACTTAGATTCATCCATATATGCATCTATTTAGCTCCAACCAGTGTTGGTATTGTTCACTAAAACTATCATTTTCCTTCATTTCAATAAAGCTCAAATAAAATTGAAAGTTGAAGTACTAACATAACAATGTCATATGAATAATGTTTGGTGAAGTAAATATCACTGATTATCTCTTCATCAGTGCATCTGTTAGCGGGTGGGATATATTAGGCAGCAAGTGAACATTTTGTCCTCAAAGTTGATGTGTTAGAAGGAGGAAAAATGGGTTTGACTAGGGCCAAATTGTGATGGCTAGACGACTGGGTCAGAGCATCTCCAAAACTGCATCTATTGTGGGGTGTGCCCGTTCTGCAGTGGTCAGGATTTATCAAAAGTATTTCAAGGAAGGAACAGTGGTGAACCGGTGACAGGATCATGGGTGGCCAAGGCTCACTGATGCACATGGGGATCAAAAGCTGGCTTGTGTGGTCCAATCAGAAGTTAATGCTGGTTCTGATAGAAAGGTGTCAGAATACACAGTGCATAGCAGTTTGTTGCGTATGGGGCTGCATAACCGCAGACCAGTCAGGGTGCCCATGCTGACCCCTGTCCACCGCCGAAAGCACCAACAGTGGGCATGTGAGCATCAGAACTGGACCACGGAGCAATGAAAGAAGGTGGCCTAGTTTGATAAATCACATTTTCTTTTATATCACGTGGATGGCCGGGTGCGTGTGCGTCGCTTACCTGGGGAACACACAGCACCAGGATGCACTATGGGAAGAAGGCAAGCCGGCAGAGGCATTGTGATGCTTTGGGCAATATTCTGCTGGGAAACCTTGGGTCCTGCCATCCATGTGGATGTTACTTTGACACGTACCACCTACCTAAGCATTGTTGCAGACCATGTACATAGAAACGGTATTCCCTGCTGGCTTTGGCCTCTTTCAGCAGGATAATGTGCAACAAAAGAGGGACCAACAAAATATTCATAATGTTCATATAGGTCATAATGTTATGCCTGATAAGTGTATATACAGCAGTGGTCGGCAACAGGTGGCCCAAAATTGGCCCACCAGCAATAATATCTGGCCTGCACCCACAGCAGATTATTTTGATAGCGGCTGGTTCTGAAATAGATCTGTCATCTGTCAACCAGCAGCCATATCACCCTGTAGCCCAAGACTGTTTTTCCACTGAAGCTAAGCAGGGCTGAGCCTGGTCAGTACCTGGATGGGAGACCTCCTGGGAAAACTAGGTAGAGGTGTTAGTGAGACCAGCAGGGGGTGCTCACCATGTGATCTGTGTGGGTCCTAACACCCCAGTACAGTGATGGGGACACTATACTGTAACAAGCACTGTCCTTCAGATGAGACGTTAAACCGAGGTCCTGACTCTCTGTGGTCATTAAAAATCCCAGGATATTCTTCGATAAAGAGGGGTGTAATCCCGGCATCCTGGCCAAATTTGCCCATTGGGCTCTGTCCATCATGGCCTCCTAATCATCCCTATATACGATTGGCTTCATCACTCTTTCTCCTCTCTACCAATCAGCTGGTGTGTGGTGAGTGTTCTGGCACAATATGGCTGCCGTCGCATCATCCAGGTGGATGCTGCACATTGGTTGTGGTTGAGGAGATACCCCCCTTCTATGTAAAGCGCTTTGAGTGCCTAGAAAAGTGCTATATAAATGTAACAAATTAACAAATTAATAGTGTAACGGAGGCCAGCTAAAGAGAGCTGTGCAGGTAAATCTCACTCCCCTGATGTCAAGGGACGCTCTAGGGACTGATGCTAGATGTCCAAGCCTTTAGCCTCCTTGTAAGAGCGTCCGACTCCCATGCGGAAACCTTGTGGAAAGCCTTCCCAGAAGAGTTGAAGCTGTTATAGCTGCAAAGGATGGGCCAACTCCATATTAAACCCTACGGATTAAGAATGGGATGTCATTAAAGTTCATGTGCATCTAAAGGCAGGCGTCCAAAAACCTTTGGCAATATAGTGTATACACTCACCTAAAGGATTATTAGGAACACCATACTAATACAGTGTTTGACCCCCTTTCGCCTTCAGAACTGCCTTAATTCTACGTGGCATTGATTCAACAAGCTGCTGAAAGCATTCTTTAGAAATGTTGGCCCATATTGATAGGATAGCATCTTGCAGTTGATGGAGATTTGTGGGATGCACATCCAGGGCACGACGCTCCCGTTCCACCACATCCCAAAGATGCTCTATTGGGTTGAGATCTGGTGACTGTGGGGGCCTAGTACAGTGAACTCATTGTCATGTTCAAGAAACCAATTTGAAATGATTCGAGCTTTGTGACATGGTGCATTATCCTGCTGGAAGTAGCCATCAGAGGATGGGTACATGGTGGTCATAAAGGGATGGACATGGTCAGAAACAATGCTCAGGTAGGCCGTGGCATTTAAACGATGCCCAATTGGCACTAAGGGGCCTAAAGTGTGCCAAGAAAACATCCCCCACACCATTACACCACCACTACCAGCCTGCACAGTGGTAACAAGGCATGATGGATTCATGTTCTCATTCTGTTTTGGTGAGCTTGCGCAAATTGTAGCCTCTTTTTCCTATTTGATATGGAGATGAGTGGTATGAGTGAAAATCCCAGTAACTGAGCAGATTGTGAAATACTCAGACCGACCTGTCTGGCACCAACAACCATGCCACGCTCATAATTGCTTAAATCACCTTTCCCATTCTGACATTCAGTTTGGAGTTCAGGAGATTGTCTTGACCAGGACCACACCCCTAAATGCATTGAAGCAACTGCCATGTGATTGGTTGATTAGATAATTGCATTAAAGAGAAATTGAACAGGTGTTCCTAATAATCCTTTAGGTGAGTGTATATATATATGTATATATATATATATATATATATATATATATATATATATAGAGAGAGAGAGAGAGAGAGAGAGAGAGAGACAGAGAGTGAGACAGAGACAGAGAGAGAGAGTATATATTTTAAACAGCCTGTCCTCCTCCGAAAAACGACACCATAGGTCGTTTGTGCATGCAGCATATTACGACCTATATTCACGTTTTGAAGTTGAGCGCCCTCTAGCGGTCTGATAAATAATGACAGTCTCGTTCGTCGGGTGTGTCGTCATCAAATGAACTTTGACCGGTATGGGATATGACCGCGGTTGTCAATAAAACATGCAATGAGAGGAAGGAGTGACCCTGAACCTCATAATCCAGGTGGGTTTTATTTTATGTTCATTGTAAGTTATCTTTCTGATTGTCTGCAATTCACGTGTAAGTGCAGGGGCGCTAATTTAGGAAACGCTCCATTGGGTCGTATTCAAGGGATGGTGCAAACGACCTTAGTGGTCGTATGAGTTGGAGGACTTGTTGATTTTAAACACTACCAAATAGATAGTGTGATTACATCCGTCTTTGTATATTTATCTAACAATGTTAGATAAATATTTAATCAAATCATTAACTTCAATTTGTGAATTGTATAATCTCAACACAGCCCAGCAATCCCATTCAGTATTATTTTAGTGTTGTCTATATACTATTGAATTGGTTTTTATTTTAATATTTTCAGTTATCATTTTAATTTTAGTTTAGGTTTGGTCATTTTGTTATGTTCTTTTGTCATTTGTAGTTTTTTTTATGTATTTTTATAAAAGTTAGTAATTTTAGAATTTAAACTTTTTTTGTTTGTTTTAGTTAACAATAACAACACTGATCCCATTTAATTAAACAAAGTCAGAAGTGTTTAAGTGTTAATATGACAGGTGAGTGAGTACAAATTATAGCCTGCAAGAGAAGACTTACTAAATACTACAACAAATCCACTCGAAGACTTTACAACCAAAATGAACCCACATGGCTGACAAAGTTCATCTACTATAATTGCTTCCATTCTGGGATCTTTTTTTCCCCCCTTCCAGAATTCAGTTTACACACATAGTTGCTTCAGTCATTCAGTGGTTTATTATACAATTATAAAATTTGTTTCTGAATTCTGATAACTTTATCTGACACCACAGAATGTGATAAATCTTATATCCCCGTGGTCTGGGTTTGAGTGTATTGAAAGTGCTTCATCTGCTCTGTGTGAACACTTATGGCTCAGAAATGCCTAGAAATAATAAGAAGGGAAGTCTGTTTGTTTAGCAAGATGCCCAGTACCTCACCCCCTTATTCTGTGGCAAATCCCACACACCTCCCCGCCTGCCCTCACAGTGTGTGTCTCCAGGGGCGTGACAGCAGTATGTGGGTCAGGGCTGCTCCCTGGGTTGCTAGCCCCAATGGCCCCCTGCAGGCCGTTCATAATAGCGGCACCATGGCGGGTGCCATAGCTGGGATTCCCTCCCGTAACCGGGGCGCCCTCGCCCAGGGCACAGACTCACTGGCAGCAATGCTGCAATCAATTCATCAATCTGTGATGGGAGCTGTGGACGCTGAAGCCAGGCCAGCCCACCCCTCATCCAGGCCATGGCCACCAGCAATGAGGCTGAGAGGCAGGACTGGAGAAATCAGGAGCTGGATGGCGTACAGATGATTATTTAGGGAGCTGTTGAGTGGGGGTGGTATTCAGTCATAGCAGACGGCCATAATGAGAGTTGTTTCACTTTGGACAGGTCCTGAAACAGGTGAAATTAGTACATGGAGTGGCAACTGGTAAGCATTAACAAGAGCAAATATACACACGTTTATAAACACAATAATGTTACTTTTGGAGTGAGGCAAGTCTGTAGCTACCATAAACAATGAAGGGAACACATCGCCCCAAATATTCCGGTAAGTAGTTTATCAATATGGCTTCTCAATGAAAGATTTTTAAAGACATTTACCCTTGTTCCCCCTAATCTTGAAGATTTGGTGACTTCCTCCAAAATAGCAAACAGTAAAAAAGCTAAATAATAGTAATAATAAAAATACAAACACATATAAAAACAACTACAAATTTTAAAATAATAATGATTTATTATTACAAGTAGTTGTAGTTCTAGTGCTAATTCAACAGTAGCAAACACAAAACCTTGTATAATAATGATACTAATTAGTAGTGTCATTTTGCTTATTCAAACAGTAGAAAACACAAAAAAGTAAACTAACAGATTTTTTAGATAGATAGATAGATAGATAGATAGATAGATAGATAGATAGATAGATAGATAGATAGATAGATGATAGATAGATAGATAGATAGATAGATAGATAGATAGATAGATAGATAGATAGATAGATAGATAGATAGATAGATAGATAGATAGATAGATAGATAGATATAGATAGATAGTTATCCTAAAATATAATGCATAGCTTTGCAAGTTCTAATCTAGATGTAATTAACATTAACCTAAAATTCACATTTTAACAGCTTTCAATAAGAATTAGAATTATCTTCAGAATAATATAGTAGGCAAAAAAAACATTATGTAATGAGACAAAGATTAAATCACAAGTCAAAAGAGAAACCATTTAAAGCAAGCTACATCAAAAGGCCATCAGGAACAGAAATTGTCTATCATTTTAGAGCCGATGTCTCCATCTGCTGGATAACAGACTGTAGTGTTACGTCACTCACTCATTTTCATATATGGATTGGTCTACATTTTGGAAAAATATACAGTATTTTGCTTAAAATCTTCCACATAACAACTACTGCTGTTTGCTTCACTGTAGTGATTATCAGCCCTAAAACCCTGGCAGATGTATAGTTTCGACATTTGTGTAGGCTATTCGTTTTCAAAACAACAAAAATAGTTTGCTTTATATAGATACCATATAGTTACATTGATGCTGAATAAATATATTAGTAGGTATTTATATATTTGTTTAGGCTATTCGTTTTTCATAGCAATTATGATTTTTTTTAAATAGAAACCATATTTACATTGAGTAACATTGAGCTATGCATGGTTAAAATAAATAAACAATTCAGAAAGATGAACGAACGAATAAATAAATAAACGTGACATTTCTAGTTATTTGTATATTTGGTCAGGTTGTTTTAATGAACAGGTTTTTATAGTGATTATTTAAAAAAATGGTGTACGGCACGGGCTCATCCGAAGTCTTTGCCGTCCGAAGGAAGACCGACATGAGAAGCAACTTTATTGTTCCCTCTCCCGCAGACAGTGGTCGCTGCACGGGCAGATTGGGATGGATTTATAGCACGGGGAATCGCTGCGGTATGAATTTCATAAGATCTTTGCTTCTCAGTTGTGGACTGTATTATTTCGCGATCTTGCCAGATTTGTTTACTCACTCTCCTCTGTTAAATACGTAAGAACGGAAGAAGTATACGGTTTTGAGAGCATCTTGTTGTTTGTAAATCAGGCCGCTCAATCCTCGAATTTTCCTACAATTTCGTCCGGCATGGTGCGCTCGGCCCACGGGACACTCGCGGCATTTCACACCCGGTAAGACCCGATAGCGCCCTTCGATACTGAGCGCGCTGCAACAAGTCCTTTTGTGTTGTCTATGGGTCGAATAATCCCAATTCCATGTTTCATATTTTGGCTACCTTTGAGGTTAGATTAGTGAGTTTGCTCAGTAACGTATCGTTGATGCGTTGTAAACACAAAGATTCACGTAGTTAGATGTTGACGAGCATGCTATGGTATTAGCAGCTAAGCTAGCTACCAGCTCGTATGTTTCAACAAACTGTTTTGTGCTACCACAGAGCGAGTTTCTAAATGAAAATTCAACACTTCTTTATTTATTTATTTAGAAATCCAGGGGGGGAAATTACATTAATTTGCATTGCAAAGAATGGCTTTTATACTTACAATTCGCATCGTCCAGTGTAAGTTAGCTACACAACACAATTAACAAGCAATACAAAGACGAATAGTTATTGTTTATTTTATTACTTCGCTATTTGATTATTCATTAATTTTAAATGTCGCTTTTATAAATGTGCAGTTTTTACAACTATAATGCATAAAAATGTATAATGTGCATTAAAGTGTTATAACGCTAATCCCATGTAACCCTCTGTAAAAGAAACAACAGTGCTTGATAGGCTAGGGACATGTGTTTTAGGGATGATATTTAAGATTCTACACAATTTGATCATGCAGTATGTGGTTATAACGTCTTTTGTGCTGTTTGCCTTCATTGTATAAAGGCTTGTTTGAGAATGAATAGAAACTTGCTTCGATTCTGTTAACCATAATAATGGCAGCAGGTGCATTGATGTCATATTTTAGCCAACCAGATGAATTGTTTAACTGCTGACTGAAACCATTTTTCAGAGTTTATTATATAATGTAGAGTACACTTACATTTTCTATGCAGTTTGGGTATACGAATGATATTTCTTAATTTTTCTCAGCAAATTCTCTTTTACTCTTTCAACAGGCGCCAAACCATGGTATACCCCTAGCGCCCAGTTCGACTGCAGTGGTCTACGATCGACTAAGAGCTGTTGTCACTGAATACAACTGTCTTTACAGCACCGCAGACTGATTGGTGAACCACTCTGAAGTGAAGTTGACTCTCCACAGAGGCAACTAAGTGAACTGTGGTGCCAAAAGACAAGCAATACCATATTATTGAAGACTTTTTTTTATACTAACTTTTGGCCAGGGACTTTAGAATGGCATCTGTTCCCGTGTACTGCCTGTGTCGTCTCCCTTACGATGTCACCCGATTCATGATTGAGTGTGATGTTTGTCAGGATTGGTTTCATGGCAGGTGAGGTTGCATTTTGTTAATTACGACGTAAAACTAAATCACCTTTTTTCTAATTTATAATGATGTCATTTGTTTGCCATTGTAATTTTTTTACTATTTGTTCTTCTGTAGTTGTGTTGGAGTGGAAGAGGACAAAGCGGCAGAAATTGACCTGTATCACTGTCCTAACTGTCAGGTGACACATGGACCCTCTGTCAGTAAGTGTGGCAAACGTCATAAAACCTGTAAACATTGGCAAAAGTTATTTTAAAGTTGACATAAAATAGAAGTTCCTATTGTGATGTATGTCCATGTAAAATGGTTTATTGAACAAGAAAAATGTAGGGTGGTACTTTGTCCACCACATAAATTAAAAAAGGATTAATGATGTGAATGGATAAATCATTTAAAATAAACACTGCAATATTCCATAAAGAATTGTCAACTTTAATTGGTATTTTGTTGACTTGTGATAATAAATCAAGCACAGCTAGTAATAAAAATAGACAGCAGGACCATTTACACCCTTTGTGAAACACAAGCACGCTGAAAATTAAATTTTAAACCAGATTGGCCTATAAGCTTGCATGATTAGTAACTGATATCTGCTTCTCTCTCAGTGCGCAAACGACGGGGCGCTCTTAAGCACGTTGATGTTGGTGTGGGGAGAGAATCTGGACGACCTGTGAAGACGGGCAGTGCTCAGTTTGTCAGGGAGCTACGCAGCCGCACTTTTCCCAGGTATGATTTATTCATGTGGCCGCTGAGTTACAGGACACTTATTGCCAGGTCAAAATTAGGCCACTAGGTGACTCTGCTTTCTTAACCCAGATTAATTAAGCTTATTCATACCACTCAGCTTGGGTTAGCAGTCTGTGGTGTTATTGTATTTAAAAATCCCCCCCAAAAATTCTGAAAATTCCGCTGATGAGCATGCTGATATTTTTAAATGTTTGTATTTAAGTGCTGATGAAGTCCTGCTGAAGCCAACCGGGGCTCAGCTCACCGTTGAGTTTCTAGAGGAGCGCTCCTTCAGCGTCCCAGTCCTGGTCCTCAGGAAAGATGGCCTGGGCATGAATCTGCCCCCGGCGTCCTTCTCTGTATCAGATGTAGAGCATTATATTGGTAAATAAATAACTAATCACATCTGCCATTCTGTGCCAAGCTTTCAGGCGTATGTTTGTGAAAAGTCATGCTTGGATATGAATATAATGTCTTACAATTGTGTCATAGGAGCTGACAAGGAAATTGATGTGATTGATGTCAACCGCCAAGCAGACCTGAAGATGAAACTGGGAGAGTTTGCGGAGTACTATAACAGTCCAAACAGAGACCGAGTGCTCAATGTGATCAGCCTAGAGTTCTCAGACACCAGGTGCTTTTTTGGGATGTGCTAATTTAATCTGAATGTGTATGGCTGTAGCAGCAGTGCTTTGAAGTCAATGTGTAAAAAAACATGTATTATAGGGGTGGGAGAAAAGGTCGATGCATCGCGATTCGTTATCCAACGATTCAGAATCGATTCTGTGTTCAATTCAAACGGCCACTTCACCACTGTGCACACGGTCACCGGCCAAACAGAACAACCCGTTGATAGGCGAAGGTTCGTATGCTGGTGAATTGGCTTCGTTTAAGATAAAATGGACAAACTACGACCTGCTCAGGGGCGTCGCACCCGTGGGGACACTTTTCCCAGTGAGAGGGTTCAACACCCACACGTTTTATGCAATTTTTCCGCAGTTTTGCTCATACGCCTTACAGCATTCGCGCCTCCGTTTCTCTGGCCGTTCTTGTGTCTGCGCTCGCTGCGGCTGCCTCTCCATTTCAAAAATGTATTTTGCTAATTATATGCAAATTTTTTATTTCAAAAGCACTTCTAAATTAAGTGAATATTTCCAACAAACAAAACTCTGAGGCAAAATAACGAAGTGGTGCTCAAGTTGGCTATACGGCACTTTCTTTGCCATGATTAATAACACTCCTATGTCTCCAATGCGGTGGCTGGGACATAAACCTACCAACATCCGTGGCATAATTTTTGGAATGACTTATCGAATATTGCTGAACTACTGCTGCACAATGTTTCAAATTAATGGAAAATTCTGAACAAAGGCTTCGTTTTGGTGAGTGATTCGTTAAATGTCTCTAACATGACTCTGACTCTAAATGTCTCTAACATGATAGGCAAGTTCTCATGTGAGATGTTATGCGCACACACTGAATTTGGCTTCTCAGAGAGCAAGTTGTTTTTCTTCTGCATTAGCCTATGTTTTAAAGATTTTTTTTGTGGCTCTAACCAAAGTAAACTTTTTTTTTTTTGCTTCTAAAGACATTTTTTGTTAAAATGTTCTAAAGAAACTAAACAGTTCTCAATTTACAACTAAGTGTCATTCTTAATGATTGTTCTTTGCAATTGTATATAGCCTATGGCTTTCCATGTTTCATTCAGAGCTTGTTAATCTTGAATATAACTTTGTTAATAAAATAAAAGTATTGAAAGAAATCTTCATAATCATTTTTAATATGGCAATACTGTCAAACAGATATTCTAACTAAAAACAAAACGCATATTAGCTCCAATTTTGGTTCAAGTGTAAAGTTCATGTATTTGCACAGCAGGATAATTAGTTACCAAAACTGTATGTTAAGAATCATTTTGGGAATCGGATCGTTACTCTCGGAATCGGATCGAATCGTTAAGTGCCTTAAGATTCCCACCCCTATATATATATATATATATATATAATTATTTTTTTTAATCAAAATATCATAACTCGATCTTCCTGTCAAATGACAATGAAAGAAGATTTGTTGCCATTTCTGAATTTAAAGAATTAAATTAAAGAATTGAAAGTCATCTTTTCCTAGCGGATTTATCTGTGCGAACTGTCTAACAGTTTTTGTGTCTGTTCTTAGGTTGTCAAATCTGGTGGAGACACCAAAGATCGTGAGGAAGCTGTCATGGGTGGAGAATCTCTGGCCTGAGGAGTCTGTCTTTGAGAGGCCTAATGTGCAGAAGTACTGCCTGATGGGAGTGAAGGACAGTTACACAGACTTTCACATTGACTTTGGGGGAACCTCTGTGTGGTACCACGTACTCCGGGTCAGTTATTCTCTATAAATCCTATGCAGTACATTTTCTGTGGAGAATGTCTTTGTATGCATTTGAGAGGAGTAACTGCATGTCATTATTCTAGAAAGCATCATGTTTTGTCACAATAGGTCTTAAATATTTGTTTTTATACATGCAGGGTGAGAAGATCTTTTACCTCATTCGTCCCACTGCTGCTAACCTGTCCCTTTTTGAGTGCTGGAGTTCATCCTCCAATCAGAATGAGCTGTTCTTTGGGGACCAGGTAGACATGTGCTACAAATGTTCAGTTAAGCAAGGAAACACCCTCTTCATCCCAACAGGTACAATGTCTGTTTCCGCCATTCGTAATATTCACTGGGATTTATTTCAAAAAAACTTTTTGTTGACTGAGAAACTTCTTTTAGATTAATAATGTTGATTCCTTCTTTGTGTCTTAATTGTTTGCTGTCAGGGTGGATTCATGCTGTTTTGACACCCGTGGACTGTTTGGCTTTTGGGGGAAATTTTCTACACAGCCTCAACATTGACATGCAGCTTCGGTGAGATGATGTGTCTGTTTATCTCCTTACGCTAAGCAGTAGTGCACTGGGCTTTTTCATTGGTCAATTTTCCCTTTCTTTTCATCAGAGCATATGAGATAGAAAAGCGTCTGAGCACGGCAGACTTATTCAGGTTTCCAAACTTTGAAACTGTGTGCTGGTATGTTGGCAAGCATCTGCTCGACACCTTCAGAGGTGAGGCTTCTCCTCATAAAGCAAATGGTTGTTTTCTGTACTGCTTTTGTTTTTTTTTGGGTTTTTTTGGGTTTTTTTACAGCAGTGTACTTTAATTTTTTTGTTTTTCCAATCCACTTAAGGTCTGAGAGAAAATCGCCGGCATCCTGCCACTTATTTGGTCCACGGAGCCAAAGCTCTCAATAACGCTTTCCGTGGCTGGACACGGAAGGAAGTAAGTTTATTTATAATTACATGTAGCACTTGATTAGTATGATGTATACATTATATACTCATGATATATTAATATATTTGAAGTCAAGTAGAAAAAAAAACAATGAATCAGTTCAACCATGAATAAATTCAAACTCTTTCAGTTAGTTGATTCAAAATTGTAGTTCAATAGTTAATTAGGATCATCACTCTAAAATGTTCACTAAAGAACCTGTGTGAATATATGTTGGTAAATATTGCTTATAATTGGAGCCTACAAATGAATTTTTGTGTTCATTTTTTGTTCATTTAGTTAGAAAGCAAATGAAAACCAGATTTTACTATGTATACACTCGTCACGATTTGATATAAATTGTGGTACTGAACTCAGGATACGATATGTATCGCAATATTTTAAGCCAAAATACATTTTTTGTTTTACTTTTTTTATTATTGTATTATTATCAAGATGTAATTGTATTATTAAAATGATGACACAGAGTTTACATTTTTGGGTGAATTATACCTTATAAATAAAGCAAGTTGAGCCTTGGATAAAAAAACTATCGGGAATCATATTGTTGCATTTTTATATCGTGATATATTGATAACGATATATCGTTACACCCCTAGATTTTACTGTATCATACTTGTAATTTAAAAAAAAAATTCCAGTGTAATTTGATTGGGTGTTTGGCTGAAATAATAGTTTCTTCTTAATGGGAAAAAAACTTATTGTATCTGTCATATAGCCCTGAATTGCATACTAAATTGACGTCAAGTTTCAAATATTTGTTTTACCATTGTTTTCTACCATGATATACCATTTCATTGCAATTATGTGAGATGACACAAAGCTTATATTGTTTATTTTTGTGATATCCAGTCCCTGGCTGATCATGAACATGAGATACCAGAGACCATAAAGATCCAGCAGCTAGTGAAGGACCTGGCTAAGGAGATACGCCTGGTTGAGGTGAGAGTAGCTCTGTCCCAGATTTTCAATGACAAAGGTAGTGATTTATGTCCTGCATCTGAATTTTGTGTCTCTTTTTGCAGGATATCTTCCAGCAGAACATCGGCAGGAGTGGGACACCCTTTGGTGGCTCTCAGGGTCTTCCCTCTCCTCACCCCAAAGCTCCATTGAACACATCCTTCCCTTTTAGCCAGCACCCAGGTAAAAAGAGAGGTCCCAAGCTGAAGGATGGATTTGGAGGAGTGGGCATAGGCCCTTCAGGAGCTAAAAAAAAGAGCCAAAAAGGCAAAGAGATAAAGACAGAAGCCGGAGAGCTGGACCTACTCGAGATTCATACTAAACATACGCTCAAGAAGTTCCAGCCAGGGTGCAAAGTCAAAAAGAGCAAGGTAGAATTTATAAAACCTTTATTAATTGTTATGTTTATTACATTACCATTCAAAAGTTTGGGGTCAGTAAGAATTTTTTGTTTGAAAAAATTAAAAAAGAATACTTTTATTCAGCAAAGGTGCATTAAATTGATCAAAAGTGACAGTTAAGACATTTATATTAAAAATAAATTATATTTCATATTGTTCTTTTGAACTTACAGTGAGGAAAATAAGTATTTGAACACCCTGCTATTTTGCAAGTTCTCCCACTTGGAAATCATGGAGGGGTCTGAAATTGTCATCGTAGGTGCATGTCCACTGTGAGAGACATAATCTAAAAAATAAATACAGAAATCACAATATATGATTTTTTAAACTATTTATTTGTATGGTACAGCTGCAAATAAGTATTTCAACACCTGTCTATCAGCTAGAAGACCTGTTAGTCTACCTTTAAAATGTCCACCTCCACTCCATTTATTATCCTAAATTAGATGCACCTGTTTGAGGTCGTTAGCTGCATAAAGACACCTGTCCACCCCATACAATCAGTAAGAATCCAACTACTAACATGGCCAAGACCAAAGAGCTGTCCAAAGACACTAGAGACAAAATTGTACACCTCCACAAGGCTGGAAAGGGCTACGGGGAAATTGCCATGCAGCTTGGTGAAAAAAGGTCCACTGTTGGAGCAATCATTAGAAAATGGAAGAAGCTAAACATGACTGTCAATCTCCCTTGGACTGGGGCTCCATGCAAGATCTCACCTCGTGGGGTCTCAACGATCCTAAGAAAGGTGAGAAATCAGCCCAGAACTACACGGGAGGAGCTGGTCAATGACCTGAAAAGAGCTGGGACCACCGTTTCCAAGGTTACTGTTGGTAATACACTAAGACGTCATGGTTTGAAATCATGCATGGTTAAGAAGGTTCCCCTGCTTAAACCAGCACATGTCAAGGCCCATCTTAAGTTTGCCAATGACCATTTGGATGATCCAGAGGAGCCATGGGAGAAAGTCATGTGGTCAGATGAGACCAAAATAGAACTTCTTGGTCATAATTCCACTAAACGTGTTTGGAGGAAGAAGAATGATGAGTACCATCCCAAGAACACAATCCCTACTGTGAAGCATGGGGGTGGTAGCATTATGCTTTGGGGGTGTTTTTCTGCACATGGGACAGGGCGACTGCACTGTATTAAGGAGAGGATGACCGGGGCCATGTATTGCGAGATTTTGGGGAACAACCTCCTTCCCTCAGTTAGAGCATTGAAGATGGGTCGAGGCTGGGTCTTCCAACATGACAATGACCCAAAGCACACAGCCAGGATAACCAAGGAGTGGCTCTGTAAGAAGCATATCAAGGTTCTGGCGTGGCCTAGCCAGTCTCCAGACCTAAACCCAATAGAGAATCTTTGGAGGGAGCTCAAACTCTGTGTTTCTCAGCAACAGGCCAGAAACCTGACTGATCTAGAGAAGATCTGTGTGGAGGAGTGGGCCAAAATCCCTCCTGCAGTGTGTGCAAACCTGGTGAAAAACTACAGGAAACGTTTGACCTCTGTAATTGCAAACAAAGGCTACTGTACCAAATATTAACATTGATTTTCTCAGGTGTTCAAATACTTATTTGCAGCTGTATCATACAAATACATAGTTAAAAAATCATACATTGTGATTTCTGGATTTTATTTTTTAGATTATGTCTCTCACAGTGGACATGCACATACGATGACAATTTCAGACTCCTCCATGATTTCTAAGTGGGAGAACTTGCAAAATAGCAGGGTGTTCAAATACTTATTTTCCTCACTGTATATTAAGCAGCACAGCATGTTTCTTGAGCACCAAATCAGCATTATTAGATTATTCATTTAATATGGATCACATTGATTTCTGAAGGGTCATGTGACACTGAAGACTGGAGGAATGTCTGCTGAAAATTCAGCGTTGCATCACAGGCATAAATTATAAAACATAGACGTATACAAAATATTAAAATGTTAATATTTACTGTAATTCGGAAATGCAGCCTTGGTGAGCGTAAGACTTCTTTCAAAAACATTAAAAAAAACGTACTGATCGCAAACTTTTGAACAGTAGTTTAATAACCATAATAATACTTTGTACTGTATATCATCTGTCTAATATAGTATTACATTTTGGTTCAGATTTTTTTCTTTATAAATACAAAAAAAATTATTTAAGAGAATTTCTTTTGCAGTTTAAATCTTTATGAAAATAAAGCTGAAAAATTAAATGTTGTACTTATTAAATATATCATTGTAAAGAATATAATTTTGGCTTTTCAGCTTGAGCTGCCTGATGACTGTCTAGATGACTTTGAAGAGAAGATCAACAAGAGCAAGCTCAAGCTTGTGCTGACTAATGGAAAGATACAAGGGTAAAACAGTTTTCTTCACCCATTTCCCTGACACAAGTATTTTTAATCTTATGCGATGACACCTTATTTTTCATACCTCCTCTTCTTCCTGTCTTAGGAAGAAAAGTCGTGCTGGCAGTGCAAATGGAGCCGGGAGTTCACTTCAACATTTCCAGCCCCACATGGCTACTTTGTCTGACTTTGATTCAGAAGATGAGCTTCAGATTGATGAAACCCCTCCGCCTCGCCGTAGACCATCTCTACCAAGCAAGAAGAAATTAGCTGGTAAAAGATTTCTCACATTTGATTTAATGTTTAACTAATAAAGTTTTTCTTGGTACAAACTAATACATGGCTCAATGGTCTCATTTAGGTCTACCAAGGAAACTACCTCGGGCCAAACCATGCAGCGACCCCCACAGAATCCGTGAGCCAGGAGAAGTGGACTTTGATATTGAGGTATGCAAGTCTCTTTTAGATAAGCTTTAGATTCATCTCTAGATGTCTGGTTGTCACTGGTTTCGTATCTTGTTGTTAAATAGGAGGATTACACCACAGATGAAGAGATGCTCACAGTGCAAGGTGTGAAAGGTGGAGCAGGTGGGATTTTAGACTTGCTCAAGGCAAGCAAACAGGTGGCGGGTCTCGATTCTGTACTGAGGTACTTCATACGCACACTTTATATACTGCATGCTTTCTGTAAGCATTCATTATTATTCTTTATGTTGTAGTGAAAACTGTAGATGTGTGTTTTTATACTCTTTGCCTATTCTCTTCATGTTCTCAAGTGAGGATGCACCAGCCTCCCCCAGCACCCGTGATGCTATCCAGGGCATGCTCTCAATGGCCAACCCTCCATCTTCCTCATCTTCTTCCTCCTCCTCCTCTCCTCTATCTATCTCCGGAGGTGGTGAGATGCTGGGGCTTTTGAAAGAGAAAGGTGGGAGAGCTGGGTGGATAAGTGGAGTCAAGAAGAGCGAGAAGAAGTCCACCATTCAGAGGCCAGGGAAACGGCCCATCAAGCGTCCAGCACGGCACCTCAGTGATGATGAAAGCTTGGATGAACAGGAGACACTGGGTACCTGTTTTAAAGACTCTGATTATGGTGAGCTCACAGATTCTCGAACATTTACGCCAGGGTTGTTAGAATGCATAGCAGAGGAAATACTGCAAACCAGAGTGATTCTGTTTAAAAGAGAATTTCTACTCTTCTACAGTGTATCCGTCACTAGAATCTGATGAGGAGGATCACTTAAGCAAGTCCAAAATGAAAAGAAAGAGAAACTGGGATGATACACCTTGGAGTCCTAAAGGTAACGGCATGAAATGAAAATCATTTTTATGTAGCATTTTATTTCGAAACATTTCTGAACATAATTTTTTCACACATCCTCAGCCCGTGTGACCCCTACACTTCCCAAGCAGGAGCGACCGGTAAGAGAGGGTGCCAGGGTGGCATCTGTAGAAACCGGGCTTGCAGCTGCTGCTGCCAAACTGGCACAACAGGTGAGCTTCTGTTCAACACTATGCCAAAACCTACAATTATGTTGGATGAGTACCTTTATAAGTTAATTTTATGGTTTTCAAAATATCCTTTAAATTTAGTTGTCATTTTTCTCTAAAATGGCATTTTGACGGGGTTCAGATGTTCAGGGAAGAAGGAGGCGGGAACCGGTGAACAACAAACTTTAAAAAAATAAATCCACAAAATAAAATAAGGCGGCAGCCCCTCACGGATGACTGCCGCCTACATACAAAACAAACATAAATAAAACACTTAAACTTAAATCCAGGCCTGGTCCTCTCTCGTCTTGCACTGGCGTCGCTCCTCCTTTTATGCCCCCGTCACTCCGCCGTGAGACGAGCCTGGTGTGGCGCACAGCTGGCGCTCATTAACATTCGCCACCGGCCCGCTCTCACGGTCCCTCGCCTCGCTGCTTGCCACAGGCATCTAATTTTAGTCTATGAAAAAATTAAATTTTAGTTGACAAGGAAATGCAAAATTATACCAAATTTTAACTTTTTAAATATATTTTATATAACACATAATTTGAAACAATCAGATATATTTTTACAAAAAAACATGGCAGTTATATACTACTATTCAAAAGTTTGGGGTCAGTCGAATGTTTTTTATAATGTTTTTGAAAAAAGTCTCTAATGCTCACCAAGGCTGCATTTATTATAATTTATTTATTAAATGTTATTACAATATAAAGGTACACTATGTAACTTTTGGCCCTCCAGCAGTTAAAAAACGAAACTGCATGCATTTTGTAGATGAACATTGTTTTGGTTGTGCTTTGGCTCTGTGTGATTGTGGGGAATACGACTCTTTACAACAGATAATGTTTTACATTGACTCTGTTCAAGTGCTACATGTGGCAGTTTATCTGTTCAATAAAATGCCTTACTCACCTGTTGAGCAATAAAAACGCCATCTCTGCGTCAGTTTTATGGGCAGTTGTGGGCTAATGGTTAAAGGTGCGGTGTGTGTGTGTGAATTTTAGCGGCATCTAGGGGTGGGATAGTGAAATGCAATCACTAAACGCTCGCCCCTCCCTTTCGAAGCACATAGAGAAGCTACGGGGGCTCACACAGGACAAAAATGCCATCATCAAAGAGGGCAGAGAGTGACTAGCTCTCTGTAGAGAAGTTTGTCCATTTAGTGCTACTGTAGAAACATGACGGCGCAAAATAGCAATTTCACTGTAAGGCGACACGCTGTGTATGTAGTTAGAAATGGCTCATTCTAAGTTAATAAAAACATAACGGTTCATTATGTAAGTCACTGAAAACATAGTTATGTATATTATATTGCATTTCTGTCAATAGATCCTCATAAATACCATCACACTGCACCTTTAAGAGAGTTGGACTTGTAAACCGAAGGTCGCGGGTCCGATTCTCAGTACCGGCAGGAAACAACTTGAGCAAGGCACCTAACCCCCAATCGCTCCCCTTTATTTTAGTCTTCAGTGTCACATGATCCTTCAGAAATCATTCTAATATGCTGATTGGGTTCTCCAAAATAATTTATTATTATCATAAACATTGACGTGATTTTTTCAATAGAAAATTCACAGGATTTGAATGAAAGAACAGCATTTGAAATTGTAATCTTTTGTTGCTTTAATACCAGGAACAGCAGAAAACCATATCCAAGAGAAGATACACCAAGAAGAAGGTCCCTCAAGAGAAAGTACATTCTGCAGCTGCCCAACTCCAGCGTCAGCCGGACTCTGCACCCGTGTCTCCTCCTCTGCCCGCTGAGCCTCCTGTGGACTGCATAGTTGAAGAGAGGAGAGTGGAGGTGTACTCTGCCAGCCTGCTGGACCACGAGTACACTGCAGGACCAGGTCCGTTCAGCCCCGGGGGTCCAAGAGGAAGTGGTGCCATGGCCCCTGGCGTGTTCCTGACTTCAAGACGCCCCTCTCTCTCTCCCCAAAACAGCAGCAGCTACTCTCCCTCTGCCCCCTCACCCGGAGGTCTGGCTAGTCCAACATCAGCAGGAGTGTGTCAAGGTATCTAGAATTACAGCATAGCACCTTTAACGGTGATGAGCTTGAAATCACGCTGAAATGTTATCTCTTTTTTTCTTTCTCGCAGGGAAACGTCCAAAGAAAGGACTTGCCACAGCTAAACAGAGACTGGGAAAGATTCTGAAAATACATCGAAACGGCAAGCTTCTCCTGTAGGTTGATAATGTGGAGAAGAGACTACAGGGAACAATAGAGGTGGAGAAAACAAACAAGGATGAGAGGACCTGAAGGATTTTGGAGTTAAATTATGTGACTGTTTTATGGTTTTATGGTTCTGCTTGCCTGGTTTTATTTGCTTCATCGGGGCGAAAAGTGAAAAGAATGGTAACTTGCTGTGAGAAAAATCTGAAAAGCAAATAGCGCTAAACGGACGGATACATTTAAACGATTAATGGATACCAGTGAGTGATGACTGTATTGCTATATTGCTATTTTTTTTCCCCCAACATTTTCAGTGCTCCACCTTTGAAAATGAGCTGCATACATGTACACTCCACCTAAACCCTCTTTGTTTCATAGTTAATCTTTAGTTTTAACATTGTATATTTCTAGAAAGAAAAAAAAATCCAATTTCTGAGCACTACTTGATGTTAGATCAAATTGCCTAAAGGCATTGCAAATAGGATTGTTCAGAAGATCGTTGCCTGGTTTATTTGAAAATTTGACTTCCTAAAATTAGGATTGCGATTATTGTTTGGTCTGAATTGTCCCATGGATGAGAGGAGATCTAATTCTTCAGTCAACAGCCCAGCAATTTGTAAACGTCTCACATTCTCATGGCTATTTGTCCCAGTCTAATCTCCTCGTAAAGCCATGCATATTATTTGTTTACATGCTTTATTTAGTATGTGTCCATATCAAATTGTTTTATACCATAGAAGGCGATTTGATACACCATTGACCGTAATTGCTGTAGATGTAGTAACGTCTCTTTGCTTGTTAAGTAAAGTTTTTACCGTAGTGTACTAACACATTTTTATCAGCAAATGTATTTTAGATGTGTATATATTTTATATAAGTTTGTCTTGTTTTGTTTGTTTTCCACTCAGCATGGGCAGTATGATGTCCTGTCACCATTTGGCCATGGTTGTCTTATTGGCCTTTCCATCTATAGTACAGCGCAGTTTAACTGTAGGGTTGAGTTCAGTGGTACATGTTTTAGTAATTGTAAAGAACGCGGAAATTGATTTTAGAGCAGTTTGAGATCTGATGGGTGGTTCTGTAGGTTCAGTGTATATATTTGGTGTTTTATTTTATCTTTTTTTTTTTCTCGAAAGAAATTGCATCGAAATCTTTCTTGACACACTTTGTACAAATATACTAAATGTTTTGATTTGTTTAGTCAGTTTTATTTGTATAGAATAATTATGATGTTATTTTTCATTGATGCTTATGATATTAGCAATGTGATAAAGTTAATGTATTCTATTGCTATGTCAATGTTATTGTTCATTTAATTTACTCCCCCACTTATCAATAATATTAATTATAATGTCAATATACTTTAATTTTGCTTTTTTATATATATAAATACTCAATTCTAGAAGTTAAATCTTACATTTTCTTGTAATTTTATGTAATGGCAACAATATTTTTTTAGTCTTCTCCTTTGACCATTATGTCCATAGCACCAAAAATATTGATAAATCAGTGGGCCAGTGTAAATATTATTTTACTGTATTTTTTTTTCTTCTGAAAATGTCACAAATCTTTACCCTGCCGAACTGTCACCAAGCCATCCGAATGTGATTAGAAACTTGTTTTGAGGTTTGTAGGAATACGTTTTGACCATGAAATAGAAGACAGTTGTTAGAATATCCAGGTTACATCATTATTTTTAGATGTTTTCAGTTGATTCTGAAATTTAAAAGGATATTTCTGGAGTATTTTGAGTTTTTTGTACATTTGTTTGATTTGACTACTACTTCACATCATCTCTGAATATTCACTCATATTTTACTAAACATTTGTGCCTTCAGTAATGTCCCAAACATAGCAACCTCTCTTACTGAAACTCTTTTTGATACAAGTTTTAGTTTAATGGCAACTATTGTCTACTAGACACTATTCAGGATCCATGGAAATTGACAGTGAAAAACAGGAATGGTGTGAAGCAAGCTGCGCAACAAAGAAAGTGTTCAAAAACCTCAAAATATGCGAGGACTGACTTTTAAAGATGTTTTTATTAAAACTTACGTTTAATTAAGTTATTCTCTTTATCATCTTGAGTTAATTGTTTGAAATTTAGGATTTATTTATCCTTTAACCATTTTCTTGTATGTTAAAGTTCATTTTGAACAGTTAATGTTGATCACACAGTTCCTCTCAGGGTTTATTTTGTATCTAATATCATTTTGATAGAAGCAGTCACATTCAGGACCACTTAAAAACCAAGTCAAATTTCAACCCATTTAATATTTATAATTGGACGTTGTCTTTTGCTATTGTCACCGCCTATGGTTTTTGAAACGGCTTGAGCATTTTTTTCCAAATGACCTCTATTAAAAGATATTTTTAAAAATTGTTTGCATTTTTTTTTTCATCTTCAGGCTCACGTGCATAGTGGGTCACGTCAGTATTTACCCGCCAACTAGCTTCTTTGTCTCTTTCAATGGTCCATAATTTCTATTGTGTGCCAGACGTTAAAAATAATGAACCCGTGAAAATGGAATAAACGGCAGAAGTCACGTGATTTAAAGCTGCATCTTTGTTGCCATAGTGGTGTCAATGGCGCTCAGCTATTGGCTGATAGCACGTCTCCGTCAGCCAGTCAAAATGCGCGCTTTTTACAAACTACTCCGGAAGTCAACACGCTAGTGAGCAATATTTCCCTGGGCCAGTGGAGAGTCAGTGGCTTGACGTGGGAATTCCTGTAGCTTGAAAACAACATAAAAGCAACTGCAGTTTTTAGATATTGCTTAAGCGCAGGTCCTGGTACGTATGTATGTGTGTGTGTCAGTAAAATTATATACCTACCGATTTATTCTCATGAATTCCTAACAACTAGGTACGCAGAATTTGCATATTACTTTGCAGTTTTCTGATGTTGCTATAGTGTTATTTATGATTGAACGAACATTTCTTCTTTAAGGAACCCGTCTTGTTATAGGCACTGAATCCCACTCGAGATGGCGTCCTCTAACCCTCTGCGACCCCAGAACAGAAGTCAGCAGGATCAACCAGGGTAAGAGAGCTGATCAATTACAGCAGGGGCTCCCATTCCTGTTCCTGGAGAGAGTTCAGATATAACCCTGGTCCAACACACCTGTCTGTAACTATCAAGTGCTCGTAAATGATATGAATTAGCTGGTTCAGTTGTATTTGATCAGATTGGGAGCTGAACTTTGCAGGAAGGTGGCTCTCCAGGATGAAGATTGGGCACCACTCCTGCTATAAGATGATTTTTGTCTGCTTTCTCCCACTCAAGAACCAGTGCACCCACTTCCTTAATTGATTATTCGACGAGGGCAATTCAGAATAACCTTGTTTTTAATACTAATTCTGTTGTTATTTTTGGTCAATTTTTAAAAGTGGGTTTAAAACCCACACTGCAAGTCATTTCATAATTATATGGGTGAATCAATCTACATCTTTCAAGAAATGTCCATGGCACGCAGTGTTATTAGAGATGCCATTATAGTGTTTTTTTTTTTTTATATATATATATTCAGAAGTTTTATATTATGTTTTCATCTTAAAGATTTAGTAATGTTGTTGTGTGGTGTTTTTTTTTTTTTTTAGATGTTTATAGTTTAAAGGGTTAGTTAACTAAAAAGGGTACTTACTATGTTGTTCCAAACCCGTAAGACTTTTGTTCATCTTCAAGACACAAAAAAAAATATATATTTTTTTAAATGAAATCTGAACTACCACTTTGACATTTCAAAAAGTTTATAAAGAGATCGTAAAAATAATCCATATGAATTGACCGGTCCAAATTTTCTGAAGAGACATGACGGCTTTATATGATGAACAGATTGAATTTAGGCTTTTATTCACATATCTAACTCAACTCACACATTAGTTATGGTAAATGGTAGCTCAAGCATGTTCGCTTGACGTGCGAGAACCATAGACCCTTTTCACATTTCCAGGTTTCTCAGAGCGGAAGTTGTCATAGTTGGGTTAAATTTTATAGTGGTGAATGAGAGTAAACATTAAATATATTGTTTGTCCCCATTTGCTCAAATAGCAAAAGAAAAACTCCACAATAGTGATTTTCACAACTTTCAAAAATAACCGCAGTGTAAAGAGAGAAAGATGTTAATTATTACCATCACCCCCATAGACTCTGTATTAGAAATGCCCTCACAGCAGCTGTAACTTGTTTTTTGTAATTTGATACAAAAGTAATATAATACAAAGTATTTGTGTTATAAATGTACATACTTTTAAAAAAATTTCACTGAAAATACAAAAAACCGTTGCGCGTCAAGGAAGTTTGGTTGAGCTTCTGTTTATGTTCGTTATTATCGTTATTTTTTATTATTTTGATTCAATATTATTTTTTGTAAATTAAAACCAATAATAATAATTTTTTATTAATTAAAAACCATTACATTTTCAAAACTGAATAAACTGTTTTATTTACTGTTTTAATTCATTCTGATCCATTATATTCAATGCATTTAGGACCTTGATGACTCAGGATTTGAAGACTAAACTCAGTGCTTCCTCTAAAAGAGGATCTGAGAATCTGGACCCCAATGCTTCTGCTGAAACTGCAAAGGGAGTCAATAAACTGAAAGCTGTTAGCAGGCTTCCAATCCTCGCCAAATCTCTGCAACCAGCTCTAAGTGAGCTCTCCCACAATCCCAGTCACAACAGATGGGAACAGAGGCCTCTTACAGTAAGGACAAACATTTCTGATCATTACACAAATCTAAAATAAATTACAATGTCTACCAAGCAATTTTAAAGGAATAATTGACCTAAAAAAATGTAATAAAAAATCCGGCCACAAAAGTGTTATTTTGGTATTATTTATATACGATTATACAGGGAGTGCAGAATTATTAGGCAAGTTGTATTTTTGAGGATTAATTTTACAACATTAATAATTAAACAACAACCATGTTGTCAATGAACACACTCATTAATATCAAAGCTGAATATTTTTGGAAGTAGTTTTTAGTTTTAGCTATTTTAGGGGGATATCTGTGTGTGCAGGTGACTATTACTGTGCATAATTATTAGGCAACTTAACAAAAAACTAATTTATACCCATTTCAATTATTTATTTTTACCAGTGAAACCAATATAACATCTCAACATTCACAAATATACATTTCTGACATTCAAAAACCAAACAAAAACAAATCAGTGACCAATATAGCCACCTTTCTTTGCAAGGACACTCAAAAGCCTGCCATCCATGGATTCTGTCAGTGTTTTGATCTGTTCACCATCAACATTGCGTGCAGCAGCAACCACAGCCTCCCATACACTGTTCAGAGAGGTGTACTGTTTTCCCTCCTTGTAAATCGCACATTTGATGATGGACCACAGGTTCTCAATGGGGTTCAGATCAGGTGAACAAGGAGGCCATATCATTAGATTTTCTTCTTTTATACCCTTTCTTGCCAGCCACGCTGTGGAGTACTTGGATGCGTGTGATGGAGCATTGTCCTGCATGAAAATCATGTTTTTCTTGAAGGATGCAGACTTCTTCCTGTACCACTGCTTGAAGAAGGTGTCTTCCAGAAACTGGCAGTAGGACTGGGAGTTGAGCTTGACTCCATCCTCAACCCGAAAAGGCCCCACAAGCTCATCTTTGATGATACCGGCCCAAACCAGTACTCCACCTTGCTGGCGTCTGAGTCGGACTGGAGCTCTCTGCCCTTTACCAATCCAGCCACGGGCCCATCCATCTGGCCCATCAAGACTCACTCTCATTTCATCAGTCCATAAAACCTTAGAAAAATCAGTCTTGAGATATTTCTTGGCCCAGTCTTGACGTTTCAGCTTGTGTGTCTTGTTCAGTGGTGGTCGACTTTCTGCCTTTCTTACCTTGGCCATGTCTCTGAGTATTGCACACCTTGTGCTTTTGGGCACTCCAGTGATGTTGCAGCTCTGAAATATGGCCAAACTGGTGGCAAGTGGCATCTTGGCAGCTGCACGCTTGACTTTTCTCAGTTCACGGGCAGTTATTTTGCGCCTTGGTTTTTCCACACGCTTCTTGCGACCCTGTTGACTATTTTGAATGAAACGCTTGATTGTTCGATGATCACGCTTCAGAAGCGTGGCTATTTTAAGACTGCTGCATCCCTCTGCAATATATCTCACTATTTTTGACTTTTCTGAGCCTGTCAAGTCCTTCTTTTGACCCATTTTGCCAAAGGAAAGGAAGTTGCCTAATAATTATGCACACCTGATATAGGGTGTTGATGTCATTAGACCACACCCCTTCTCATTACAGAGATGCACATCACCTAATATGCTTAATTGGTAGTAGGCTTTCCAGCCTATACAGCTTGGAGTAAGACAACATGCATAACGAGGATGATGTGGTCAAAATACTAATTTGCCTAATAATTCTGCACTCCCTGTAGTATTTATTACAATTAAAAATTAAAAATATAATTAAATGAGTTTGATTTTTAATTTATAGCTTTTTTGTTGTTGTTTAGTTTTACTAATTTTACTACTTCAACTTCTACTTATTTCAGTTGAAAGTTTGTTTTTCATCTAATATTTCCCAGTATGTTTTATCTTATCTCAGCTTTATTTCAATTACCGAAAACTATCTTTAATAGTGTGTTTCAGTTATCAATAACAACACTGCTACATACATAATGACTACTTTTCAATTTGTCCCCAGGGTAAAGTGCAGAACAAAAGGACCTGCACCAAACCCATTCCTTTCAATCTGTCCCAGTCCCGCTCACGCAGTCAGAGAAATGCAGACATTCCTCAAGGAAAAGCAGCTCTGGTGCATTCTGCCCGACTAACACCTGTGGCAAAAGTGAGGAACTTAAATCCAAGTGCCAAAACTGAAACTCTGAGCCATAAGACTATGACACCAGGTGTCCTCAGGCCCCCAGCAAACAAGTCACAACGATTGCAGCCTGGTATTCCTGTAGAATATGTTGCGTCAAATAAAGACTCCACTGATGTTCACCCACCTTCACAAAAATCCGGATGCACTGATTTAAGTTCACGTTTAGGTAGCATCACTCTTAAACAATCTAAGTTTCCTGAAGACTCAGGTTTGAGTCATTTATGTAAAACTTCACTCGTTAAAGTAGGTGATAATCAAGCACCAAAGGACAAGTACTGTTTCCAAACTGTCCCATCAACTACACAAAGCCATGCAAGCACTAAAGGTGAGCGGCATCTTTTCTCATTGTGTCAAACAATTCAAATTGTCTTAAAGCTACACTGTGTGATATTTTCCCCCATCTAGCGGTGAAAAGGTATATGACCATCCAGAAAATATTAGTTTCTGTTCCTCCCAATTCCGATTTCGTTTTAACTCCTACGGTGGCCGATTTAGTCTAAGATTAACATGGCTTCCAGTTCGACCTCGTCCATTAGTGTTGATTTGCCTGTTGTGTTGCCGTCTTAATTCTCTTTTTCGCTTCCTTGGCGACTCTGTTACATATCCTCGAGAATAAGAGTGATCCTCCATCAGCAACAGACTTTCAGGTTTTCATATAGCAGTCTCAAGCAATCCCCCTCTTCACATTCGACACGGTGCCATCGACTGTTAAAACGCGAAAGGCGAAGCTTGAATTTACGGGGATGTCCCTCTTTGGCTAATGTACTTTCAAGATGGAGGGGCAACATGGCGACCCCCATTCGAACCCCTTACCCGTATGTATTTTCAATGGCATATTATAAACTTACGAGAATATTTTATTACTTGAAAGAAGTAAATATACATTAATGAGCACATATATTTTTGAAAGAACTAAGTGTTTTTAGCTAAGAATAAACTAAAAAAGTTACACAGTGTAGCTTTAACCGTGTTCATGGTTCTTTGTTTAATTTAGCCACTGGTTGTTTATTTAATGAAATGATGTGCATTTGAGTGCAGGATCATCATCAAATCTTCTATCAACTGTACTGCACAATGTCCTTCCATATGAGGGATCGGGTCCTGTTGGAACGCAATGCATGATGCCGCGTTTATCTACCTGCCCACCTGGACCGGGAACCTCCAATCATGTGGTTAGAAATTGTAGAGAAGCTCCGCAATAAAACCAAAATGTTTGCTGACCCTTCATAATGATCATGCCAGTTGTCTTTTCAGTTTATTATGATGATGCTCCAGATAGCATTATGTTAATCTGTATGTACCTGGATAGCTGGTACTCATGTATTTTGATCTTTTAGCCTCAAAGATTTGTGAAGAACATTCATCATGGTGTGGACGGCACCGCAGGTTAGTTCCCCTTTACAGACTCCTACTTTTTTCACCGTCCATAGAGATTGAGCTTCTTATTTCTCCTTTCATTTCAAGACAAAGCTGGGCCGTTTTCCCCTGACCCATCGGCACTACGTAGTATTCTACAGAGTGATGGAACAAGACTGGAGGAGCATGTTGGAGCAACACCCAGAGTATCAGTCTGTCCCACTGGCAGAGGCACTTCTATTTATTCAGTGAGTCCAGTCCAGTGATATTTTATTTCTAAATGATGGTCCATTTAAGCAGGATAATTTGTGAAATGTTCACGTCCACTTTAGGCTCAAAGAGTGCCTGTCAAAAAGACTCAAAAAGAAGCTCCAGCAGAAGCAAAAACCCCTACAGGTATGCATCTTTGTTTATCGTAGTGACTTTTCAGCAGGACTATTTAGTCTTATACACTTCCATTCAAAAATTTTGGGTCAGTAATAAAATAAAATAAAAGGTTTTTAAAAGAAGTTGCATGCCCATCAAGGCTACGGTTATTTGATCAAATGCAGTGAAGGGATGCAGTAAAAACAGTAATTTTATGAAATATAAAAATTTTAAAGAACCGTTTTTTTATTTTAATATATTGTATCATAATTTAGTTTTCATGTGATGCAAAGTTGAATTTTCAGCACGATTACTCCAGTCTTCAGTGTTACATGATCCAGAAATCATTCTAATATGATTTGCTGCTCAAAGAAACATTTCTTATCAATCAGTGTTATATATGGTTATGCTACCCAATGTTGTTGTTTTTTATTGATTATATCAAAATATCAGCATTTATTTGAAATGGTAATCTTTTGTAACATTATAAATGTCTTTACTGTCACTTTTGATCAATGTAATGTATTCTAGCTGATTGAAAAAGGTGGTACCACTTTACAATAAAGTTTCATTAGTTAACATTAGTTTACTACTTTATGAACTTGGAGTGAACAATACTTCTACAGCATTTATTAATCTTAGTTCATTTTAATTTCAATATTTATTAATGCATCATTAAAATCAAATGTTGTATTTGTTTACATTAGTTAATGCACTGTGAATTAAAATGAACAATGAACAGCTGGATTTTTATTAACCAACATTAAAAAAAGATGAATAAATACTGTAACAAATGTATTTCTCATGGTTAGTTAATACATTAATGTTAACAAATGTGACCTTAAGTATTACAAGTATTACTACAAATTGAAATATTTGTGTAAAATGGTTAAAGATTCAGACTTAAATTGTATTCATCTTATCTGTGTATGGTTTGTGCCTGCAGGAATTGCCTTCTCTCCTGATCCATCAGTGCTCCGTGATATTCTACAGGTCAATGGATCTCGTGCACCGACCTGTCTCACAGGCAGAGGAACTTCTGTTTACTCCGTAATACTCAATTCCCATTCATTTTCTTAAAATTTTGAAACCCCCCTCCCCTCCTTATTCAAAATAAGGTATGAAATGCCTTGTTCACATCAGGCTCAAAGAGTACCAGTTAAGAAGCCTCAAACGGATGATTCAGCAGCTGGCAAAGCTTCTGCAGGTAAGTGTATATACACTACATTCAGCTTTGCCATCATAAGAAGAAATTGCATTATAAAATATATTTTTAAAAAGTTTGGTCAAGTAAATGCAGCCTTGGTGAATATAGATTTCCTTCAAAAACATTTTAAAAATCTTACCGACCCCAAATTTTTGTTCTGTATATGCTGTTATATATGTCACAGAACTTTTATTATGTGTAATTATGGAGCTCTTCTATCCTATAAAGATTGATTTGAATGTCATGTGACCCTTTAGGAAGTGCTGTGTACTTCTCCCCTGACCCTGCAGCCCTGCGCAGTATTCTACTGAACGAAGGTGTGAGGGCTTCTGGAGAAACACCCAGAGTTTCAACCTGTCACACCGGCAGAGGAACCTCCATTTATTCAGTGAGTCTGCTCCGAGTGATTCAACTTTTAGTTGTGTGCTAGAATTAAGGCATTTTGACTAATGGAACTTTATTTATCTCAGGCTCAGAGAGTCCCAGTGAAGAAGAATAAACCAGAAGCCACAGCGGCAGCCGCATCTCAGTGTGAGTTTCACTAGCTATGTTTCCATCCACCCGTTTCTATGCACATTTTGGGATATTGCATTAAAAAAAGCTGGATGGAAATGACAAGATGCGCATAAATTCTAACAATGTGCAAAAAAACTACAATGGAAACACATTTACTGAATAAATCTCTTGAAGTGCAACAAAAGCCCCTCTTGACTCAACAGTGGATGTGATTGGATAACTGGGCTAATTAGCGGACCAATTTCATTGCACAGCATCACAAATGTTGGTTTGATCATTCGGAAATGCCTGAGCCAGTCAGTCATCAAAATGATTTGGATTAATTCCCTGCCAAAAACGTCTCGCATGATTGCGTTCCCAAACACCAAGCATCTAAACGTAAGATGTCAGCGTTTATTGTGTTTTGTCTGTGCGCTCTGAGACACAAGTCGTTTATGATTTTATTATAAAAGAGCCAGTGGCTTCCCCGATTGCAGTGACTTCCATTTTTTTTTTTTATTAGATATGTTGTGCCTATTTCCAAGGAAGTGTCGATTTATTTTCTCTTAAACACATGGGATGGAAGCATTTTATGTGATTTTTATTCCAATTTTGCGTGAAAAAAGTTACATTCGCAACTTTGGATGGAAACACCGTTAATCTCCATTGTTTCTTCTCCCGCAAAATCATGCGTTCTTCCCTATAAGTCACTGTTTCTCTGCTGTGTTGCAGGTGCAAATAGAACACCAGTGATGAAATGGACACCGCAGCGGGTTGCAAACACCAAACCACAGTCAATGGTAAATGTTCTCTTGTCTTGGTTTGTAGTTTAAACTATTTGTATCCCAGGCTAATTTTTACTATTTTTATTTACAGAGGAAGCTTCTTACCACCCAAAAGATGTCCAGTTTAAGGGGCTCTCCAGGTTTGCGTGAAGCCCACAACCCAAGTACTGGACTCTTGACGTGCCATGAGGTAAAACAGGCCCAGGATGCAGAACCCTTGACATGATCTTCTTAATAGAATGGCATGTTAACACTGGGTGTTGATTGTGTTGTAGGGGGAGGATGTTGTTCAAAGGTTATTTGAGGACCAAGAGCAGATGGACGATGGCCGAATAGAACAAGATGACGTTACTTCGCAACAGTTACTGAAACGTCACCAAACTGTACGATTGCTTTAACTATAAAACATTAATTTGTGCATCACTTGTCTAAGAGTAATCTCTCATTGCCTTTTCCTCATGCAGGCTGAAGCTCAGTCAAGAATGAAAGAGAATTCAGATTCAAATCATTGCCAAACTGAGAACGAAGGCAAGAAAACAGCCCAGCCATTCATACAAGCTGCTCACAGAGGATCAGTCATTGTTTTCTCATCAAGCCAAAGACTTGGATCAGACAGGTCTCAGGATACTCTGAAGACCACTGGGGCAGGTGCCGCTCTGCTGCTCTGTGAAGACCGGCCTACATCCCATAGCGCACTACCACTTTTATCAGACCAAAGAAATGGATCACAGACCAATCCTAGCTTAGACCTGATTAAACAAAGCCACTCAAAAGGTAACCGTGCCATCCAAAGTTACTTTGTGTGCCGCAAAGGAAGACTCGTTCTTCTCCAGAGCTCGCTTGGCACCACACAGTGGTGTAAATGCAGTTTTAAATTACCATATCTGTCCAATTTTGCAATTAATGATCCTTGAGCAGACATCCTGAAGACTTTTTAGCATTTTTAGTAGTAACCATTTCCCGCTATGGTTGTAATGTGTTTCCATCTCTCTGTAGCTCCTACTGATATACACTCTACCGCTGTTTCTAATCTGCGGCGGCGTCATGCGCCTCTGGAGGAGATGATTCTGGATGAGGAGTGTGCTACGTACACCTCTCGCCTGCTTTCCTGCCCACTGCAGTCCCGCTGTGGCAACCCGGTGGCCACCACACTGCTGTTTCAAGACTCTACTGTGAGAGATTGTTCTGTTCTGAATTTTGCATGACAAACTAAGCTGTTTGTCAAGTTGAACAGCTGTTGATGCATCTTGTTGTTTCTGTCTTCTCTACAGAGTTTTTCACCCATTGGCCTGTCCTCGCTGGTACATTTTAATCCAGTCCCTTCTGCTTCCTCAATCAGAGCATAAAGGCAGATGTACCACAGCACATTTCTTGAGTTGGTCTGTAAGATTGTCTGAAACAGTATTTCTAGTTGCACTTTTGATATGGCATGTTGTCATACGGTTAGATTTAACTGGTTGCAGATTCCACAAGTGGGAAAGTCTTGGGCTGATACAATGTTTGATGGGATTCACTGTTGACAACATGACTGAACTCTTTGTATGCTGAACACTTTCATATTTTTTGTACTAAACTTGTCACTGTGTGATTTCAGCTTGTCTTGTGTAAAGTGTATAATAAATCTATATATAAACACAAAGCTTTATATTTAAGTTGTTTCGATTTGTTCATTCTTTTCCTGAATCATGCCATTACAAGGTTCTAGAAGTTTATGCAATCACATCATTTTATATATGATCAGTGTTATGGTCACCATCGTAACATAAAAGAGGGTCAACACAGAAGGCTCGATCAGATACGGATTTTATTGACAAACAATAATCTTAAAACAAAATGGGGGACAACGAATAAACAGAACAGAACAGGGAAACACTGAGCGCAACTAGACCGCCGAACAAGTCCCGTCGCCGTGATGTAGTGTGAGGAGGCTCTTTACATCCACGCTTGTCCGATCCACAGGTGTGAGAAATCTGCTCATTACAAGACACATAAACATTTCCACCCACTAGAGGGCAGACGAACCGTTAGGACAAAAATAACCAGTTCAACTACATCCACATGTAACAATCAGGCATACCATTATGACATGGATGGCAGGACCGACCCAAGGTTTCACCAAAAAGCCACGTGTTCCCCAACCCAGGTAAGCGACGCACAAACACTCAGCCATCCACGTGATGTAAAAGAACGTGATTCATCAGACCAGGCCACCTTCTTTCATTGCTCCGTTGTCCAGTTCTGATGCTCACATGACCACTGTTGGTGCTTTCGGCGGTGGACAGGGGTCAGCTTGGGCACCCTGACTAGTCTGCGGCTATGCAGCCCCATACGCAACAAACTATGATGCACTGTATTCTGACACCTTTCTATCAGATCCAGCATTAACTTCTTGAGAAATTTAAACTGCAGTAGCTCGTCTGTTTGATCGCACCACACGTTCCGCCTTCAATCCCCATTGTGCATCAGTGAGCCTTGGCTGCCCATGATGACCCTGTCACCGGTTCACCACTGTTCCTTCCTCGGACCATTTTTTTTTTATAGATACTACTGACCACTGCAGAACGGGCACACCCCACAAGAGCTGCAGTTTTGGAGATGCTCTGACCCAATTGTTAGCCATCACAATTTGTCAAACTTAACTCAAATCCTTCATTTTTCCTGCTTCTAACACATCAACTTTGAGGACAATGTTCACTTACTGCCTAATATATCCCAGCCACTAACAGGTGCCGTGATGAAGAGATAATCAGTGTTATTCACTTCATGTAGTGAAGTAGTATTTTTTTAGTATTTTTTTTTTTTTCGTCAAAAAGCCACATTACCCCATTTCCAGAAAAGTCTGGACATTTTAAAATCTACAATCTGTGATTTTTGGTCATTCTCTTTAACCTTTTTTTTTTTAACTGACAAAAGTACAAAGAAACGTTTTGACTGACCAACATTGTATTTTGTAAAAAAATAAACAGATTTTGATGGCTGGAACACGCTATGAAAAAGTTGGGACAGAGGCGAAATAAAAGTGAAAAGATTATAGAATATCTTAGTTGAACTCTTTTGAAATAGTCCACAATAAGCAGGTGAATTGGTAATAGGTGAGGGTATCGTGATTGAGTGTAAAATGAGCATCTCCGTCTTTTCAAGCAAAGACGGGTCATCGTGGCTCAGCACTTCACTCTCATTTCATGAGAAAATTGTCAAACGACTCAAAAAAAGTACATTTCTCAATGCAAGATTGTAAAGAATTAAGGTCTTCCACCATCTACCATACATAATATTGTGAAAAGATTCAGTGAAAATCACTGTCTCTGCAGGACAAGGCTGTTGCGTGATCTTTGAGCCTTCAGATGGCACTGGATGAGAAACCATCATGCTACGGTGTTAAATATATCCACATGTGCTCGGGAGTACTTTGGAAATCCGTTTTCACATAACACAGTCTGCTGCTGCATCAAGGAATGCCACTTGTCCTCTGCCGAGTCCTCTGGGCCTGAGCTCATCTCAGATGGTCTAAAACAGTGCTTCTCAAACCTGTCCTGGGGATCCCTCACAACCACACATTTTTGATGTCTCCCTCATCTGACACACCTGATCAACTCATCAGCTCATTAGTAGAGACTGCAAGATTGAATTGGGTGTTACTAATGCGAGAGACGTCCAAAATGTGCAATGGTTGGGGGTCCCCGGAACAGGTTTGAGAAGCACTGGTGGAAATGTGTGCTGCAGTCAGATGAATCCACGTTTCAGCTTGTTGCCAAAAACGAAAGGGACCATCCAGAATTTCATCAGCGACAGGTACAAAAGCAAACATCTGTCATGGTATGGGGATGCATCAGTGCAAACGTCATGAGTGACTTGCACTGTGTGAAGGTACCACTGATGTGGAGGCATATATTGGGATTGTGCCGAGACATTTAATGGCATCGAGATGACATCTTTCCTGGGAAGCAAGACAAGACAATGCCAGGCCTCATTTTGCACATACTAAAACAGTGATGAGTGATGTCTAGACACTCTAGTCTACACCAAGGGTTTTCTACTGGTTTGGCCATGGGACCCACATTTTCCTATGGTCATTAAGTCACGACCCACTTTTTTAGTCTATATATATATATATATATTACACACACTCACCTAAAGGATTATTAGGAACACCTGTTCAATTTCTCATTAATTATCTAATCAACCAATCACATGGCAGTTGCTTCAATGTATTTAGGGGTGTGGTCCTGGTCAAGACAATCTCCTGAACTCCAAACTGAATGTCAGAATGGTAAAGAAAGGTGATTTAAGCAATTTTGAGCGTGGCATGGTTGTTGGTGCCAGACGGGCCGGTCTGAGCATTTCACAATCTGCTCAGTTACTGGGATTTCCACGCACAACCATTTCTAGGGTTTACAAAGAATGGTGTGAAAAGGGAAAAACATCCAGTATGCGGCAGTCCTGTGGGCGAAAATGCCTTGTTGATGCTAGAGGTCAGAGGAGAATGGGCCGACTGATTCAAGCTGATAGAAGAGCAACTTTGACTGAAATAACCACTCGTTACAACCGAGGTATGCAGCAAAGCATTTGTGAAGCCACAGGAAGAAAGCCAACAGCAGAAAACCCCACTGGGTACCACTCATCTCCATACAAATAGGAAAAAGAGGCTACAATTTGCACGAGCGCACCAAAATTGGACAGTTGAAGACTGGAAAAATGTTGCCTGATCTGATGAGTCTCGATTTCTGTTGAGACATTCAGATGGTAGAGTCAGAATTTGGCGTAAACAGAATGAGAACATGGATCCATCATGCCTTGTTAACACTGTGCAGGCTGGTGGTGGTGGTGTAATGGTGTGGGGGATGTTTTCTTGGCACACTTTAGGCCCCTTAGTGCCAATTGGGCATCGTTTAAATGCCATGGCCTACCTGAGCATTGTTTCTGACCATGTCCATCCCTTTATGACCACCATGTACCCATCCTCTGATGGCTACTTCCAGCAGGATAATGCACCATGTCACAAAGCTCGAATCATTTCAAATTGGTTTCTTGAACATGACAATGAGTTCACTGTACTAAAATGGCCCCCACAGTCACCAGATCTCAACCCAATAGAGCGTCTTTGGGATGTGGTGGAACGGGAGCTTCGTGCCCTGGATGTGCATCCCACAAATCTCCATCAACTGCAAGATGCTATCCTATCGATATGGGCCAACATCTCTAAAGAATGCTTTCAGCACCTTGTTGAATCAATGCCACGTAGAATTAAGGCAGTTCTGAAGGCAAAAGGGGTCAAACACAGTATTAGTATGGTGTTCCTAATAATCCTTATATATATATATATATATATATATATATATATATATATATATATATAATATAACATTTTTAAACAAGCAAATTTATTTCACAAAAATCATTGACACACACAAGTATACTGTCCCACTTTAAATGGAACCAATATGACTAATACTGGCTTATATAAGGTAAGTATTAATAGCATTCCCAAACTAGTTTTTGTTAATGCAATAAAGTAGCCACTACACTAATATAAAAATATACAAAATAACATTGTGAAAATCTGATGAATAATGAACATCATAGATCATACCTGAATATGCAAATCCTTCCCAGCTAAAACATGACGTATCAGTGATTTATTGGTACTTTACTTTTATTTCATGACTTATATCGACAACATAGTTTCTCTTGCGCTTTATATATGAAGAGATGTACAGTGCGCGTGAAGCCGCATTTTGAAGAGTGCACAAGTCGAGCACAAAGTTTGGTTTTCTGAGGTGAGAGACTTTTTATTTTTTAAAAAGCTACGAAAATAACGTTAGAATAATGACATTGACATATAGCCTGACAATATATCATCTAACCGCAGACACTGAATCGGGAAAACACGTTTTTCTCAGGCACTCCGTGACCCACTTTTGGCTTTTTGACCCACCAGTTGAGAAACACCGCTCGACACCATAGAGTGGTTGTGCTCGACTGCCTGCAGTCCAGATCTTTCCCCTACTGAAAATGTATGGCCCATCATGAAAAGGAGAATCAGACAACGACAACCACGGACCGTTGAGCAGATTTCTTATATCAGGCGAGATTGGGGAAAAATTTCACTTGCAAAACTGCAACAATTAGTATCTTCAATTCCCAAATTATTCACAAGTGTTTTTATGCATTGTTGTATGTTGTATGCATGCCGCTGTCCCAACTTTTTTGAAGTGTGTTGCAGACATCCAAAATCAAAATTAGTTTATATTTACAAAATACAGTTTTGTTGGTCAGTGAAAACATTGGAGATTTAACGGAAAAAAAGAGAAGTAACCAAACACATATTTTACAAAATGTCCCAACTTTTCTGAAAATGGGGTTGTATTCTAAATAAATATTCAAATAAAACATAACATTATGTAATATTGAGACATGGCAGAATTGATAATTGTTTTTTGACTTATTAAGTATGCAACCTTTGCTGTGTAATTCAAGTTGATACTTTATATTTAGCTGAGTCAGGGGGTGTGTGACTGTGGCGTTTGTGTTTGTGAAATGATATCCAGGGGGTGGGCACAAATCACTGGAACACCGTCCTATTAAACCCTTCCTTCTGCAGCCCCTTGCTTTGAGAGACGGCGCTAGCACGTCTTTCATTTGCCTCCTTTTCCAATTCCTTCTGCCACTAATTTCTGGAATACCTGAACCATGTCAAACACAGCTGGGATGGACCCAACAAAAATGGGGCTTGGACGGGCCATTGCTGTACTGACGTCAGGTGGAGATGCCCAGGGTAAGTAATGATCTGCCTCTTAGATTTTTTGCTAGTCCCTATGGTGGTTTCCAAGAGGGTGGTAAAAAAACATTCCTGCATGGATAATTAGATCATAATACTTTTGGTGCAATTTTTGGACTATGATTGTAATGCAAAAGAGGTTTCCCCGTCTGATCAGATATGGTCAAGTTATTCATATTTTTATAGACACATTTTCTATATATTACATTTGTCTTATTTTACAATTGTTATGCTCAAAGCCAGTTCTCAGTCTATCAGCTGCTGAGAGTAAATTCATTCTATAGTTAAAACAATTCTTTATGTTTTAAAACAATAATCACAACAACAACAACAACAACAAAACTGAAAAAGAATAGCCTATATACCATATATATAATCTATGAGGAGGAGTTAAATATAACAACTATTGTACTGAATTGGAAGGCACAATAAATACCACAAAAATACATAAATGAAATTGCAATTAAATGAGTTAAATACATGTTCAGAAGCAGAAAAGAAAGCACAAATTGTATTAACAAAAATACATATTTTGTAGTCTTTTGATTTGCTCAAGTCTGGTCCATTAAGGTCAATGCTCTTGTAGCCTTTAGCTTTAGCCTGTAGCTCTTGTACCCCGTCTACCTATTTCCATAATTGAAGGCTAAAATTATCTCCAGTGACCTTCTTCTGAAATGACATGAGGTTATGGAGAGTAGCAGGCTTTTCCACAGCTGCTCACTGTTGAAACTTGAGACATTGAGTGGCGTTTTTGTACACAACACGATCTGAACACCTTGAGCTATAGTGTGGAGTTCACAGAATTAAGTTATCTCCGACACTCTTGTTCGCATAATTCCACAATCTGTGGAATGAAATGTCATGTGAAGTGTCTCTCTTTACTTTCCCACTTGCTCTGTGTAGCTTTTTGAATCTTTACAGTTTAGGGTGACCATATTTTGATTACCGAAAACCAGGACACTCTGCCCGGCAATGAGATACTCAAATGATACTCGAAGTTTACACAAAGATTCCTTATTAATGTCAATACATTTAACGTATGCCCCCTCTGTATGGATAGAAAATTGTTATATTAGGGCCAGGACAGGACTTGAATACAGGACATGTCCTGGGAAAACAGGACGTTTGGTCACCCTAGTACTACAGTTAAATATGATTATGGTATGAGAACAGACAGAGGTTTTCTTGTCTATTGCAGGGATGAATGCAGCCGTGAGAGCCACTGTCAGGGTTGGTCTTTACACTGGAGCCAAAGTCTTCTTTGTCCATGAGGTATGTTGTATTTTATAAGGCTAAAAACAAAAGTGTCCGTGCCCATCATATCAGTTAACAAGTCATGTCTGTTCACTGTGTGCAGGGCTATCAGGGATTGGTTGACGGAGGGGATAACATCCGTCCCGCTACATGGGAGAGTGTGTCCATGATGCTACAGCTGGTGAGCCTGTACTTTCAGATGCTATTCCTATACTAGGGTCTTAAATACTAATACAACGCTACTCATTTGATAAAAGACAAACTGCTGAAAGAATATATACTCATTAATGATGACACTGGTGTTGGTCATTGATGTTGATAAGATAACATCCAGAATGAGTTTTTCTTTCAAGTGCACTGTTCTTTATGTAGTGTCTGTTTTCTTTCTGCCTGGCTCAAGGGTGGTACAGTCATTGGCAGCGCCCGCTGTAAGGATTTCCAGACCAGGGAGGGGCGTTTGAAGGCTGCCCACAATCTCGTCAGACTGGGCATCACTAACCTCTGTGTAATTGGTGGCGATGGCAGTTTGACCGGTGCCAACATATTTCGTTCAGAGTGGAATGACTTGCTGAAAGATCTAATCAGCAAAGGTAAAGAACGATCTGTACTGAAGGTACCATTGAAACAATTTATTGAAACACATTAAATAGTGTGAACATAGCCTGCACTGTAAACCGTGAAGTTGGCAAAACTAAAAAAAAATCAGTTGGCACAAATTTTTTAAGTTAAGAAATTGAAGTAGGAAAGAAATTGACTGAACAGAAACGCTGGCAAAGGGCTGGCACCCTTAACAGAAACGCTTCTAAACTAGCGTAACAAAACATTAAACACTACTAAATCTCCAACTTAACGTTAATCTTGCACAAAAGAAATTATGTAACACTTCATTTTGGCATTTACTGTCCCTTTTGAGTGTCATGGCAAAGCATGCTGGGAAATAGAAATCCCAGCCCAGTTTCGAATAAATTTAAGTTGGTCTAAATGAAAAAAAACAAGTTCATAAAACTCAGAACAATTCAGATGACTTAAAATCTGTCGGTTTTGAGAACTCAAAAAAGAGAAAGTTCTAAATACTCATAAATGTTCATTTGTTTGGACTAATTTGTTTAATTTGAGTCGGCTCTACTCAAACCAATTAATTATTTTGAGCGTTAGGGTTCACAATGTGTGTATATTTGTTTCATGGCTTTAAGGCCACGTGTGTCCACCAAAGCATTTTTTCACGCAGCTCAATGGGAGCGCCACGTTTTTAGAACGCCATGAGCGTAATGGGATTTTTTTTTTACTGGTTGCCGAGAGTTGAAGAATGTTCAACTTTGAGTAAAACGCAGCGCGCATTTTTATATAGAAACAATACAGAAAACTATCTGTGAAATAAGATATTAGTAACACTTCCGCATATTCCGTATCATAGAAAGCAAAGTGTCAAAACGCTCTCAAGCGCTCACAGCAAGGCGTTTTCAACAGAGCGCCTAGCGTTTTCAGATGGATAAAAATGCTTTGGTGGACACACGGCCTAAGGCTGGAATCCCTCATTCTGATTGGTCAATCTGAGTTTTTTCCCCACCCTGTTAGGGTTCATTTTGCATTAATCTGTACATTATCCCATATATACACTACCACAGGTACCCAAATCAGAGATGCACTACTGTTCAAAAGATTTTATGTTTTTGAAAAAAGTCTCTTATGCTCCCTAAGGCTGCATTTATTTGATAATATTGAGAAATATTATTACAATTTAAAATGACTGTTCTATTTTTAAATTGTTAAAATAATTTATTCCTGTGATATCAAAGCAGAATTTTTAGCATCATTACTCCAGTCTTCAGTGTCACATGATCCTTCAGAAATCATTCTAATATGCTGATTTGGTGCTTGAGAAATATTTCTTATTGCTATCCATGTTAAAAACAGTTGTGCTGCTTAATATTTTTGTGAAAACCGTGATGCATTGTATTTTCAGAATTCTTTGATGAATAGAAAGTGCAAAAGAACAGCATTTATTTTAAATATTTTGTAACATTATAAACCTCTGTCCCTTTTGATCAATTTAACGCACCCTTACTGAATAAAAGTAAAACATTTCTTTCACATAAAAAAATTCGTACTGACCCCAGACTTTTGGACGGGAGTGTAAACTGAATTCATCTGCACACAGGTAAGATCACCAAGGAAGAGGCCAAGGCTTCATCTCATCTGAATATTGTGGGTATGGTTGGCTCTATCGACAATGACTTCTGTGGAACGGACATGACAATCGGCACAGACTCTGCCCTACATCGCATTATTGAGGTGGTGGACAGTATCACCACAACTGCACAAAGGTCACAGATATGTGTAATTGATCAAATGCCAGCAATCACTATTATTTTGTTTAGACATTTGCTCCTACATTGTGATTTTGACCTTTGCTCACCCACAGCCACCAACGTGCTTTCATCCTTGAGGTCATGGGAAGACACTGTGGGTAAGTGTGTGCTTGTGTATGTGTGTTTTCTTATACAATGAAGTGAGCTTATGTGAACAACAGAACTGGAGTCAAGACCAGACCCTCTAAGATCCAAACCCAGAGCAAAAGCAGACCCTTTAACACCCAGATCAAATGGTTCAGATGCCAGAATCTCATATTTAATCAATTGAAACAGAGCTTGTATTTTCCACGAGTTGTTAAATAGATCTATGTGTGTGTGTGTTTCAGTTACCTAGCTCTGGTTACTGCTCTTGCATGTGGTGCTGACTGGGTGTTTATCCCTGAGATGCCCCCAGATGACGGGTGGGAGGAGCACTTGTGCAGAAGACTGACCGAGGTACAAAGCAATAGTCAACACACAAAAAACACACACAAAAATTATATAATTGTCAGACACATAGTTTAACATCCTTGAATACTTAACCGTTTGGGATTGGTGAGATTTTTTTTTAATGTTTTTGAAAAAAGTCTGTTAAGCTCACCAAGGCTGCATTTATTTGATCATTAAAAACAGTAATATTGTGAAATATTAATAATAATATTTTCTATTTTAAAATATTTAAAATATAATTGATCCCTGTGATGTCAAAGCTGAATTTTCAGCATCATCAGTGTCACACGATCCTTCAGAAATCATTCTAAAGCGGATTTCAAAAAAATGTCTTACTACCAATTTTAAAAACAGTTATTTTTTATTATTATTTAAAAAAAATTCTTTGATGACTAGAAAGTTTTTATTTGAAATAGGTTTTTTTCTTTACTGCCACGATTGATCAATGTAATGCATCCTTACTGAATAAAACTATTCATTTCTTTAAAGGTGCAGTGTGTAGTATCTATGAGGATCTATTGACAGAAATGCAATATAATAAACATAACTATGTTTTCGATGGTGTATAAAGACCTTGCATAATGAACCGTTATGTTTGTATTACCTTAGAATGAGCCATTTCTATCTACATACACCATGTTTCTACAGTAACCCTAAACGGACAAACTTCTCTACAGAGTGCTAGCTACTCCCTGCTGTCTTAGACGACATCTTTGCCCTGTGTTGGCCACCGTAGCTTCTCTACGAGCTCTGAAAAGGAGTGAGCGCGGTAGACGGTTGCAATTCACAATCTCACCACTAGATACAAATGTATGATGAAAATGTACACAGTGCACCTTTAAAAGAAATTGACCCTGAACCTTTGAACGGTATAGTGTAAATTTACTGGAAAAGCAAAACTGAAGTATTTTAAATTTAATTCGATTATTTTTAACTATTGGAATTTTTTTTTTTTTTTTTATGTTTTAAGCATAAATCTAACCAAATGTAGTAAGGTTTGTGGTTAAATCAAGCAAACAAAAATATATTTGCCTATCGGGCATTTTAAAATAATTCATAATTTTGTCTCTTCTCAAACAGACCAGAAATGCAGGTTCTCGTCTAAATGTGATAATTGTGGCTGAAGGAGCGATCAATAAAGAAGGGAACCCAATCACCTGTGACCAGCTAAAAGATGTAACTTAACTCCTTCACTTACTATACTAGCTATGCTAAAAAGATGCCCTAGCATAGTGATGTCAATAAGTACACTTTGATTATGTTTGTCTGTTTTCATTCAGCTGGTGGCTAAGAGGCTGGGCTTTGATACTCGTGCCACTATCCTTGGACACGTGCAAAGAGGTGGAACCCCCTCAGCTTTTGACAGAGTGCTAGTGAGTCGCTCCCTCCTCAAATTAGGGCTGTTCCAGCCCTACATTTTCTCACTTTTCCCTTTGGATATTCCGCCCTTTTTATTTCATATGAGTGTAAATGTGCGTGTTTGTTGTACATCAGGGCAGTAGGATGGGTGTGGAGGCTGTAATGGCTCTGCTAGAAGCCACTCCAGAAACTCCTGCCTGTGTGGTCAGTCTCTCTGGAAACCAGGCTGTCAGACTCCCCCTGATGGAGTGTGTGCAAGTGGTGTGTATACACATACATTTTTGATATACGCTATCTTAAAAGGTTAAATGTAGAACGATACAATGAAAAGAAAATAGGTTAAATGGGGTTCAAGGACCCTAGTGTTCTTTAACGCTCTGTGCCTAAAAGGTTCTATAAAAGGAGAAATTTCTTAAACAATTGCATGTTCAACAGGTTATTTCAATTTCTTTCTAGTGATAAAGTATGTTTACAAACTGTTTAATTCATTAAAAGTTAATAGAATTAAAAATGTATTAACACAAAAATTGCTGCAATATAACTAAATCCGTAAAATGATCATGATGGGTTCTGTACTGTATATGAAGCACCTAACATCTATATAGAGTATATATAGATATTTTTTCATGATCTTCAAAATCCCCTACTTGTTTTTTTCCTTCAAAATATAGACCAAGGATGTCACTGTTGCCATGAAAGATGGTCGATATGACGATGCTATAAAACTCAGGGGAAGGTGTGTTTAGAAATGTCACTTTTTCTCTATTATTATTATTATTATTATTATTAATAGCATTGTAAACTTGTATTGTATTCAGTGATCTGTCTGTGCACTGTGTGCAGGAGTTTTGAGAATAACTGGAACACATATAAACTCTTGGCTCATGTGCGCCCCCCGGAGACAAAGGTGAGGAGATTCCTTAATTTCTTCTAATTTCTTCTTTTATTCAAATTTTTATCATGCGTTTCTTTTTGTTCACCCTTTTGTTTGTCAGGGTAACATTAATGTGGCTATTTTAAACGTGGGTGCGCCCAGCGCTGGCATGAATGCAGCTGTACGTGCAGCCGTCAGGATCGGTATCATCCAGGGTCACAACATGCTGGCGGTTCATGATGGCTTTGAAGGTCTGGCTCAGGAAAAGGTAAAGGCAACATGAATCAAGTAGCGTTTCAAAGTTTGGGGTTGGTAAATTTTTTTAATGGTTTTGAAAGATGTCTCTTTTTTTGACCATGGCTGCCTAATTGACCAAAAATACAGTACAAATAGTAATATTGTAAAATACAGTCCTGCAGCTATGTTGTAGCTCTTAATCCTGTTATCCATTGTAAGGGTCTTAGAAAGCCATTGCAGTGTTGTCATCTGTTTTACATAATCTTTAGATTGAACCCATCACTTGGAACACTGTTGGAGACTGGACAGGGAAAGGTGGCTCTGATTTGGGAACCAAAAGGTACTGATCACAACATCATTTATAGTTCTGCAATACTTGAAAGTATTTCAATATTTTTCTGTTAATGCAGGGTGCTACCTGGAAAGTACATGGAGGAGATCAGCTTGAATATTGCCAAGTACAATATTCACGCTCTGGTCATCATTGGGGGCTTCGAGGCAAGTGACGAAATTATATGTCCATGTCCTATCCTGTCCACATTTTGTTCAGGCCACATTAAATTGTTAGTTCACCCATAAATGAGAATTCTGTCATTACTCTCCCTCGTGTCGTTCCAAAGACTTTCATTCATCTTAAAGACACAAGTGAAGATCTTTTTGATGAAATCTGAGAGCTTTCTGTCCCTCCATTGACAGTCTATGCAACCACTTTTTACGATTGTAAAACTAATTCATATGAATTAAGCTGTTTAGTTCAAATGTTTGGAGGAGAGTCGATCGCTTTATATAATGAACAGATTTAATTTAGGCTTTTATTCACTCATAAACATTGATCAGTGAACATAAACAGAAGCTCAACCGAACCTGCTTAAACGTGCTGCGTAACACACAAGAATGAACCTCATTGGTTCTCGCACGTCAAGCGAACATGAGCTTCTGTTTACCACAACTGATGTGTCTGTTGATGAACGTGAATAAAAGCCTAAATTCAAACGTTTTTAAGCATCAAATCAACTTGATTTATATAGCGGTTTTTACAATGCAGATCAAAGCAGCTTCACAGTGTTAAACAGGAAAATAATGCAACAGAATTTTATTCGGCCTTACAGCCGCTCCGGAGACAACTGTGATGTCATCAGCTCATTTCAACTATCATACAGTGACAATGTGGGCAGATCAGTAATTTAGTTTATATGGTTAATTTAGTTTACTAATTACATTTATTTGGATATTTAGTTGAAAATTGAGTGTCCCCAACTGAGCAAGCCAAGCCAAAGGCGACAGTGGCAAGGAAACCAAAACTCCATCAGGTGGCCTAATGGAGAAAAATAAACCTTGGGAGAAACCAGGCTCAGTCGGGGTGCCAGTTCTCCTCTGGCCAATTAACAAACAGCGCATGATTATTACTCTGGCAATTTGGTAGAAAAAGCATCAATGTGGTAGTTGCGTAGCTGTCAATGGAGGGACAGAAATGTCTAAGATGAGTGAAAGTCTCATGGGTTTGGAGGGTGAGTGTGAGGGTGAGTAATTATTGACAGAATTTTCATTCTTGGGTGAACTGTCCCTTTAAAACTACTGTCTTCACATTCCCATTTTCAGGCATATTCGGGTGGACTAGAGATGGTTCAAGGCAGAGAGAAGTATGAAGAGCTGTGTATTCCCATGGTGATCATTCCTGCTACTGTATCTAACAATGTGCCCGGCTCAGACTTCAGCATCGGAGCTGACACCGCCCTTAACACAATCACCACGGTTAGAGATACAGCACACACACTGTCTACATTTTAGGGATGCACAGTATATCAGTACCACTGATTATCAGCCAATATTTTAAATTAATTCATTCATTTTTAAAATAAAATATATTTAGTTTTGTATTTATTTATCTATTGATTTTAATGTTTTGTTTTTACTTAAATGTAATCTTTAGCAAATCTCAAAATGAATATATATTTTACATAATGTAAATGTGATGCCTGAAAGTACTTGCATTTAAAATAACAGATTTTATGGCAAGACATAACAGGCAAAACCATTGTGGGTTTTTTTTTTTGTGCACTGATCAATTTTGAGAATTTGGGCTATTTTGCTTCCATAAATTGTGTCTAGTGGAAAGAAAACACCCAAAATACACAATTAAGTGTTAATTGTATTACACTATCTATTTGTGCCCTTAATTTCAATGACAAAACTTTAAAGGTGCAGTGTGTCATATGTATGAGGATCTATTGACAGAAATGCAATTTAATACATAACTATGTTTTCAGTGGTGTACCTTACATAATGAACCGTTATTTTTTTATTACCTTAAAAAGAGCCATCTACAGTGAAGTTGCGCTTGCCATTTTGCGCCGCCATGTTTCTACAGTAGCCCTAAATGGACAAACTGCTCTACAGAGTGCTAGCTACTCTCTGCTGTCTCAGACTGGTCTCAGACGACGACATCTTTGTCCCTGTAGCTTCTCTATGTGCTTAGAAAGGGAAGGGTGAGCGGAGGGTGGTTGCAATTTGTAACCTCACCGCTAGATGTCGCTAAAATTTACACAGTGCACCTTTAAATGTCTTTTTCTCAAAATTAGTTTTTTTCTCACGCACTGAGCCAGAAATTTTTGTTTTGTTGGGATTTGTCCTTCACCTAATCACCTGATATATTTGTAATATTTTATTCCTAAAAACAGGGTGACTTTTCTGGAGTGATAAAAATACATTTTTAACCTGGCATTATCCAATGTTCAGATTTCAGTTCATTTAAGCAAAATTATTGCACATTTAATAAAATAATGACTAATTTGCATATTTAAACATAACATTTGAGAAAACTTTTAAAACAATTGTCTTAAAGTACAGTGATCAATCTACTGGGAAAAGTATGGTGATATCTATTAGTTCAAATTTTACCCTATTCACCTGTGGTGTCTTGCCTTAAGAGTTTTATTTTTAATTTATTTGAACAAAAATGTATCAGTTATTGAAGTTGACATGAAAAAATGCTTATTAGTATCAGCCAGAATTGTAATCCTGGTGCATCCCCAGTATATGGTTTTTCTGTACTGTCCTCACATGAGGCCTCTGTAGACCTGTGATAGGATCAAGCAGTCGGCAGCAGGAACCAAGCGGCGTGTGTTCATCATTGAGACTATGGGAGGATACTGCGGCTACCTGGCCACCATGTCTGGTCTCTCCGCAGGAGCTGATGCTGCTTATATATATGAAGAGAAATTTGGCATTCGTGACTTAGAGGTAAACCAAACAAATAGCAAAGACAATGGACTTAAAAATATCACTCAAAACAATTCATGTTTACAGACAAATGTGGAACATCTTGTTCAGAAGATGAAGACCACTGTTAAGAGAGGCCTAATTCTCAGGTTTGTCACTTAGTATTCGTAATATCCTTGTTGAAAAAAACAGCATGGCAGCTGGTTTGAGCTGGTTTATGCTGGCCCTTAGTTGGTCATGAGCTGGTTTAAGCTGGTCCTAAACTGGTTATAAACTGGTCCTGAGCTGGAGCTAGGTTCTTAGAACCAGCTTAAACCAGCTCATGAGCAGCTGCCATGTTTCAAAACATACCTAAACAGCATATGCTGTTTTTACCTTTGAGGTGAGACTCCATAAAGGAATAACGCTTTAGAATAATGGTCCGTCATTAATAGGTAACTATGCAGGAAGTAATGCAGGACTAATGAGTAGCACTACATGAACACTTCAGCTACTACAAGCTTAACTAATCAGTAAGTAATATTTAGGAGATACTTCCCGGCTGGGCCGAGTGAGGTGTCGGGGTGGCGGAGCGATGCAGAAAACTGTTGAGGTAAGGTAAGTCGGCTGTGTATACTGTATACTGTCTTCTCTCGAGCTGATTAGATGGTGCTCCTCCCAAACTTTGTTTATATAACATCATATGTCTCTTGAATTCTGCAATCTCTCTCAAGAGGCTGACAATTAGCTGAGCATATACTTAATTAGTGACACTTAGCCTACTTTTTATAACCTTTTTTTGAATATGGCAACATTTTTATTTTAAAATCTTTATTCGAACATGGCAACACGATACCTCGTTCTACAATATTCCTGTCACTGACAGAGACCCCTCCCCTATCAGCCAAATACTGTGGTCATAGTTAGTAAGCGTGATGACATCATCCATAGCAACGAGGTCAACCCCGCCCTTACTCTTAGCTTAAGACTTCTCTCTATTCCTTAGTAAATATTGGCCTCAGCAGCTTTGTGAATAGGTTTTAACAGAGAACTTTTAATGCTATTTAGGAGATCTCTTAATGGTAAGATTAAATGTTTTGGGAATACGGCCCCAGGTCAATAGTAGTTCCTGCATAGTGACTAGGTAACACTTGAGTAATTGGTGATGCATTTTATGACCACATTGAGAGTAAAAAAAAAAGACAATTGCTCACATCTCAGACACGTTATTGTAGTGATTAGTAATTAATTAATAGTTCTTTATCATTTGTAATAGTTACTTATTAGTTCTTAGTGATGCCAATCTCCTTCAGTAATTATTGATGACCTAATAAGGAACTATCTTAGTCCTAAATTTGATATTACTTACTGATTAGTTAAGCTTGTTTCTATATTAGTTAATAGAAGTAGCTGAAGTGTTAATGTAGTACTACCTGCATTACTTCCTGCATAGTTACCTATTAATGACGGACCATTATTCTAAAGTGTTACTGCTATAACTAAAAACAGCATCTTTAGCATGCATCAGTTTCTACAGCAAATGTAGTAGAACACGAATTGTTTAAATAAACACCTTTAAATGAATATGTCTTGTAGAAATGAAAACTGCAATTCCAACTACACCACCGATTTCATCTTCAACCTGTATTCAGAGGAGGGAAAGGGTGTTTTTGACTGCCGAAAGAATGTCCTCGGCCATATGCAACAGGTTAGACGTAATAGGCCCTGTTTATTTATAATATGAATTAAGAATGCACATTTATTAGCAGCGTTTTGTCTCGCATACATTCTTTTTATAGGGTGGCACGCCGACACCTTTTGACAGAAACTTTGCTACTAAGATGGGTGCTAAGGCTGTTCTCTGGCTGACCGAGAAGCTGAAAGACTGCTATAGACATGGTGAGAAATAATGGTGTCTGATATTTCCTTATGTTTGCTGTCGTCCGTGGCAAAGCTGTAAATCAGTCTGCTCATAACCACTTTCATATTGCTCTCTTGTTTAATACAAATGCATTATTAATATGAACGTAAAATTGTTGCAATTGTTGCCGCCTTTTTGTTGATTTAGCCAATCTTTTTGTACAGTTGAATGGATTAATTTGTCTTAGAGGAAAATGTTATATAATATACACTACTGCTTAAAAGTTTGGGGCCACGGGCCAGTAAGAAAAAAACTTTTACCAAGCAAGGATGCATTAAATTGATCGAAAGTGACAGTAAAAACATTTATAATGTTCAAATAAATACTGTTCTTTTGAACTTTCTATTCATCAAAGAATCATAAAAAAATCTTCATGGTTTCCTCGAAAAATCAGCATATTAGAATGATTTCTGAAGGATCATGTGAAACTGAAGACTGGAGTAATGATGCTGAAAATTCAGCTTTGCATCACAGGAATAAATTACATTTTAACATGTATTATAAATTCAATTAAAACAGTTATTTTAAACAATAATTAATATTACATAATATCGATTATAATATTTTTTTTTAACTCAAATCAATATTTCATGTCCACGTACGTATTTATTTTGAGTACCCATGTTATAATTTTCAGTTAGTCAGTCAGTCAGTCACAAAGTAATATTAATTTTTATTCTGTTATTTTGTGACAATGACTGGCTGGCGGTACATTATCCCTTTTAAATAAAAAAAATATTTTTGATCTGACTGTCTGTACAGGGCGAATCTTTGCTAACACCCCAGACTCTGCATGTGTGTTGGGCATGAGGAAGAGAGGACTGGTGTTTCAGCCTCTGGCTGAATTGAAAGAACAGACAGATTTCGAGTAAGAAACTTCCATTATCACGTGCCAATAAATGCATATCATTCAGAAGTTTGTGACCCCACTAATTTATTAAAGAATCAAAAACGTTCTCTCTTATCTCTTTCCCTCAGACACCGTATTCCAAAGAGCCAATGGTGGTTGAAACTGAGACCTATTATGAAGATCTTGGCCAAGTACAAGATTAGTCTGGACACCTCTGAACATGCTCTTATGGAGCATGTCATAAGCAAGAAGCCTCCAGTGCACATGACAAGCACAAAGTAATCATAAACGAAAAAGAGGACAGACCGATGTGATTGACTACACAAACATGTGAAATGACGGGTGATCATGAATGTATCTATTTGTTAACCTGTCTGTTTCGTATTCTTTCATTTTGTTTGTATTTATGGTAATACTGTATTGCAATATGCATATTAAAATAATCTTATTATTAAATGCCCTTGGTTTTCTTTTATAAATAAATGTGTATATACAGTGGGGAGAAAAAGTATTTGATACACTGCCAATTTTGCAGGTTTTCCTACTTAAAAAAGCATGTAGAGGTCTGTCATTTTTATCATAGGCACACTTCAACTATGAGAGACGGAATCTAAAACAAAAATCCAGAAAATCACATTGTATGATTTTTAAATAATTAATTTGCATTTTATTGCATGACTTGAGTATTTGATCACCTACCAACCAGTAAGAATTCCGGCTCTCACAGACCTGTTAGTTTTTCTTTAAGAAGCCCTCCTGTTCTCCACTCATTACTTGTATTAACTGCAGCTGTTTGAACGCGTTACCTGTATAAAAGACATCTGTCCACACACTCAATCAAACAGACTCCAACCTCTCCACAATGGCCAAGACCAGAGAGCTGTGTAAGGACATCAGGGCTAAAATTGTAGACCTGCACAAGGCTGGGATGGGCTACAGGACAATAGGCAAGCAGCTTGGTGAGAAGGCAACAACTGTTGGCGCAATTATTAGAAAGATGACGTCAATTTCCCCCGGTCTGGGGCACCATGCAAGATCTCACCTCGTGGGGCATCAATGACCATGAGGAAGGTGAGGGATCAGCCGAGAACTACACGGTAGGACCTGGTTAATGACCTGAAGAGAGCTGGGACCACAGTCTCAAAAAATAAACCATTAGTAACACACTACGTCGTCATGGATTAAAATCCTGCAGCACACGCAAGGTCCACCTGCTCAAGCCAGCACATGTCCAGGCCCGTCTGAAGTTTGCCAATGACCATCTGGATGATCCAGAGGAGGAATGGGAGAAGGTCATGTGGTCTGTGAGACAAAAATAGAGCTTTTTGATCTAAACTCCTCTCGCCGTGTTTGGAGGAAGAAGAAGGATGAGTACAACCCCAAGAACACCATCCCAACCAGGAAGCATGGAGTTGGAAACATCATTCTTTGGGGATGCTTTTCCGCAAAGGGGACAGGACGACTGCACCGTATTGAGGGGAGGATGGATGGGGCCATGTGCGAGATCTTGGCCAACAACCTCCTTCCGTCAGTAAGAGCATTGAAGATGGGTCGGGGCTGAGTCTTCCAGCATGACAATGACCCGAAACACACAGCCAGGGCAACTAAGGAGTGGCTCCGTAAGAAACATCTCAAGGTCCTGGAGTGGCCTAGCCAGTCTCCAGACCTGAACCCAATAGAAAAGTTTTGGGGGGAGCTGCAAGTCCGTATTGCCCAGCGACAGCCCCAAAACCGGAAGGATCCGGAGAAGGTCTGTATGGAGGAGTGGGCCAAAATCCCTGCTGCAGTGTGTGCAAACCTGGTCAAGAACTACAGGAAACTTTTGATCTCTGTAATTGCAAACAAAGGTTTCTGTACCAAGTTCTACTTTTCAGATGTATCAAATACTTAATAATATAAAATATAAAATGCTAACGAATTACTATTTATATATATATATATATATATATATATATATATATATATATATATATATATATATATATATATATATATATATATATATATATATATATATATATGACATTTTGTTTACATCCCTTCCTGAACAAATATCGTATATATAAATAATAATAAAATAATTACATACACACACACACACACACACACACACATATATATATATATATAATGTGTGTGTATGTAATTATTTTATTATTATTTATATATAAGATATTTGTTCAGGAAGGGATGTAAACAAAATGTCAATATAGCAACAGTGTGTAGTAACATGCATTTTTCAACCCTAGTAAATCTTAAATGATTATACACACATGCAACCACAATTTTATGTTGTGTTTGTTTATACATTTTAAAATATGAACAGCTGAACCCATTCTGATGTACTATTCTACTAGTACTATGTACTATTTGGTAATCTGATACCAAAACTAGACATAACTGAATAAAAGTATACTATTCTAATGGCATTTAAATTATTCCAGTCACACTCTCTCACTCCATTGTATAGTACATGTCATATAATTGAACCGAGGCTGTCAGTGATTCTGCCTAACATCTTGTGTGTTCCACAGAAGAAAACGATGGGTTTGGAATAACATGAAACCGAGAAAATGATGGCAGAATTTTAAAATATTGACTATCAAATAGTAATAATAATAATAATAGACTAAGTATAAAAGAAGAATCAGTTGTGAAATAAAACTTTTATTAGGGGAAAATACTTTTATTTTGCCTGCTGTCAGTCGTTCACCCAACCGGAAGCTGAGCAGATCAACTTCAGAGGATATCAAGAGGTCGCTGAGGAGTGTGGGACGGTGGCGGACTGTGTTAATGTCTGCCTACTCATTAGTGAGGTGCGTGTCCCCTGTGTCCGCTTCGGTCGCCTGTTTGGGAATGTGACATATGGCACTGGCGTTTGTGTAAATCGCGAGGAAGGCGCGTTTGTAAAGAATTCGCTATTTTCGGCGCGTGCGCTGTCATTTTCACACATCGGTTGACAAACGTCGGAGCCTGCGCCGTATTTGTCGATGCACTGATAGCTAGCCAGCTAGTTAGCAGGAGAACTAGCCCGTTCGGAGGCTAGCCAGCCAGCTTGCACTCTGAGCTTTCATTACCGAGCACCCAATAAATTCATCTTCTTCAACCGGACCGTCCTCTGTGCGTATCCTGGTGTATTAGCGAACTACTCGATCGGCTAGAAGGGTGAGTCGAGGGGGGCAGGGAGAGCACGACGGAGGCGCGGTGAGCCAGGAGCGGCCGATGAGTTCAGACCAGGGCGGAGAGCCGCAGCTGCAGGAGGAGGCTGAGCCGGGACCCAAAACCCGTGGGGAGGACGAGATCACACCCGGGACCGGGGGAGACTCGAGCGTCATGGTGAGTCGGGGCCTCTTCACCCCTCCCCAACAGGACGATCGGTCTCTGGCCATTGCCCTTCTTAAAAATAGGGTCATAGGAAGTATGATCGCTCGCTATATAAGGCCATCGGTCGGTTCACACAGCCTGCAAGCTCTGACATCGCCTAAATTGCAAGCTGGCCATGTTGTTGAAGACGCTTCTTGTTGTCAATTGACAGGATGATTCATTAAGCTCTCAGTTGGCCCGCTTACAAAGGCCATTCCTAATCTGCGGATGAACTTTGCATCATGTTTGTGGTTTTAAGATTGTTCTGTCGCACACACAGACGACAGTTCACTCAACAAATGTAATTTCCGCACCGTGGTGCTGATCAAAACCCACATGAGCACAAAAGGAGATGTTAGGCAGAATGACAGCAGCAGTCCCTATTCGCTTCCATTGGGAAAAAGATGCAGTGCAAGTGAATGGAGGCTGTCAGTCCCTCACGTACTAACCAATATACGGGTTTTTGTAAGATGGACCCAGAAAACATTTACATAATCGTTCATAGAGCTGGTTATATACAAATTTGTCTAGTCTTTTTTTCTTCTCTCTGAGATTACTTTATTTATTGTCATTCTGTTATTGTGCTGGTTGTTTAATATGCGTCTGCGATGAAATGGCAAGATGGGAGTAAACTTAGTTCCTTAGTTAAAGTTGGTTGTTTGTATGTAAGGAAGCTTGACATGACACAATTTACATTTTTGGGTGATCTGGCCCTTTAAGACGGAGGAGCATGACACGAGTAACCGGGTAAATTAGCCCACATGCTAGCCAACGAAGATACACATATTAGAAGTTTGTTTATTGGTTGTGAATTAATTCACACTTTAGCTTAAGGACACTGGTTTTAGTCAAATCCCACAGTAAAACCCGCTGACACCCATTCAGAGGCCTGCTTTCATAAGCTTATTCACGCAGTCATATGACACACGTGAGCTCACACGGAATTAAAACCGACTAGAACAGACGGACTCCAAATAATGTGTTTATAACATATACTTGGGAAGTTTATGTGGTTTTATGAGTAATAATTCGCAAATATTTGTTTCAGTTTGCCTAGTTGTCAGCCGACGTCATTCTCTTAAAAATACCAAACATTTCCTGCACTTTAGGCTGGGAGGACCCGTAGCAACTGAGTTTTTCAGAGAATGACAGTATGTCTGCTCTCGGCCAACATGATCTCTTCTTCTGGCTGACATCCTCCAGAAATCTTAATCTTAATCTTGGTATCCTAGGGGGTCTTTTAGTGTTGTTTGTGTTACAGGCTCACAAAGCTTAACAGCTGTTTTTGATAGTTTATGTGGAGGATGAGGGTTAAGAAGCAGGTGGCTGCTCCCAATGGCGCCCCCGTGGCCATGTGAAATGAGCAGGTATGAATTATTTTGGATTTGTTGCCAAAATATAAAACGTGTAATAAATGTAGACATGGGAACCTTTTACAGTACACCTGCTTCAGTATCTTCCTTTAAACTGTGAAGGCTTAAGTTTCATTTAAACAGAATTATATTTTAGTTTTGATGGGAATAAGAGGACCGTGTTAAATGCTTTTTAGTTTTTACCATAATTTGTGTATGTCCAGGCTTTTTACATTTTGGTTTTCCACAGCGTGTTAAAATAGAATAAAATATTAATGACCTGTCATTACAACAGTGTTTTCTGTCACTTTATGGTCACAAGTGTGTGTGTGTGTGTGTGTGTGTGTGTGTTGGGGGGAGTGAAAATTGTAAAACCTGGAGTGGAGCTGGAGACAAAATGCTCTACTTTTCTCACATATGCTATTCCAGACTGGCTTCGTGACATGCAAAACTAAATTCTTTAGCTTATTTGTTTTTGTAGGTGGAAATTGGAGAAGAAACCTACAGACTCTCTGGACAGGTTCTGTCTAAAATGCAAGTTACTTAATATTAATTATTTATTGAACTGTTATATAAAACACTCGCCATAGTTCTGTTGTACTAGATATCAGCTCGTCCTGTGAAAGCTGTCTGATGTTGAGATGAAATGGTGCTGTCAGGCAGGTTTTTGAGTGTAAACTGTCAATCTTACCCTGTCTGGCAGAAAAAGATTGAACTTTCTGTGTTTTTTTTAAGAGGAGAAAATAAATGAATCGCGTTAGCACAGAGAAATCCCAGCACACTATTCATATCCGTGGGAAAGGTCCCATTTTCTGTGTTATGGTATGTTAATATTTTCAAATTATTATTATTGACTGAAGTACCATCTTTCTTGTCTGTTTAAGAACATGGCTGTTTCTGTGGGCATTTTAGGTTGCTTTTGAGGGGAAGTGAAGTGGTGTCAAGGAAACGCAGGTTAAGTGGGCTCGTCTGTCATGCTCTTAGTGTCACTCAAGACATGTAAACAAACCTCAGTGTCATGGGAACGACACAGGAAGCTTTTGCACATCATGTCTTTAGAAAGAGACCTAAAAATGATTTAAATCAGTTATTAGAACCTTTGAAGGAGGGTTATCAAGATCATCTAAACATGCTTGTATTATAAAATGTCTCTTGAAGATTTTTAAAACAAATCTTCCAGTTGAATGATTTCATTGCATTTTCTTCTCTTGTACTAGGTCACTGCTAAAGGAGCTGGTCTGAACCCCAATGCCAAGGTGTGGCCGGAGATTCCTGCAACACAAAATGAAGCTCCTGTGGATGGCACCGTGGCCTCCCCCTGGTCCCAGAACAATACGACTGAAAGTACAGTATATTTCCATACATTCTCAATCTTAATTAATCACTGTGCAATATGTCATGGTTTTATGGTTAGCACCTCTATTATGCATAATCTGGGGGTTTCTTTTTTGTTAAGACCGTTAGTTTTGGGAGATAAAGGTTATAGATAATTAGCCCTTTTACCTTATTCTTAATTCAATTCCATTCAGTTTCATAAAAAAGTTAATTAAAAATGTGGGAAATCTTTTGGTAAGATTTTTTGCCCCTATTATGGTTTTTCGAATATTCTCTTTCATGCAGCGTATAATATAGCTGTTTGTGAATGTAAACATTCGACAAAGTTGTAAAGTCTAAAATAATTTTCTCCCAAAAGAAAGAAACGACTCTGAACCGCCTATACAAGTCGTTTGTAGGGGTGTAACAATATATCGTGTCACAATATATCGCAATACAAAAATGCAACAATCTGTATCGTGGATGATATAGAAAATGTGTATTGTTAAGTTACAGAGTTTTAGTGTCCGTTGTCAGTACTACAGTAAACTACTTAATAATGTGTAATATTGCAATGGGGGAATATTTGTGGGTCCTGATGCCAAATGTCTTATGTTTCCAGTAAAAAGGGGCCTACATTATTTTAAATATATTTAGTCAGTGACAGAGTGCATGCATATTCGTCTAAAATAAGTCTATATTTTCTAGGGCTATAATCTCCCAGTCGATTATTAGTCGATACGTTCTGGCTCGACCGAAATTCTGATTGGTCGTTTTTTTTTTTTTTTTTTTTTGCCGTGTTCATTTTATTAGGTGGAGAGCACTAATTGCTAATGGGGGTGTTTTTAGAGCACCCCTGTTTCACAGGTAACGGTCTGTCTTCAGAACACCCCCTTGTTTCCACTTCTTTTGGATTAGCCAAACCCACTGGTGAAGAGAAGTCTCTCGCTGGTGCTTTGTTTTTCATTACCCGCTGGCTCAAACGCACACCCATAGCGGTAAACTTGAGGAACGCCCATCAACGTACACATGAGGGGGAAGCGTCACAACAACACGCTTCAGTCGTACTGCAAAAGTGGATCTGTACTGTCGGTTTTGACGCGTTCATTTCATCAGGTGGAAAGCACTAATTGCTAATGGGGGTGTTTTCAGAAAACCCCTCTTGTTTCCACTTCTTTTGCATTAGCCCAGCCCACTGGAGAGACAGATTGAAGAAGACTAGTTTGCTGCTGTATATTATTTATTTAATTGTGAGCGTTTTTTCTGCTCTTGATCTGGCTTGTTTAATAAATATTCCTTTTTTATTAAAGTGGACGTGCCTTTTGTGTTTAAGAGTAAAAGCTTTTAAGTTAATAGTCTATTCGTGTCTCAGCCACGAAGCTGAGCTGATCCTATGTTCGAGCTGCACAGAGCGGCTGAAATGATAGTGTCTGTCAGTAGGGTTGTGCCGATGGACGATATCATCGTCCATCGTGATGGCTGACCGACATCACGATGGAGCGCCACCATCGTGATGCCACGCCCCCATTGCGAGTCTGTTGTGAGTGCGATATGCACACACGAATCTTCTTCTATAGTATTAGTAAAACTAAAAACTTAGCAGGGATTGCTTTGTAAATTAAATTGAAAATGTAAGTAATGCATATGTTATTTTAAATACTGTAGTCTATGCCAGATATATATATATATATATAGCCTACATTTCGAAATCATTTGAGGCTGAAACACCCATAAGCATGCGTGTTTATTTTAGCACTTCTGTCAGTGAAACAACACACTACAGCCTATAAAACATTTAAACGATTTTCATTAAATAACGGTAACCTCAAGAATATAAGAAAATTAAATATTAGTTAGAAAAATATTTGATTCATACTATTTCCCAGCAAAGATGCGTCATATAGCCTACCGCTCTGCGCTTTAAGAGGAATGTGTGACACTGATACCTTCTGGAATATCTTCGTCTTTATGTTTTCTCCTGATGTAGCAAAGCAACACTTGTTGTAAAAGGTCTGAAGAGCGCATTTTATCTTCCACAGGGTCAAGACATTTAGGCAATGTTTGATTATTCACTGCCAGAGAAAACGAAACTAAAATCACCGGTGTGTGTGTGTGTGTGTGTGTGTGTGTGTGTGTGTGTGTGAAATGCGCTATTCAAATAAACCAAACTTGACGCGCCTTACCAAGTTTAATAACAAGAACAAACTGTGTTAAATAAAATTTGAAGTAAAAAGGTATTCGTCCTACAGTGTTTTTATACTTTATCACAGTAAAGGATGTGAATAGTTATAATAAACTTAATTATAAGCAAACGAAAGGAAGAAACGTTTATAATCACCTGCGAACATGGGTGCGACGTGAGTGAAGATTTGGGAAAAGAAACCAGATGTCCATGTCCATTGGGACAAAATGGATTACTAGGCCTATTGTTAAAATTCACTGAAAATCGAGTGATCAGATCGCAAAACAGAATGAAGAAGTGCTATCTGACCATTATTTCCTTTCTAGGCTAAACAAAGCTTTGTGCTTCACTCCTGTGGTATTATTCTCGTGAAACAGCATTCACATACAAAACACTGGGTTAGTAAAATAATGAAGTTATTTTTTTAAAAGTAGAAAATAGTATTTATGTAAAGAGATATATTAAAATAAAAAGAGCTCAACTCTTAAGTGGAAGGAACCTATTTTTCCCCCTCACGTGCAACCTAGCGGATGAGTCATTTTTTGGGTTAGTAAAAATAACGAAATGATAGTTTTAAGTAGAAAATAGTATTTATGTAAAGAGATATAGTATATTATCTACCTATTTACCTAATTACCGACCCCCCCCCCCCCCAAACGACGATATCATCGACCATCACAATGTTCTACTGTAAACATCGTCAACTGCCAATTTAGAGGACATCGCCCAACCCTATCTGTCAGTTAGTATAATACATATGACAAAAACAATTGTCTAAATTATGTTGCATATTCCTCAAAAGTTCTTGTGATGATATCACTAGTTGACAACATAGTACTATATTTTCTGAAATCATAGGCTATGATGGTGCACGTGATGCAACGCTGTCAGAGCCGAAAGACTGTGTCAGACTCATTTCAGTGCAAAATAATCAGGTCAAAAACTATTTAATATACTGCAAATAGCCTACTAGTTTTTATGTTTATTTATAATTCATTTAGGCAGACAACAAGGCTACCAAGTACTGCGCACAGTGTGCAGCTAATTAATTTAACGTTTTTTTTTCCTAACGTCATTTTTAGTCAAAAATGTCAAGACTTCAGTCGACCAAGATTTTCTTTGGTTGATTACAGCCCTAATATTTTCAGCTTCAGAATCACAAATATTTTTATTCTGCTGTCACCAAGTCCAAAACGATTCTTTTCCAGCCCCAAATTTAGCATTAATCAACAGTATATTTTTTTGTCAACCTTTTACCATGTCTTGGTGTATTGGGTAACACTTTACAATAAGGTTGTATTAGTTAACATGAACTAACCACGAACAACACCTCTTTTCAGCATTAGTTAATTCTTGTTAACGTTGGTTAATAAAAATCCAGCTGTTCATGGTTTGTTCATGTTAGTTCACAGTGCATTTGCTAATGTTAACAATTTTATAATAATGCATAAGTAAATATTGAAATTAACATTAACAAAGATAAATAAATAAATGCATTAATGCAGTTCATTATTAGTTCATGCTAACTAATGAACCTTATTTTAAAGTGTTACCGTGTATTGCAATAATTTTGTATCGTGAGTTCAGTATCGTGTAGGGGTGTAACGGTACACAAAACTGACGGTTCGGTACGTACCTCGGTTTTGAAGTCACGGTTCGGTGCGAGTTCGGTACGCAGATTTACAAAATTGCTTTTTATTTATTTTTTATATTTAACAGTGGTTTACTTGGGGGAAAAAAGTGTCTGTCCTTGAATGAATTAAATTATATCTAAAAGTTTATTTAAGATATTTCTGTAAATTATATAGGGATCCATTACTTGTACGTAGTGATGCTCCGATCATGATCGGCAGATATTGACTAAAATTTTCGGCGAACCCCAAAAGCGCCGATCAAAAAAGCAGATCACGTGACGTAAATTACTTGTGCTACTTTTTCACACGTGCATGCACGGCGCACAGGAACACAACAGCAGCAGAGCCGAGCTTGTCAGTGGCAACATGAGCTCTCCCATCTGGAAGTTTTTCAAAGTGTCCGATAAAGACGTAAAGTTAGCCGTTTGCAATGTATGTCGTGATGAAATCCCCCGAGGTGGAAGCACGCAACGTCATTTTAACACCACTAACATGATTAGGCATCTTCGAACACGCCATTCAACTGAATATGCCGAGTATGAGAAACTAAACCAACCGAAGCCAACAACATCCGCATCCCTCAACCAGCCGACTGTGAGTGATGCATTCATAATAATAACAGAAAAAAAAACTTGCCATAGTTTTGTCCTTTGTGGCAGTAGCCAGTTTTGGTGTAAGAAGTTTTTCATATAGCTGCCAATTATTACATGTAATCAGTGTTTTAAGAGGCTACATCCCATTAAGCTGATATGATGTGTGTTGGTCTGCCTAACCCCTCTTTGTTTGGAATCATTTTATGCTACTCTACCTTATTTGGGAAAGATGGCCTACTGTAGCCTTAAATTCTCATTTTCTAAAATAAACACTTGGTGGTTCTTCAAGATCTTGACTCTAGCCTATTTCTACAGTTTTTTTCTGTTTCATTTCTACAAATGGTGCAAACTCTGCAAGATTATAGATAAAAGATTCCCATTCCCCTGCCATTCTGTGATCGGCAATCGGCAGATCATGATCTTGGTGATCGGTAATCGGTGATCGGCCCCAAAAATGCTGATCGGAGCATCTCTACTTGTACATTAATATTAAAGATTAACCACAGAGCCCAAACTATTAGCCTAAATTCAGTTGCTATTTATTTTTAGGTATAATAATCAACACTCAAATAACACATTGTGTGCAAATATGTAAACTTCACATAAGGCAGTTTTTGCATTAACTCCTAAATCTAATTATAAAATAGTTTTTTTTTTTCTCCAAATCGTTGTTGAAATATAATACTTTATATACAGTGTTTGTCATTTTCATGACAGGTTTATTTAACATGCATGAAAAAAATCAAGACATCACTAACAGGTTCAGTAGAATATAATGAATATAACGGCTAATATAGAGCATATATTTAGTGAAAGAGTTGATTTCTCTAGTGAATATAATTCTGTGGACACTGAATGACTGCCTGAGGTAAATGTGATGCTAACGTTACATGACATTGTTTAGTTTACAGCAGTTATATTGACGTCTTTCCGCCGTTGAAACACTGATATAGCGAATACACCACATATATACATGACAGTAAGTTGTAATGTATCCTCAGCATACCTTCAGATCGTCATTCATGTTTATTCTTTAGGAAGAGATGATCGATCGCCTTCACAGATGATCGCGTTCATGTGCGTCGCGCGGCCGCTTGAACTGTGATCAGTGACCAGTCACGCCACATAGAGAGTCAAAACGGCATTTATCGTTTGAATTTCGTGATAAAATGGACTGAATACTTAATATGTTTGTGTGGGAACTCGGATTGAAGTGTGTTCCGCGCTTACAACAAGCCGACTGTTAACTGTTAAAGATTACATTCATAACCGTTCGATACACGCGTGCACGTTCACGAATGATCGCGTTCACGCGCGCGGCCACTTGAACTGTGTTCAGTGATCACTGATCAGTCACGCACATTAAAGAGCATCAAAACGGCATTTATCGTTTGAATTTCGTGATAAAATGGACTGAATACTTAATATGTTCGTGTGGGAACTCGGATTGAAGTGTGTTCTGCGCTTACAACAAGCCGACTGTTAACTGTTAAAGATTACATTCATAACCGCGTACACGCGTGGACCGAACAGAAAGCCCTGTACCGAAACGGTTCAATACGTGTACCGTTACACCCCTAGTATCGTGATATGTATCGAATCGTGACGAGGATATAGAGTGCCGAAGTAATGACGTCACTTTGTAGGCCAAAACGCGGAAGTGAGTTAGCATTTTAGCCCTATGGGTTCCCTCGCCCTAAAGTCTATGGGTTTTTTGAATGGGTTTTTGCTAAATCGCCTGAAATAAGGTCTGTGGTTAACAAAGCCTCTATATATTTTCACGTTTTAATCTATGACATAAAACACACTAGTTATAACCTGCTTGTGATTTTTTAAGACTTTATTGTGTCTTAAAAACGATGGTTGCTAACAAGTTGCTAAAAGGGACTACATCCTTTGGCGGGGACTTTAGACGTCATCGTGACAAACAGGCAATCTCTCACTAGCCCGCGTTTCAGCCTACTTATGTGGCGTGAATAAATCGCGCTATTCGCGCAAAGTTGGATGCTGAACATTTGGAGTTTACTCTCTTCACATGTTTGTCTCGTTGAGAAATGGATGACATGGGCTGTGTTTACACGTCTTTTTGTGTTTAAATCTACTGTTAATGTGTGACAACTTAGTTTTAAGACTTTTTCAGTCGATAATGTAGTTGTTTAAAGCTCAAATCTGTGGTTTATTTATAAGAAGAGTGCCTATTTAAACATTTTATCTGGTGTTATCGGAGTTGTGAGCTCCAGTGAGTCAGCGGCGGTCAGTGCTTGTTTAGCCGGCGAGAGTTGACTTTCCTCGGCTAGTCCTTCTGCTGTCTGCCGCTGGCTATGATGTCTCTGTGGCGTCTCCAGCTATAATTAGTCTTGTGGAGATTTAACGGCCCATATTTGCTCTCATGGATCTATAATTTGTTCCCTGGCAAATCGTTTAGGCTGAGTGCAAAGATAAGTTTCATTACTTGTTTATTTTTAGGCTATAACTGTACGTTACCGTTGTAAGTTAGCCGACTAGCACTGACTTTGAATGTTTGACTGAATTGTTTGTTTTATTTCATGTGTAGCTTATTATACGTTTTGTATTATTGATCATACATAAACTTGCATTTAACAAAAATAGACTGGGTTGTGTTTCATGTCATTTAATGTTATCACAGTGATAATCATATTGTCTGAAAAAAACATTAACAAAAGATAAATCTCAGAGAGGCACGCATAAACAAAATTAGTTTCTAACATTTTTGGAAAAAACGAATGGGCAATATTTCTCATGAAAAAGTGGATAAGTGTTCTTCATACACAGCGCAGATCATAATGAGCGAGCGTGCTTTTAAATAAAGTTTGAGGAAGCTTGATGATGACGTTGATCCGCGACCATGGTGTGCTTTAGTCCGTTTATAGCCTACCGTTAGCATTTTATATCTGACGGCTTTATTTGGGCTTCAAAATGTATACATTTTGGATTAACTTGTAAAGATTATCTTGGTAGACAAAACGTGTAAGGGTCATTACTCTTTGTTGAACACAGATCTTATTTTTTGCGATTTTCCAAAAGTCTATGGGGAAAATGAATGGCTTTTTGATCGAGGGAACCCATGCGCCGCTAACTTCCGGGTTGGCCTACAAAGTGACGTCATTACTTCGGCACTCTATTGTTACACCCCTAGTCGTTTGTAATTTGAATCTCACTGTGTTACGGTTCTACGTCACTAGAAAAGACATTTGTATAATGCCCGCCTATGTTGTCCGTCAAACAAACAAATTGACCCGCGCTCGAAAGCGTCATTTTACTGGCGACTGCTTCTCAAATATCAGAGTTCAACGCGGATTTGCATAACACTTGCTCTTGAAAGATGGGTCAGTGTTAGAACTCAGTTTATTTGCTCCTTGCTGCTAAGAATCACAACCTGTAAGTATGTATAATTATTGATCTATATATTTTCTACCGGGTGTTCAAAATACGTAGTTTTGTGTTTTTATATTGTGTACGTTTCCAGCTAACTCACATTATTACTGTCTTAGTGACGGATTCATCTGACAAGTCGTTTGAGAATCATTGAAAAATGTGGTAATGACCAGTGTATATATTGAGAAAATTAAAGTGTTTTTTGACCTTTGATGCATGTAAACCTGTTGTAGGAGACCTCCAAAACAAAATTGGGAATCTTTAAAATAGCATGATAGGGGCACTTTAATGTTTTTGAAAAATATATTCTATGCTCACCAAGGCTGTGTTATTTTAGTAATAACATAATTGTGGAATGTTACTATATTATAATAACATTCCACAATATTATTGTTATTATAATATAAATTGGTAATTTGACCTATTTAATTCATCCTTGCTGAGTAAAAGTGTTACTAGCCCTAAACTTTGAATGGTAGTGGCAAAACATTTGTTGAACTGCTACAGATTAGCAGATTTTTTTGACATCCTACAAAGGTTGCAAAAACAAATGATAGAGATAAATAAAAATACATGCATACATTTTGTATATGTATTTATTTTTCTCTGTCATTTGTTTCTGCGTTCACTTAGATACCACTGTAGGAAAACCGTACACCCCTGGCTTCTCCAGTCTCGAGGAGAACAGCACCTCTGGTACTGTAGTAGGTGTGGTGAATGGTATGGACCCCCCTGACCAAAGCTTCCCGATTTGTGAGCGCACTACCACAAATAATGGTATGTGATGCTCATAATTGTGAAATATGATACAGTTTGCATCAATCACATGCACATGTTAGCAAGATAAATAGCCTAAATACATCACTTGTTATCTTTTATTGGTGTTTTCAGTTAGCACTTACCTTTAATGTTTACGCACATTGTTTTCACTCAGTAGAGTCCAAGCTCCCTGACGAACAGCCCCTCTCTGAAGAGACTTTGCGGGAGTCTCTCAAAAAAGAATTGGAGTTTTGTTTCTCTAGGTAAGTGCAGGCCTGTTATGCGATGTAAGCTTTCAATTTAATGCAACGAAGTAAACAGCACTTTACAGCCACTCTCCTCCCATCAGCTGCGTTTACTGATGCTCGTCTTTCATCCCACAGGGAGAACTTATCTAAGGATCTTTACCTAATATCTCAAATGGACAGTGACCAGTTTGTCCCCATTTGGACTATCGCCAGCATGGAAGGAATCAAGGTCCTCACAACTGACATGGACCTCATCTTGGATGTCCTCAGATGTACGTGCCTGTTTTGCATTTTACATCTATGCTCGAAGTAATTTTTATTTAGTCAAAGTAAACAATTAATATTGCTCTGACCGCTCGCAGCATCTCCTATGGTCCAAGTCGATGAAAAAGGGGGAAAAGTGCGGCCAAATCACAAGCGTTGCATCATCATTCTGCGAGAAGTCCCTGAATCAACACCTGTTGAGGTAAAAAATATCATGAAATGGGATAGCTTGGGATATTTTGGGTATCATTGGATTCTCGTGTGTGTTTTTTTTTTTATGTTGTTGTTTTTTTCTCACCAGGAAGTGGAAGCCTTGTTCAAGAATGACAACTGTCCCAAGGTAATAAGCGTGGAGTTTGCACACAACAACAACTGGTACATTACATTCCAATCAGATACAGACGCTCAACAGGTATGAATTTCCGTTATTATTTGGAGATTCAACAGACTTTTTGCCCTTGGATTTGAAACTAATTGTTTTTTTGTTTTTTTTTGTTTTTTGCTTCCATCCAGGCGTACAGATATTTAAGGGAAGAAGTGAAGACATTTCAGGGAAAACCAATCATGGTAAGTTGTATACAAAAGTGTGGGGCATTACATTTGTTTACATGTCAGATGTGTTCTTAACTTTTTTGCATTTCCTATTCTCAGGCCAGAATAAAAGCCATCAACACATTCTTTGCAAAGAATGGTTACCGCAACCTGGACTGTAGTGTGTATCCTCAGCAATCTCACACTCAGTCGCAGTACAACTCCCCTCTCTTCATGCAGCCTGTTTACAGCCCCCAGCAGCAGTACCCACTCTACGGCATAGTACCTCCTACTTGGACACCATCTCCTACTCCATACTTTGAGACACCCCTGGTAAGACTTATTTTTACTAAGGATACACCTCATACAATAAGCCAATAATTATTGTTATAAGTTGTTTTTATATTTCATTATTTTAAAGTATCCCTATTATGCTTTTTTGAATATTGTGTGTTGGGATGTCATGAGAACCAATAATTTGGTACCAAGTCAGTATCACCATTTTAAAATCCTGATGGTACTCGTTTTTCTTTAGTACCAATAGTACTGAACATTTATTCAACCAAAACATTTTCATCAGTAATTTTAAAACTTTATGTGAAATGTAATTTCCCAAACAATGCTAGTGATTAATGTTAGTCTGAAGCAATGAAAAATAAAGTCAATAAGTAAACAAACACATGGATACATTTTTATAAACAAGAAAATAATAACGAGAGTAATTAAGACAATTCAAAAAAATTAAATGGATACAAATTAATTTAAATAAATCAATAAAATAAAAACTTAAGTTTTGTCCACTGGCTGACTATCTTAGTTTGTGACAGGCTGTTATATGTTTTGTTGCTGTTGCAATCAAGCTAGAGTTTTCTCCCCAGAATATGAATTAATTTTTCTGAATTTGGAAGTGCCATAAAATTTGTCTCGGTGGTTCATGTAGGTTATCTACAAATCAGAAGGTTGGTGGTTTAATCCCCGGTTCCACCTGACCAAGTGTCGAGGTGTCCATGAGCAAGACACCTAACTCCAGCTGCTTCCGACGAGCTGGATGGCGCTTGCATGGCTGACACCGCTGTCGGTGTATGAATGGGTGAATGTGAGGCAATATGTAAAGCGCTTTGGATGGCTATGGGTCTGTTGAAAGCGCTATATAAATGCAGTCCATTTACCATTTGTTTAACACCAAAAACAGACAGAAGCAGGAATACTAGGCTGCTGTCATTTGAAGACATCATATCAGTATATTGAATCCTTGCATTGTTACACATGTGTTTTCTCAACTGTTTGTTCTCTTAACACATAGCCGACTATGTTTACTAGGATACTCGCCAAGATGGGCATTTTGACAATTTTGCATGAAATTGTCCTTTCAAACGCAAGAGGATGTGAAAGAGCTTAAATCAGTATTCGTGTCCTGTCAGACACGTATTTCTGGGAGGACACAGCGTCTTTTACGTCTAATTGCGCTTGGATGTTTAAATTGGCAAGGCTTGTGCAACTGATAAACATTCATGATGATGCAGCACTGGCCCAATCGGGACAGTGACAGTTCTGTCAACTCTTGGCCTTCGGGCAGTCCTTATTGTCGAGCCTTGCATTTAGATTTAGCACGTAAATTCTCTTTTACGTGGCTTAAGCCTTTCTTTCTCACATTTGAGTATGTGTGTTTGAGAGAAATCTACAGGGCGCTCTCATCCTAGCAAAGGACTTGTGTGTAAAGCTAAGCAGGCACTGAAATGATCTGCCCTAAACTTATTTTTTGCCTCTACTTCAATCACAGGTGACTGAAATTGTACAATTTACTAGCTATTGGCTAATTAAAAAAAAAAAGTAATTGCCTAGTGTGAAATTTGGTCACATATGCGAGTGATTTACTGTCATTGTTAAGGGCTGAAGTTACTGTCTCCCTAAAAGAAAGAATTGATTCTAAACTGCCAAAATGAGTCATCAGCGATTCCAGTATCACGTCCTGTTATGTAACACATTTGCATAATGCCAGCCTATGGTCTTCATTGGCTACCTGTGAACAATGTCTACTTCGCCTTCAAACATTGTAATTGTTGCTGAGGCCTGGAATAGATTGGTTAGTGTTGTCAATGTCAACATGCAGAGAAGACGCATTTTTCAAGCTGCGAATCCATTTTGTATGCCTTTCAAAAAAGAATGAGGACTCTTGTTGGCATTTGAATTGGAAAAACGGCGCCATCGTTAACTTATGTTAACGGGGGTTACCTTGCATGCTTATAAACCTATTCTAGGAGACCTCCAAAACAAAATTGGGGCGCTTTAACTGATGGTGACATGCTGTGTTTTTCACAGGCACCTTTTCCCAACAGTGGATTCGTCAATGGATTCAGCTCACCTGGACACTACAAAACTGGCTCAAATTCTCTAAACCTTAGTCGTCCCTTCAGCAGGAACCGGTAGGTTAAGTTGGGCCCTTTCGTTCTACCACCTGTTTATTTTGCATTAATGAACTGCTCTTACCTCACTATTAGGGGTGGCACGGTTCACAAAACCCACGGTTCGGTTCGTATCACGGTTTTCGGTTATGTACGGTTCTTGTTGTTTTTTTTAATCATTAACACTCCAGAAATTTACTTCAGCATATGATATATATAGCTTAATCATCCACAATTTAGGATACAGTATTAAAAAATTGTTATATCAAGTTGTTTCCTAACTGGCTACCGAGTCCGACACATTGGCGTAACATTTTTCATGTTAATCATGTCAATTTTGATCAGAACAATGCACTGTGGCTTTAATTCAGCTGACCTGATTAACAAATTTCACCATGAAGTGTCCCGTGTGTTTCACAATCACCATATGACATCCAGCGCTGTGAAAAAATAACATAAAATACACGATAACACAACACTGCCAGAAGTTTTTGCCCAAACTTCAAAGGCATGTTTAAATTATTAGAACTAGAAGCATATCTTAACTTTTAAATGTTACATTTATCATGTGAACTACTTATATACAACATATGAATGTGTGTATTAGACAGAGGGGAACACGGTCGCATTTGCAGCAGATATGTTGCCCATCATAAATCAAAGCACGAGACAGACAGGGGTCGGAGGAGAACACCGGAAAATGTGACAGAATGGACTATATTTGCAATCCACGAGCCGCGGTTCAGCTGCGCGACTCGCGAGACAAACACTGCCAGTGTGTTTATGCGCAACGGGCACGCGCGGCGCGGCACCCGCTCTCCGCACTACATCTGCCCTGCTATGCGATGCTAGCGCATCCTCCAACTCTGGGCAGCCTTCCTTATCTCTCCCACTTTCATTTCTACATGTGACGTGACCTGCAGCACTCCACTTTTACTTTACTGTATGTCCACACACACCTCTTATTTCGCGCGAAAAGGACACCCGCTGTCTGAGGTAACATACGGGCACAAGGATACATTGCGCATGCGCGAACCGTGCGACGCACACGCTCCGAACCGAAACAAGCGAACCGAACTGTTTCGGTTTTTTTCCATGTACCGTGCCACCCCTACTCACTATAGAATGAACAACCTGGTTCCGGAAAGTAAAAATCCCATTAATTTTCTTCATAGGGGGATTGCTTTTTAACAATAACTTTTAAAGACAGACCTACTGTGAGCCATGAGGTTGTTAATCAGTGGTATATGATTTTGTTGAAGCTATCAGACCATATTAGTTCAGCTGCTTTTTTTCTATGTTTTGTAGTGGAATTCCTGTTGAAAAACTTCATTATAGATGATTTTCAAATACTTTTGTTTCAAATCATTGTTTGTATTTGTAAAAATAAATAAAAAAATTACTGACAGAACCAAGGTCACTAAAAATTGAACTCTATTGTAAAGGAAAATGAAATCTAAAATGTGCATTCCCATATATATATAGGTTTCATTCAAGTACAATTTTCTTTTCGTAGTGTAAGAATGTAGGCAATCACAGTGGATATTTTTTTTACTGTTCCCACAGTGTTCCACTCTATTCAAGAAAGAATGTAATAAATGCCTTCAGGTACAATTTCAAATATCATGTATCAACAATCATCAAGCCATTCTTACTGTCCTCTCCAGACAGCTAAAATACCAGCTTTGGTGTTCAGCTCTCCAGCTCTGAAAATTCTGGTTGACTAACAAAACAAGTTGGGAAGGGTTGAAGGAAGTGAATAAAATATGGGGCGACACTCTACAATGATTATCGACTTAATCCAAACCCTCTTTCAATCACACAAAATGCATATTATGCAACTTCTGTCATAAATTTAATTACTCTTCCTTTATCAGTGCGTCTATTTCACTCACATGCATTTTCATAATTTCATTAACATTTATTTTAAGATGTATTTTTACTATATTGGTGCTCAAATCAATCATTAACAGCTTTTAATGTTGAATGATTTACTTGAGCAGTGTTCAAACATTTATGTCTCTGTTTTCTTAATGGAAAGCATTTAGATTAAGGGCTGTCAGAGATAACGTGATTTGATTTCAATTTTAGTGCATGCAACTTTGCATTAAAGTAAATGTTAACTTACTAAAAATGTTAACTAAAAATGTATAATTTAATCGATTTACAGCCCTAATTTAAATGCCTGAAGTGGGTTTTACTGCAGACAATTAAAAAAGAAAAGTAAAACTGGGTCGAATACTAATGCAAGCTCACTGACAAGAGGAAGTATGCTGGTTTTAAAGCCAGAATTTGCCTGTTTGTCTCCATTTTTGTTTTGGAGCCATTGCATGTTGCTTGTATTTTAAAGACTATCATCTACATCCACACTTTTACATGTTTAGTAAAACGTTTTTGTATGGACAGGAGAGACCGCAGCAAATCTCATATGGGCTTCTATTTCTGCTTTTCGAGTAGGAACCATGTGAAGCCTCAGACGAGGGCTAATGATGGACTCTCTTCCACTGTGTCCCCCGTGGCTCTTGTGGATGGACTGTCTGGCCTGCACAGTCCCCAGCTTCCCTCCAGCGGCGGGCCAGTGCTGTCATCCACCGATCTCAACTCCTCTTTTCCACACCTGGCTTCCAGTGATCTAACTGATGATGGCACCATGGCGGGACGTGGAAGGTTTGTCAGGTTTTCCTTTACAACTTTAGGGAATTTTATTTTAGTTTAGCCTCATAAACTAGTGCAATTGTGGAGTGATTCAACTTTTTGGAGTTTTAATTTTACATTTATTCAGATTGCATATTTAGTAAATTGTATTAATTTTTTTTCAGGAGAACAACCTACAGAGGCACTCGAAGGCGGCGAGAGGATGATCGCACAACAGTAAGTTGTTTTTGCGTTGCTGTTACTATTAAGACCCCCTTTTTTTTTTTTTAATGCCCTCTTAATTTTTTTTTCTTATTTGTTTGCACAGAGACCAGTTCCCCTGTCTCAAGTGAAGGTTCCGCCCCCCAAGTTTGACCTGGCCGCCTCCAACTTCCCTCCGCTGCCTGGCTGCTCTGCCAGTCCGCAGGGGGAGCCTGTGCTGGAGAACCGCCTCTCCGATGTTGTACGGGGTCTGAATAGGGAAAAGGTTAGTTGCTAAGATAATAATAGCATTTTTACACCACTCAGATTGGTTTTGTTTTGTTCATTGCTGCTTGTTTTGTTTCTCTTCAGCAGCAGGATTCGAGCAAAGAGTCCGCTGTGAGTCCCGCAGGCCCAGCCTCAGAGGAGACTGTTCCCAGGCCCACCCAGCCTGTAGCCAAGATTACTGCTCACGTTCCTGATCCTGTGACCTCCAGGTAAGCGATTGTTAAATGGCTGGCATTCTAAAACTTGTTTCAATCAGTGTCTGAGTTTTGCTACTTGTGTTCTGTAGCTTCAACCACCTGGAGAAGAAACCAGAGAACATGGAGCCTCCGGTCTATAAAGAGACGTCTGTGACCTCTGCTCCGGTCGCAGCCGTGCCGCCCACCCCTGCCCCAACAGCACCTGGTCCAAAGCTTCAGCCTAGCTCTGCCCCACCTGCAGCCCCTCAATCTAACACTGCCCCCTCCAGCACCCCGGCACTGGTGAGTTATAGCTTCCCTCAGGCTGACGATTCAATTTAGAATGGCCAAGTA